>OY725329.1:45279110-46479110 GCA_963242795.1 Inga leiocalycina
ATAATTATATGTATGCAGGGGAACCTTTAGGTGTCCCAAATTTGAATTTGGGACGTCTAAAGTGCTTCCAGGCGAGAAATATAAATTTTTTAAATTTTGTTTAGCTCTAGGACCTGGGATTAGATGTCCTAAATGTCATTTGGGACGCCTAATGTTAGACTTTAGGCGTCCCAAATGGATTTGGGAACTTTAGGTGTCCCAAATGGCATTTGGGACGCCTAAAGGCGCCTTTAGGCGTCCCAAATGCCATTTGGGACGCCTAAAGGAGCATGTCAGACACTTGTCTGACATGCGTCTTCTCAATCCATCCCTCTCCTCACATGCGTCCTCCCTCTTTATTTGACCCAAAAAAACTTTACTCTTCTTCCTCCTCCCCCCACCATCGGCCTCTTCTTTTCTTTCTTTCTTCAACTCCTCCCTTCTTCAACTACTCTTTCTTTCTTCAACTCCTCCCTCCTCCACCTGAATCCATTAAAGGACGCACGCACCAAAGGCCACCCTTCTGCAACTTGACCTCCTCCACAGGTTTTTGCTCTCCTCCACCTCCTTCCTTCCATTGTCATCCCCAAACCGTGGTTCTTTTGATTTCTCCACCCTCCGGTGTACCTCCCCACCGTGCATACACCTCTGAGCTCCAACGTCTTCTCTACCTCTCCAACACATATAGCACAGTGGGCACCCCTTGATCAGGTTAGTTCTTCTCTACCCGTGGTTCTTCTTGCTTTTTTTTTGTACAGAATGGTATATTATCTTTTTGAAATATACATTTACTTGAATAAATTAAAGTAAAACTTGCAATGTGAAAAGACTAGGCAATAGGAAATATTATGTTAATTGTGCTTATATATTGCATATATTGAGATGGTTGAGATTGGCCTGGTGTGTTGGTGTGCTTATATTGCTTAAATTGTATTTGGGAACTTCCACTGTAATGGTTTATTTTATTTTTTAAATATAAATTTACTTAAATGAGTAGGGGTTATTTTAATTTTAATCAAGGGAAAATTCCACATAAAGTTGCCTCAAATAGGAAAATTCTAAATTTGGTTGTTAAACTCAACAAATCCCTAATTAAGTTATTCATAACTTAGTTTTGTGTATATATTACCATTAATTAGTATATATAATAAAATAAAATATGATTTGTTTAAATTAAAGAAATTCTTGTATTCCAAAGGAATTATGAAGAATAATTCAAGCTAAAACTAAAAATAAAACCATAACCTCAAAAAAATTCTTTAATTTAATCTTATTATATTTATTTTATTATACATTAATGTTTATATACATATACTTATTAAAAAAATAAGTTACATAGCACTGAAACCCTTTTAAGAGGAGAGAGGAGACTAGGAGGGGGCAATAAAGTTATTAAGCCCATATTTTAAAATCCTAAATTGGGTTGATAACTTAATTAGGCAATTCCATTATATGTTGTTGACAATTGTACTAAACGTGTGAATGTTATTGGGAATGCCTTAGGTGGTAACAAAATGGATCATAGTTGGATGAATGCTTTGAGAACTAGTGAAGAATATGAGAGAGGGGTGGAAGAATTTATTAAATTCGCTAAAAAGAATGCTCCTGCAAAAAATGGGAAGTATTTTTGTCCTTGTGTCAATTGTTTGAATGAGAGTCGACGGGATGTTGATGTCATAAAGGATCACCTACTTTGTGATGGAATAAATTTGCAATACACAAGGTGGATATGGCATGGTAAGGAAGTAATGGATTGTCCGTCGCACAAGAAGGAAGATGTGGATATCATAGATGAAGATAGAATGGAGAAAATGATTCACGATGTTGAGGCAGAATCCTTTGCGCAGTTGCAGGAGTATGACAGCCTGTGGAGTGATGCAGAGACACCATTGTACCATGGGAGTAAGTACACACGGCTGATGAGAACATTATATTTGGTTAACTTAAAGGCAACTTGTGGGTGAACCGATAATAGTTTCACATTGCTGCTTGAACTATTGTGTGATATGTTTCCAGAGGATAATGTACTTACAAATCGTATGTATAAGGCCAAGAAAATCCTGTCTATAATGGGTATGAAGTATAAAAAGATACATGCTTGTACTAATTACTGCGTACTATACAGAAATAAGTATGGAGATCTTAGTGAGTGTCCTAAGTGTAAAACTGCATGATACAAAGTGAAAAAAGATGGTAGTTGTGGCGATGTGACAAGTAAAAGGCAACTTTTAAAGGTTATGTGATATCTTCCAATAATACCAAGTTTTAAATGTTTGTTTGCGACTGCAACAAAAGCGAAGAAGTTGAGATGGCACTCTGATGAGAGAATATCTGATGGAAAATATCTTCGGCACCCAGCTGACTCTCCACAATGGCAAAAAATAGATGAAATGTTCCCTCAATTTGGCAGCGAGCCGAGAAACCTTCGGCTTAGGCTTTGTACAGATGGCATCAATCCATATGGAACTCTTACTAGCACATATAGTGTGTGGCCGGTTCTCCTTGTAATATACAACTTGCCTCCCTGGCTATGTATGAAACGTAAGTATATGATGCTATCTATGATGATTTCTAGACCAAAACAGCCAGGGAATGATATTGATGTCTATTTGGCGCCTTTGATTGAGGACTTGAAGAAGTTGTGGGAGGAAGGTGTAGATGTGTTTGATACTTATAAGAAGGAGTCTTTCAAGCTATGTGTAATGATTTTCACAACGATAAACGACTTCCCTGCGTACAGAAACTTGTCAGGGTACAACGAGAAAGGTCATAAAGCATGCCCAATATGTGAAGCAGACACACACTTCCAACAACTAAAGCATGGAAGAAAAACTGTCTACCTTGGCCACAGGAGGTTTCTTCATCGGTTCCACCCGTATCGTAGGCTAAGAAAGCGTTTTAACGGCTTACCGGAGCATAGAATGGCTCCAAAGTCATTAACCGGAGAGGAAGTCTATAGTCCAGTGGAACGTATCAATGTCACTTTTGGTAAGAATCAGAGGGTTGCGGGTGAGAAGAACATATGGAAGAAGAGATCCATTTTCTTTAATCCTCCATATTGGCGTTCGCTTGACGTGAGACACAGTATTGATGTGATGCATGTGGAGAAGAATGTTTGTGATAGCCTTATCAGTACGCTTTTGCACATACCAGGGAAGACTAAGGATGGGATTAATGCGAGATTAGACCTTATCGATATGGGAATAAGAGAACGGTTACATCCACAACTAAGAGATGATGGTAGGAGGACACACATGGAGCCAGCAGCGCATACACTATCAAAAGCAGAGAAAAGAAGTTTGTGTGGGTGTTTGCATGAAATTAAGGTGCCGCAATGGTATTCCTCGAATGTGAGAAGATGTGTCTCAATGGACGATTTGAAGTTAGTGGGAATGAAGTCCCATGATTATCATGTGTTGATGCAACAACTATTACCGGTAGCTATTAGAGGCATAATGAAAGATGAAGTATGAACCACCGTGACAAGATTGTGCGTTTTCTTCAATGCTATCTGTAACAAAGTCATTGACACTGAAAAGTTGGATGAACTGGAAAATGAGGGTTACATTATTTTGTCACAACTAGAGATGCATTTTCCTCCTTCATTTTTTGATATAATGGTGCATTTGGTAGTTCAATTGGTAAGGGAGGTAAGGCTCTACAGTCCAGTTTACCTGAGGTGGATGTACCCTTTCGAGCGATACATGAAGATCTTAAAAGGGTATTCTAAAAATCCTTATCGACCAGAAGCCTCAATAGTAGAAAGATATGTAGTTGAGGAGGCTATGGAGTTTTGCAAAGATTATATGTCAGGGAAGAAGGAACAATCTCGGCATGAAGAGGGAGAAGCAAGGGAACACGAGGATTGAAAGTGAAGAATGTTCCTCGTGAAGAGGTGTTGCAAGCCCACCTGTATATCCTGAATAATATGGAAGAAGTTCAACCTTACATAGATGAACACAGAAAGACTTTGAAGAACAAGAACCCAAGGAAGAATGACATGCAGATTGCTATTGAGCAAAACAAGACATTCATGTAGTGGTTCGAGGAAAAGGTTTTGCACGAGACCGGTGTGTCTGAGACAATCGAGTGGCTAGCTTGGGGGCCTTCGTTTCAAGTCATTACTTGGACCGGTTATGATATAAATGGCTATTCTTTCTATACGAAAGAGCAAGATGACAGAAGTACCATGCAAAATAGTGGGGTCATGGTAGAAGCTAAATCTATGCACTTTTCCAGTTCGAGAGACAAAAACCCCATATTAGCGTCTATGGCCTATTATGGAGTTATAGAAGAAATATGGGAGATGACATACAACAAGTTCAAAGTTGCTTTATTCAAATGTAAGTGGGTTAGTAATAATGCCGTGGTAATAGATCAACAATTTGGATTTGTCTCAGTCGATCTTCGAAGAGTTGGCTATAGAGACAAGCCCTTCATTTTAGCAAGCCAGGCGAAACAAGTGTTTTATGTCACCGATCCTGCGAGCAAAAACATGTCCTTTGTCCTTAAAAGTAAAAAACAGAAGTATGGTGATCCAACCTTCAACCTTGATGACACACCACCTTTCATAACAACTCCACCTCGAACAAATGAAGTAGAATTGGTAGATGATGACGAATATGCTGTAAGAAATGACCATGGTGAAGGACTATGGGAACCAATATAGAGTAAGACCTTAATTTATAAACGAGAACTGTGTGTTTTTTCTGTTTTACTTCCCGCTTAGTTTATTTCATTTTTATTGCAATTTATTTACGTTTCTGATGTCGCTTTTTGTGTTAACAGGAATATGGACAACTCTAGTGATGACGAGAGGCGTAGAGATGACGAAAGCTCTAGCAATGACGAAAGGCCTAGAGTTGAAACCCCTGCAAGAAGGAGGGTTAAAGGCTGTACAAAGATAGGAGCATTGGTTACACGTCATGAACATCAACAGGAGAGGCTGCATATAGACTTCGATGACAATCTGAATCCAGTTGGTCCTGAGGAAGACCACTTCATTAGCTACGTAGGGTTTTTGGGTCGAAGCAAAGTGTGCATTACCTATGATAATTAGAGATTGGTTCCCCCAAAAATGAAAGACATGATTTGGCAGCAACTTTTGGTATATAAGTTTTGATGCATTGTAGCTTTGTTCTTATTGTTTCAAATATAATAATCTTATGTTTTACCTTGCAGCAAACATATGATGTCCCAGACACTAGGGAGATGTATAGGCACTAGATGGATGAGGTTCGTGTACGATAGAAAGGTTTCAAGAACAAGCTAACAGCACGGTACATTCGAGGGGCCCTTAGGGGTCAGGATCCATGTGCACAGTATACGTATTTGTCTCCAGAGGACTGGAGGTTGTTTGCGGCATCACGAGCAGATCCTGAATTTTTGGTAAGATTTCTATCATCATGATATAGAACTTTTAATTTTCATATACTTGATATCATTGATTTATTTTTTGTTGTTTTTCATTCATAGAAATTAAGTGCAGCAAATGCACAGAGGCAAGTAGAAAATAAATACCAACATTACATGTCTCATGGAGGATATCGGAAGCTTGAGCGGCAAATGATGCAAGAAGAGTTAGAGAAAATGAAGGAAGCAGCGGAATCTGATCCTAGCGTCGTTATCCAGCCACCGGCACCTCCTCCACGTCACAAAAAATGGAAAGCAGGGAGGATTAAGGCTGGGAAGTACATAAATCCGACTGTTGTTGAGGTTGCTGTGAGGATTGTAAGTAGTTATACCATAAGTACCTAATTTTTTACATATCGCGAGTGGTTTCGATACATTTACGATAAACTGTATGTTACAGGATGAACTGGACGAGCAGAGTAGCCAAGGTTCATTCAATCCAAGTAGACGGATGGACATCTTGTCGACGGCTATTGGGAAGGCAGATGACCTTGGTTGTGTTCGAGGAGAGACACGGGGAGTTAGTGCCGCGAGGTATTTTGGACGAGACCTACGTTATTTGTCACAAGCTGGACCTAGTAAGGACGTTGTGGCCAAGATTCGAGAGGACCTCAAACTAGAGATCGAGGACAACCTTCGCGATAAGCTCCGACAAGAGATGTTGCCAGAGCTTCAACTTGAAATGGCAAAGATGTTCGAAGCCCAAAGGGGAAGGGACGAGCATAGAACTCAGGAATCCCCGGCCTTCAATAGCGCCAGAGGAAGTTACAACCCTCTGGAGGAACCACTTGGCGACCCTTCTCCCACTCCAGTGTCGGGAGACCCTTGCACCCTCTATTTGGATGATCCACTGTTGCGTGTTGTTGCTGATGCTCTCGTTCACACACATGCTACCACCCACCATCATCAGCAAATTCTGGAGGATTTTCATAGGGTGAATGTGATGAGTGTTAGAAAGGGGGAAGAAGGTACAACCATCCCTGTTCCTGATCCAGAGGTTGGCACATTAGGTCAAGCGATAGGATCTTTCATCCTTTGGCCTCACAATCTTATTGGTTCAGACGCAACACCTCTAATGGTAGGAATTACCTTACTATTACTGAAAATCTGTTGGCATCCTAATAACAATTTATTTTTTTATGTTCTAAAAGGATGACGAAGCTGCGAGGAAATGACCCTACTTAGCACGGCTGCAACAGATCTACAAGGGCATTAAACAGATTAACTTGAAGATGCCTCCAGGGATTGTGGGCCAAGTAGAGTATCCCTACACGATTGACAATACAGATCTCAAGCAGTTTATTAGGTTGGAGGAGATAGATGCAGGTTGGGTGAAATTTGCAGTCCGGTAAGTTTTTTTTTTCAATTCTCCCATAAAATTCATTTAGTTGTTTTTTGATTTCATACATTCAATAATTCATTCCTTATTTTAATTCTATTATAGCACCTTCCACGGTCTCTGCACAAACATGGAAAGACGTGATTGGTATGGATTCTTATGTCCTGCGAATACGACAGGGGATACTTGTACTGTGGCGCATACGACTCACTATGTCGGCTACACAATGGGATAGACCAAACTTCATTGTTATCTAGCACCCATTGTCCAACGGTTCGTATTTACATTTTGTCAATTTAAGAAGTTTAATAAATAATTGTCTTCTCATCTAACTTCATTTTAATGTGTACATGTTGTTAAAGTTACCACTGGAGTTTTTGTGTTATATGTCCCCACCGCAACGTAGTCTATTGGTTTGATCCCTTGAGTAAAAAGCCAGACAAAGATACAAAATCCATCTTCGACACGTAAGTAATTCTGTTTGTATTTCATTGACTCTTAAAAAAAATGAATAGTTCTAATTTCTGTTCATTTTGATTTTCATGATAGTGCTTGTCAAACATATAGAGTCCTAGGTGGGTCACGCTAGGGTATAGTTGTTAAAAAGCCAAAGTGGTTTTATCCGATAGTAAGTACATTCGATCCTAGCTAATTGTTTCATTGACGGTCCTTTTAGACATACCTTTATTGATTTTAACAACCAATTGCATCCCTTTGATTTAAAGTGCCCTCGGCAACCTGACAACACTGAATGCAGATATTATGTTATACTTTATATGTATAACATCACTCAAAGTGGAATTAGTAGCGATTTTGAAAAGGTAATCGCTTCTTCATTCTCAAATGATAATATTTTTGGTGTTCTAATCAAAATGCTAATTAATTCATTTGCTTGAGATTCATTTCATCAAAGCTTACTTTCTAATTTTCAGATTTTTGATAATGAAGATGCCTACCTACATGAAGACCTTGATTTGATCAGAGATCTTTTGGCTGGACATCTTCTTCAACATATAGAGTAGTAAACTTTTTATTTTATATCAGCTGTTGTAGTTGTGTGATGACAGCGTTTTGACACTTTCTGGTTGTTATTGTTGATATATATATAGTAGTAGGTTGTATGAGTTGTTATTGTATGTATATATAGTAAAGATTGTAGTGTTGGATGGCCTTGACCAGTTTGTAATGGACAGTGTGGTTTATGAATCCATCTTCTATTCTGTTTCTGCAGTTTGAATTTTCTGGGTAATACAGAATGTACATTATGGTATAAAAAAAACCTAATCTTCAGACGTCCCAAATTAAGAATTGGGATGTCTAAAGTCCCTCCGGTGGAACTTTAGACATCCTAAATTATCATTTGGGACGTCTAAAGTCCCACTTTAGACGTCCCTTTTATTTGGGATGTCTTTTCTTACAACTTACTACGCCCCCAGCATATACGTCCCCCCGTTTTGGGACGTTAAAGGTGCCAAATTTGGAACGTTATAGCCCCTTTTTGTAGTAGTGTTATGTGATTAAATTTTGCTTGTTAGGTCTATATATGTATATATTTTTATTATGATTTGAATTAATTTGAGTGTGGTAATTGTATTAATTTAATAAAATACCAAAAATAATAGGGACAATTACAATGAAGTCCCACACAAGAGAAAAAATGAAAAAATGGTCCCTGAAGTTGTTAATGACAAGTCGAGGAGCGTCCATTAACAAGTCGAGGAGCTTACACTGACAACTTCAGGGACCATTTCTTCATTTTTTTCTCTTATATGGGATTTCATTGTAATTGCCCCAAAATAATAGTTATACATTTAATTAATTTCATTTTATTTTAGATATTAAATAAAAAAAATCAAAACCATTTTTCCTTGTTTTTATTGTAATCGCATGTCATTTAGATTACCTATGATTCAATAAAAAATTCTTTGAGAAGAGATAATGATCCTAAGTTTGCATATACACAATCCTTAATTAAATTTTGATTATAGACCACAAGATAAACCAACGAGAAAAAGTCCGTGATCATAAATCAGAGAGACAAATATAGATATCGATCACTTCATTTTGCTTGTTATAAACACATATTTCCTGTAAATAAACGAATTGTAGAAAATACATATATTTACATTCATTTTTTTTTTCTAAGCACACATATATTTCTATTAGAGGTAGTCTTGTTTAAGGCACTATTAGACGTTTAATGTGGGCCATCTTTCAGAGGGAATTAATTTGAACCTTAATTCACCACGTTGTGAAGAACTAGTCACTCCTATTAGATCAAACCCTGTGAGTTATTCACATTCAATTTTTAGTGGGAGGGGCAGGAGGAAACAACTATTGGGCCAAGAGATGTTAGTGTTGTGCTTAGGGAGTATCGGCTAACATTGAATGATCTAGGGTACAGGAAGGGGTGTTCAAATTTTTCCTATCCCGGTCTTTCTGTCTCGATCTCGAGCAAATCAGGACAACATTTTTTTGTCCTGAAAATTTTGGGACAGGAAAAGTTCGGGATCGGGAAATTTTTTTGGGGATTGGGATTGGGAATGAGACTTCCCGATCCCGAATATATATATATATATATATTATATGCAATTTTTAAAATATTTAAGAAAGCAATACCAAATGTAAAAAAATGTGAAAATCTCTAACACCCTAAAGGTAATATCTATTCTTTTAGTTTATTTAGTTAATTTTATTTATTAAATAATTCTAATTTTTTTGTTTTTGTCTTTGTGCTTTTTGTAGCTAAATCGACAACTTTAAGCATGTATTGGACTAATTTGATACAATATGATATTAGATAAATTATATATTTGTACTATACTAAAGAAAACACAACAAAAAATTTAATATAGGGATTTTTTTAAAAAAAAGAAATCCGGGATTAGGAAATTCTCAATCCCTATCCCGAACATTTCAGGACAGGAAATTTTTGGGATCGAGAATGATTTTCATTCCCAAACCCTTCTCAAGATCGGGATCAGGAATGGGATTTCCCGATCTTGAACACCTCTAGGTACAGGTAGTGGGAGCAAGATGGGGGTGTAGAGCAGCGAAGAATTTGCGTGGTCCTTCCCCTATGACTGTTCTTTCAATTTGTTTCCCTTTTGAGTGAAAATGAATATATATTAATAGAATGGACAAAGAATACAGAGTTTTACAAACAATCAGGCTGTGGCATCTATAGTTTGCAAAAAGCCACTTGCCTTAGACATGTAATCAACAAAATGTTCTTCCCCTTTCTCTTTGAACTTTTCTGCTCTTTTCTGTGTAAATTTCTATAATTGAGCTATAATGCTTGGACCCATAATTTCCATTTTAGTGCGTGTACTGCGTTGATTAGGCCTGTTCGGGATCAGGATTGGGAAATCCCATTCTTGATCCCGAGAAGTGATCGAGCAGGGATTTCATTCCTGATCTCGATCCCAATCCCAAGAATTTCCTGTCCCAACGGGATGGGAAATCCCGATATCGGGATCGGGAATTTCCCGAATTTCCAGAGGTAGATGTCTCAGGATCACAAACACATGCGTTTTGAATCTTTGTAGGCTGCTTTTTAGTTTATTTTATAGTGGTGTATGGTTGTGTGTGGTGAATCTCAGGATCACCACATGAATATACATGTAGCTGCCAGGATTAATTCTGCTGAATTTGACATGTGAACAACACTTTCAAAATAAATCATGACCATTAGATGTATATATATACATGCAGTTGCACAAGAATTTATTGCCGGCAAGTCAAATCGGAAACTTCATTCAAATGGGTATATGGATTATCCTACAGATTCTCAGCTAAAAGAGTATGAAAAATAGGAACTTGTGAATCTATCTGATGCAGAGATAGTTGGACCATACAGAGCACTGAAACTTGAGAGTGATAATAGAAAAATGAGAACTTGAGATTTAGGGGCAACTCAAAGGAACATTTTCCAACTCAACTGAAGCAAGCACTGACATATAAAATCTACAACTACAACTAGGAAGACCAAAGAAGAAAAAGTCAATTCAAATGAACATTGCCACTTACAGATTTTGAATATGCGATACTGTTGCCGACGCCAAGAGAGGATATGAGATTGGGGATTTGGAGACCGAGATTAGGTGTCCTCAGGCAGCCTCACTGTCACCGACGCCGAGAGAGGATGTGACACATCATCCGTCACACAGGGAGGGGATGAGAGACCGAGATTAGGCATCCTCAGGTAGAGTCGCCGACGCCGATGCCGAGAGAGGTTGGGAATTGTTGAACTAGGAAGGGAATTAGGGCTCAAAATTCGTCGACTCCAACGCTGAGAGAGGCTAGAAGTGGGAACTGTCAAATTGGGAGGAAGGGAATTAGGGCTCGAAGTCGAAACTTCGAACTAGAAGGGTCTGGGTCGACTGGTCGAGGTCGAGTAAGCCAGTAGCATGTTGCGTGTGTGTGAGATTGAGTGAGTTAGAAGATAACTTAAAAAAAATAGCAATAATTTCGGGATCGGGAAATATTCGGGATCAGGAAATACCATTTTTGATCCCGATCCCGAATTGAAATTTCCCGATCCCGATTTTTTCCCGTCCCGAAAGTTTCGGGATGGGATTTTCCCATCCCGATTTGCTTGGGATCGAGACCGCAAAACCGGGACGGGAAAAGAATGCACACCCTTAGTGCTGATGCTGGAATAATACAGTACCAGAATTATATCCATTTCTCTTTCAATTCAATATAAAAAAAAGTTAATAGAATCTTTAGTCCCTCGAATTCACCTTCATTTTGATTTTAGTCCATCAAATTTAAAATAAGAGATTTCGGTCTCTCAAATTTTATTCATTTAAAAACATGGATCCTATAATTAATTTAAAACTTGGGCCATTTTGCCCCTTCAGGACCAAGACCCATAGTTTGAAATTTGAGAGACCAAACCAAAATGAGGGTAAACTTGAGCGACCAAAGATTGTATTGACCCTATTAAAAAATTTAGGCCATTTTCTCTTGTTAATGAAAAAGATAATATTTTTTATTGAACAAAAAAAAGATAATATTTTTCTCTTTACTTAAAGGTATGTACTTATTAAGGATACATTTATTAATTTCTTTGGTTAGCCTAGCATTTAGTAATTTCTACGTTGTTTTTCTATCTCTTTTCCCCTAAAAAATTTAGGCCATTTCTCTTGTTTATTATAAAGATAATATTTTAATTTCCTCTTTATTTAAGGACATGTACTTATTAAGGATACAATTTGTAGGTAGAAAATGAAACTACGTTGCACACAGCTTCAAAGTAGCGCAACAAACTAAGAACTTTATTTCACTTGTAACATGCCTTCAGTAGCAACACTTCATCCTCCCTTCTAGTGTTCAGTCTAAGAAAAGACTTGATGAGAAGACTTACTGATGAAACATACATAGCAAGAAAACCTGCAATATTATATATAAATTTAAAATAATTACAAGGATATTACATCTCCAAAATATTGTATTAATAGAATCCAAAGCATGCTTTTTTGTCTTAGTTATTTTGTAGTGTAAATATTTGTGATCAAAATGGAGGATATATGTAGTTCTAGAATATTATAAGAAAAGGGAAATAAATAAGATTTTTTAAAAACCATAGCCAAAACATAAATCACAAGTTTGTTTAACTTACCGCAATGCCAACTAGGTCTTCAACGGAAACGGTTCATCCAGAGGACCACCATGACATAAAGTTTGTCTCTGATGTCATAGAGAAATCTGAAGTAAGAATGCCTGAAATTCCTATTGAGAAAAATGGCACCACAAACTCCCCAGAACGCTATGGCAAATCCAACTGCCAATCCCATGTGGAAGGAAGAAAAAAATTCATCTTGGCTGTTATTTCCTTTAATGGGTTCTGGATCTTCATTGCCAATATAGTTTTGTGCATCAAACCCTCTAAGTTGTGTCCCTGATGGGATCATTCCAGAGAGATTGTTGAAGGAAAGGTTTAAGGTTCCCAGAAAAGTTAAGTGAGCCATCCTTGGAGGAATTTCACCTGAAAGTTGATTCCTTGAGAGATCAAGAGACTGTAATTGTTTCAAGTTTCCAATCTCTTCAGGTATGTTCCCTTCAAACTGATTATGAGGTAAGTTCAAAGATTGCAATTCAGTGAGGCTAAATAAATCTGATGGTAGTGTTCCAGGCATGTTATTACTTGAAAGATCAGTAGCATACACCTGTTTCAAATTTATTTTGTAGATCCATCCCTGTCCTTTTGTATGCAACATAACGCTCACAATGTTTTCGTATACAAAAATATGATTTCTAGCTTTCATGCAAAAGGAGGGTAGGCGAGTACTTGAAGATGCAGGAAAAGCCATGGCCGTCATGTTACGTAGGCACATAGGTACTGAACCTGATATTTTGTTGTCTGCGAGATCCAAAATTTTGAGAAAGGACAATTGGCATATTTGTAATGGAATAGTCCCACTGAGTTGATTACATCTCAGGAGGAGAATCTTTACATTGTGCCCTAACTAGTTTGGTATACCTCCAGAAAGTTTATTTTCCTCTACATCAAGGATCTGTAGATTTTGACAATTTTTCAATGACAAAGGTATCTCTCCGGATAAGCCATTTTTGGTGAGCTGCAAAATTGTAAGGTTAGACAGAAAGCTCAATGATGGAGGAATTGTGCCTGTTAGATTATTGTTGCTGAGGTTAACAATAACCAATGACTTCTAATTCATCCAACAATCTCGCAATCCCCCATACAAAAAATTATTGGATAAGTCTATATACCTTAATTGGCTTCTGCCCTTCATTTTTCGACACAACATTTGAGAAAGGGATCCTTGAAAAGAGTTGTTTGTTGCCCTGAAAAAGACAACATTCGGTGATAGTCGAGGGAGGCCACTTTTGAATTTATTTGAATCTAAACTTATCCTTCTGCTGTTTAGCAACACATTTGGCATGTTTCCATTAATAATCCAGTTGGCATGTATCCCTACTTCTTCCACATGTGTTGCAAAGTCCCAAAACTTGTCTTTATGTTCAAAAGAAATTGTTGAGTAGGCAATTTATAAAAGTGCAAGAGACGTTTGTGTATACAACCATGGAGGAAGTTTAGGACCCGTCATGTATGTTAAATGAAGTCCTTCAAGTTGAAATGGAGGAACCCACAGAGAATGAAAATCAAAGATTAAGCCGGGAGATCACATGGAAAGGTATTTCAAATTCGAGTGATTGACAAAATTTCTTTCAGTCAATTGTCCTGTCATTTGATTATCATTAAAATATAATGAATCCAAGTTCAAGAGCTATCCAAGATTTTTTGGAAGAGTACCAGTTAAGTAGTTTGAGTTAAGATCCAAGATAGTCAAGGATGACATATTTCCCAAAGTTGAAGGAATAGGACCAGAAAATTTATTATTATCGGCAAGAAGTTCTTGTAGATGTTCAAGTTGGCCAAGCCAATTTGGAATCAATCCACTCAGTTTATTGCCACTCAAAAACAATCCTTTTATTTTTCGAAGATTCAATAAGCTTTTTGGGAGTTGCCCTTGAAAATAATTATACTTCAAGTCGACATGTGTGAGATCACTAAGATTAAATAACCAATAAGGCAAGAATTAAGTGCTAAAAGCATTCTGAGAAAGGCTAAGAACTTCACGTGAAGTGAAATTCACAAACAGAAGAGATGGATTGATGTTTTTAAGGTAACAACAATCCAAGTATAATTGTGTAAGTGAAGGAACAAGAGTTGCTAATTGGAGCCAGTCTATTTCTGTTTGAAAGTCAATGCCACTGAGGTCAAGATGTTTCAGAGAGGAAACATGAGAAAGCCAGTGAATATTATCAACATAAAGATTCCCATTGCCAGAGAAATCAAGATAATGGAGATTAGAAGAATTTTGACATGAATGAGAATGATTAACAACAGACATGTTATTACAATTTGTCATCTCATCCTCATAACCTTTTGGAATAATAGCTTCAAAGTCATTATTACTCAAATCCAAGTGATTTAGAAACTCAAGTTGAAGCAGAGATAGACTGAGATCACCTGATAGACAGTTGGATTTCTCATCATGACAACCACCGGGGGAGGATCTTGCATAACAATGGAGACTGAGCTTAATGACTCTGCCGGTGGTGTTGTCGCACTGAACTGCGGTCCATTCACAGCAATCTCGCTTATCGGTCCAATTAGAGAGGATGGCTGATGGATCAACAAGAGTGTGTTTGAAGTGTAAGAGAAAATGTGGCCTTATTAAACTGTGCAGCTTTCCATTATATAATTTTGAAGTTTGAGGGTAATTAGTTGAGAATGGCCCTGTCAAAAGATCATATTTTGTAAACGCTTGGCAGTGAAGATCCTCGAATACATGTTTCTTTGGTCGGTTTTAAATAGAATTGATTGCATTTTTGTTCACTCATATCCGTAGCAAAAAGAAATTACGGATCTTATTGACTTTTAAACTTAAAAATTTTGTATATTTGGATGGATTTTTTTAAAATCATGTAGGTCCTGACTAATCAAAATCAAATCATGTTGAATCACATGTTTTTTTTTTTGAAGATGGAAAAAATAATTTATTTTCAATAAATTCTCACCATTCAATCAATCGATCTAAATTATTTACATTTGAAAAAAATTAATTAATGATTGGTCTCTATAATCTACTTTTCTTAAATTGGTCCATATACTTATAAAACATATAGCTCAGTTTTATAATTATTTCTGTTTAGTCTATCAATCTATTATTTTAAAATAAAATCATCCCCTCTCAGTAGGAACCCAACCACCACTTAAATTGAATTATTGAAAAGAGTAGGAAAAAGCCACAAATATTATGAAAGTCACTACAATTGTCAATACAAAATACAAATAATCAACAACCACAGTTTCTTTCCTTTCAGTTTTTTTTAAAATTTTTCACAGATAATAGTTACTAATTGTGGATAAGTAAAATAAAGGATTAGGAACTCGAGTAATTTGATCAACATCAACTTATCACTCGTAATAGAAAAATTATTTATTTTGCAGCTTTATTATTTTAGACATACAATAACGATTTTTTGTGAGAATTGTTCAAGTCAGCAATTCAAATATTCATTCCGAAGATTATTCAAAAGTATTCATGCAAGCAATAACCGAAGACTTTGCCACGAAAATTTGAATAATGGATTAATTCATATTGTGTGTGTGTACGTCTGAGACACGATAATTCTCTTGGTCTATAATCGATGACGCTTGAGGACAAAAGTAAACGAAGACTTTAAAAGTACATGAGCAAGACTCAAGGAGACAGATGGGCGTGTGTGTGTGGATAGCTGATCGACATGAAGGTAATGAATAAATAAATAAATTTCACAACTCATGCCTCCAAAAATATCAGTCACCTTCACTCACAAATCAGAGAGACAAATAGATATATATATATATATCAATCACTTCATTTTGCTCGCCATAAACACATATTTCCTGTAAAAAAAAACGAATTGCAGAAAATGCATATATTACATTCTTTAATTTTTTTTAAGCAAATGTATCATTCTATTAGAAACAATCATATTCAAAGCGCTTTCAGGTAGTGAATGTGGGCCATCTTTTAGAGGGCATTCAAACTTTAATTTATCATGTTATGGAGAACTAGCCACTTTTATTAGATCAAACCTTGTTAGTTATTCACATTCAATTTTTAGTAAGAGGGGCAGGAGGAAACAACTATTGGGCCAAGATATGCTAGCGTTGCGATTAGGGAGTATGGGCGAAGGTGGAAGGAGATAGGGTCCATCTAGTGGGAGCAAGCAAAGAATTTTTTTGGTCCTTCCCCTAAGATTGTTCTTTCCCTTTCTCTCTGAAATTTTCTGTAAATTTCTGTAATTGAGCTATAATACTTTGACTGATATTTTCCATTTTAGTGCGTGTACTGTGCTGATGCTGGAATAATACAGTACCAGAATTATATCCATTTCTCTTGTTGGACTCTGTTGTTTTTCAGTTTTTCAGATTAAATTTTTAGGCACATCACCGTTACACATATGTCCGATTTTCTTTTGTTTTTTTTCCGGGTTTAAAACAGGCAAAAAAGGTTACATCCAAAATTCTCTTTCAATTCAATATAAAAAAAAGGTTAATAGAATCTTTGATCCCTCAAATTCACCTTTATTTTAATCTTGGTCCATCAAATTTTAATTAAGAGATTTTGGTTTCTCAACTTTCATTCATTTAAAAACATGGATCCTATAATTAATTTACTACTTGGGCCATTTTGCCCCTTGAGGACTAAGACCCATAGTTTAAAATTTGAGGGACTCAAACCAAAATAAGGGTAAATTTGAGGGATCAAAGATTGTAATAATCCTATCAAAAAATTTAGGTCATTTTCTCTTGTTTGAGAAAAAGATAATATTTTTTATTGAACAAAAAAAAAGATAATATTTTTCTCTTTACGTAAAGTTATGTACTTATTAAAGATACATTTATTAATTTCTTTGATTAACCTAGCATTTAGTAATTTCTACTTTGTTTGTCTGTCTCTTTTCCCCAAAAAAATTTAGGCCATTTATCTTGTTTATTAAAAAGATGATATTTTCCTCTTTATTTAAGGACTTGTACTTATTAAGGATACAAATTGTAGGTAGAAAATGGAACTACGTTGCACACAGCTTCAAATTAACGCAACAAACTAAGAACTTTATTTCACTTGTAACATGCCTTCAGCAGCAACACTTCGTCCTCCCTTCCAATGTTCAGTCTAATAAAAGACTTGATAAGAAGACTTACTGATGAAACATGCAAAGCTAGAAAACCTGCAATATTATATATAAATTTAAAATAATTACAAGGGTATTACATCTCCAAAATATTGTATTAATAGAATCCAAATCATGCTTTTTTGTCTTAGTTATTTTATGGTGTAAATATTTGTGATCAAAATGGAAGATATATGAAGTTCTAGAATATTATAAGAAAAGGGAAATAAATAGGATTTTTAAAAAACCATAGCCAAAACATAAATCACAAGTTTGTTTAACTCACCGCAATGCCAACTAGATCTTCAACGGAAACGGTTCATTTAGAGGACCACCATGACGAGTTTGTCTCTGATGTCATAGAGAAATCTGAAGTAAGAATGCCTGAAATTCCTATTGAGAAAAATGGCACCACAAACTCCCCAGAAAGCTATGCCAAATCCAACTCCCAATCCCATGTAGAAGGAAGAAAAAAATTCATCTTGGCTGTTATTTCCTTCAATGGGTTCTAGATCTTCTTTGCTTGCGCATTTCTTTCGAAGTGGAGGTCCACAGAGTTCAGGATTCCCAATATAGTTTTGTGCATCAAACCCTCTAAGTTGAGTCCCTGATGGGATCATTCCAGAGAGATTGTTGAAGGAAGGGTTTAAGGTTCCCATAAATGTTAATTGAGCCATGCTTGGAGGAATTTCACCTTAAAGTTGATTGCTCGAGAGATCAAGAGACTCTAATTGTTTCAAGTTTCCAATCTCTTTGGGTATGTTCCCTTCAAACTGATTATGAGATAAGTTCAAAGATTTCAATTCAGTGAGGCTAAATAAATCTGAAGGTAGTGTTCCGGACATGTTATTACTTGAAAGATCAATAACATACATCCGTTTCAAGTTTATCGTGTAGATCCATCCTTGGCCTTTTGTGTGCACCATGACACGCACTTCATATAAATAACTAACAATTCCAGTTTTCATGCAAAGGTAGGGCAGGGGAGTACTTGAAGATGGAGGAAAAGCCATGGCCGTCATATTCTGTAGGCATATAGGTACTGAACCTGATATTTTGTTGTCTGCAAGATCCAAAAGTTTGAGAGAGGACAATTGGCATATTTGTAACGGAATCATCCCACTGAGTTGATTACATCTCAGGAGGAGGATCTTTACATTGTGCCCTAACCAGTTTGGTATGCCTCCAGAAAGTTTATTTTCCTCTACATCAAGGATTTGTAGATTTTGACAATTTTTCAGTGACAAAGGTATCTATCCAGATAAGCCATTTTTGGAGAGGTGCAAAATTGTAAGGTTAGACAGAAAGCTCAATGATGGAGGAATTGTGCCTGTGAGATTATTGTTGCTGAGTTTAACAAAAACCAATGACTTCCAATTCATCCAACAATCTCGCAATCCCCCATACAAAAAATTATTGGATAAGTCTATATACCTTAATTGGCTTCTACCTTTCATTTTTTGACACAACAGTTGAGAAAGGGATCCTTGAAAAGAGTTGTTTCTTGCACTGAAAAAGACAACATTCGGTGATAGTCGAGGGAGGCCACTTTTGAATTTATTTGAATCTAAACTTATCCTTCTGCTATTTAGCAACACATTGACATGTTTCCATTAATAATCCAGTTGTCATGTATCCGTAGTTCTTCCACATGTGTTGCAAAGTCCCAAAACTTGTCTTTAGGCTAAAAAGAAATTGATGAGTAGACAATTTCCAAATTTCAAGAGATGTTTGTGTGTACAACCATGGAGGAAGTTTAGGACCCGTCATGTTTGTTAAAAAGAGTCCTTCAAGTTGAAATGGAGCCCAAAGAGAATGAAAATCAAAGATTAAGCCGGGAGATCCCATGGAAAGGTGTTTCAACTTTGAGAGATTGACAAAATTTCTTTCAGTCAAATGTCCTGTCAATTGATTATCATGAAAAAACAACGTATCCAAGTTCAAGAGCTGTCCAAGATTTTCTGGAAGAGTACCAGTTAAGTTGTTTGAGCTGAGATCCAAGATAGTCAGGGATGACAAATTTCCCAAAGTTGAAGGAATAGGACCTGAAAATATGTTTCTATCGATCATTAGGTCTTGTAGATTTTCAAGTTGGCCAAGCCAATTTGGAATCAATCCACTCAGTTTATTGCCACTCAACGACAAACGTTCTATTTTTCGAAGATTCAATAAGCTTTTTGGGAGTTGCCCTTGAAAATAATTGTAGCTCAATTCGACATCTGTGAGATCGCTAAGATTAAATAACCAATGAGGCAACAATTGAGCGCTAAAAGCATTATCATAAAGCCAAAGAACTTCAAGTGAAGTAAAGTTGACAAACGGAAGAGATGGATTGATGTTTTTAAGGGAACAACCAATCAAGTATAACTCTGTAAGTGAAGGAAGGAGAGTTGCTAATTGGAGCCGGTCTATTTCTATTTGGACGTCAATGCTACTGAGGTCAAGATGTTTCAGAGAGGAAACACGAGAAAGCCAGTGAATATTATCAACATAAAGATTCCCATTGAAAGAGAAATCAAGATAATGGAGATTAGAAGAATTTTGACATGAATGAGAATGATTAACAACAGACATGTTATTACAATTTGTCATCTCATCCTCATAACCTTTTGGAATAATAGCTTCAATGTCATTTTTTCTCAAATCCAAGTGATTTAGAAACTCAAGTTGAAGCAGAGATAGACTGAGATCACCTGATAGACAGTTTGGTTCCTCATCATAACAACCATCGGGGGAGGATCTTGCATAGCAAGGGAGACTGAGCTCAATGATTATGCCGGTGGTGTTGTCGCACTCAACTCCGGTCCATTCACAGCAATCTCGGTTGTCGGTCCAATTGGAGAGGATGGCTGATGGATCAACAAGAGTGTGTTTGAAGTGTAAGAGAAGACGGCGGTCTTTTTCGTTGCATTGCACCCTCAAAGTGTGCGTACCTTTGGGGAGCAACAATGAAAATATTAGGAAGCATAGAAGCAAAAGATTAGCAATATAGCTATAGGAGTGGGATGGTGTTTCCATGATCACTCACTCATGGCGATATATGGTTTGATGGTGGAAAAGGATTGTCACCAATGCCACCTATTTATGTCTCGATTGAGTTCGTCTTCATCACGTAATCCATGAAATAAGTCACCTACCTAAAGTTAAAGTAAATTATAATGTCAAGACATGACATCCTGAATTGATTTTCCAATATGACTTCTGTATTAATTAATTATCTATCTTTATTTGAGTAATTTCCTATTTGCTTAATTTCGTTTTCCCCTTTCAAAAACTACTACAACAAATTAGTGGTCCTCTTTGCTTAATTTCATTTTCCCCTTTCAACAACAACTCTGGTTCTTATATTTTTCTCATTTCAATATAAGAACCAAGCGTTCACAACATTGTATCTGGGGTTGAGCATTAGGGGGCGGTTCAGACTCCACATATGAGTGATTATATAAAAAAGTACTAATAAAATTATTTTTAAATTTTTTTCCATTCGGTTTATCTAGGACCACTAATCTTTAACCAAGTCAAGCACGGCTTATCTTTAGTGAAGTGCTTAAGTACTCTCCCAGTTAAAATGTGCTTTAATTTTACCATTAAATGTTCAATGAATCTGATTTTAAAAATGTTCACAACAAATTATGAGATCAAACGCACTACAACAAATTAGTGGTCCTATTTGCTTAATTTCGTTTTCCCCTTTCAACAACAACTCTGGTTCTAATATTTTTCTCATTACAATATAAGAACCAAGCGTTCACAAGGTTGTACCTGGGGTTTAGCATTAGGGGGAGGTTCAGACTCCACATATGAGTGATTATATAAAAATGTATTAATAAAATTATTTTTTAATTTTTTTCCATTCGGTTTATCAAGGACCACTAATCTTTAACCAAGTCAAGCACGGCTTATCGTTAGTGAAGTGCTTAAGAACTCTCCCAGTTAAAAGGTGCTTTAATTTTACCATTAGATGTTCAATTAATCTGATTTCAAAAATGTTAACAACAACTTATGAGATCAAACGCACTACAACAAATTAGTGGTCCTATTTGCTTAATTTCGTTTTCCCCTTTCAACAACTACTCTAGTTGTACCACGGGTTTTCTCATTTCGACAAATTAGTTTTCTCATTTCGATATAAGAACCAAGCGTTCACAAGGTTATACCTCGGGTTGAGCATTAGGGGGCGGTTCAGACTCCACATCTGAGTGTTTATATTAAAAAGTATTAATAAAATTATTTTTTAATATTTTTCCATTCGGTTTATCTAGGACCACTTATCTTTAACCAAGTCAAGCACGGCTTATCTGTAGTGTTGTCCTTAAGTACTCTCCCAGTTAAAAGGTGCTTTAATTTTACCATTAAATGTTCAATTAATCTGATTTTAAAAATGTTAACAACATATTATGTGATCAAACGCACTACAACAAACTAGTGGTCCTATTTGCTTAATTTCGTTTTCCCCTTTCAACAACTACTCTGGTTCTTATATTTTTCTCATTTCAAAATAAGATTCAAGCGTTCACAAAGTTGTATCTGGGGTTGAGCTTTAGGGGTCGGTTCAGACTCCACATATGAGTGATTATATAAAAAATTATTAATAAAATTATTGTTTAATTTTTTTCCATTCGGTTTATCTAGGACCACTAATCTTTCACTTAGTCAAGCACGGCTTATCTTTAGTGAAGTGCTTAAGTACTCTCCCAGTTAAAAGGTGCTTTAATTTTACCATCAAATGTTCAATTAATCTGATTTTAAAAATGTTAACAACAAATTATGAGATCAAACGCACTACAACGAATTAGTGGTCCTATTTGCTTAATTTCGTTTTCCCCTTTCAACAACTACTCTGGTTATTATATTTTTCTCATTTCAATATAAGACCCAACCGTTCACAAGGTTGTACCTGGGGTTGAGCATTAGGGGGAGGTTCAGACTCCACATATGAGGGATTATATAAAAATGTATTAATAAAATTATTTTTTAATTTTTTTCCATTCGGTTTATCAAGGACCACTAATCTTTAACCAAGTCAAGCACGGCTTATCTTTAGTGAAGTGCTTAAGTACTCTCCCAGTTAAAAGGTGCTTTAATTTTACCATTAAATGTTCAATTAATCTGATTTTAAAAATGTTAACAACAAATTATGAGATCAAACGCACTACAACGAATTAGTGGTCCTATTTGCTTAATTTCGTTTTCCCCTTTCAACAACTACTCTGGTTCTTATATTGGTTCTTATATTTTTCTCATTTCAATATAAGAACCTAGCGTTCACAAGGTTATACCTGGGGTTGAGCAATAGGGGGAGGCTCAAACTCCTCATATAAGTGATTATATAAAAATGTATTAATAAAATTATTTTTTATTTTTTTCCATTCGGTTTATCTAGGACCACTAATCTTTAACCAAGTCAAGCACGGCTTATCTGTAGTGTTGTCCTTAAGTACTCTCCCAGTTAAAAGGTGCTTTAATTTTACCATTAAATGTTCAATTAATCTGATTTTAAAAATGTTAACAACATATTATGTGATCAAACGCACTACAACAAACTAGTGGTCCTATTTGCTTAATTTCGTTTTCCCCTTTCAACAACTACTCTGGTTCTTATATTTTTCTCATTTCAAAATAAGATTCAAGCGTTCACAAAGTTGTATCTGGGGTTGAGCTTTAGGGGTCGGTTCAGACTCCACATATGAGTGATTATCTAAAAAATTATTAATAAAATTATTGTTTAATTTTTTTCCATTCGGTTTATCTAGGACCACTAATCTTTCACTTAGTCAAGCACGGCTTATCTTTAGTGAAGTGCTTAAGTAGTCTCCCAGTTAAAAGGTGCTTTAATTTTACCATTAAATGTTCAATTAATCTGATTTTAAAAATGTTAACAACAAATTATGAGATCAAACGCACTACAACGAATTAGTGGTCCTATTTGCTTAATTTCGTTTTCCCCTTTCAACAACTACTCTGGTTATTATATTTTTCTCATTTCAATATAAGACCCAACCGTTCACAAGGTTGTACCTGGGGTTGAGCATTAGGGGGAGGTTCAGACTCCACATATGAGGGATTATATAAAAATGTATTAATAAAATTTTTTTTTTAATTTTTTTCCATTCGGTTTATCAAGGACCACTAATCTTTAACCAAGTCAAGCACGGCTTATCGTTAGTGAAGTGCTTAAGTACTCTCCCAGTTAAAAGGTGCTTTAATTTTACCATTAGATGTTCAATTAATCTGATTTCAAAAATGTTAACAACAACTTATGAGATCAAACGCACTACAACAAATTAGTGGTCCTATTTGCTTAATTTCGTTTTCCCCTTTCAACAACTACTCTAGTTGTACCACGGATTTTCTCATTTCGACAAATTAGTTTTCTCATTCCGATATAAGAACCAAGCGTTCACAAGGTTATACCTCGGGTTGAGCATTAGGGGGCGGTTCAGACTCCACATCTGAGTGTTTATATTAAAAAGTATTAATAAAATTATTTTTTAATATTTTTCCATTCGGTTTATCTAGGACCACTTATCTTTAACCAAGTCAAGCACGGCTTATCTGTAGTGTTGTGCTTAAGTACTCTCCCAGTTAAAAGGTGCTTTAATTTTACCATTAAATGTTCAATTAATCTGATTTTAAAAATGTTAACAACATATTATGAGATCAAACGCACTACAACAAATTAGTGGTCCTATTTGCTTAATTTCGTTTTCCCCTTTCAACAACTACTCTAGTTATTATATTTTTCTCATTTCAATATAAGAACCAAGCGTTCACAAGGTTGTACCTGGGGTTGAGCATTAGGGGGAGGGTCAGACTACACATATGAGTGATTATATAAAAATGTATTAATAAAATTATTTTTAAATTTTTTTCCATTCGGTTTATCTAGGACCACTAATCTTTAACCAAGTCAAGTACGGCTTATATTTAGTGAAGTGCTTAAGTACTCTCCCAGTTAAAAGGTGCTTTAATTTTACCATTAGATGTTCAATTAATCTGATTTCAAAAATGTTAACAACAACTTATGAGATCAAACGCACTACAACAAATTAGTGGTCCTATTTGCTTAATTTCGTTTTCCCCTTTCAACAACTACTCTGGTTATTATATTTTTCTCATTTCAATATAAGACCCAACCGTTCACAAGGTTGTACCTGAGGTTGAGCATTAGGGGGAGGGTCAGACTACACATATGAGTGATTATATAAAAAAGTATTAATAAATTTATTTTTTAATTTTTTTCCATTCGGTTTATCAAGGACCACTAATCTTTAACCAAGTCAAGCACGGCTTATCTTTAGTCAAGTGCTTAAGTACTCTCCCAGTTAAAAGGTGCTTTAATTTTACCATTAAATGTTCAATTAATTTGATTTTAAAAATGTTAACAACAAATTATGAGATCAAACACACTACAACGAATTAGTGGTCCTATTTGCTTAATTTCGTTTTCCCCTTTCAACAACTACTCTGGTTCTTATATTTTTCTCACGTCAATATAAAAACCAAGCGCTCACAAGGTTGTATCTGTGGTTGAGCATTAGCGGGCGTTTTAGACTCCGCATATGAGTGATTATTTTAGAAATTATTAATAAAATTATTTTTTAATTTGTTTCCATTCGGTTTATCTAGGACCACTAATCTTTAACCAAGTCAAGCACGGCTTATCTTTAGTGAAGTGCTTAAGTACTCTCCCAGTTAAAAGGTGCTTTAATTTTACCATTAAATGTTCAATTAATCTGATTTTAAAAATGTTAACAACAAATTATGAGATCAAACGCACTACAACGAATTAGTGGTCCTATTTGCTTAATTTCGTTTTCCCCTTTCAACAACTACTCTGGTTATTATATTTTTCTCATTTCAATATAAGACCCAACCGTTCACAAGGTTGTACCTGAGGTTGAGCATTAGGGGGAGGGTCAGACTACACATATGAGTGATTATATAAAAAAGTATTAATAAATTTATTTTTAAATTTTTTTCCATTCGGTTTATCAAGGACCACTAATCTTTAACCAAGTCAAGCACGGCTTATCTTTAGTCAAGTGCTTAAGTACTCTCCCAGTTAAAAGGTGCTTTAATTTTACCATTAAATGTTCAATTAATTTGATTTTAAAAATGTTAACAACAAATTATGAGATCAAACACACTACAACGAATTAGTGGTCCTATTTGCTTAATTTCGTTTTCCCCTTTCAACAACTACTCTGGTTCTTATATTTTTCTCACGTCAATATAAAAACCAAGCGCTCACAAGGTTGTATCTGTGGTTGAGCATTAGCGGGCGTTTTAGACTCCGCATATGAGTGATTATTTTAGAAATTATTAATAAAATTATTTTTTAATTTGTTTCCATTCGGTTTATCTAGGACCACTAATTTTTAACCAAGTCAAGCACGGCTTATCTTTAGTGAAGTGCTTAAGTACTCTCCCAGTTAAAAGGTGCTTTAATTTTACCATTAAATGTTCAATTAATCTGATTTTAAAAATGTTAACAACAAATTATGAGATCAAACGCACTACAACAACTTAGTGGTCCTATTTGCTTAATTTCGTTTTCCCCTTTCAACAACTACTCTGGTTATTATATTTTTCTCATTTCAATATAAGAACCAAGTATTCACAAGGTTGTACCTGGGGTTGAGCATTAGGGGGAGGGTCAGACTACACATATGAGTGATTATATAAAAAAGTATTTATAAAATTATTTTTTAATTTTTTTCCATTCGGTTTATCTAGGACCACTAATCTTTAACCAATTCAAGCACGGCTTATCTTTAGTGAAGTGCTTAAGTACTCTCCCAGTTAAAAGGTGCTTTAATTTTACCATTAAATGTTCAATTAATGTGATTTTAAAAATGTTAACAACAAATTATGAGATCAAACGCACTACAACGAATTAGTGGTCCTATTTGCTTAATTTCGTTTTCCCCTTTCAACAACTACTCTGGATCTTATATTTTTCTCACGTTAATATAAAAACCAAGCGCTCACAAGGTTGTATCTGTGGTTGAGCATTAGGGGGCGGTTCAGACTCCGCATATGAGTGATTATATTAAAAATTATTAATAAAATTATTTTTTAATTTCTTTCCATTCTGTTTATCTAGGACCACTAATCTTTAACCAAGTCAAGCACGGCTTATCTTTAGTGAAGTGCTTAAGTACTCTCCCAGTTAAAAGTTGCTTTAATTTTACAGTTCAATGTTCAATTAATCTGATTTTAATAATATTAACAACAAATTATGAGATGAAACGCTCTACAACAAATTAGTGGTCCTATTTGCTAAATTTCGATTTCCCCTTTCAACAACTACTCTGGTTCTTATATTTTTTCTGACGTCAATATAAAAACCAAGCGATCACAAGGTTGTATCTGGGGTTGAGCATTATGGGGCGATTCAGACTCCACATATGAGTGATTATATTAAAAAGTATTAAGAAAATTATTTTTTAAATTGTTTCCATCGGTTTATCTAGGACCACTAATCTTTAACCAAGTCAAGTACGGCTTATCTTTAGTCAAGTGCTTAAGTACTCTCCCAGTTAAAAGGTGCATTAATTTTACCATTAAATGTTCAATCAATCTTATTTTAAAAATGTTAACAACAAATTATGCGATCAAACGCACTACAACAAATTAGTGGTCCTATTTGCTTAATTTCGTTTTCCCTTTTCAACAACTACTCTGGTTCTTATATTGGTTCTTATATTTTTCTCATTTCAATATAAGAACCAAGCGTTCACAAGGTTATACCTGGGGTTGAGCAATAGGGGGAGGCTCAAACTCCTCATATGAGTGATTATATAAAAATGTATTAATAAAATTATTTTTTATTTTTTTTCCATTCGGTTTATCTAGGACCACTAATCTTTAACCAAGTCAAGCACGGCTTATATTTAGTGAAGTGCTTAAGTACTCTCCCAGTTAAAAGGTGCTTTAATTTTACCATTAAATGTTCAATTAATGTGATTTTAAAAATGTTAACAACAAATTATGAGATCAAACGCACTACAACGAATTAGTGGTCCTATTTGCTTAATTTCGTTTTCCCCTTTCAACAACTACTCTGGATCTTATATTTTTCTCACGTTAATATAAAAACCAAGCGCTCACAAGGTTGTATCTGTGGTTGAGCATTAGGGGGCGGTTCAGACTCCGCATATGAGTGATTATATTAAAAATTATTAATAAAATTATTTTTTAATTTCTTTCCATTCTGTTTATCTAGGACCACTAATCTTTAACCAAGTCAAGCACGGCTTATCTTTAGTGAAGTGCTTAAGTACTCTCCCAGTTAAAAGTTGCTTTAATTTTACAGTTCAATGTTCAATTAATCTGATTTTAATAATATTAACAACAAATTATGAGATGAAACGCTCTACAACAAATTAGTGGTCCTATTTGCTAAATTTCGATTTCCCCTTTCAACAACTACTCTGGTTCTTATATTTTTTCTGACGTCAATATAAAAACCAAGCGATCACAAGGTTGTATCTGGGGTTGAGCATTATGGGGCGATTCAGACTCCACATATGAGTGATTATATTAAAACGTATTAATAAAATTATTTTTTAAATTGTTTCCATCGGTTTATCTAGGACCACTAATCTTTAACCAAGTCAAGCACGGCTTATCTTTAGTCAAGTGCTTAAGTACTCTCCCAGTTAAAAGGTGCTTTAATTTTACCATTAAATGTTCAATTAATGTGATTTTAAAAATGTTAACAACAAATTATGCGATCAAACGCACTACAACAAATTAGTGGTCCTATTTGCTTAATTTCGTTTTCCCTTTTCAACAACTACTCTGGTTCTTATATTGGTTCTTATATTTTTCTCATTTCAATATAAGAACCTAGCGTTCACAAGGTTATACCTGGGGTTGAGCAATAGGGGGAGGCTCAAACTCCTCATATGAGTGATTATATAAAAATGTATTAATAAATTTATTTTTTATTTTTTTTCCATTCGGTTTATCTAGGACCACTAATCTTTAACCAAGTCAAGCACGGCTTATATTTAGTGAAGTGCTTAAGTACTCTCCCAGTTAAAAGGTGCTTTAATTTTACCATTAAATGTTCAATTAATCTTATTTTAAAAATGTTAACAACAAATTATGCGATCAAACCCACTACAAATAATTAGTGGTCCTTTTTACTTAATTTCTTTTTCCCCTTTCAACAACTACTCTGATTCTTATATTTTTCTCATTTCAATATAAGAACCTAGCGTTCACAAGGTTGTACCTGGGGTTGAGCATTAGGGGGAGGCTCAAACTCCTCATATGAGTGATTATATAAAAAAGTATTCATAAAATTATTTTTTATTTTTTTTCCATTCGGTTTATCTAGTACCACTAATCTTTAACCAAGTCAAGCACGGCTTATCTTGAGTGAAGTGCTTAAGTACTCTCGCAGTTAAAAGGTGCTTTAATTTTACCATTATATGTTCAATTAATCTGATTTTATAAATGTTAACAATATATTATGAGATCAAACGCACTACAACAAATTAGTTGTCGTATTTTCTTAATTTCGTTTTCCCCTTTCAACAACTACTCTGGTTATTATATTTTTCTCATTTCAATATAAGAACCAAGCGTTCACAAGTTTGTCCCTGGGGTTGAGCATTAGGGCGAGGGTCAGACTACACATATGAGTGATTATATAAAAAAGTATTAATAAAACTATTTTTTAATTTTTTTAGATTCGGTTTATCTAAGACCACTAATCTTTAACCAAGTCAAGCACGGCTTATCTTTAGTGAAGTGCTTAAGTACTCTCCCAGTTAAAAGGTGCTTTAATTTTACCATTAAATGTTCAATTAATCTGATTTTAAAAATGTTAACAACAAATTATGAGATCAAACGCACTACAACGAATTAGTGGTCCTATTTGCTTAATTTCGTTTTCCCCTTTCAACAACTACTCTGGTTATTATATTTTTCTCATTTCAATATAAGAACCAAGCGTTCACAAGGTTGTACCTGGGGTTGAGCATTAGGGGGAGGGTCAGACTACACATATGAGTGATTATATAATAAAGTATTAATAAAATTATTTTTAATTTTTTTTCCATTCGGTTTATCTAGGACCACTAATCTTTAACCAATTCAATCACGGCTTATCTTTAGTCAAGTGCTTAAGTACTCTCCCAGTTAAAAGGTGCTTTAATTTTACCATTAAATGTTCAATTAACTTGATTCTAAAAATGTTAACAACAAATTATGAGATCAAACGCACTACAACGAATTAGTGGTCCTATTTGCTTAATTTCGTTTTCCCCTTTCAACAACTACTCTGGTTATTATATTTTTCTCATTTCAATATAAGAACCAAGCGTTCAGAAGGTTGTACCTGGGGTTGAGCATTAGGGGGAGGGTCAGACTACACATATGAGTGTTTATATAATAAAGTATTAATAAAATTATATTTTAATTTTTTTCCATTCGGTTTATCTAGGACCACTAAGCTTTAACCAATTCAAGCACGGCTTATCTTTAGTCAAGTGCTTAAGTACTCTCCCAGTTAAAAGGTGCTTTAATTTTACTATTAAATGTTCAATTAATTTGATTTTAAAAATGTTAACAACAAATTATGAGATCAAACGCACTACAACGAATTAGTGGTCCTATTTGCTTAATTTCGTTTTCCCCTTTCAACAACTACTCTGGATCTTACATTTTTCTCACGTCAATATAAAAACCAAGCGCTCACAAGGTTGTATCTGTGGTTGAGCATTAGGGGGCGGTTCGGACTCCGCATATGAGTGATTATATTAAAAATTATTAATAAAATTATTTTTTAATTTCTTTCCATTCGGTTTATCTAGGACCACTAAGCTTTAACCAAGTCAAGCACGGCTTATCTTTAGTGAAGTGCTTAAGTACTCTCCCAGTTAAAAGTTGCTTTAATTTTACAGTTCAATGTTCAATTAATCTGATTTTAATAATGTTAACAACAAATTATGAGATGAAACGCACTACAACAAATTAGTGGTCCTATTTGCTAAATTTCGATTTCCCCTTTCAACAACTACTCTGGTTCTTATATTTTTTCTGACGTCAATATAAAAACCAAGCGATCACAAGGTTGTATCTGGGGTTGAGCATTATAGGGCGATTCAAACTCCACATATGAGTGATTATATTAAAAAGTATTAATAAAATTATTTTTTAAATTTTTTCCATCGCTTTATCTAGGACCACTAATCTTTAACCAAGTCAAGCACGGCTTATCTTTAGTTAAGTGCTTAAGTACTCTCCCAGTTAAAAGGTGCATTAATTTTACTATTAAATGTTCAATTAATCTTAATTTAAAAATGTTAACAACAAATTATGCGATCAAACGCACTACAACAAATTAGTGGTCCTATTTGCTTAATTTCGTTTTCCCCTTTCAACAACTACTCTGGTTCTTATATTGGTTCTTATATTTTTCTCATTTCAATATAAGAACCTAGCGTTCAAAAGGTTATACCTGGGGTTGAGCAATAGGGGGAGGCACAAACTCCTCATATGAGTGATTATATAAAAATGTATTAATAAAATTATTTTTTATTTTTTTTCCATTTGGTTTATCTAGGACCACTAATCTTTAACCAAGTCAAGCACGGCTTATCTTTAGTGAAGTGCTTAAGTACTCTCCCAGTTAAAAGGTGCTTTAATTTTACCATTAAATGTTCAATTAATCTGATTTTAAAAATGTTAACAACAAATTATGAGATCAAACGCACTACAACGAATTAGTGGTCCTATTTGCTTAATTTCGTTTTCCCCTTTCAACAACTACTCTGGTTCTTATATTGGTTCTTATATTTTTCTCATTTCAATATAAGAACCTAGCGTTCACAAGGTTATACCTGGGGTTGAGCAATAGGGGGAGGCTCAAACTCCTCATATGAGTGATTATATAAAAATGTATTAATAAAATTATTTTTTATTTTTTTCCATTCGGTTTATCTAGGACCACTAATCTTTAACCAAGGCAAGCACGGCTTATCTTTAGTGAAGTGCTTAAGTACTCTCCCAGTTAAAAGGTGCTTTAATTTTACCATTAAATGTTCAATTAATCTGATTTTAAAAATGTTAACAACAAATTATGAGATTAAACGCACTACAACAAATTAGTGGTCCTATTTGCTTAATTTGGTTTTCCCCTTTCAACAACTACTCTGGTTCTTATATTTTTCTCATTTCATTATAAGAACCAAGCGTTCACAAGGTTGTACCTTGGGTTGAGCAATAGGGGGAGGTTCACACTCCACAAATGAGTGATTATATTAAAAAGTATTAATAAAATTATTTTTTAATTATTTTCCATTCGGTTTATCTAGGACCACTAATCTTTAACCAAGTCAAGCACGGCTTATCTTTAATGAAGTGCTTAAGTACTCTCCCAGTTAAAAGGTGCTTTAATTTTACCATTAAATGTTCAATTAGTCTGATTTTAAAAATATTAACAACAAATTATGAGATCAAAAGTAGTAGAACAAATTAGTGGTCCTATTTGCTTAATTTCGTTTTCTCCTTTCAACAACTACTCTGGTTCTTATATTTTTCTCATTTCAATTTAAGAACCTAGCGTTCACAAGGTTGTACCTGGGGTTGAGCATTAGGGGGAGGCTCAGACTCCACATATGAGTGATTATATTAAAAAGTATTAATAAAATTAATTTTTAATTATTTTCCATTCGGTTTATCTAGGACCATTACTCTTTAACCAAGTCAAGCACGGCTTATCTTTAGTGAAGTGCTTAAGTACTCTCCCAGTTAAAGTGTGCTTTAATTTTACCATTAAATGTTCAATTAATCTGATTTTAAAAATGTTAACAACAAATTGTGAGATCAAACGCACTACAACAAATTAATGGTCCTATTTGCTTAATTTCGTTTCCTTTTTCTTTTCTTAGGCACAATTTTTTTTATTTGATCAAGGGTTTTCCCCTCGAGGCTTAGAGAGCAAAAGGTTCCTATCTCTCCCATCAAGTGCGCTTTTTAAATTTCGAACTTATGTTCTACTCTTTACAGGTATGATGTCCCTTACCACCAGTTGTTGGTTATTTTTTTTTTGGGTTCAATTTAACCAACCAGGAAATCAACACATGTATATATTGTGATATATTTCTGAAAATGTGGGCCATCAGGAAGCGACCAATGGGCTGGATCTATCATGGCTTTTGTTATGTAAAATATGAAAGACAAAGTCATTCCAAGCCTATAAATATTCTTTAGACCAGCAATAATGCAAGTGACAAAGGGAATTAACCGGGCCATAAAATTTGAGTCATGACTGTATTTCAGGAAAGTAGATCCTCTTTCTCATTTTCTTCGTAGTATCTCATCTCCATCTTTAAATAAAAAATAAATAGTCCAGATTTCATACTTTATAAAATCATTTTTATAGTATTTTATAAATGCTTTTTTTCATTTTGTTTGTATTGCAGTTATGAACTAAATAGATCGAACATTCACGGTTTGAATTTATTTATTTTTGGTTATAATTGTAATAATAATTTTATAAAATATTAAATCTGAATCATCCAATTTCTTCATCTAAAGGTGGATGTGAGATTTTGAAAGAAAATGGAAAAGAAGAAAAGGACAAAACCCAATTCTTGTATTTTGGGGGTTAGGGCTCTTGGAAATATCCTTTGCCATATTTAGTCACCAATGGCTTTTGGTTCTAGTAAAAGGGACTTTGACTGCTTAAATATAATATCTCAAATTTGAGACCATGTTAATGCAAATGGTCAAATCTCACCAAATCATATAGCTTTATAAAAAATAGTTCGTGCGAGCCAATTGGCTTTGTGCTCCACGAACCAATTCGCTTTAAAATCCCACTTCCCCTACCCACCCAAGCACTGACACAAATAATGGGTATAAGGCAATTTGCTTTGTCCTCCACAAACCAATTCTACTTTAAAAAACCTTATCCCCCTACCCCATTTCCCCAAGTCACTTTGCTCTAAGAAAACCAATTCAACTTTGAAAAGTCGTCCACATGTTTTACATGTGAATGATTTTATGATATATTTCAAAAGGTCAATATTATAGTTAGCACTTCCAGTTTGATTAAATTTAAGTTTTCATCCCTATAATTTCAAATAATTGATTTTGGTCCTCATAGTTACATAAGAAGTTAGTCTGAGTTTAAGTATATAGGGATCAAAATCAAAATTCATTAACATGAGGACCATCCATTAAACTGAGTTCAAATTCTTATGAAACTATAGAGAAAAAAACTAAATTTTGATTAACCTATAAGGACAACAACAGTATTAACGCAATTTTAAAAATCACATAACACAAGTCCTTTTCCATCCTGTATGTTCTCTTTCTCATCATATTCATAAAAAAAACATAAACTATGTTTTTTTTTTCAGAAAATGAATGTGACGAGAAAAACAAAATGAAGGAATTATTGAAAAATTAACACACACAAAATTAGTATTGCGAATTAATGTTTTGAATGATTTTAAAATTTGATATTTGAATCAAATTTAAGCAATTGAATTTTATTAATTATAAAATTAAATTGAAAAATATAAGGGAAAACCATTTTGTAGATACCTATAGTTTTACTCAATTTTTAATTTGTTACACATATTTTTTCTCAGTTTTTTAAATAATCATTCCACTTTATTTTATTGCTACTGTTGGCCCCTATACTTCAGGAAATACTTTCAAGGGCCAACAGAATAATAAACAATGTTCAAATAGAAAAACCTTCAGGAATCTTTTGCAAAGGATATTTTTTGACGGCCAAAACGATTTGCTATGACGGATTCAATTTATGCTATAGAGGGAGGATGGATTTTCCATTTTGCTTTGAGGGAACCAACTTCAACCACTCGTTTTGCTTATTTATGCAGTAAAGGTTTTATGTGATAAATATGGTTCATTATTGCCTACGGAAGAAACATGGTTTTTAATAGGCACATATATCATCCTATTAGAGACAATTCTATTTAAGGTATTGTCAGGTATTAAATCTATGCACATCTCTCAATCTGAATTCGAATCTTAATTTGTTAAGTTGTGAGGGATAACTCATTGCGCTAGAGTCTACACCCAACCGCCGCTGGTAATTAAGTTGATTGATTTTTTTTACTAAACATAGGTATTCTCTTATTGGAGCCAATCTTGTTCGAGACACTGTCAAATACTGAATGTAGGCATCTCGTTCAAAAGGGATTGGAATCTTGATTCGTCATATTCTTAGGGACTAGCCCCTTTCGCAAGATCCAACCCCTATTGGGTATGTTGATTGATTTTATCCCTTGAGAAATCAACAGATACATGAGTGGGCTTTATATCATTGAGATTAGGCCATGAGAAAAAGACAAATGGGCCTATACCTATTTTGAATGGGCTCAGGTTTGGACTTATCAGAACTTTAAAAACTGCGGATTTTGACAAGGGTTCTTTCAATCATTTGATCAGAATGATTCAATGAGTGACACATAACCCCGCTCCAATCTTCACAGGACCAACAAAGGAAATACAAGGAGGGGAGAGTAGGACAAGGTGATCCATGCACAACTTAGAAACACATTGACACATATTATTGAATAATCTTACTACTCTAGAACCGCCACCGCCACCAACTAATTAATTAGCATTTCACATTAGGAAATCCAATTAAAACAAAGATATATATATATATATATACATATAAACAACGATGTGTTGCGTTAATTACACATTATATATAAACTGCAAAATAGAGGAACTAATTATAGCATATGTATATGCTTCTTCACACTTCATGGTATTTCTCTTAAAGTATGCTTGTGAATGCTTATCACTCTCAACTTGCAATAGTATCTACTCCTTTACGAAAGATTATAATTTCAAACAAATTTTCCAACCTACGTGTAATTTCAAACAAAATTTCCAACTTGCGTTATGATCAAATCATACCTAGTTGGAATCCTTAAGAAAGCTACTGGTAGATGAAGAGAAATCTTCATTACATGGAAGAGAAACAAAGGAGTCAAACCATCGAGCCATCCATTTGCTTCAAATCTTTGCTCCACACTTCCATGTGAGAATGAAGAAGAAGATCAGTTTTTGCCTATGGTTGTCTCTTGATGTTGGACCGTCCATTGCTTCAAACTCTTTGATCCATGCTTGCATGTTATTTTGTAGAAGAATTCAAGGTTTAGTTTTAGCTATCTTGAGATGATGGTATCTCAAAAGGCCTTGAATCTTGCAACCTGTAGGTTACTCTCCCAACGCTTGATTACAAATGCTTGGATCAGCAAAATTTTCATTTAAGCATACTAACAATATTGGCCATGGATGGTTTTAGATTTGGAGATGGGTTTGTGCATATAGGAGTGCCAACTCAAGCATTCTCATGGCTTCCTCTAAGGAGTAGCTTGAACAAAGAATAACAAAAAAATTAATATACCAAATTAATGCAAGCAAATTTGAGAATTTAATAGTCAAGTCACAAAACAAGGCACATGTGCAAGCTAATAGGACATGGATGGTTTCAGATTTGGAGATGGGTTTGTACATATAGGAGTGCCAACTCAAGCTTTCTCACGGCTTCCTCTAAGGAGTAGCTTGAATCAAGAATAAGAAAAGAATTAATATACCAAATTAATGCAAGCAGATTTGACAATTTAATAGTCAAGTCACAAAACACGGCATGTGCAAGCTAAGTCTAGAAGAAGGGGAAAAAACTATTAATACTATACGAAATTTGATAATTGATATAGTGAAATTGTGAGTTTAAATATGTGCAGAAGTTGTTTCAAATTAAATGAGTACATATGATTGAATAATAAAAAAGACTGAAATACAACATCTAAATTTTGTCTCTTTAAAAAAATAAAATGTGTTAACAGTTATTTATCAACCTGTCTTTTTTAAATAAAATAAACCACATAAATTCTTCAAAAATTATATTAATTATTTTAATTTGAATAATTTTATATATTTTGAAATAAATGTGTGCGTGCGTGCGTGCGTGTGTCTAAAAGAGAATACATAAGCTAAACTTTAATTAATAATTTGAAAACTTGTAAATCATAGTTAAAAATGATAAATAAAATAATTAGTTATAATAATGCACATTTAAACATTTCTATGCTTACGTTCAGGAAAAACGTGAATTATGCACTCATATTTATGTGTGCGTGCGAGTGTGTGTGTGTATGAAAGAGAATACATAAGCTAAATTTTAATTAATAATTTGAAAACTTGTAAACCATAGTCAAAAAATGATAAATAAAATAATTAGTTGTATGCAGTACTGATGGTCTACTGTATAATAAGACATTTCTTAATTAAGGTCAGAATAAAAAAATATTATTTACTAATAATTAATGTTATAGGCTAAAGTCTTGTTGGAGATACTAAGGTGTCATTAGTTAGTTAATCACTCATCATGACACTATAAATCAGAGTTTTAACATGTGATTTAGGCATGTGAGATGATTTAATCCTCACCTAAAGAGGCAGGTTAATATAGGTCCTCTCTCATAAGTCCTATTGTTTGTTAATCACTTGGACAGTATCCTTTTCGTTGTTTTCTGCTTCAAAACTTGGCGCTGCTCCCTCTGTTCTTGCATCCCCTATTTTGAAGTTTTGCTACAAGAATGCCTTTCTCTTCTTTCTCGATGCTAGATGATCATTTTGTCATGTAGACTTTAAAGTTTCTAAGGGCTCATTTGGTTCAACGACATTGCACTAGTACAATGTCATGTAATGATAATGAAAATGCAATATTAATTATAAAACTAGTGTTTGGCTTGATTTTTAAGGTCTAATTTGACACAACCTTAACTGTCTCGGGATCAAATCACAATTTACCACGAATTAAATGCAATATAGTGCAAACAACTTGGGATTATTCTCTTATCAAGGAGCCATTTATTTTGATTTCCCTAGGTAAAACTAAATGTTATAAACATGGTTAGAAAAAGGGTCTTTTGAAATTTGTTTTCTAGAAATTAAAATTTATGAAAATAAAGCTAATTCTAATATTTTTAGTATTTTGGGAAAAAGATGAAGAAAAAAAAAGAGTGTTCACCGGAAACTGGGTCTAGTCGCCGGAAACAGGGGATGCTCACCGGAATCTGGAATCTGTATGAACATCGCCGGCCAAGCTCCTCACAGTGCTGTTACTGGTTTCTCTTCTCTGGCGACGGTGGGTGGTTGAGTTGTGGTGAATCTCCAAACTCCTCCGCCGCTCTTCCTCTCAGCTCACAGCCTCAGCCTTGCCCATTCAAACTCGTCGCCTCTCAAATCCTAGCTGCCACTGCCAGCTGCTCACAATGTCGGGCTCTCACTCGGTTCTCACAGCTGCAGCTGATACGGTGGTGTTGTTGAAGACGGTGACGGTAATGTTAGAGCTTCTAGAGAGCCAGCTCCAGGTCTGCGGCGCTACCCCTGGTCTCAGCTTGCATTCGTGATCTTGACACTCAGCTTTGGATCTCTATTCTCGCATCCGTCTCGGGTCTGGGCTCCCTCTGTTTTCAGTTGCTAGAATCCAACAGTATCCCAAATTCCCTTGTCAAAACGCAAGTTTTGACCAGGGACCTAAATCAATATTTTAAAAGGTTTTCTGGAGGGACTATTGAAGCTTCTGAAACCTTTTGGGGATTACTATAATTTTCAAATATGTTGGGTACTTTTCTATGATTTTTAAATACCCCTTTTCTCTTCACAACTATGCAATTTTCAGAATTCTGGGGTCTTTTCTGTAGTTTTCCCTAATCCTCAAAATAATTAATTTGAACCTCCAAAATCTCCAATTTCTTCCAAAACACCTACAATGCAAGATTAAGCACAAGGTAGCATAAAAAATCCAAGAGAACATTTGTATGAATAAACTAACAATTTATGACTATTTTACTCTTAATTACACTTAATTCAATACAAATGTCCCTAACTCAAATTAGTGCTTAATAATACAACAATATTCTAGGAAATACATTAAAATCCCAAATTAATTGTGGAAAATTCATATAAAAATATGTTTCAATCAATCCCCCACAATTAGATCTTTGTACTTCTAAACAAAGGCAATTAAGTACAATTTTCTAAATTTAAATCAGTAATGCATTTGAAATTTAAGCAATTTCATAATTAGAAAACAATGGATCAATTAATCAAATTTCTCAAGTCAACACAATTTATAGTCAAGCAGTGCAAAGAAATTAGATAACTACACAATTCAAAATTATCAGAATGAAGCACAAGAGACTTTCAAAGTATTAGTGTTTAACTCATCTCACCTTATTGGGATAATTTCACTCTAGCTCACTTAATTAACTCCTTACCACAGGCTTGTAACAACTCTAATATATCCATTATTAATAGCACTTAATGTAATGAATTAAGAGGGCTTTAAAAGCTTGTAATGATGGATGAAGGCTAAATAGAATGAATTAATTAGAGAAAGGAAATAGTTGATATGCAATTCAAAGTTATAAAATAGTTCATAGCACCTAAATAGCTTTAAAATTCTTGCTAATTCTCTTTTTTTTTTAATTCATGAAAAAGTGACTTCTTTGTATTTCATTCATTTTTTCCAAAACATGCTCTCCTTTTTTTTATACCTTCCTCTCTTTTCATTTTCTTTTTTTTCATTTTTTTTTTCAAAACTACACTCACTCTTTTCTTTTTCAATGCCTTTCCTTTTTTTTTTGTCTCTTTCTTCTTTTCTTTCTTCTCTCTCTATATATTTTTTTTTTTGCTCTTTTTTTTCCCTAAACTATACACACTTTTTTTGGAGACTTACTTTCTCTTTTCTATATACATGGCATTTCAATATACGAATTGTTTGATTTTCTATTGGCAAATCATTTTGATTTTAGAATACTATGAATAAATTAACATGCATACAACATAGGAATGGCTCAAATGGGTAAGGAAAGGTGAAAGAATGTAGGTTTGTGTTTGGGTTGAAAGGGTTTAGAATGAATGCCTCTTTCATTTCTATCACACTAATGCAAATGTAGTTTTGAATAAGAGTGGAAACAAGTCGTAGAAGGTGACACTACTAGAAAAAATGGTTTTAACGTCCCCTTTTTTTGGCCTTTTAAGGTCTAAAAACAGAGGGACGTCTATCTGAGGGTCGTAGAAAAAAATGTCAATAACGTCCATAAAATAGGAGACGGCTATAGGTAGGACTTTAGATGTCCCCACTTCATACTGGGGACGTCTAAATTCTGAGGTGCACTTTAGACGTCCCCAGCCCAAACTGGGGACGTCTAAACTATTGAGAAAGCCTTTCCGATGTCCCTTTTTATTTTAAGGACATCAAAAGTTTTTTTAAAATGGCCTTTTTATATATATTTGACTGTCTGGAAAATGTAAACTGCAGAAATAGGATGGAAACAACAGAATAAAATAACAGCAGTTTAGCAGAATGGAAACAACAGCTTGAAACATAGTGATCAACCCCAAGGCTCTACATGCAATAACTTTAAGAAGTAGCAAACTAATTAACTAACAAACCACACAACAATCTATATCCAACAATAACAACACAATTATATGTACAATATAAAGAACCACCAAAAAAGTATGTCTTACACAAACTGCTAAAGACTTTACTCTGGTATACGTTGAAGATGTCCAGCCAAAATGTCTTTAATCGTATTTATGTCTTCATATGAGTAGGCGTCTTCATTGTCAAAAATCTGTAAATTAGAAAATAAGCTTAGATGAAATAATGAATTAAGTGAATGAGTTGTCATTGAATTACAACACCAAAAATATTATCCTTTGAGAATGAAGAAGCAATTACTTGTTCAAAATTTGTTGTAATGCCACTCTTAATGATGTTAAACATATAAAGTAAGACATAGTATCCATATTCCTAGCCGCCAGGTTGTTGAGGGCACTATAAATCAAAAGCAAATGGTTAAAATCAATATAGGCATATCTAAAACGACCGTCAATCAAAAGAACTTGATTTGAAACAACGTACCTTTAGAAACAACCATTTCAGGTCTTTGCCACCTTTATGATTGCGTGGCCCGCCAAGCATTCGATACGTCTGGGTTGCCCTATCATTAAAATGAAAATCAACATAAATTAGAATAATTCATTTAAGTCAAGAATCAATAATCAATGAAATACAAAAAAATAACTTATGTGTTGAAGACGCTTTTAGTTTCTTTGTCTGGCCTTCTACTCAAGGAATCAAACCAGTAAACTACGTGGGACTGAGGACAGAGAACACATAAACTCTAGTAGTAACTATAACAACATATATAGATTAAAAAGAAGTTAGATGGCAAGGCAATTATTTATTAAAAATCTCAAATACACAACATTAAAATGCGTACCCTTGAACAATCGGTGCCAGATAACAATGATAGTCATTCTCTCCCACTGTGAAGCCCACATAGTGCATCCTTTTTTGCATTGTATTCCTATTCCTTGTCGTATGTGCAGGAGACAAGAATCCATATAAATCAACTCTTTGCAAGTTAATGCATATACAACGGAAGGAGCTATAAGAGAATTAAAATGATGAATGTATTAGCTAGTTAAAATCAACTTAACTAAATAAAGGAAAAAATGGGATATAAAAAACTTACAGGATTGTAAATTTGCCCCATCCTATATCTAGCTCCTCCAACTTAATGAACTATTTAAGATCTTCTTTATCAATTGTGAAGGGATATTCTAATTACTAGCCTACAATCCCTGTAGGCATATGCAAATCAATCTGGCGAATGCCTTTATAGATCTGCTGTAGTCGTGCTAAGAAGGGTCATTTTCCTACTTCCTGCTCATTCTTTTAGAACATAAAAAAACATTGTGTTTGTAGGATGCCAACACATTTCAAGTAAACGTGAGGTAGTTCCATACCATTGGAGGTGTTACTGCTGAGCCAATAAGATGTACATGCCAAAGGATGAAAGATCCTCTTACTTGAGCTATCGTGGCAACCTCGTCATCAGGAATAGGGATGGCTGTACCTTCTTCCCCCTCTTGAACACACGTCACAGTCACCCTACATAAATGATGTGGAATTAACTGATGATGGTGGGTGGTAGCTTGTGTGTGAATGAGAGCATCTGCAACTACACACAGTAGTGGGGTATCCAAAGAGAGGATGGCAGGTTCTCCTAATGCTGGAGTGGGAGAAGGGTCACCAAGTGGTTCCTCCACCAGGTTGTAACTTCCTTTGGTACTGTGGAAGGCTGGGGATAAATGGGTTTTCCGCTAAGAAGTTTCCATCTGCGATTCAAACATCTTCATCATTTCTACTCATAGCTCTAGCATCAGCTCAAGAAGTAGCTCTGGCAATAGCTTTTGTCGAAACTTGTCGCGAAGGTTGGCCTTGAGCTCTTGTGAGACTTCCTGGCTAATCTTGGCCACAAGCTCCCTACTGGGTTCAACTTATGACAAATAAGAATGTAAGGCTTGGTCAAAATACTTCACGACACGAACTCCCCCTGCCTCCCCTCGAACATGACCGGGGTGATCTGCCTTCCCAATCACCATTGATAAGATGTCCATCCGTCCACTTGGAGTGAATGAACCTTGGCTACTATGATCTTCCAATTCATCCTTCAACATAAAAGTTATTGTAAATGAAAATTAAGCACTCCCAATATGAAAAAAAAATTTATACTTATGCTTTAACTACTTACAATTCTTGCGGCAACCTCAGCAACAGTCAGATTTACATACTTCCCTCCCTTAGTCCTCCCTGCTTTCCATTTTTTGTCATATGAAGGAGGTGGTGGGGTTTGAACGATAATGCTAGGATATGATGTGGCTACTTTCTTTAATTTCTCCAACTCTTCTGCCATCTTCCTTCACTCAAGCTTCCAATAACCACCACGAGACATGCATTGTTGATACTTATTAGCTTCTTGCCTCTCTACATTTGCTACACTTAATGCCTGTGAAAGGAAAACAATGAACACCAAATCAATAATGTCAACTATATTAAAAAAACACTGATGACAAAAATATTACCAAAAAGTTTAGATCTTCTTGTGATGCCATAAACAACCTACAGTCCTCTAGAGACAAATACATATACTCCTGATATGGATCCTTACCCCTCAGGTCCCCTCGATGTAATCTCATGTAAGCCTATTCTTGAAATCTTTCCATCGTAGACGAACCTCCCTTATCCACTCCTTGTACATCTCCACAGTGCTAGGGACATCATAGGTTTGCTGCAAGGTAAAAACATAAATTAATTATATTTGAAGTAATAGGAATAAAGATATATATGCAGATTTATTAACACTTATATATCAAAAGTTGTTGCCAAATCAAGCCTTTCATTTTTGGTGAAACAAACTTCCAATTATCATAGGTAATGCAAACTTTACTTTGAGGCAAAAAACCTATGTAGCTAATAAAATGGTCTTCCTCTGGACCAATTGGTTTCATATTTTCATCAAAGTCAATATGCAACCTCTCCTGTTGATGGTGATGACATGCTACCAATACAGGCATTTTTGAACTGCCTCTAACCCTTCTTCTTGTAGCAGGTTCAGGTCTCACAGTAGGTTCCGACCTATTCATTTCATTGACCCTATCACTTTGTAAGTCACTAGAATTGTCCATATTCCTGTAAGCACAAAAATCATTGTCAAATAGGTGAATAAATTGTAAGTAAATGAATAAACTAACTAATTACAAAAAAAACAGCACACATTACTATTTTCTAAGTTAAGCTTTTTACTCTATATTGTTTCCCATATTCCTTCACCATGATTATTTCTTATAGCATATTCTTCATCATCTACCAATTCTACTTCACTTGTTGTAGGTGGATTAACTGTGAAAGGTGGTGTGTCATCAAGGTTGAAGGTCTGATCACTATGCTTCTGTTTTTTACTTTGAAGTACAATGGAAATTTTTTTATTTGCAAGATCTGTGACATAAAATACTTGTTTCGCCTGGCTTGCTAGAATGAAGGGCTCATCCCTATAACCTACTTTTTCAAGATCAACTGAGACAAATCCAAATTATTGATCTATTACCACAGCATTATTGCTAACCCACTTACATTTGAATAAAGCAACTTTAAATTTATTGTAAGTAATTTCCCATATATCTTCTATCACTCCATAATAGGCCATGGATGTTAATATAGGGTTTTTGTCTTTCGAACTGGAAAAGTGCATGGCTTCAGCTTCTACCATCACCCTACTATTTTACATGGTACTTCTGTCATCTTGGTCTTTTATGTAGAAAAAATACCCGTTTTTATCATAACCGCTCCAAGTAATGATCTGAAACGAAGGCCCTCAGGCTAGCCACTCTATAGTCTCAGACACACTGGTCTCATGCAAAACTTTTTCCTAAAACCACTCTATGAATGTCTTGTTTTGCTCAATAGCAATCTGCATGTCATTCTTCCTTATATTCATGTTCTTCAATCTCTTTTTGTGTTCAGCTATGTACGGTTGAACTTCTACCATGTTATTTAGGATATAAAAGTGTGCTTGCAACACCTCTTCACGAGGCATAGTCTTTACTTTCAATCCTTGTGTTCCCTTAGTTCTCCCCTCTTCATACTGAGATTGTTCCTTCTTCCCTGATAGATAATCACTGTAAAAGTCCATAGCCTCTTCAACTACATATCTTTCAACTATTGAGGCTTCTGGTTGATAGGGATTTTTAGAATACCCTTTTAAGATCTTCATGTATTGCTCAAAAGGGTACATCTACCTCAGGTAAATTGGACCGTAAAGCCTTACCTCCCTTACCAAATAAACTATCAAATGCACCATTATATCAAAAATATGAAGGAGAAAAATGCATCTTTAATTGGGACAATATAATATAACCCTTAGCTTCCAGTTTATCCAGCTTTTTTGTGTCAATGTCTTTGTTACAGATAGCATTAAAGAAAACACAAAATCTTGTCACAGTGCCTCAAACTTCATCTTTCATAATGCCTCTAATAGCTACTGGTAACAGTTGTTGTATCAACACATGATAATCATGGGACTTCATTCCCACTAACTTCAAATCATCCATTGACACACACCTTCTCACATTCGAAGAATATCCTTGTGGTACCTTAATTTCATGCAAATACCCATACAAAATTCTTTTTTCCTCTTTTGATAGTGTATGCGCTGCTGGCTCCATGTATGCCCTCCTACCATCATCTCTTAGCTGTGGATGTAACCGTTCTCTTATTCTCATATCAAGGAGTACTGGGCATGCACTATGTGTGCTTTGAAGAGTTCCATATGAATTGATGCCATCTATACAAAGCTCAAGCCAAAGGTTTCTCGGCTTGCTGCCAAATTCAAGGAACATTTCATCTATTTTCTTCCACTGTGGAGAGTCAGCTGGGTGCTGAAGATATTTTCTGTCGAATATTCTATTATCCAAATGCCATCTCAACTTCTTCACTTTTTTTGCAATACCAAACAAACGCTTAAAGGACGGTATTATTAGAAGATACCATAAAAATTTTACAGGTTGCCTTTTATTTGTCCCATTGCTAGAACCATCATCTTTCTTCACTTTGTATCGTGCAGTTTGAAACTTAGGGCACTCACTCAGACCTTTATACTCCTTTCTGTATAGTACGCAGTCATTAGGGCAAGCATGTATCTTTTTATACTCCATACCCATTGTAGATGGGATTTTCTTAGCCTCATACATACGATTTGGAAGTACATTATCGTCTGGAAACATATCACACAACAATTCAAGCAGGATTGTGAAACTACTATCGGTCCACCCACAAGTTGCTTTTAAGTTAACCAAATGTAATGTTCCTGTCAGCCGTGTGTATTTACTCCCTGGGTATAACGGTGTCTCTGATCACTTCGCAAGCTATCATATTCATACGACTGCACAAAGGATTCTACCTCAACATCGTGAATCATTCTCTCTATTCTATCTTCATCTATGACATCCACAGCTTCCTTCTTATGCGACGGACAATCAGTTACTTCCTCACCATGCCATATCCACCTTATGTATCGAAGATTTATTCCATCATAAAGTAGGTGATCCCTTATAACTTCAACATCTTGTCTTCTCTCATTTAAATAATTGACACAAGGACAAAAATACATCCCATTTTTTGCTGGAGCATTCCTTCTAGCATATTCAATAAACTCTTCAACCCCATTCTCATATTGTTCACTGGTTCTCAAAGCATTCATCCAACTATGATCCATTTTATTACCACCTACGCCATTCTCATTAACACTCAAGTTTAGAATAATTGTCAACACAGGGAATTGCCTTTTACTATTTTGTTTTTAAAATATTGGCAGCATTTCCCCTTAAAAGTGAGACATCCCAAAATCAAAATAACAAACAATCTCAGCTTAATTTAAACAAAACTAAACTAATTAAGAAGAGTAAAATAAAAATTCATAGCACTAAAACAAGAGTAAAAAGAAGGAAGCTAGCATTAATTCTTCTAACCCAAAAAAAAATTCATAGCTTCATTTTCTCTACTTCAGAACATTAGGTAAATGCAAGGAAAGAAAGTACCATAATCTCATGTACCAGAAAGCATAGAGAACAAGATTATGGTTTTCAAGAATTCCAATTTAAATTCTACCAGAAAGCATACGCACATGATTTTCTCAGAATCCAAGTGCAACAACTATCCAGAAACATAAAAACACATAATCCAAGCTTTTCTGTAAATTCTTAATTGCGTCACATAATAATCCAAGTCACGCCTGATATGCACCTGATTTTAAGAAACCCAGAAACGCACCTAAATAATTCTGAGAATGCAACTACAACAGCAAATAACAAGACCCACAGCCATGGGAATAGGAGAAGAGGGAAGACAAATGCAAGGGAGGTGCGCCTTTGTTCAGTAAAGGAGTTATGACAGTGTGCTCATGGGATTGGGAGAAGAGGGAAAACGAATGCAACAGGAAAAGTGGAACACAGCAGCAACTCACGGGTATGGGAAAAGAAGGAAGATAATGCAGAGAAGGTAAAGTTGCAACTCTACAGTTGCATGACATGATAGTTCTACATCCCCAGTCAAAATGGGGACGTCTAAAGCTCACTTTAGACGTCCCCATTTAAGCAGGGGACGTCTAAAGCCTACTTTAGACATCCCCAATTTTTCTGGGGACGTCTAAAGTGGTGGGATTTTTTTTTGTTAAATTCATCCAGCGCCGAAGCCTCCTGTTAAATATTGAACTTTGGGCGTCCCTAACTTAAAATGGGACGTCCTTTAGCGTAGTAAAATGTCTAGTTTGTAGTAGTGTGAAAAACTAAGTGAACATGCACACATAGAAAGAATTTAAGGTCCACATAATCTTCCAACTAAGTTTATCTCCAATGCTCACTCTAACACAATCAATTGCATAGCAAGCTAACCACAAACATCTTTTTAACTATTCCTAATATTAACCTTACAAACACAATCAATCAAAACATTGCAATCAATTATAAGAATGCTCAACTCTTAAAAACACCATGATATAGAAACTTTCTTTTCTCAAAATAAGAAGTAAACAAAAATCCAATTGTGGGTTCATATCTCTCGCCGTTCACTTGAAAAGAACAAAATATGGTTTAAACAAGTTGGTAAAACACTAAATCTCATGAAAGCTCAAAGAATTACCCACAAATCACATTCTAAAGTGGCAAATACGACCCTTTACCACTTAGAACATATATCAAAGTAAGTCATTCTTGAAAAAATTTTCTAGTTTAAGGCATTTCTTATTTAAAACAACCAATGGGATTCAAAATGTATTCCCTCCCCCACACTTAATCAACACATTGTCCTCAATATGGAAAGCAACTCCAAAGAGAATGCTTAACAAGTTGAAATTCAAGGGATAGTGGTAATTAAGTAGGGTAGTGGCAAAAAATGCAAAGCATACAAAAGGAGTTCTTATTCTACTTATTAAGCTACATTACTTCTATTTTTCCTACTAGAATGACATTCCCCCATACTTATCTCAAACAATCAGTCAATCATACTTAACCACCAATCCAAGAATACTGAAAGTTAAAAGATAGTGAAAGGAGAAGAAGTAACCTAGCCTCAAGGAGGCTCTGATAATAAATCATGGTAAAGCTAGAGGAGATGCCCACTGAATTTGAATTCCTCATTGGTGGCTTCATCCATGAGGTTAACTATTCTAAATGAATGGGCCTTAGTGACAATGAAAGGCCTATACCAAGTAGATTTGAGCTTCCTACATCCAAATTTGAATCGAGCTTGGAACATCAAAACATGATCACCTGCTTTGAATTCCTTCTGCATTATCTTCTAATCATAAAGCTTTTTGGTCTTATCCTTGTAGATACGGGAGCTCTTATAAGCGTCTAATTGCATTTCCTCAAGTTCTTAGAGTTGTAATTTCCTCTCCAAGCCTGATTTCTCCAAATCCATATTGCACATCTTCACCGTCCAATAGGCCTTGTGCTCCAATTCCATCAGAATATGACAAGCCTTTCCATAGATAAGCCGGTAAGGAGACATCCTTATCGGTGTCTTGAAGGCGGTTCTATAGGCCCATGTGCTTCCTCCAACCTTGAGCTCCAATCCTTCCTTGAAGGCTTGACTATCTTTTCCAAAATATGTTTGATCTCTCGGTTGGAGACTTCTGCTTGCCCTTTCGTTTTGTGGATGGTAAGGAGTAGACATTTTATGGTTTACCCCTAGCTTAGGAAGTAGGCTATCAATAACCTTAACGCAGAAGTGGGAACCTCTATCACTCACTATAGCCCTTGGTACTCCAAATGTATAAAAGATGTTAGACTTAAGAAACTTAGAAACCGTTTGGGCATTATTTTTCCTAGTAGTAATGGCTTCCACCCACCTATAAAGGTAATCTACGGCTAGCAAGATGTAGGTAAAGCCAGATGATGGTGGAAAAGGACTCATGAAGTCTATACCCTAAATATCAAATACCTCATAACAGAGCATGGGTTGTTGTGGCATCTCATTCCGTTTACCTAACCCCCTAAACCGTTGGCATTTATCACACGCCTTACAATACAAGTACGCATCTTTAAACATGGTAGGCCAGTAAAACCTAACATCTAACACTTTTCTAGAGGTTTTTTTAGCACCAAAATGTCCACCACAAACCATTGAATGGCAAGCAGAAAGCATGTCCTTAGACTCGATCTCTAGAATACACCTCCTGAACACTTGATCATTGCATAGTCTCTACAAATAGGGCTTATCCCAAATGTAATGTTCAGCTTCTCGTTTAAGTTTCTGAGCTTGAAAGGAAGACATATGCTCAGGGATTAGACCGGTCACAATATAGTTAACAAGATTAACAAACAAAGGAAAATAGACAAAGATAGACATAAGAGTGAATCAGGAAAGTCATCACAAATAAAGTCAGAATCAAGCACTCCCCTTGTTCCATTCGGTAGTCTACTCAAGTGATCCGTTACAAAGTTCACAGTTCTAGGCTTATCCTTAATGCTAATATCAAACTCTTGTAACATTAACATCCATATCATGAGCCTTGGTTTTGATTGAGGCTTGGTGAAGAGAAACTTCACAGCTACATTATCTATATCCACAACCACTTTAGAATTGATCAAGTATTTTTTGAACTTATCTAATGCAAATATCATATCAAACAGTTCTTTTTCAGTGGTTGTGCAATTCCTTTGTGCATTTTCCAAGGTTTTGGATGCATAGGCAATCACATGGGACAACTTACTATGCTTTTGTCCTAGCATGACCCCCATAGCAGAATTGGAGGCATCGCATGCTAGTTTAAAAGGTAAAGTCCAATCTGGTATACTCAGAATAGGAGGAGAAATCAAATGTTCTTTCAATTCATTAAATGCTTGTTTTCAAGCATTATCAAAGACAAAATCAACATCCTTTTGCAATAGTTTGGATAATGGTAGAGCTATTTTACTAAAATCTTTTATGAATCGTTGGTAAAAACCCACATGCCCTAAGAAAGAATGAAGTGGTTTAACACTAGTAGGGTAGGGCAAAGAGGAGATCACCTCAATATTAGCTTTATCAACTTCAATGCTCTTGCTAGATATCAAGTGTCCAAGTACTATTCCATAATCAACCATGAAATGGCACTTCTCATAATTCAAAACCAAGGTTTTATCAATGCATCTAGCAATAACATTGTCCAAACTAGCTAAACAAGCATCAAATGAATTGCCATACACTGTTAAATCATCCATAAAAACCTCCATGCAAGTTTTAAGGAAATCACAAAATAGTGACATCATGTAACGTTGGAAAGTGCTAGGTGCATTGCACAATCTGAATGATATTCTCTTATAGGTATAGGTACCAAATGAACAAGTAAAAGTGGTCTTTTCCTGATCTTTGAGAGCTAAAGGGATTTGGAAGTATTCTGAATAACCATATAGGAAACAACAGTGACTCTTACCGCTAACCATTCAAGCATCTAATCAATGAAAGGCAAAGGGAAGTGATATTTCCTAGAGGCTTCATTTAATTTCCTATAGTCTATGCACACTTTCCAAGCATTTTGTATCCTAGTAGGTATCAACTCATTGTTTTCATTCTTTACCATAGTAATCCAACTCTTCTTAAGCACTACTTGCACTGGACTAACCCACTCACTATCAGAAATTGGGTAGATAATACCCACACTCAATAGCTTGGTCACTTCTTTCTTGACCAAAACTAGAATCAAGGGGTTGAGTCACCTTTGGGGCTGCCTAAGGGGTTTGGAGTCCTCTGCAAGAGGATCTTATGGGTACAAATAGCCTGACTAATCCCAGGAATGTTAGCTAAAGTCCAACCTAGAGCTTTTCTATTCCTACGTAAACATCAAGCAATCTCTCCTCCTCCTCACTCACAGACAAAGAATTTGCAATAATCACAGGCAATTTCCCATCAGAAGTAAGAAAAGCATATTTCAAATGAGAAAGGAGAGGCTTAAGCTCTAAATCAGGGGGTTGAATAATAGAGGGAATTAGTCTAGGAAGATCAAGGGTAGTAGAGATACTCCCCTTTATAGACGGAAGCAATGCATAACTTGTGCTAAGCTCTTTTGGTTCCACAACTTGTGCATTGGACTTCCCAAGTGTTGAACTAACATTTGGTTGGTCTACAGCAGTAACAGGCTTGGGGAAAGTAGCTTCCTTCATACTTACTTCACAAGGAGTAATTAGCCCATTCAAAAATCGCAAGGTATGAGGAGTAATCTTAGTTTTAGGATTAAGTGATGAGTTAAGAAGTGGCCTTTTAACCACATGGTGAGGCCCAAAGTGAGTCACATGAGATGATGTCTTGGTCAATGTGAGGGCTATTCCCTTAGAGATCAAATCATCCAAGTCTTGGCTACCGACCTCAAACTTAGCTTCCTCCAATAGTTTGTAACTTAAAACATTGACAAGAACACCTTCCTCACAAGTATCATCACTAAAGTATATGTTAGTGGAAGAATTAAGCTCTAATGAACTAAGAGAAGTAAGAGAAAAATCACTGAGGGAGGATAACCAACAATCAACCATCGATGAGTCAAGGTTGGAAATCTCACTCCCACGTGAATCAAAATCATCAACAGAAGGAGTGAGAATTGTTCATCACATGAATCCAATGCAATACCACAGTTAAGATCACAATCATCAGTGTGCAAATTAAGCTCATATTCATTAACCACATCATCAAGTGCTATGTCAATTGAATTCACACTTAATAAAGAGTAATCTTCAAAAAGGTGCTTTATGGCTTCATACATGTTGAAACTTAGCTTATGGTTACCCACTTCCATGGTGATTAGCCCATCTCTTATGTCTATCAAGTTACTAGCTGTTCTCATGAAGGGTCTCCCTAAGATAAGGGTGGATTCACTAGACTCTTAAGAAATGTCTAACACATAGAAGTCAGCGGGGAAAACCAAATTCTTAACCTTGACAAGAAAATCCTCAATGATACCTTGTGGTTCCCTAATGGTCTTATCAGCTAGTTGGAGAACCACACTAGTCTTCTTAAGCTCCTTGACACCAAAAGGCTTAAAAATGGCACTAGGCATGACATTAATGGTTGTACCTAAGTCTAACAAGGCTTGAGCTACATGTATATTACCTACGTTACAAGGTATAGTGAATGAGCCGGGATCTTTGCACTTAACAGGGATTTGGGGTTTGAATAGGGTAGACACATTAGAGCCAACTTGAACTCTCTCATTAGGCCTAAACTTCCTCCTCTTAGTGCAAAGCTCTTTTAAAAATTTGCAATAGCTAGGCATAGACTTAACCAATTGGAAGAAAGGAACATTGATATGCAGCTTACTAAACAAATCATACATTTCTTTTTTTGTTTGTTCCTCATGCATTTTCTTGCCATGAAAGTAAGCTTTAGGGAAAGGGAGTTGAGAAATTTTTACCTCCTTACCATTAGCATTGGATAAGGTGCCTTGCTCGCTTGACTCACCTTCCTCAAAAGTGCTTCTTTCCTTGGAACCAACCTCTCTCAAAAGTGGTTATTGTTCTACTTGAGGTTGCTCAACCACTTTGTCATTCTTCTTGTCAAGAATAGCCTTTTCTTTAGAGCTCTCAGAATCAGGAAGCTTTATTGGGCTCAAGGGTGGACTTTCAACTTCAATTTCCTCATCTACCTCATTGTCAATCTCTTCAAGGAAGTATACCTTCTTGCCACTCCTCAACTTAATAGCATGAAGGGACTTGGGATTGATGACTGTGTTTGAAGGAATGGAACCACTACTCTTAGCATGCACATCACTCAAAGAATTGGAGAGTTGGGTTAAGTGGGATTGCACAGTGTTATTCTTCAATTCCAACTCATCCAACTTCGTGAATACATGAGCCATTTGAGTACGATTACTTGCCCTATCACTTTCTAGCTTTTGTAGAGTTGAGCCAATAGAAGAGAATTGACTCTCATTCAAAGCTTTATCTTCCATTATCTTATTATCAATACTAGTAAGTCGAGCGGTTATACTCTTCAACAATTGATTAGTCTCATCACTTTTAGACTCTTGAAGTGGCACCATTTGCCCACGATTTGACCTATATAGTTGGACTTAATGAGATTACCCTTCTTGATTCCTCCAACCAAAAGTAGAGTTCTGTCTTCTATGTTCATTGTAGGTGGTAGTGCTAGAGTCCCATCTTTGTTATTGATTAGGCCTTCCTTGATACATAACATTGACTTCCTCATGGAGATTTGGGCATACACTTGAAATGTGCATAACTGAACCACAAGAATCACAATTAGGCACAACAAGAGCTTTTGAAGTAGAAGAAAGGTGCTTGGTGGATACTCAAATGATGAAGCTCAGATGTGATGAGAGAAAGTTGTAAGGTGACTATATCCATTTTTGACTAGAGTGAGAGCATCCTTTGGTTGGATCCTATATCATAGACTCCTTTGATCTCTCTCATATTGTATTGTTAAGTGTTTCAAGCTCTTCTTCTAATTTGAGCCTATGCTTCCTCAACAGTGCAATCTTCTAAAGAACTCCTTGCTGAAGCATCGAGAATACCCTTCTCATTAGGTAGAAGACCATCATGAAAGTACTGGATCAACTATTCATCATTGATTTGATGATGTGGACACTTAGCCAAAAGCTCCTGAAAGCGAATCTAAATACTCATAGAAGGACTCTAAGGGATCTTTTTTGATAGAGTAGATCTCCTTTTTAAACTCAGCAATCCTAGCATTAGGAAAGTACTTGTCCAAGAAGGCTTTCTTCAAGTTAGCCCATGAATGAACGACATCATGAACATGCGTAGGAAGCATCATATACCACTCTTTCACCTTTCCTTCCAAAGTGAAATAGAACACTTTCAATTGCACATCTTTAAGGTGAGTACCAACATGCTTCATGTTTGAGCAAGCTGAGTATAATGCATTGAGATGCTTGTAAGGGTCTTCCTTTTCAAGTCCATGGACATAAGGTAGTGCAGCAAGCAAAGGTCCCTTAAGCTCTAAATTGACCTTAAGATTAGGGCATGCGATGTTGAAAGGATCATAAGTGACATCCGATCTTGTCACATCCCTTATAGTTCTCCTTGGTGGTGGATTTGCACTATTTCCTTCTATAGTTGTACCTTGAGAAATATAATCACTTAAGTCAATGAAAAATTCAAGATTGGAAGAATGATCAAATGCCTTCTCAAGTTGGTCGGACATATAAAGCTAGCAAGCAAGCAATGGATCCATGAAGTGTCAAAATTATCTTGCACATAAGTTCAAGCAAAAAGGTATAAAGTGGGAAGAGTGCAAGTGTATATTAGTGTGTATAATGTGTATGAACAAGTATGAATGCTCATAATCCAAATGAAAAAGATATATCACCAAAATTGTGACTTAGAGATTGGAATCATGCACCTAATGGCATTAAAAGCAAGCTATCCACAAGAAATCCAAATGCGATGAAACCAATATGTATCAACCAAGCACAAAGCAAGTGAATTCAAGTGAGATATGCAAGAATGAAAATGCAAAAGCACAGAAAAATCAAGATATTTGGTTGGTTTTCTCAAAATTTTTAATGCAAGACACTCTACAAACCTGGAAAAACTACAAAAAAGTGTTAAAAACTATGAAGAAAAATGAAAGAAAGCCTAATAGGCTCACAAAAACAAACCCTGATCAATTTAAACCAATTGACACTTAGTAAACCAAAGGAATCAAAATTGACTTCTCGGCAATGGCACTATTGATTTGACACAACCTTAGCCACCTCAGGGTCAAATCACAATTTACCACAAATTAAATGCAATATAATATTTTGAATGTGGAGCAATCCTTTGACATATTATCTTTCAACGTCCTACCAAAAGAATTCCTTCTATGGGAAAAATTCCGTTTCCATTTCCACCAAAATAAGTGGAAATGGCTTTCATGTGCTAACCCATGGAAATGTGGAAAACTCCATGGAAGTGAGACTTTTTTACAATTTTCACCCTCTTTCCCTTTTCTTCATCTTCGACAAAGCCTCCTGCACCTCCTCGTCTCTAATTATACAGGTGAGCGGTAGCGACGATAACCACCTCCAACTACTGTGATGGTGGCCCCTTCCGAAAATGGTGGCGATGGCCTCCTTAACGACAACGACGACAACCCACATCTTGTGCCATTTATATAAATGCTGCAATGGAAGGGCAAACCTTGCAAATTGCAATGATGACAGCCTTAATCGGACAACAATAGTGGCGTCTTCAACCACACAGCCAAAGATGATGGGCTTCATTAGATAATGGTGGCAACGTCTTCCTTCTCCTCCCTCCTTCATTTCTCGCCTTCAATTTTGACAGTGGACACCCAAAGGCAACTCATCATCTCTGTTTTCATTCATAGATCTTGTTGGTGATCTCCAGACCTACAACTTTGTCCTTCATGGGCAAGATTCAACAATTGACTAACTTTATTTTATTTGACTCTTCATATATTCAAGAGATTGAAGAGAGTTTTCCTAAGTTTGATTTAATGTTTAAGCAAAGTTTCTCTATATTTGGTTTCATATTTTCGGTAAGGAGGATGTAAATGTAATACTGGTGGCCCATGGTGGTTCTCCAGATTTTGTTTCATTGATGCTACTGTGGGAAGGTTTTTTACTTTTTTTAATTCTAAGGGCATTTTGGTCTTGCTATATAAAAATTAGGTCTCAATTCTAAGGCATATCAAACATACTTTTAAACTCCATTCCTATCTCTATATTCATCTCCATCTCCATATCCATTTCCATCAAAACCAATTCTGGCATACCAAATAGGCCCATAAGGTTTGAGTTCTCTCATTTTCCTCTCTCTACTTTTCTTCTCAGGATCTCATTCATCTTTAAATGAAAAAATGGATAGTTCATATTTAATATCTTATAAAATTAATATTATAGACATAAATAAACAAATATAAAATATTAAAATCTACTTTACCCAATTCAAAATGCGAATATAGAAAAAATGAAAAAATATTTATAAAATATTATAATGGTAATTTATAAAATATTAAATCTAAATTATTTATTTTTTCATCAAAGAACGTAGATAAAATATTGAGAAAGAAAATTAGAAAGAGGGAGAGGCTTGCTTCCCTGAAATACACTCATGACTCAAATTTTATGGCTTGGTTTCCTTTATCTTCTTTTTTTCCTAAGCGCATGTATCCTTCTATTGGAGATAATCATATTCAAGGTATTATCGGACACTAAATATGGACACCTCTCTTAATAAAAATTTGAACCTTAGTTGGCTACGTTGTGATGGGTTTCCTTTATCTCTTTTTTTAATGCATTGTTGCCTTTCATCACTTTCATTATTGCTGGTCCAAGGAATAGTGATGGGCCAAATGTGACTTTTTCATTCATATTTTACCTGACAAAAGCTATGACGGAATGGCAAAAGAAAGACAAAAGCTATTACAGATCCAGCCCATTGGTCCCTTCAAGATGGCCCACATTTTATTCCATATACTCGCTGCATATTAAGGATTTATTTCTCAAAAAAGCCAATTCATTTGGGAACAAACCAAATCAAGCAAATATCAGCAAAAAAAAAAAAAAAAAAAAGCAATTGTTGTTCGCTGTTTGGATCCAACTTATCGGGTCATCGTCCTCTCTTCTTCCGCCATTACAATTTATGGGGCCATCCTCTGTCCTCAATTTTGATTTTTTTAAAAAAAATAAAAAGATCCTACTGAGTTTTTGCATTTGTTGTCTTCAATTTTGATTAAAAAAAAGATCCTACTGGTTTGTTTTAACGGACAAAATAATTTTTTTTTCCTATGTGTGCAATAATCATTTTTAAAGCATTCAATAATCATTTTTATATCATCGTAGCATTTTTTCCCCCATCAATTTATGCTTTTAGTTTATTTTATCATTTATACCGTAAATTTTAAAGCATTCAATCATCATTTTTAAATTTTTATTTTTAATGAGTTGACACATAAATGAGGTTAAGGTACATATCTACCCATGAAGTATTTCACTATAGGTATCTGACAAATCCCTATTTTATTATATATTTTCATATTTTATTTAGGAATTTTATCATGATAATTGAGCTTAAAATGGTTTCTTTGTGCTTAATTGAGATTAAGGGTAAATATATTAAATTGTAACTAAAAAGAGAAAAATTGTCAAAATAATTATAATTACTCTTAATAATTGATTTTTATGAAAATATTTGATGTTGGTTTAAATATATTTTAATTGAAAATCCTTAAAATTTTGGACTAAATCTGAAAATAACAATTTAGGGTTCAAATTTGGAAAATGACACTTTAGTAGTTTGAATTTGAAGAATGACTGTTCAGTCCCAATTAAACCACATTGTTTTACTCCTAAATGACTAGGTCAGACATGAAGGAGCCATTAAGCTAAAAGAGAGCTGAGGTACGCGAGAGACAGTTACACAGCTGCAACATACAGAGTCGAACCAGGGAACCAGCGCTAAAGACCATCATCCCCTTCCTTTCTTCCTTGTTTCCGGCTGCATTCCTCACCCTCACTACCATCGCCGTCGGTGACCAGGGAGACAGACCAGAACCACCACCTTCATCCTTTGATTGTCACCGGAGGGAGCTCAGAACAGAGGAGAAAGAGAAGATGAGAATCGGGATTGAGGAGAGCTAGCCGCAAGCTTCATCACCGTTTTCTTCTTCCCCCACCAAATTAGAGGGAGCTGAGAGTTGAGAGTGACGCCCGAGACATTGGAGCAATGGAGGAGCAGCCTTTAAGCACGCCATCCATTCCCTCTCCACTGTCAGCATCTCCGTTACTGTCGCCGGCGGAGACACCGTTCTTCAGCAACCACCATCCTCGCCTCATCTTCCATTACTTCCGTCGGTCTCCCATCTGTCTAAAATCATTGCCGACTGTAGCTTCCTTTGTGCTAATCGTATCTCCCCTGCTCTGTGGTTCTATTAGCAATTATTGATTTACTTATATCCATTGTTAATCTATCAAGTTAATTGGTGGTTTTTCATGGCTGGGCAATTAATTCAGACAGTGATTATGCTACTTTTTGAGGCTGGTTCATTGGGTATTAGTGGCTGATTTCATAATCTCTTGGAGCAAACGATTGAATCTTGATGCTTGGAGTTATAAAGGGGAGTTTTAGTTTTAATTCATTAGCTTGACTATATATTCATAATTTCCTTAGTTTTAGGAGTTGTAATTTATAATTAAGACTAATTGTATGTAAAGAAGACAAAGAAGGGAGGAGGAAAAGTTGAAGAAGAAGAGAAGGGAATACCGAGACTCGACGGAAATGAATGAAGAAGGAGAGGGATGGTTAAAGAGTAAAGGAGGGGGTTGTGTGTGTGAGAGGATGCATGTTAGACAAGTGTCTGACATACAGGGTTGTCTGTAGGTGTCCCAAATGCTTGGGACACCTAAACCCATTTCTGGCACTAAAAAAAATTTGAAAAATTTAGATAGCACCATGAAGAACTTTAGGCGTCCCAAATTTAAATTTGGGACGTCTAAAGGTTTCCCTAAGTACAAATAATTACGGAAATGCCACATTTTTTCTTTTTAACCACCCAATTTTAAAATTGGGATGTTCCTTGGAGTGGTTATATCATAATTCTGTAGTAGTGAATAAATTGTTACTTATGTTAATTTTGAAAAGCAAGAGGATGACAAATCGAGATTGATCTTGTTCGTCAAAGGAATACATTTGTTTGCCGCGATATGGAGATAATGATTTTTAGTATGAGTTTGTTCATAGCCTTTTATGTTTTCTTTTGACAAAATTGTTCGTAGCCTTCTACTAAAATAAAGGGGGAATTCATTTTTAGGATTTGATGTAAAAGCAGGAAAATAATTTTTTCCCAAAAAGACAATAATTGATTAAGATGAAATTTTGTTTGAGGTTTTACTTTGATATATAATCTATTTTAAAATAACATAGTGTGCGTGCTTTTAATAAATATATACCCATATTTTTTTTGTTACAAATCATATACCTTTATTTAAAAGCATTAATTAATTCCGCTATGTTTTATAGCCAGTCCTAAAACCAAACAAATGATGAGGGTTGTATTAATATTTTGACAATTAACATAAAACTTCGTTGAAAAGCAAGAAATTAAAGAAAAACTGCACTTCAAGGGATAAGTCTTAAAAAGTAATTAATACTTCACTTAGTGATTTATAATAATGACTCCATTCATTCTTTGTATTAGAAAGTAACTTATAATAAGGGTTGGGAGAGTCGTCCGTATCTGTCTTTTTGATCAGGGAGAGTAGTACATATATCCAGGCAATGAGACCTTAAAATTATTATTCATTAAGTATTCAAACTCCCGCAATTAATTTTTTTTTTCTCATCATAACAAATTTTTAATTAAAGTAGTGAGGAGGAGGAATGCTAGGGTCGAGTCTTTTTTGTATGCTCACTCCCTCGGGTCCAATATATATTAACATTCTCTCATATAGGTCAGGTTGCACATACAAGCAACAAATTGTACTTGTCTAAGAATTTAATTTACTTTTTTCATTGTTATCCTTTATTAATTATTTGTTTTTTCTACTCATATTTTTTCTCCACTTACACACTCTCTCTTTTCTTTTCCCACTTATTTTCTTTTACATCCATTCTCTTCATAAATAAAGATATAATTAGAAACAAATTACATGCTTTACATATTTATTGTTTTGATTAATTTTAACCAACAATTTAATTTACGTCAGTAGTTGTTGGCTTGTTACTAGTTGTTGGCTTGTTACTTATAAAATGGAAAGGAGAGATTACATTTTTAACCCAACCACGTTCACACCCAAATAGCATAATTAAAAATGAGGGGTCATTAACTAGTCAATTTAAACAACATGGTATATATATTTGGATTTACATTCATCCAAATTAATCATTCCGCGCTTGGGCGAACTAGGGACAAATGTAAATGCAATGACATGTTTGATCGTTATCGCAATTTCCCATAGCACCTGATTGAATTTGGTGACACGCGTTTGAGCATAGGTCGTACGTCCATTTACCAGTCAAGGGCGGGTAGACTACAGATCCCACCTGGTCCTTGTCCCTTGATTACCTTCGTACCTGGATTAAGGAAATTTGTCATAACAAGGTGAGATTAAAAACTATATATATAATAACTGAAAGGAAAAATGGCAGAAAAATACAATTAAATTAATGTATGTGTTGGAAAAAAAACAGAGAGATTAATGTATGTATAAATTTATTATTGGGAAAATTTCAGTCAGCCCTATAAAGGAAATTAATTTCAGTCAACCCTCAAAACTTTATGAAATTTCATTGCACCCAATGGTTAAAATGAAATTAATTTTTGGATTAATATAACTTTTGATCCCTGAAGTTTGATCCAATTTTAGTTTTGGTCCCTCAAGTTTGAAGGTTTTGGTTTTGGTCCCTCAAGTTTGAAAAGGACTTAGTTTTTTTCCTGTTCGTTTAGGTCTTTTCTGGTTCGATTCGATTTTTTTTCGGTTCGGTTCGGTTTTCCACTAAGTCCTTCTCAAAATTGAGGGACCAATAGTTATGAACGGAGTAAACTTGAGGGACCAAAACTAAAACTTTCAAACTTGAGGGACCAAGGGTCAAATTTCAGGGACCTAAACCACTGATTTTAAACTTTATGGACTAAAACCAAAATTGGATCAAACTTCAAGGACCAAAAGTTATATTAATCCTTAATTTTTATTGATAAAAAGACAATGATATTCTTCTTTTATTTCTTTTTAGAAGAGCATTTACAAGGCAAATAAGGGTATTTACAAAGCAAATAAGGGCATTTACAAGATAAATGAAGAGATTCACAAGAACCTACGGAATTAAAAATATTTTGGCCATTTATAAAACAAATATGAAAATTCACAAGACAAATATGAGCATTTACAAGACAAATAAATATATTTACAAGATAAATAAAGGGATTTAAAAGAACCTAGGGAATTAAAAACATATTGGGCATTTACAAGACAAATATTTGTATTTATATGACAAATAACACAATTTACGAAACAAATAAAGTAAGGGCATCATTATCTTTTCACTCATAAAAATTAATTCCATTTTGACTTTGGGGGTGGAATGAAGTTTTAGAAAGTTTTGGGGTTAACTTAAATTAGTTTGCTACAGATGGAGCTAACTGAAACTTTTCCTTTATTATTGTTGGACTTCTTAAGGTTCCATTGAGGCATGTTAAAAATATTTTATAAATTGAATCAACCAAGCATGAGAAAGATTATAACAAATACGACTATTTATAAGTTCTGAAAAATACTACAATTATTTCTCGAAATTTGTATAATATCTTGTGAGAAAATATGTGCAAGTTATATTAGAAAAAACATAAGCAAACATGTGTATACACACACACAGAACGGGAAAAAAAAAAACAGTTTAGAAACTATTTTTTCGTACCTGTAGAGAGAAGGACAAGTACGAAAATGACCAAGAACATGCAGCTCTTCATGGTTTCCTTAAGTACGAAAATGACCAAGAACATGCAGCTCTTCATGGTTTCCATGTTTGAAGGATATGAGATGAGATGAGATGAGATGAGGTGACATTACATTTTGAAGTTCCATTTATAGGCGTTTGGACTTGATGATAATGCTTATTATTTAATTAATTTCTTTGATATGTTATTTGCCACGTTGTTTCCCATAAGTTCTTATTTAATGTTGTCAACTCATGAGTTTAAGTGAAATCGTGATAAGGATATAAATTAGTATCTGAATACGAATCATAAATTTATAAAAGTTTATTTTTATTAACAAATAAATATTAAAAGTGTATAATTAAATAATTAAAATACAGAAAATGACAATAATTTGATTTAAATACATTCTAAATCCAAATGACTGGAATTAAATATGTCATCATTCATAATTTATTATCTCCAACAAAGAAATTTCTATAAAATTAATATATAAAGCCACTAAATATGATCAAATCAAAATTTTTAGCATGAGTCTAATAGCGAGTACGGGTAGAAATATGCTAGAGCTTTAATAGCCCCCTACGACATAATCTAGTTAGAAATGGGTTTAGGTTCTCTCAGAATCTTTTTTCTCCTTTTCTTCTCAGAATCTCATCTGCACCCTCAAATTTTAAAAAAATAGATGGTCCAGATTTCATATTTTATAAAACTATTATTTTAAACATAAATAAGTAAACTTAAAATGTTAAAATATGATCTACACAATTCATAACTACAATACAACTAAATTAATAAAGAAATTAATTTATAAAACACTATAATCATAGTTTTAAAAAATATTAAATCTGAGCTATCCATTTTTTTTATCTAAGGGCGGAGATGGGATTTTAAGAAGGAAAGGAGAAAAAAGATTCTGAGAATATCTTCTTCCGGAGCTCATATATATGTTTCAATTACATCATTTCCTTCCACTTAGTTAAATTTAAAACATAAATGTTAGAAAAGATGTATTGTAATATTTGTATTACTATTCATTTAATATAGTTGAAGGCTGATAAACAGCGGCCCTTCTCAAATGTCTTGTGCATATATGAATAAAAGGGAATAAAAAATGCTGCGTTCATTTTTTCTGCCTTTGTTTGCTTTTATCAAATTCTTTATATTTCTAATAGTTTTATAACACCTATCAAGTTATCATTTTATTTTCTTCGAATTTCTTCCAGAAGTAGTCGATTATATATACCCGATGAAATGTACGTTATTCACAATTAATTCCATCGATATTCTTTCAAATAAAAGTAGTTGTTTATTATGCTTATTTGATTGCTTATAACCTAATTATTTTATACACTAGACTAAATATAAATTTAAAATATGCAGATTTGTGTGGATTCTAATAAATTCCTGAAACTTAACTTCAAGGGGAAAATAGGTATTAAAAGTGTATAATTAAATAATTATTAGGAAAAATCCCATATAAAGCTACCTGAAATAGGAAAATTCTAAGTAAGGTTGGTAAATTCAGCCCAAAACACAGAATTAGGCCAAGAACACATAATTTCTTAGTTGCAGCCCAAAACTTTCTGATCTCCCTTGGCCATGGCTGATAGACTTTTGGTAGGGGCCAAGACCTTTGTTTCAGGATTTCCACCCTTTTGATTGATTTCACTTCTCCAACCACATAGGCACTTGTTTGGACTTCCAATGGCTACCTATAAGGCTTTAAAGATAACCAACAAGATGTGTTTAACCTCTCTAACTTCTTGGATACTAATATATACTAGTACAAAATTGAATTTTAAGACTGGTTCAAAATGACTTTTTAGACCGATTCAGGATGAGATCTTGATACAGCCAGTCTTAAAAGTCTGATACTTTTTAGACCGATTATACAACCGGTCTTAAAGAAAACATTTTAAGACTGATTGTAATATAAATCATTCTTAAAAATACATTATTTTAAGACCGGTTGCCATAACCACTGGTCTAAAATACCTCATTTGAAGAGCTATAGTAACACTTTTAAGACCAATTATCGTTAAACTCGGTCTTAAAAGTTTTAGTTTTAAGACCGGTTGTAATATAAACCGGTTTTAAAAATATGTTATTTTAAGATCGGTTGCCATAACCACCAGTCTTAAAAATATATTATTTTAAGATCAGTTGCCATAACCATCGGTCTTAAAACACCTCATTTGAAGTGCTACGGTAGCACTTTTAAGACCGGTTGTCCTTAAACTCGGCCTTAAAAGTTTCAGTTTTAAGACCGGTTGTTTTGACAACCGGTCTTAAAATAAAACTTTTAAGACCGGTTGAATCTAAAGCCGGTCTTAAAAGTATATTTAAGATATGTTATTTATACAACCAGTCTTAAAAGTTTGCTTTATGATTTTTTTTCTGTGGTCATTGATTATGTTTGTATACCAGAATGTCTTTGATTATGTTTGTATACCAGAACACATTTCCTGAAGATACTTCCAAGGCCATACTTATTATGTATAAAGTTGAGATTTAAGTGACAAGTTCCCGTATTCAATTTATACATGCCATATATATATGGAATTTGTTATGCAATCAACAACTCACTTGTAACAAAATAAATGTTGCCAATCCTTGTCACTTCTTGACCCTAGATACCCAATCACATCATTAGAGACATGATAGAGAGTCATTGGAAGTGTATCACTAGTACAAAAAATGGCTTTTAGACCGGCACATTTAGACCGGTTATATCGGATAAGGTCTTAAAAATATGACTGGCGGCATTTTTGTAATTATAATCAACTTTTAAGACTGGTTATATTGAAATAAGGTCTAAAAAATACTTTTTAGACCAGTTCTAAAAACAACCGGTCTTAAAATATAAATAATTAAAAAATATAAATATATGTAATATATTTTCTAGACCAGTTCTAAATATAACATGTCTAATATATTATATGAATTAAAGGAAATTAAAAAAATATGTTTATTATTTTTAAGAGACCTGTTGTAAATAAAAATTGGTCTCAAATATTAAAACTTTATGACCGGTTGTTGATAAGTATATATTTTATAATTAAATAGGTATATATTTTAGATATATTCACTAGATTTATTAATATTTTATACCTATTTAATTATCTTTTATATATTTTCTATCTTTTAATTTATTATAAGAGAAAAGAAGAATTTGAATACAAAATCTACTCATATCCTATTTTCCCTTACAAGAGACATTATCATATCTAAAATGTGAAGGAAGTATTAAATAAATTACGGAATAATGGGCTGAGCAAGCATAACCGGAGGGAATTCATTTAATTATATATATGTTTATATATATATATATGTATATATATAACTACATGTCTAATATAATATTTTATATATATATATATATATGAAGATTCCAAAAGATTTCGGATCAGGATGATAGGAGAAAACGAATTCAAAGCACAAAGAGATGTGGGCCCATGTGAGAAAACAAGAATGAAGGTGCAGATCTGATCAAAGCATTAAGATATGATATATCTTCAAATTCAGATAGAAAACGCTGAGGAGTCCGCTGAGCGACGGAAAATTGTATCTATTTAAAGGCAACAACACGCACAGAATGGACACATAGAAACACCGAAACAGGCGAGACAGAAGCGCACAGCAGAACGCTGAGACGGAGAACCGAACAGAAGCGAGAGATGCGGAGCTGAGATCCGGATAGCGGCGTGGAACAGAACGCTGAGACGCACAGATCCAGATCCAGACGAGGGACACACCGAAACAGAGAGACACATATCCGGACGCAAGAGCGGAGCGAGAAGCAGAGTTGTGGGGAGCTGGGACTTGAAGATTCAAAGAGATTTGGAGCTTTAAATTTGGTTTTCCATTAATTTTTCTTCTCTCTTTTTCTTAGTTTCTGATATGAACAGAATCATTATTTATGGTTTTAATTTGTTGATGAACATGAGTAGCTAATTTTCTCGTTCTAGGATTTTCTTGAATCTATTTATGGATTGAATTATTTATTTACTCTCTTTTTGCATCAAATAAATTTTTGTATTGATTTTATCTTACTCTTAATGCCTCTAAATGCCTGATCACCATTTAGTTGTCTTGTTCATTTAAAATTAATCTTGAGAAAGATAATTTAAGTGTAGAACTTGGGTAAAATCATGTTAGACTTGAAGTTTAGATATATTAAACGGATGGTTTGTTAGTATCATAGAGATATAGTTACTAACCTAACATTGTCAGATTAAGATTGGTATTTAAAGTTAGTCCTTATAAATTAATACAAGAGATTGATTAGTTTGTTAGGATAAATATTTGGTTTTGACTCGAGAGAGCGTTATCGAATGTCTTTGAATCTTAGACAAATACATACTTTGTTTTATTGCTTATTGAGAGTAAATTAATTAGTTCATGAAATAAATAGGGAATAGATAATCCTAGGTTCCTCCTGTCTTGAAGTTCTCGATTTAATTAATTAATTTTTAAGTATAAAATTTCTTTCAAAATATTCTCACTTAATCTGATTAATAACTTAATTGAGATAATTAATTCATTTTTTGTCATAGTCCTCGTGGGAACGATCTTTTTATATTACTTGCGACCCGTATGCTTGCGGTAAAGCTAGACGGCTAACAGTTGTTAATAAGAACCGGTCTTAAAAAGTTTCATTTTTTTAAGACCGGTTATTTTTAAAAATCGGTCTAAAATATTACTTTTAAGATCAGTTTTGTAGAACAATCGGTCTTAAAACTGACCTAAATTTTAGCTCGTGCCTAATTTCAACTCTGAAATCTGATAGTCAAGCACATCTTGCAAACCCCTCCTCCCTTGGTTTGCGGTAACTCCTCCTTTCCACTTCTCTCCTCCATTCTTAACCTTCACCACCGTCGACGCAGATGTACAGTTGAATACAATATCATAAGGCCATCGTCGTTTGTTCCCTCTGATTGGTTTCTTTCTCAACCTCGTTTTCTTGCCTCCCCTAGGTTTCTCCGTTAAACTCCTCCTTCCCATGTCTCTCCTCTGTTCTTTACCAACGCTGCCAGTTAATGCAGTAGCACTGTGGATCACATTCCCTCTTTGCCGTTGCTTTCCTCCCCTATTTTTGTTCCTCAAGCTCGAACTCTAGGTATTTATAACTCAATCAGACAAGATTTGTAATCAATTTTTTTTAATTAATTAAGAGTTGCATTATTATTGTTGGCTTGCTTCCTTCACATGCAATTGGGGGACTGAATTGCCATGATATCTAATTGTTGTTGGTTTGCATTCTCTGTTTGAACTAGTATTATCCTTCCATTTTAAGTGTGTTCAGCTTTATGCTTGGTTAATAGTAGTTTTTTATTGCTTAAGTGCTGTATGTTTGAAAAGGAGGTGCCATTATTTTCTCATATGTAGTTACATGAACATAGTTTTTTATTGCTCAAGTTTTTAGCTTTGTCTCATTTTCTGGATCTTATATGAGAAGCATATTTACATAGTGCTGATATTGCTTGATATTGATTATCAACTTATGCATTGCAATTAATTATTTATTCATGTTTGCATAACTTGGGAATTGCTTTTGAACAATGCCTTTGTAGATAGTGTTGTGTTATGCTATTAAGTGCTATAAAGTCTTATTAGGATAGTAACAGGCACCATGTAGCAAATTTTCCTTAAACCATCACTATCCTTAAATAATGTCCTTAAAGTGAGGATAATGAGTCGTCCTAGTGAGGGTACTCTGGAGCCTAGTAATGCTCTGAGCCAGGAACAAAGTGAGCCACGTAACCAGCCCGTATGAAGGGATAGAAGAGGCACCCGATTGAGAGATATTCCCCTCAATCGGAATACCAGGGAAAAGATTCCGTTTGAGTTTGATTGATATTGGAAACCAATAGGGCCTAATGCAAGCTGGTATAGGAGTTTTTTCAGCCTCCTGGCACACAATAAGCCTAACATCTTGATAGAGGAGTGGAGAAATATGGAAAAAAGTGTGAAGCGACATATTTGGGAAACTATCCAGCTCACTTACGACATTCTTGAGAATGAAATCATGTATAAGAAGACAATGACATATTGTGATGAATGCTGGAGCAAGTTTAAGACAAGTCTAGCAAACATTTACGTGCATATCGAGGTGAAAGAAGGTCAGCCTCATCCTAATATGTGCTAGAAGTATTCTTATATTGACAAACACACTTGGCAAGAATTTAGACGGCTTCGGACTACTCCAAAATATTGGTGAGTTGACTTATTTTGCATTTGATTTACTTATGAATTGTGAGTTATCTTTATCGATTGTAACCTTAATTTTGATTTCTTATTCACAGAAAAAGAGGCAAAAGGCCCATGAGAGTGGTAGAAAGAACGATTACCCCCACACAATATCTCATGGAGGTTATGCAAAGGCCCAAAAAGACTTGTTGGTGGCCAAACGGAAGAAAATAGAAGAAGTAGCTCAATCCGATCCTTCTGTACTTCTTTCTCTACCATCTCCGATACGTTGCGAAGAGAAGTGGTTGTCCACTCACCAAAAGAGGAGCAAGTCTTATATAAATGAACAATCTCATATAGTTGGTGAAAAAATTATAAGTATTGTTGTTGTTATTAATTATTTAATAGACAAATTTCTTTACTAACATTTGTCATCTATGTCTTACAGGAGGAGCTTCATAAAAAATAAGTCGAGGGATTATTTAGGTTGGATGGGAGGAATGACATCCTGACCATAGCTACAAGAAAAGATGAGCATCCCAGTCGTGTCAGGGGGTTGGAGGAGGGGTAGGCATAAGGGATTACTTTGGAGCAGCCCCCCATCATTCCACAAGTGCGGTGACTAGGAAGGAGATGGAGCATATGTTGGCCACTATGACGGCGGAAACAAGGGCTAAGGCAGAAGCATTATTTGATGCACGATTTAAAGAAAGGTTCAGTAAGATGAAGGAGGAATGGATAATCATGGAGAGCACAAGACAAGATACCAATACCCCCCAGGCTCATTCCCTAAACCCTAAACATAGCACTAAATGGAGTTGTATTGGTTAGTCATCAGAGGGTCCTAGAAAAGAATTTGTGAGCCTTATGACCTGTTTGTAGATGATCCTCTAAGATGACTAGTTGCACGGGGGAGCGTACACAACTTGGGATCAATTATCCACACCAACAAATAAAAGATGATCAAGTCAGAGTGGCAGTTGAAGAGATGATCGTTGCAGATACACCACTCCGTATCCCCGCTGATGACTTCAAGATTGTAAGCGATGTCCTCAGCTCTTTAATCTTGTAGCCAAAGAACCTTATTTCTGATCTAGATGAGGAAGCGTCGATCACAGCCCTGCCACTTGGACCTCCTTCCACTCAAGTAGCTTCACAGCCTCTATTGAATGTCAAGCAGCAAGTGATTCTGATGGCATATGATACGTCCCTTCGCACAAGAGATTGGCCTACTGATTCAGCTGTTGGCAAGTCAGGGGTGCATATGCTATCTTGAAAGTGATGATTTAATGTCCCTGGTAGCTCCTCTACAATAGCTTACGATTTCGATTGTCCAACTATTTTTAATGTAAGTATCTTCTTTATTTGGAAGTAAATATTTTACAAATTACACCGTTAATTAAACTTTGATTTGTGTGCTTGCATTATTGTAAGTGCATGAATGTAGGTTGGTTTCCTCTGGCAAAAGCGATAAATTCGGATTCCTATGCTTAGTTCAACTCCATGACAGAGGGACCACTACTGCTGTCAAATATACATACTTATTAGAGAGGCTTAGTGAAACCCCAATTGAGTGTTTCCTGGCTCCATATGTGCATGGGTAAGAAATAAATATATATTTCATAATATATATAATATTTTATATTTGCTTAATATATAGTCATCCTTTTTTTCAAGGATAATTGGCAATTGGTTCTTCTATGCAAGAAGAGTCATACAGTCATCCTCTTGTCTCCCTCCACCGTAAACTAGAGAATGAATTGAAGAAGACCATGAACTCGTAAGTTTTCTTGCATTGCCTATTATTGGCAATTCATGGAATTTGTGTAAACAAAGTAACCTTTGTGATTTTGATGATGATAGGGCTAAGAGGAAATTCCTACACGCTAGTCGTGGTAAGCATGTTCGTGACTTAAAAGACCCTACATGGATCATGTCAAAGGTTAGTACATAGTGGTTTAATTTGTTTTAAGAATGTATTCAATAAGGCATGCTTTTATACTTGTTTTAATGATATCATGTTATTTTTTAGACCCGTAGGCTACCACCGGGTCTAACTTATTTGGGTTGTATGTTTTGAGACACATTTATAATATTATCACTCTATGCATGACAAACTTTACTCAAGAGGTAAATGTATATTTCAAAAATTTTGTATTACTTTTATTCTTTTTAAAGTTAGAATGTTTTGTCTGCATTTGGTGTTACAGATGTTTGATCTTGCTGACCCCTTTCTGAATGGAGATATTGATTTCATCCACAATTGTTGTGCATAATTCATTTATAAGCTTTTACAACAATAGTGAGTTTTTGTAAAACTGAGGAATTTTTTGTATATACTGAGAAATTTTTCTTCCCTCGGCTTTTCTGCAAAACATGTTGGTTGCATGAATTGACATGTTTGTTGTTTTTGTGATTATGTGACATCATGCATATTTTTCCATGTGAACTTGGTTGAGACATCCATTATCCATGTTATGTTACATTTTGTGATTATGTGACATCATGCATTTATCCATGTGAACTTGGTTGAGACATCCATTAGCCTAGGTTATGTTACAAGTTTCCAATGAGAAAGCTAAAGAAAAAGGAAATGGTAAGTGATGAACACACCTTATGGCAACATTTATTTTGTTACAAGTTAGATGTTGATTGCATAACAAATTCCATATATATATATATATATATATGGCATGTATAAATTGAATATGGAGACTAGTCACTTAAATCTCAACTTTGCTCTTAATAAGTATGACCTTGGAAGTAGCTTCAGGATATGTGTTCTGGTATACAAACATAATCAAAGACAACAGGAAAAAAAATCATAAAGCAAACTTTTCAGATGGGTTGTATAAATAATATATCTTAAATATATTTCTAAGACCGGTTTTAGATTATTCAACCGGTCTTAAAAGTTTTATTTTCAGACCGGTTGTCAAAACAACCGGTCTTAAAACTGAAACTTTTAAGGCTAGGTTTAAGGACAGCTGGTCTTAAAAGTGTTACCGTAGCACTTCAAATGAGGTATTTTAAGACCGGTGGTTATGGCAACTGATCTTAAAATAATATATTTTTAAGATTGGTGGTTATGGCAACCGATCTTAAAATAATATAATTTTAAAATCGATTTATATTACAACCGATCTTAAAATGTTTTATTTAAGACTGGTTATGAAATCAGTCTAAAATGTATCAGACTTTTAAGGCCGGCTGTATCAAGACCTCATCCTGAACCGGTCTAAAAAGTCATTTTGAACCGGTCTTAAAAGTCATTTTTGTACTAGTGGATCAACAAAATCATATATCCCCTTAAACGTCATTAAAAACATCTTCCTTCTTCAAAAACACCCCTTGGTTGAAAATCAAGGGTGGCACCAAAGTCAAGAAATACTCAACGAAAATAAGAAGTCATTAGTTCAAAAACGGAGCCGAGGATTACCTCTTCGTGTTCCTACAAGTGATTCGGTATTCCAGTGGCACTCCGGCTAGCTAATGGACACAAAACACCTCATATGAGAAATCTGAGACCATAGGATTGAAGCTTACAGTGAGAAGAAACAGTTTCCTGAAGGACATACCGGACGATAACGGCGTTTCGGGGTTGGAATCGGCTTCGAAGCTCAGATACTTTTACTATTCACTCTTTCTCTTTCTTATAATTACTTTTATGAACTAAAATCAGATTTCTCTCCCTCCCTCTATATTTGGACGAAATTAGTCCCCTTAAAGGAGCATGGATGGCTTTGATTTAATCTTACAAAATGCTTCCATCATGTTGTGCCATGTGTCCAAAGTTTGGAGTCTTAGATAGCCATATGTCATCCTACAACTCATCTTCTCTTTCTCTCTCTTAGGTGGCATATGAAAGATCAAGGAAAAGGAGAGGTCTGACAATTTTCCCGGACTCCTAAAGTGGTGTTCGAAAGAGTTAGTCGGGTAACCGAACCGAAGAATGGTGGATTTTCCTGACTGAGGTGACACGTGGCGCTTTCTGGGAATGCCAACACAAAAGGCATAAAGCAAGTGTAATGATGAGGGACACTTGTCACCTCCTCATTTGGCCAACACAAAAGTAACTTTGTACTTAGTTATCATTAAAAGACACTTGTCAAAATCTCAACTTGCCAACACAAAAAGTATGTCATCATTGGTCATTATTACTTATTTTATTAAAGTTACTTTAATAAAGTTGTTTTATCAATGCATACTCAGGATTCTACCCGGGACCGTGACAAGCATATCGAGGCCCTCAAAATGACGCCAGGTTGGAGATGTGTGTGAGCCCCACATGGCGCCATATACCAGTGTCTTCTTAAAAAACGCAAGGTACATATGTCTACCCTGCAAATGCCATGTGCACAGCTACATCGGCCTATTTAGTGCTCGACGGTACCTTGAACCAGGTCGCCTCCAATAGAAAAATACTTGTACTTATAAAAAAACAAAAAGCATGTGTATAAAATATAAATTAAGCTTACTTGTAATGATTCACTTAGCTTTATATGAGACCCCACCTGGTGTTTCATTATTTTGAACACCTATTGTGACCAATCAATCACAATTAACTGAGTAATCAACAAAGACTTGTAATGCTCAACCTCGCTTTGTCTCAATCATTTGTGTTTTCAACAAACACACAATATAATCATTATTAGCAGCCTTAACTCCACAATTGATATCATAATTACATGCAACTTTGTCCTCTCGCAATCTTGTTTTTGAGCGAATATTCTTTTAGCTTTATCCTCTATGTTGAATAGTTTCACACCTACATATATACTATAGCTGTGAGATGTGTTGGCAGCAGTTTCAGCCGTCAAGGTTGGCTTCCACAATCCTTTCTTTTTTAAATTTTTTTGAGACTCCGTTCTGTTTCTTTTTGAAAAGATTATAAGAAAATACTATTTGATAAGGACTTGAGTTGTCAGTCCCATTACTCTTATTGTTAACAAAACTAATTTAGAATTTTAAAGTTCAAGTTGTATTTTTTGGAGATTTTTCCTTTCTTTTTCTTTTTATCTTTGTAACAAACTAACCAGCCCATCTAGTATTGGTTGGATTGATTTTTTAGAAGCGGCTTTATAGTATATGAAATAAATATGCGAGAAAAGTTTTACTTAATCTTACAGAAAAACACATTCTTTTTACAGGTTTCTATAGGTGCACCTTGAGACATGTCTCACGTCTATGTTTATTTTACGAATGGGTTGAAATGTATTTGAAACTTGGTGAATGTTATGTTGCAATAATTGAAAATGTTGAAATAAAAATTGATTCTCATTAATTATTGTATTTATTATGAAACTAGATGCTCACCCCATGTTTTGCTTGAAACATAAAGTGAGACTGTTTCACACCTATATATTACTTTGCAGATAATTTTAAATATATTTAAAACCTTGGTGAATGTGTTAAGTTTGTAAAAGTAGTAGAGCTATATACAATACACGAGATAGAGAAATTATTGTCTTTATCATGAAACCAGATGCACGTCCCTTGTTTTGCTTAAAACATAAAGTGAGACACGTTTCACATTCGTATATTACTCTGTGGATAAGCTTAAATTTATTTAAAAATATGCAAATAAATTTTTTTTAACCATTTCACCATCATAATTTTTGTGATATCATTAATGCCCATGAGAGATATTTCCTGGGATAACCCCCAAATTACCCTTCCAGGTTCAAAATTCAAAAGTATAATTCATTTCATCCAAAATATATCCTTTAAAAATATCATGATCAAACGAATCTTTTAAAATTATAAAGACTCAATAAATATACACTCTTTTGAGATAAGAATAAAAATTTATAAATATGACAGCTCAAATTTAGCATATAAACTGACCCTCCCCGGTTACAGCGAAATGACATTCCAACCTCCTGAGTCGTGGCCTTTGTGGGCAATTAATTGGAAGATACGTCCAAGTCAATATATTCAAAACATAGATCACAAAGATACTTATAGTCTTATTATACCATTACAGAAAAATATAAATTTGTGAAAACAAATTTGCTGCAAAATTCTTGTGAAGGATTTTAAAAGAGTGAAAAATTTGTCACAAATCCCTTGCAATGCCAAATAATGGAACAACCCGGCCGTCACAAAATTTAAAGCAAAAAAGCAATTAAAAGTGGATTATTCTAGATTTAGTTCCGTTGCAAATCTTTGGTTTTTTTTTCCTTTGAGCAAATATATCCATCCTCCGATTAAAGGTACTCCTATTCGAGGAACTGTTGATCACTAAATATGGACACATCTCCCAATAAAGATTCGGACCCTCATTAGCTATATTATGAGGGGCTAACTCTTTCTGCTTGACTCAACGCCTGTTGGTTATCTGCCTCTATGATTTTTTTTTTTTTTTGAAATAGGCATTGTCCAAAAAGGTTTTAAAATTTCCTGAAGAAGAGAAATAGTACTCCCTCCACGCCGCAGCGTTGTCTTCTAGAAGGAATTGACGGTCTCAAATATAATTTACTTGATGAGTTATTAATCAATTTTTTAAAAAAATATCACCACTATTACAATTTACTAAGAGAAGGCTTGAAGTCTAATATGATTATTCACAATGCTTTTAAATAATGATACATACCTGAAAAAAATATTTTGAGATAAAGTTAATGAATTAGCTTAGTGACCTCTAATCGATTCTGATAAGGTAATTAGATACAACTTATAATAAAGCTAGGAGAAAGTAGATAGATAATACAGTAGTACACCTCATTTCTCAAGCATGCAAGTCTCACAAAAATGGGGCCACTAGCTTTATTCTCACCTTGATTGAAATCGTTTAATTAGAAGATGCAAACTCCTGCTATTAGGTTTGGTATTTAATGATGAAGGAAGAAAAAGAAAAGTAGAAAACTTGCTTCCACCAAACATTCTCTGGCGTGTCACTAGCTACCACCAAATATTATTGGAAGAATTGCTGGTAAATACCTTTTTGACAAATTAATTGCTGAATGCTACCATAGAAGATTTGTTACATATAATGGAAGATATTTTACATAGAACGAAAGATTGTTTGCACATTTATATGGAAGATTTTTACATACATGAAAAATGGTTTGCACAAAATGAAAGCTCGCTTGCACACACGAAAGATCGCTTGCACGCTTGATACCAATCAGCAATTAATTTGCCTCAAATATTTTTTTGGGCAATTCTCCCAATATTATTCCCCCGCGTACAAGCCATGCGTCACTGTACCACACTCATCTCTATCCAACTTTATTAATTTAATTTGCCAATAATTAATTAATATTACACAATAAACTCTATTTCTTCTCACTTCTCTTCCTATCTTCTTTCTCTTCTTCAACATTATTACTCCTATAAATAGACACTCCAATTCCCTGCTCTTCCTCACACTTAAATCATATCAGCACTATAGCTTCAGATTTCACCAACTACGCACGCACGCACAAGCCATACTCTCTTGTCATGGCTCTATCAAAGCTGCTTCTTGCTTCTCTTCTCGTCTCTCTCCTCCTCCTCCATAACCTCGTTCATGCTCATCAAACGGCAACACCATATCCCTCCTTTACTTAGCTCTCTCTCTCTCTCTCTCTCTGTGTATATATAGTTATATTACAATCTTTCTTTTTTCATATAAACACACACACACAGAGCCCTAATAGCTAATATAATACATATACTCATGATCCTCGAACTTCTATGTTTTTTTAGGAACAAGGAAGCATCACGCAGCCCCAAGCCTCTCTATATCAGCAGATAGGTGTTTAGTTGCATTGTAAGAAGTTAAAAAAAAATGGCACAAAGACATGTAACCACTGAAATATGAAAACCTCCCAATAAGGCCACTCAAAATAGCTTCACTTTTATGAAATCGTTGGGAGATTAGTGCGGAATCAATTTTTTTTTTTAAAAAAATGAACTAATTATCCTTAGTGAAATTAGTTGTTAACGGCTTAGTTATCACTTATCACTCCTTAAATTGTTGCTATCACTTATATTAGTAACTAATTTTACTAAAATTAGTTGTCATTTCCGTACTCTTAATTGTTGTTTTGATAAATTAAAGCTGTTACTTGTTAAATCATTGTTATCATCGATATATAATACTTAAATATGAGTTGTTTAATAAAACCAATACCACATATTTGTATTTAAAAATTATAAGAATATCTCATATCTTAAAATATTAAAACAAAATAAACAAGAAATTAAAATTTTATATGATCAATATTTGTTTTTGATTCGGGGAAAAAACCCATAATCAGACTTCAGACATGCCCTTATTGATTTACGGGCCTGCTATGCAATTCTTTTTTAAAGGATAAAGCCCAAGTGATGAGCCCATTGGATCACAAACCTAGAATACAAGGTTAGGATTAAATGGGAAATTTTGCGTCTCTCTTGTTTAAGAAACGAGTAGCAGCATGGCTTGTTAGAATTTTTTATGTTGTATAAATATATTAATGTTTCATGAGATGGATGAAGAAGAATATCTAATTGAAGGGAATGAATTTATTTAGATTGTAAAAGCGGATGTAGCGAGAGATGTCGACTGTCATCTCGGCCGAGGTTGTGCCAGAGAGTGTGTGGGAGCTGTTGCCGGCGCTGCAACTGTATACCGCCGGGCACCGCAGGGAACCAACAGATGTGTCCATGTTATGCTAACTTGACTACTCATGGTGGCAAACGCAAGTGCCCTTAATTAGCTTCTTCACACATTCATTATCATAGTTAATTAAAATCAATCCTCAATTAATATTTAATTTGATCATGTATGTTTAATCAGTATGTTTTTGTCAAGTTTTTGTTGTTTTGGCTGCTGCTACTATTATTATTCTGTCAAGTGTTTTTGACAGTGTGTGCATGGATGTTTATTGAAAGTTTGTGTTTTCGTACTCCTTGATTAATGTTATGATGGATTGGTTTGAAATATATAAATATTTTGATGGAATTTGAGTTCAGAATTGTATATTTAAAGATTCCTTGGCATATTTAAATTATAAGTCTTTGATGAGCTGCAATTAATGAGAACGGTCTATGATATTACCTTTGTCCATTTCATTTTTCATAGGGATGGAAATATAATAGGAACCTACGATCTAACCTATATAAAGTCTAGCTTAGCCTATTTAGTAAATAGGTCAAGTTTTGGCTCAAACCTATCGTTAGATCTATTTAAATAAACAAGCTAAGCTTATGTTCACAAGACCTAACCTACAAGCCTAACCTATTTTAACGTTTTCTAATTTAAAATATTATATAAGTATATATAATATCATCTAAACAATTTTATAAATTATTTCTAAATTTATCAACTCAACCTTAATCCTGAGTTTTACATCTCATCATCATTCACACATGCTCAAACCTTGTATTCACATAAATAATTTACCCCTATTTCTCTTTTCATCGATTGTTCGAGATAGCAATGCTAACTCACTCTCTCACCCTTTATTTGCGTCATCTACTAAAGTATAATAATTGCTATGAGTTTACTTTAGTGCCCAATGAAATATTATAATCTTAGTAGGGGGAGTTTATCCCCATTTACGTGGGAAAAATAAAAGGAAAATCCAATTTTACCTAGTGCTTATTGTGCTTGGTCAAGTTCAGAAAATATCTCATTAGTCAGCAAACAATTAGTTTTTCTTGTTATTATTTGTTGTAACACCCCAAATTTTATATTCACTCAAAATATATTGTAATTATTTGAGAAATTCAATAAAATGGTGAATATTCATAAAATTCTGAACTTATGAATTTTGAAATATTCATAATTATGAGGAAATGGACAAATTAATTGAAGAAAGGAATTAAATTACAATCGTAATAGCAAAATCATAATTTTGCCAATTTAGCCCAAAATTAATTATTTTTCAATTAATTGAAGTTAATTTCAATTAATCAAGAAAAATAGAGGAAAATGTATAATTGGAATATTCCCTCAAGAATAAATCAAGAGTTGTGAAATTAGAAGGAATTATGCATAATTCATTTAATTGAATTATGTAATTATTGAAACAAATTTTATTTCCCTTTTCATCCAAAGTTTTGTCCAACACAAAGAAAATGGAGGGAAAAATGATCTTTGGGATCAAATATGCCAAGTGTCATTATCATATGAAGAGGGGCTTAGTTTATAATTGATTTGGATGTGCGCATGTCTAATAGCATTAAAATAATGCTATATAGACATAGTAATCATGATAATGGTACACTATCTTGAGTGCAAAGTTGGATTTAGTTGGAAGAGAACTCAATTGGTGAGCAAGAGGGGGATGGTTTTTAGAGGCTACCCAAGACGGAAAAATTAGTTCAAATTCAATTGGGAAGGCTAATGACATAGTTGGAAGAAGATAAGACTATTTGCCATGTGTCTACACAAGATTGAATCTTAGAGATCAAGGGCTAAAATGAAAGAAGAGCCATTTTATTAAAACACATTTCCCTTCCTCTTCCCTTCACATTTTGGCCAAGACAAGAAAGAAAGGGGAGAGAGAGAGCTTTAAAGAACTTGAAGAGTCTTATAGAGAAGGAAGAAGAAATATGAGGTAAGAATCGATCTTGTAAACTTTTCTTGTGATCTTTGCATGAAAAACCTTCTCTAAACCTTGCTTCTTCATGGAATCCATGATCTTGAAGACACATCTTGAGCTCAAAGAGAGAGAGAGAGAGGTGGACGCCTAGAGAGAGAAAGTCCAAGATCTCAAGAGGTAACTTCATAAATCTTAGATTTATACAAGTATGAAGTTGTTGTCGGTGATTGTTGTTGGATTCAGTGATTTTCATCAAGTTTGTAAATTTCGAAAAGTCCTAACCTTAAGGGGTTATGCTGCCTAAATTTCTTTGAATCATGGTTAAGATGTGTTTAAATGAGTTAATAAGAGATTAGAAGTGAAAAGGAGTAAGCTTTAGAAGCTAAAACACAAAAGTGTATTTTTCCCTTTTTGAACCAAAGTTTCGGCCAAGGTCAGATCTGGAAAAGAAGCTAGATTTTCATGAAATAAATGGCTCCATTGGATTCAGTAGGCAAAAATAATTGGGGTTACAGTTGGTCACTTTTTCGGAAAAAGCCAAAAAAGCATAATTACGAAAACATCCATCAAACTCTAAATCGGGGCTGTCAAGGGTATTTTTATAATTTGAAACTAAATTTGGTGATTCTGAGCTCAGAAATGGATTCTTTGGGAGAAAATACATTAGGATAGTCCTAGTTAAAATTTTGGGAAAACGTGCTATCGGGTCATGTACGGAGGGACATGGCCGTGGTCCCAGGGACATTTTGGTAAATTTTCATCATAAACTAATATAACCACATGAAACACTATGGAAGAGTCTAAAATGATACTTGGATAGGTTATGACCTATTTCTTGTACATTTAATATTTAGGACCGAGTCGAACGCCGGAAGCGACAAGTTTTACGAGGCACACTAAAAAGGGATTGATAAGACTTTGAGGTAGCGACTACCATCCTTCATAGACTATATGAATTGTAACATCCTTGTTTTTAGAATATAGTTATAATTTAAAGATAATTATGGATTTAGTAGTAACTTTTTAAAAATAAAAAAAATAAATAAATAATAAATAAATAATATAATAATAATATTATATATATATATATAACTGTGGGTGGCCCCACAGTTGAAAAATGAGGGAGGCACCCTCATTCATAATTGGCACCTTATGGCGCCAATTATTAGAGGTGGAAGAGGAAGGTATTATAAATACCCCCTCTCCCTTCTCACTTCGCGCAGATCGTCTGCGTGAAGTGATTGTGCAGAAGGCGTATGGTGTATGGTGTGATATTGATAGGAGTATTTTTATATATTTGGGGATCAATAAGGTACTCAAATTCTTTTCTGATCACAACTCTTCTTTTGTGAAAATGTTCTAAATAATTTTCTCTTTCTTATGATAGTAATTTTGTGTGGATTAGAGGAAATTTTAAGATTAGGATTTTGGACAAATTTGAGTTTTGTTAATATAAGGCTATAGAAATATAGAGGAGGATTAATAGTTAATTTTAATGAGTTTAATTTTGTTATGTAGTTGGTATATAATTTTATAATGAATTTTCTATATAATTAATCTAAGAATAATTATATATTAGGCTCTTTATCCGATTAAATTTGGATTAAATAATTTATTTGGTTTGTTGGAGGTATTATAGAAATTCTAATCGGTTTAGTTTGGTAAATTTTGTTGTATAAGAAATTATGAATTATAATTTGATATTAAGAATTATATTTTTTTATATGATTTTAATTATGTGGGAGTTTCAAATATTGTTTAATAATTAGACTATATTCACATAAATTAGAAAAAGAGATTTAGTTATTTTAGAAGGTTGATATTGATTATTATATAATAATAGATATGTTAAAGGTGAAACTTTAATTTATAAAAATTAAGTGGTTGACGAGAGAGAATGATATAGAGGTTGTTTAAGGATTGTTAAGGAAGTTAGAATATTTAAGGATAATAATAGTAGACGAAAATTGGAGATGAGAAGTGTAAATTATTTATTTTAGTATTGCTTGGGGTTAATTGTTACTTAAATTGATAATGTAGAGTTTTCTTGGGATTGGTGATTGTTCGTATTTGGTACTCAAGTTAAAGTTAAGCTTGGAATTGGCCGGGGTTAATTTATTTTATATGCTTGTTTTGGACTGTAAGGTGTTTTCTAAACCTTACTTTCATCTATACCACTTGTATGTGTTTTGAAAGATTATGTGTATATTTGAATATGAACCTAGTTTAGTGAAGCAGTGCATTTTCAAAATTATATATATGAGCATAGATATTATTAAAATTGTTACTATTGTGATGGTTATGATGTTTGAGATGGAATATTGTAGAAGATTTAATAATTTGTATATGTTTCAAGAATTCTATTGATATATTGTTTTTCTATTATGGGATATGGTGGGTTGTGTGGAAGAGATATGGTGAAACTGTGCCCATCAACTCTCTCATTCCTGGCCCAGATTTTGAGTTGAGTGTTTTGGGTTGACAACTCCCTGTTACGGTATATTGGTGGTGGCATGAGAGGGGCAGTATTCTTGAAGTGACTAGCCAACCTTTGGCCGGGTATACTAGTACTGATAGGCTGTACCACGTCCAGAAGCTATAAGGAGAAGCAGGATGGATGAGTGGGGATGTTTCTGATTGTTGAACATATTTTATGAAGTTTAATTATTGAGAATATTATTAATATTATGTTAGTTAAAGCTGCTTCACTGACTTACGATCTTTTCCTGCATATTTTGTAAATTAATTTTTGGTTACTGAGAATTTATGTCTCACCCCGTCATTATAAATATTTTTCAGGCGAGACCTCTAATTTGGCTAGAGGCCAAGGGGAGCAACCAGAGGCATAGACGTTGAGAATCCTGTAGGCCTCTTGTGGTATTGGTGTTGTATTATTCTCTATATTGCCATTATAGGACATATTATGTTTTCGGAGATATCATATTTACTGTTTAGATAACTGTTTTAATGAATATCTTTGTAGTGGGTTTGTGGGCGAGTTTGTGCCTTGAACTCTGATATGTTTTAAATGGGAAATTGTTTTCGATTATCACTAGTTAACCGGATTTTGTAAAATCATTATGGCTAATTGTTGTTTGGAGAAAGGGTCGTTTCAATTTGGTATCAGAGCAATGGTTTAAGATTTCCTGGCTTGTCATGCATCATATTTAAAGTATGGCAATATAGAATCTTTACACACCTACTTCCCTTTTATGTTGTGTTTTATTTCTTGTTCTTACTATTCTCCCTCTTTGGGTCGGTTTTACCCTTAGGTGAGGAGAAATGGTGAATACAGGAAGTACAGATCTCGGTGGCAATGGCCAACAGAGATCTAATAGGCCTCCGGAGCAATTAACTGAGGCTGAAATGTTGCGATATCTATATGGATGGACTCTTACGACAAAAGAACGATTGAAAAGGCTAGAAGAGGGCAGAGCCAGTGAAGGGCCGAGCAGGAAAAATAAGGATCATACGGAGGAGGTTAATGCTGAATCAGAAAAAGAGAATAGTATTCATTCTAAGGAATCAATTTCACATCCATTATACTCCGAGCCTGATGAGTCAGCAGATCAAAAGGGTGCTCCAAACATGTTTACAGTATGGAAACATTTAGATCGTTTCCATCCTGAAAAATTCTCGCGTGGATTACCAACAAATGCTGAAAGTTGGATTGATAGGTTGGAAATGTTATTTGAATCAATTGGGTGTGATAAATATAAAAAAGTGATAGCTGCAAAGACCCTGTTAGCAGGTGGTGCATTAGATTGGTGGAATACTGTGAAGCCTACTGATGGACATCAACTTGAGTGGGATGAGTTTAAGAGAATGTTCTTTGATTACTATTTTCCCATTGAGATGAGGCACCAAAAAGAAGCTGAGTTCTTCGTTCTTCGGTAGGGGGAATTGGATTAAAACACATTTATAGCAAAATTTATGGGTTTGGCCAAATATGTGTCACAATTTGATAGAACAAATAAGGCACACAACAACTGGTTAGCCAGACAAATGTTCGAGAAATGTAATGATGCCATCAAGGCAAGAATGGGCATATATGACATCACTACCCTCGAGGAATTGATAGCAAAAATTCGAGAAGTCTGTAGAAGGTATAGAGGTGCCGAGAGATCCATGAAAAGGGATTCTCAAGGCCGATTTAATAGTCATATGGGAATATCAGGAGGTGTTAATAAGAAAAATTACCATTCGAGTTCTGGTGGCTCTGGGAGCAGAAGGAATTTCCATCAGGGAAGCTTCCAGCAGAGGAATCGTCATCCTATGAGTCAAAGCCGTGGCAACCATACCAGAGGGAATCAGGGCTCCCAACAAGGATCAGTAGCATCAACTCCTAATGTGACTCAACGCCTTCCTTGTACTCGTTATGGGAGAGTACATCCTGGTGAATGTTGGACTTGCTTTAATTGTGGAGAGAAGGGTCATATTGTGAAATATTGTTTTAAGGGAAGGAGAGAGGACCAGACATCTAGACCGTCAATGCCTGGACGAGTGTTTGCTTTAACTTCTGAGGAGGCGAGAGCTACTCCAAATTTGATCCAAGGTATTGTTTTTCTTTAAGGTCATCCTTTATGTGTCATATATGATTCTGGTGCTAGCCATTATTTCATTTCTTATGACTGTGCGGAAAAATTAAAGCTTATCATGAGTAATCTTCCATATGATCTGTTTGTATCTACTCCTGCTGGTATACGTGTGAAAACTGTTATAGTATGTAAGAAATCGATGTTTGTATGTGAGGGTCATGAAACGACCATTGATTTAATTTGTCTACCCATAGGGTATAGATGTGATCGTGGGCATGGATTGGTTATCGTCCAACGATGTAACCTTGCAATGTAAGAATAGAGCTGTGCAATTTAACGCTTGCACAGTAAATAAAGAAATTCCTCAAGGTCCGGTAATGTTGTCAGTGGCTCAAGTATAGAGAAGTGTAAGGAAGGGATGTGAAGCCTTTGTGGTGTTTTTGTCGGTTCAGGTAGAATCTCAAGGAAATGTTGACCAGATCGAAGTAGTTAAAGAGTTTCCTTATGTATTTCCTGAAGAGTTGACTGGATTACCTCCAAAGCGAGAAGTTGAGTTCGACATTGAGTTAGCACCAGGGACAGAACCGATCTCCAAGGCTACTTACCGGATGTCACCTTTTGAGTTGCCTGAATTAAAGAAGCAGATTGAAGATTTGTTAGAAAAGGGTTTTATTCGGCCGAGTGTATCTCCATGGGGTTCACCAGTCCTGTTCGTGAAGAAGAAAGATGGCAGCTTGAGACTTTGCATTGATTATCGGTAGCTGAATAAAGTCACTATCAAGAATAAGTATCCATTACCGAGAATAGATGATTTGTTAGATCAGCTTGTAGGTTCGTCGGTGTTTTCAAAAATCTATCTGAGATTGGGCTATCATCAGTTGAGGGTAAAGGTAGAAAATGTTCCAAAGACTGCCTTCCGTACCAGATATGGCCATTACGAATTTCTTGTCATGCCTTTTGGGTTGACTAATGCTCCAGCAGTGTTTATGGATTATATGAATCAGATTTTCAGACCTTATTTAGATCAATTTGTAGTAGTGTTCATAGATGATATCCTTATTTATTCGAAGAATGAGGAGGAGCACCGAAATCATCTTCGAATAGTACTACAAATTCTGAGAGAGCAAGTTGTATGCAAAGTTGAGCAAATGTGAATTTTGGCTTAGAGAAGTGAAGTTTTTGGGGCATGTGGTCTCCGAAAAAGGAATAGCAATAGACCCAAGCAAGGCTGATGCTGTGTTGAAGTAGGAACCACCTAAGTCTGTGACAGAGATACGCAGTTTTCTGGGGTTAGCTGGTTATTACCACCGTTTTATAGAGGGATTCTCTCGGATTGCTACGCCACTTACCATATTGACTAAGAAAGAACAACCATTTATTTGGGATGAGAAGTGAGAGGCAGACTTTCAGGAGCTGAAGACTCGGTTAACTACCGCACCTGTTCTCACCATACCCGACCCACATAAACCATACACGGTGTATACAGATGCATCATTGAAGGGTTTGGGATATGTGTTCATGCAAGATGGTAAAGTCGTGGCTTATGTATCTCGATAGTTGAGGTCTCATGAAGAGAATTACCCGACGCATGGTCTAGAACTGGCAGCTGTCATTTTTGCCTTAAAGATCTGGAGACATTATCTATATGGGTCTCAATTTGAGATCTTCAGTGACCATAAAACGCTGAAGTATCTTGTAGATCAAAAAGAGTTGAACAACCGACAAAGAATATGGATGGAGTTGTTGAAAGATTATGACTATGAGTTGAAATATCATCCAGGGAAGGCGAATGTAGTTGCAGATGCCTTAAGCCAGAAGTCAGTACACGTGTTTCATATGTGTGTGACTGAGCATAACCTCCTAGAAAGGTTATCAGAAGTTTATCTCGAACCAAAATCAGAGGTGATTATGAATATAGTAATCAAAAATTTTGACTTTTATGGTGATTTAAGAAAGGCTCAGATGGAAGATAGTCGATTGCTGAAGATCAGAGAAGAGGTGGAGAATGGTGAAGTACCTGATTATGATATTGGAAATACAGGTATTGAGGTATAAGAAGAGGATTTGTGTCTCGGACAATGAGGAAATCAAGAAGAAAATTCTTGAGGAGGCTCATCAGAGCAAGTATACTATTTATCCAGGAATCACTAAGATGTATTGAGATCTGAAGCAAGGGTATTGGTGGCCTAAAATGAAAAATGATGTGACAAACTTTGTAATGAAGTGTCTAACTTGTCAAAAGGTGAAGATTGAGCATCAAAAACCTGCAGGATTGCTTCAATATTTAAAGATTCCCTAGTGGAAGTGGGACAACATCTCTATGGATTTTATTGTGGGATTGCCTGAGACTACAGCACACCGTAACACCATATGGGTCATTGTGGACAGATTAACGAAATCGGCTCATTTCTTACAAATCCATATTGGCTATAGCTTGGAGAGGTTAGCTCAATTATATGTGGATTGGATAGTTAGGTTACATGGTGTACCCACGGAGATTGTGTCAGATCGTGATCTGAGATTCACATCAAACTTTTGGAAGGCATTACAGGAGGCTATGGGGACTAGGTTGAAATATAGTACGGCTTATCACCCACAGACCGATGGTCAGACAGAGAGGACTATTCAAACTCTTGAGGATATGCTGAGAGCTTGTGCCATGGAGTTACCAGGTAATTGGGATAATCACCTAACTTTAGCAGAATTTTCTTACAACAACAGTTATCACTCGAGTATTCAGATGGCACCTTTTGAGGCATTATACGGCAGAAAGTGTAGATCACCTCTCTGTTGGACTGAATTGAGCGAGAGAACCGTGATTGGACCAGACCTGGTAGAAGAAACTACAAAGAAGATTGAAATGATTCGTCAAAAGTTATTGACCGCTCAGAGCAGACAAAAGAGATATGCGGATGTGCAGCGTAGACTTTTGGAGTTTGGAGTGGGTGATCACGTGTTCCTTAAAGTGTCTCCGGTGACTAGTATTGGTAGATCTATTAAAGCCAAGAAGTTGACTCCTCGATTCATTGGACCATACGAAATTCTGGAACGAATTGGACCAGTTGCTTATCGAATGGCTTTGCCGCCGCACCTATCGAGTGTGCACAACGTGTTCCACATGTCACAGCTTAAGAAATATCATCCAGATCCTTCCCATGTGATTGAGCCTGAAGAGATTGAGTTAAAGGATCATTTGACCTATATGTCTGAACCAGAGAGGATCTTAGATGTGAAAGACAAGCAGTTACGAAATAGAACAATCCGACTTCTAAAAGTTTTCTGGAAGGGTATGTCTCATGGAGATGCCACCTGGGAAACTTAAGAGCGGATGTGGCGCGATTTCCCTAACTTATTTACTTAAAGTATGTTTCTATGTTTAGTAGTGATAATATTTATGTTTATGTTGTGTTGTAATTGAATTTGTAATGTTATGATTAATTTTGTATTGAAGGCGTGTGTTTTTGTTGTGTTTGGCATGCCGATTGTGGTGTGAAAATTCTGCTTTGGCTTTGGTGTTGTAATCTTTTGTTGTGGATTGTTACATTTATTGGTTGGTTGTGAATTTTGGGGACAAAATTCTATTTAGGTGGGAAGAATTGTAACGTCCTTGTTTTTAGAATATAGTTATAATTTAAAGATAATTATGGATTTAGTAGTAACTTTTTGAAAAAAATAAAAATAAAAATAATAAATAAATAAATAAATAATATAATAATATAATAATAATATAAATATATGTATAACTGTGGGTGGCCCCACAGCTGAAAAATGAGGAAGTGCCTCCCCTCATTCATAATTGGCACCTAATGGCGCCAATTATTAGAGGTGGAAGAGGGAGGTATTATAAATTACCCCTCTCCCTTCTCACTTCACGCAGATCATCTACGTGAAGTGATTGTGTAGAAGGTGTATGATGTATGGTGTGATACTGATAAGAGTATTTTTATATATTTAGGGATTAATAAGGTACTCAAATTCTTTTCTGATCAGAACTCTTCTTTTGTGAAAATGTTCTAAATAATTTTCTCTTTCTTATGATAGTAATTTTGTGTGGATTAGAGAAAATTTTAAGATTAGGATTTTGGACAAATTTGAGTTTTGTTAATATAAGGCTATAGGAATATAGAGGAGGATTAATAGTTAATTTTAATCAGGTTACTTTTGTTATGTAGTTGGTATATAATTTTATAATGAATTTTCTATATAATTAATCTATGAATAATTATATATTAGGCTCTTTATCCGATTAAATTTGGATTAAATAATTTATTTGGTTTGTATTATAGAAATTCTAATCGGTTTAGTTTGGTAAATTTTGTTGTATAAGAAATTATAAATTATAATTTGATATTAAGAATTATATTTTTTATATGATTTTAATTATGTGGGAGTTTCAAACCTTGCCAATTGCAATGATGACAGCCTTCATCGGACAACAATAGTGGCATCTTCAACCACACAGCCAAAGATGATGGGCTTCATTAGACAATGACGGCGACGTCTTCCTTCTCCTCCCTCCTTCATTTCTCGCCTTCAATTTTGATGGTGGACACCCAAAGGCAACTCATCGTCTCTGTTTTCATTCATAGATCTCGTTGGTGATCTCCAGACCTACAACTTCGTCCTTCATGGGCAAGATTCAACAATTGACTAACTTTGTTTTATTTGACTCTTCATATATTCAAGAGATTGAAGAGAGTTTTCCTAAGTTTGATTTGATGTTTAAGCAAATTTTCTCTATATTTGGTTTCATATTTTCGGCAAGGAGGATGTAAATGTAATACTGGTGGCCCATGGTGGTTCTCCAGATTTCATTTCATTGATGCTACTGTGGGAAGTTGTTTTAGTTTTTTAATTCTAAGGGCATTTTGGTCTTGCTATATAAAAATTAGGTCTCAATTCCAAGACATATTAAACATACTTTTAAACTTTATTTATATCTCAATATGCATCTCTATCTTCATATCCATTTCCATCAAAACCAATTTTAGTATACTAAACAGGCCCATAAGGTTTGAGTTCTCTCATTTTCCTCTCTCTACTTTTCTTCTCAGGATCTCATATTCATTTTTAAATGAAAAAAATGGATAGTTCATATTTAATATTTTATAAAATTAATATTATAGACCTAAATAAACAAATATAAAATATTAAAATCTAATTTACCCAATTCATAATCCGAATATAGACAAAATGAAACAATATTTATAAAATATTATAATGGTAATTTATAAAATATTAAATCTAAATTATTTATTTTTCATCAAAGAATGTAGATAAAATATTGAGAAAGAAAATTAGAAAGAGGGAGAGGCTTGCTTCCTTGAAATACACTCATACTCAAATTTTATAGCATGGTTTCCTTTATCTTCTTTTTTATTCCTAAGCGCATATATCTTTCTATTGGAGATAATCATATTTGAGGTACTATCGGACATTAAATATGAACACGTCTCTTAATAAGAATTTAAACCTTAACTCGCTACGTTGTGATGGGTTTTCTTTATCTCTTTTTTTTAATGCATTGTTACCTTTCATCACTTTCATTATTGCTGGTCCAAGGAATAGTGATGGGCCGGATGTGACTTTGTCATTCATATTTTACCCGACAAAAGCTATGACGGAATGGCAAAAGAAAGACAAAAGCTATGACAGATCCAGCCAATTGGTCCCTTCATGATGGCCCACATTTTCAAAACGACCTCACCAATATTCCATATACTCGCTGCATATTAAGGATTTATTTCTCAAAAAAAGCCAATTCATTTGGGAATAAACCAAATCAAGCAAATATCAGCAAACAAACAAAAATTTAGCAATTGTTGTTCGCTGTTTGGATCCAACTTATTAGGGTCATCGTCCTCTCTTCTTCCGCCATTACAATTTATGGGGCCATCCTCTGTCCTCAATTTTGATTTTTTTAAAAAAATTAAAAGATCCTACTGAGTTTTTGCATTTGTTGTCTTCAATTTTGATTAAATAAAAAGATCCAACTAGTTTGTTTTAACGGACAAAATAATGTTTTTTTCCTATGTGTGCAATAATCATTTTTAAAGCATTCAATAATCATTTTTATATCATCGTAGCTTTTTTTCCCCCATCAATTTATGCTTGTAGTTTATTTTATCATTTATCCCGTAAATTTTAAAGCATTCAATCATCATTTTTAAATTTTTATTTTTAATGAGTTGACACAATAATGTGGTTAAGGTACATATCTACCCATGAAGTATTTCATTATAGGTATCTGACAAATCTCTATTTTATTATATATTTTCATATTTTATTTAGGGATTTTGTCATGATAATTGAGCTTAAAATGGCTTCTTTATACTTAATTGAGATTAAGAGTAAATATATTAAATTGTAACTAAAAAGGGAAAAATTGTCAAAATAATTATAATTACTCTTAATCATTGATTTTTATGAAAATATTTGATGTTGGTTTAAATATATTTTAATTGAAAATCCTTGAAATTTTGGACTAAATCTGAAAATAGCAATTTGGGGTTCAAATTTGGAAAATGACACTTTAGTAGTTTGGATTTGACGAATGACAGTTCAGTCCCAATTAAACCACATCGTTTTACTCCTAATGGACTAGGTCAGACATGAAGGAGCTATTGAGCTAAAAGAGTGCTGAGGGACACGAGAGACGGTTACACAGCTGCAACACACAGAGTCGAACCAGGGAACCAGCACCGAAGACCATCATCCCCTTCCTTTCTTCCTTGTCTCCGACTGCATTCCTCACCCTCACTGCCATCGCCGCCGGTGATCAGGGAGACAGACAAGAACTACCACCTTCATCCTTTGATTGTCACCGGAGGGAGCTCAGAACAGAGGAGAAAGAGAAGATGAGAATCGGGATTGAGGAGAGCTAGCTGCAAGCTTCATCACCGTTTTCTTCTTCCACCACCAAATCAGAGGGAGCTGAGAGTTGAGAGTGACGCAGTGAAACATTGGAGCAATGGAGGAGCAGCTTTTAAGCACGCTATCCATTCCCTCTCCACTGTCAGCATCTCCGTTCACTGTCGTCGGCGGAGACACCGTTCTTCAGCAACCACCATCCTCGCCTCATCTTCCATTACTTCCGTCAGACTCCCATCTGTCTAAAATCATTGCGGACCGTAGCTTCCTTTGTGCTAATCGTGTCTCCCTTGTTCTGTGGTTCCATTAGCAATCATTGATTTACTTATATCCATTGTTAATCTATCAAGTTAATTGGTGGTTTTTCATGGCTGGGCAATTAATTCAGACACTGATTATGCTACTTTTTGAGTCTGGTTCAATGGGTATTAGTGGCTGATTTCATAATCTCTTGGAGCAAAGGATTGAGTCTTGATGCTTGGAGTTATAAAGGGGAGTTTTAGTTTTAATTCATTAGCTTGACTATATATTCATAATTTCCTTGGTTTAAGGAGTTGTAATTTGTAGCTAAGACTAATATATTTGGTTTAATCTTTGTTTGAACTAATTTGTGATTTAAATTAGTTTATGTTGAATATTGTGTTTATCAATATATGTGGTTACATATATGTTTCATTGTAATTCTCTTAATTCTCTATTATCTTGCATGGTATTGTTTAGATATTGAGTTGATTTTGGAGTTACATTGAACCAATTACATTAATTGATTTAAATCACACACTAAGAGTGCTTAATAACATCTCTAGAGTAGGGGTTCCTCTCTTTTTATGTTAGACTTATCGGTTGATGGGGTTTGGTATTTTAGAGAACTTAGTGATTTCATAAATTGCATACAAAGTGGTTTTTAATAGTGTTTTAAGAAGTGATTATTTCTAGGCCTAGGAATAATCATTGATTACTGCACTAGACTCAACAGTGTTTGAGGTTTGATATTTTAAGGGACTTTGATTGCAATTGCTAGTGTTTTGTATTGAGTTTCGATTAGAGGGATTAAGTTTGGCCCGTGTGGGAGATTTAATTCACCTAACTCAAGCTAGCTCAAAGGGTCTTTTGAGCATTTTTGTCAAACTAGCACAATCCCATTATCTTTTGAAGCAAATGATAGATGAAATTCATTGTTCTAAGAGGCTTTATCACACTATTTAAAACCAATTTCCATTCCAATCCACTTTTATTCAAAAAAATCCAAAAATATTATTTTTTAAAGTATTTTAGTTTAATTGCAATTTAGGTAGATAGAAAGCTCAAAAATTATTTTTAACTTGTTTTATGCCAATTATCATACTTAGTTTCTAAGTAATTAATAAAAGGCTCTTCGAAAGACAATATGGGATTGCACCCTATATTGCAATCCTTGGTTTAATTTTTGAAGAGGTTAACAAGGCAAAAGAGCTGACAATGCCTATTCTTCAGTATCTAACACCATAAACATTTTATGGGAATAAAAATGCTCTTTAAGTTTTCAAATTAGCACAAAAATGTCATGGTTATTGAGTTAACTAACGTTAACCATTTAGTAAAAATCAGTCAAAAAAATCATGTAAAAATACAAATAAAGCTTTCAAAATAGTGTAAAAATGTCACAACATTTTAGCTCCAAACAGCCCTATTCGCGACTATGGTTCTTCTTCACGACAAAATAGTTGCCCCTCCTTGTCGATGGTTTTGCCTTAGATTTGACGGGCAGTGAATTTGAGGAACAACCATTATAAATTAGCCATATATTCGAAGAAGATGAAGAGAAGGATGCCAAAGAGGAGGTTGAGGATGCACTCGTCCATCGTCAGAGAATTCAACACACCCAAAATCTTTTGATAATATTCATTGATGGTGAAGACAACCAAAGAAAAGGATAGAGTTGCGCAGCCACCATTGTAGAAAATCCTGTAATGGCAGACAGGACGGGAAGGAGCAAAGCGTGTGTGAGGACTATTTGTTAAATGGTCGATGTTAGTTGACATAACAAACGCACTTGACATTTTCTGTGTATTTTTGTACCATTTTCATAGCTAAAATGTTTACTAAATGGTCAACGCTAATTGACTTAATGACAATGGTATTTTGCACTATTTTGAAAATTTCATGTGTAGTTTTGAATCCAAGAAAGGTTTATGGTATCAGGTGTCTGTGGCATAATTCTTTACGGGCAAATTTACACCTTAATCCCATAAATAGCACACACATGTATAGACACATAAGTCATATACTCCTCCAATCCTTAATGTAAGATCTAGTTATTGGGTGAATTTTGGTCATAAAGATAAGATCCTTTTTTTTTTCATTTTATCTTTTATATTTATCATTTGTTTCCAAACTAATTTCTATAACTTATGGCATGATATATAATTTAATGTTACACACTAGTATTTTATAGAGATCATATCACATATGTTATAATTAAGTAATTTATTTTAACTTATTTAATCTTTTAAAATAAGGAAAATACTTCTTAATTTAAGGATAAGAGGAATATAATAAAATTTTAAAAATTCTTATATCATAGGATCGTAGCTTTCATATATCTAATTTATGTGATGACTTTCAAAGTGGAATATATATATATATATATATATAGAGTGGTTGTAGAGAAATCAAATTGACTTGAGCTATCAACTAGGGACCATTATGAGAGGCATGGCAAATGATACTTCAAAAATATTGACTTGCTTTTCTTTTCTTTTCTTCTTGACTCCTATTTCTCTTGCCTTTCGTTATTGTGTGATTCTCTGCTTATCATTCTTCCTTCACTCTCCTTCTCAAAGTTATTTTCTCCAATCTACAAAACATAAATGGAGTTTATGATTTCAAGCTCTAAACTTTTCTATCCATTTGTATTTAGATGCTTCACTTTGAACGCTTTCACAGACAATAGATTAAATGCTCAACTTATACTGAAGATGAAGGTTTCTTACTTCTTAGTAAGTTAGCATATATTATTCTATTAAGAGTTATGAACTTTTCCATTTCCTTCATTTCTTTGCAAGAAGTGAACTAAGTAAAAGAATTTAAATGTTAGTTTTTTTATAAAAAAAAATTTCCAACAAGATTCCAAAGGTTGGAAGCTATAATGATTTAGTTTTATTCATTTACTTGTTACTGCATTACGGTGAATGATTTCTTTGTCCTTTTTATAAAACTGATTTTAATTTGGTTCAAGCAGGGAAAGTTTTAAAACTAAAATCATCAAAGATAGAGAACTTGAATTGGAATGTGACCCCACGTTCCTGTATTGATGGAGGCTTCAAAAATGAGGCCATTAGTGAAAAGAGGGACATAATAAGGAATGTAACATGCAATTGCAGTGTCTCAAAAGGAAAAGTTTGCATCATTACAAACATATAAGTACAACGTAACTCCTTTTAATTTGGATCCAAATCAAGCTCCAATTTGAATTAAGTTGTGTTTAATTATATAGGTCCAAATAAAGTCAAAACATTTTGTTCCTCATTATTATTTTTTGCTCTTTATTTATTTAAAACAATAAGGTCTTGCTATGTCGCAATAAAATTAATATTCAAACACATTAGTGTTATGTATATATTTTATTTTGTGTTGGCAAAATGGATGGATATGAAGAAATGAATGAAGCGAATTCTCTTAAGAAATTGGTTCATTGGCTATCCCAGTTCACTAAGTAATATGAGAGTTTGAAATCCATCAAGTCTTAATTAAAAACCTCAACCAAACACGTTGAGTCCAATTTATCTAATTAATGACTAATCCTACGATCGCATTCATAGTCATCTCTTTGATAAATTGTTAAAAAAAACTTGATGTGTGAAATGAATTAAATTAATGCAATTATTTTCTCTAATATGAATACACAAACGCGCCACTCAAATTAACTTAAATCAATTACACAAACTAGTGAACACATAGCAAGTATAATCTCATTGAATTAATAGGAAATAGATTGTTAGATATGATTAGTTTTGATGATGTCAAATATAGATGTGAAATGATAAGAGCAAAAAGTTTATATAATGTATTTCTTTGACTAACTACTATATTTAATGTTACATATCTTGTAGATTAGTCAAGCAAAGAATGAAGAAGATTGAATTAATGAAAATGAACAAGTGGGAGAAGAAGAAAGAAACTGAAGATAGTCAAGGAGATGCTTACTTGGGTTATGGAGAATTATTATCAAGAGGAAAATCAAGAAGAAAGATATGGAAGAGAGAAGAAATTATAAGATCTAGTGAGAATATCAAGGTTCAAGCTGTTAGAAGTGATACCGGAGGTTTCTATGATGATACCGGAGGCTTCTATGATCAAATGATGGTTGGAATAGGTTAATACGAAACTAAGATGACTTATATGTGAGTTATGGCACTTGTAGAGGAGTTTTACTCAAGTGTGAGCACAACACTTGAGTGCTAGAGGTGTTGCACTCGAGCACGGGATGAACATACTCGAGTGTCGAGGGGCTACTCTGTTCAGCTTTGTTTTACATTCATCCTCACAGAGGTCTGGTATTTTGGCCATATCTCTCAAACCACACTTCGGATTGACCCAAAACTGGTGGCATATGAAAGAAGACTCAAAACACGTAAAATGTACATCAAGATCATATTTAAAGAAGCTCAGATGAAGGAGATATGATCCATGAAAGTTGACAGTGAAATCACCGTCACTTTTCAACACAGGTTCAGTATTTTGAGCATAACTCAAAAACGACACATCAGATTGAGACGAGACCAGTGTCATGTGAAACTAGACTCAAAGGGATTTCCATGGATAGGTAATTTGCCTAATTTAAAGTTATATTGTAGGAGCTATGCCTTTTGGAAGTTGACATTTGTGCAGTCTAGTGCGATAGATCCTCTTTCGATCATAACTTGCAGAATACAAGGAGTTTGGAGCTGATTCTTTTTGCATTGGAATGCATATGGCAAGAGCTTTCTTATGATACATCATTAGAATCAAATAAATAAATTTTGTCTAATGTGGCCCCACATCACTCACGAGTGCAAAAACGCACTCTTGAAATATGTTATGCGAGTGTTGTCCAAAAGCAGCTGAAGCATGAAGAAATTTACAACACTCGAGCACTAGGATCCACACTCGAGCATCAGGCTCTTTTATACTCAAGCACATGCAAGTGTTGACATGAAAGTATTAACCCGAGAAGAAGCATGTACGTGAAAACAAGAGGCACACTTGAGCAAGACTGGTTGCACTCGAGTGATGACCATAATTGCACTCGAGCATATGCGAGTTGTAATACCCCGAATTTTGAGATTCGAGGCTAGAGAATAAGCCTGAAATAAGTGGATTGCTAAGTCCCGGTTTAGCAAGATCCCAAATTGTGATTAAGAGATAATGACTCCAAAAGTGGATGTGGGTAGTGATAAATAAACCCTTTTGGAGATTATGGTGTGAGTTGGCACCCGATGTGATTCGTATGTGCTGTGAGTAGCGCCGGAAACCCTGTATTTAAGCTCAATTATGGATTAACATCTAAATTGACTTAAAATAGAGGGAAGGCGCATATTGTGGCTAAATGAAACGATATGAAGTGTTTGGTGGTGATTCAATGAGAATTACCGAAATCAGGGGCTAAACGGTAAAGTTACCGACCAATTGATCGGTTACCGAAGAGGAAACTCATTGGTAACTTCAAGATCAATGGTTAGGATTGATTTTTGCAAGAGATCAAAGGGTGGAATCATGTGTGCATGTGCCTATGTGAGCTTATGGAGGATGTTGCAAGATCATGACACATGGCACTTTTTGGACCCTTGGATCAAGTCAAATGTTCAAAGCTTGCTTTTTCCTTTTCCCTCTCTCTATTAGGTCGGTTTTCATGCTTGTGAGGGGCCAAAAATCTGATGTTCTATGTTCATGTCATCTCTCTCCTTCATTCTCCATTTTCGTTAAGCTTAAGGAGGAAAGAGGAAGAAAGGAGTTCATGGTAAGTGTCCTATATGACCTTAAATGCTCTAATCATCTTCTATAAAGCTGTTCATAGTGATGAGAGCTTCATCTCTATGGTTTTAGATTCTTGAAAGGAGGTGTTTGATGGCTTGAGGAAAATTGGAAAGATGAAGAATCATAGAATTGGTTTGGGAAAGAGGAAGAGGTGAGTATTTGAAGCCCTTTGATCTAAGTTTTGTGAATTGTGGATGAGTTTAGTGAATTTCGAATTTTACCCTGATTTTCATGTGATTTTTGATTGGATGAATTGGATTGTGTTTGATGATGAAAATGGTGTCATATTATGTTTTGGCATCATTGAAATTGGTTTTGAATTTGAAATGGAAAGAGATTGTAATGTAGAGTTGGTATTGTGAATTGTGTGACATGTTGCAATTCATTGTGAAACATGTCAATATAATGTGAATTTGGTTGATTTGGTATTTCCAATGGATTCCTTGTGCAAATTTATGTGGGAATGAGGTTTGGTATGAAAATGGGAACCATTGGAAGCAATTGTCAAAATTTGGAAATCTGTCCATTGAAGTTCTGTTCTGGGCAGTCAGTTTGTGTGAGCGTTTTGAATGACCAAATGGTCTCTAAAAATTCTGAAAATTTCCGGTCTAAATGTTCACATCTTAAGCTTCAAAATGGACATATAAACTGTGTCATTTCGTTTTGTGAACTGGGATTTATGTTTGCCTAAAGTTTGATGTCGAAACTGGGTGCAAATCTGGAACAGCAAGGCAATTTCGTGGAAATCTGGATTTTTGTGGTGATTTCTGGTAATTAGCCATATTTTTCCTATGAATAGGACTTAAAAATCTTTCATTTGGCTTTGGGATCACCTCATTTCGATTTTTGTGGAATTAGTTATGAATTTTTGAAGTTGCCTTGGCTGCAGCAGAAAATCCTGGCTGCAGCGCAAAAGTTTCTGTGAGCGTTTTGGCCGCAGCCAGAAATTCTTGGCTGCAGCCAAAAACCTTCTGTGCGTGTTCTGGCTGCAGCCAGAGGATTCTTGGCTGCAGCCAACCCCCATTTTCAGCATTTTGAGATTTTGAAAGGTGATTTCCAACCTAGTACGTCCCAATCCTTTAAGCTTTCGTTGAGCTTATTTTAGCCACCTAAAGGGTGTGAATGGTAACCAACTTTAAGTGATATGGAAGTAAGGATTTGGAATAGAGAATAACCCTATGTCCTTGCTTTGATTATAGGGTTGATGTACGCCCTGGTTGTGGTTCAATGTTCATTTTGTTCGTGAGCAGCTATGCTGGAGCTTACGTGGAAAGAGTGTAGGGAACATATCTCTTCTGCTTGTATTTGATATATGTGTTAGTGTGTTGGTGCATGTCTTAGCTTTGCATAATTATGTGTAACTTGAAGCTATGTTTCAATTTATGCTATGGCCATAGGTATATTGTTCGAAGCATTGAGCTTGTAAATTGTCATTGTGTTATCATGAGTTGTGTGATGCAAGCATGTCATGCATTAAACATTTATCGTACATGCATATTGATATCGTTATCCTACTGAGATTCTCTAGAATCTCACCCTCCCCTGCTAACCTTTCAGACAAGGTAGTGGATCAAGGATGGAGCATGCAGCTAAGGGCGATAAGGACTTCCTTCGGGTTGTCATTCTGGTAGTTGGTTATCATCCTGGATGGGATATTTGGATTTGGATGTGTACATATGGATGAGTATATTTGGTTATGTATTTGAAATGAGTTATTGGATATTTGTATATGTATGAGAAAGATTTCTGTAATCCCCATATGAGGGCTTGTAGGGGCGAATATGCCCTATATGGCTTTAAGTTAATGTATGGAACCCGGGATTGCCGGGATTATTGTTGTGTACTCTGATTTGTTATGAATGTGATATTCCGCGTAGTAATTGTATTCGAAAAGTAATTATGAGACCAAGTTTATAAATGATTTCGAAAGGTAATTGTGAAAACCCCGTCATGTGATGGGTTAGTAAAATGTAGTTTTGTTATTATTGGTCTCTATTTCACTTTAATCGCGTATTTCGGATATAATTATTGAACGGGGGGTTACATTTTGGTATCAGAGCCGCAGTTCCTGGCAAGTAAAGGATTTGCTAGGATAATCGCAGTAGTTGCTGCCTTAAGTCATAGAGAATGGCTTTGTTTGTTGTGGTATACACATTATGGTCCCTACTGGTTGTGGATATATGTGATTTATGGACTGTGTATACATTATTTGTGTTGTGGATATGGTGAGTCAGTATGATTCACCCGAGAATTAGATGTGTAGATTCAGAGGTGGAGGTAATCAGACCCATCGTCTGATTAGAGAACTAAGGAAAATGATTTCCCAGGAATGTGATATTGAGCTTCTAGGTGTTATGTCTAACCTAGATGTTGGGTAAGTAACCCAAGGTGGTATGATGTTACATGTAGTGACTCTATCTTTATACCTTATATGATGTATGATATGTGTGCTATATCATTGTGATTAAATGGATTTTGTATGCTGCAAGTTTTGTGAAAACTTTGTGTGGAAACACCGCTAAACCAATAGTCCCTGAGTCGCTAACAACAGTTCGGGTAAAGACTGTGTGTCTTCCCGGCGGAGAAAGGGGATGAGGGTGGAGTGTAATGTGGAAGCCGAAAGGCTGTGTGTGAGCACCGCTACCCCAATAGTCCCTGAGTAGCTAGCAACAGTTCGGGTTAGACTGTGTGTCTTCCCGGCGGAGAAAGGGGATGAGGGTAGGGTGTGATTATGGATCTACTATTGTGAGCCTGAATGGCTATGTGTATGCACTGCCATGTCAATAGTCCCTGAGTAGCTAACAACGGTTCAGGTAAAGACTGTGTGTCTTCCCGGCGGAGAAAGGGGATGAGAGTGGAGTGTGATTGTGAATTTGTGATATTTGTGAACAAGCTGGGACTGAGGTATAGTTGTCTAGTAGAGCAGAGCTAATTCAGCTGATGGCTAATTCGACTACATGATCGGGGGTTCTCTATTTTGAGGGCACTACCCCGGCATGGCCAACCTGGCTAGCCACCACGTTGGTTGCACCGGTGTTGACCCAAGGCCGAAAGGTGGTGCGTAAAATTAGAATATGCAATGTACGTTTGATAAGGAAAAGGGATTTTCTTGTGAGTCCTGGGTGAAATGTGAGTAACCCAGCCACTGTCGCGGGGCATCCCCAGCGGGGGGTAAAACCGGGGTGGGCACCACTGGCACGGGGCATCCCTAGAGGGGGTAAAACCGGGGTGGGTGTGACAATAATTGAGTAACCCAGCCACCGTCGCGGGGCATCCCCAGCAGGGGGTAAAACCGGGGTGGGCACCACCGGCACGGGGCATCCCTAGAGGGGGTAAAACCGGGGTGGTTGTGACAATAAAATTGTGAGTCCGGTAACCCACGGGCATCCATCGGACGGGTGTGATGTGGGAGCCAGCCACGCAGCGGAAGCGTGGGCACCCATTAAGGGGGTGTGACAATAAAAGGCGCCTGGATAGAAGAGACTGAGACTCTAGGTGGGCCATTACGGTCAGGTACTTTGGATAAGAGAAATTGAGATTCCGGAGTGACCAGATGAAGTGATATTGTTATGAATTCCCAAAAGTCCCGGTTACCACTAGTGGAGTTACTGGTGGGTGTACGGGTGAGGGTAAAGCTGTGGAAGTGGATATGGCAGAAGCTGAATGTTTGTGTATACAGCTGAGGCTGTTGTTTGGTGTATTGAGGTTGTGGGGTTACTTCCGGAAGGGGTAACTAAATTGAGTTGAGTAGAGTGGTGGCCTATGCTGCCCAACCGCCAAGATCTTATGATATGGCTCATGATTTAGAGCCTCCAGATATTGAGATGCACTAGCCACTCATGAATTGGGGGGGGCTTGCGATGATTGTGATTATGTGATGATGGTTTTGTGGCAATCATGCGTGGAGGCGATTGAATTTGTTTGACACCATGTGGTGATTATGTTTGTGCGGCAATCGTGAAATGGGCCGATTGCAATTTGTGGCAACTGAGTTGCATTCATTGTTTGAGATTCTTGCGAGAATCGAATTTGTGGAGTACCGTTTGTATGGGTGGTCTAGAAGGGACCATCCAATGTGAAATGAATTGTGAAACGGAAGCTGTCGTGAAGAAGCATCCGTAGTTTGTGGATTAAGTGGTTCGACAAATTTCGAGGACGAAATTTATTGAACGGGGGGAGAAATGTAATACCCCGAATTTTGAGATTCGAGGCTAGAGAATAAGCCTGAAATAAGTGGATTGCTAAGCCCCGGTTTAGCAAGATCCCAAATTGTGATTAAGAGATAATGACTCCAAAAGTGGATGTGGGTAATGATAAATAAACCCTTTTGGCGATTATGGTGTGAGTTGGCACCCGATGTGATTCGTATGTGCTGTGAGCAGCGCCGGAAACCCTGTATTTAAGCTCAATTATGGATTAACATCTAAATTGACTTAAAATAGAGGGAAGGCGCATATTGTGGCTAAATGAAATGATATGAAGTGTTTGGTGGTGATTCAATGAGAATTACCGAAATCAAGGGCTAAACGGTAAAGTTACCGACCAATTGATCGGTTACCGAAGAGGAAACTCATTGGTAACTTCAAGATCAATGGTTAGGATTGATTTTTGCAAGAGATCAAAGGGTGGAATCATGTGTGCATGTGCCTATGTGAGCTTATGGAGGATGTTGCAAGATCATGACACATGGCACTTTTTGGACCCTTGGATCAAGTCAAATGTTCAAAGCTTGCTTTTTCCTTTTCCCTCTCTCTATTAGGTCGGTTTTCATGCTTGTGAGGGGCCAAAAATCTGATGTTCTATGTTCATGTCATCTCTCTCCTTCATTCTCCATTTTCGTTAAGCTTAAGGAGGAAAGAGGAAGAAAGGAGTTCATGGTAAGTGTCCTATATGACCTTAAATGCTCTAATCATCTTCTATAAAGCTGTTCATAGTGATGAGAGCTTCATCTCTATGGTTTTAGATTCTTGAAAGGAGGTGTTTGATGGCTTGAGGAAAATTGGAAAGATGAAGAATCATAGAATTGGTTTGGGAAAGAGGAAGATGTGAGTATTTGAAGCCCTTTGATCTAAGTTTTGTGAATTGTGGATGAGTTTAGTGAATTTCGAATTTTGCCCTGATTTTCATGTGATTTTTGATTGGATGAATTGGATTGTGTTTGATGATGAAAATGGTGTCATATTATGTTTTGGCATCATTGAAATTGGTTTTGAATTTGAAATGAGTTATTGGATATTTGTATATGTATGAGAAAGATTTCTGTAATCCCTATATGAGGGCTTGTAGGGGCGAATATGCCCTATAAGGCTTTAAGTTAATGTATGGAACCCGGGATTGCCGGGATTATTGTTGTGTACTCTGATTTGTTATGAATGTGATATTCCGCGTAGTAATTGTATTCGAAAAGTAATTATGAGACCAAGTTTATAAATGATTTCGAAAGGTAATTGTGAAAACCCCGTCATGTGATGGGTTAGTAAAATGTAGTTTTGTTATTATTGGTCTCTATTTCACTTTAATCGCGTATTTCGGATATAATTATTGAACGGGGGGTTACACGAGTGTTGGACAGAAAGTGTTTGCCCGAGAGGAAGCCAGAACATGAAGTTGTACATGCACTCAAGTGAGGCTTCTTTGCACTCGAGTGAAGTCCTAACAAAACCAACGTAGAAAGTTTAGACTCTCATAGCCATCAATCCAAACATGGTTAAATGTTATATATTCATTATATTTTCACTTGTTATTATTCCTAAACGTTAACTAACTTATATTTCAAGTGAGAAACAGGAGATTAAACATTTGGATTGCATCTTCAATAATGGAGGTCACATATGGCAAATATCATCACTCAACGAACAATCCGAATATGGTTACATGTTATTGAATCATTGTGTTCTCACTTGTTATTGTTTCTAAATGTTAGAAAACATATATTTCAAGTGTGAAACAGGATATTAAACGTTCGGATTGAAGTTTCAAATAAGAAAGTCAATTACGGTGAACTTCATCATTACACACCGAATGTCGGCTACCTACCATGACAAGCAACTAACACACCATGAAAGACTGTCGAATATTCAAACACCAACGCTCCACAATTTGACGTACAACTCATAATGAAACATTTTTCTCTCCAACGAGACACTCAGCTCTGCAACGAACATATCATAGTGGCTCGTTATTCAAATGTACACAACGGTCAAACGAAGCAATGGGACTCCAACGGACGAATGCTCTCAACGGTCATCATCTTCATCAACTATAAATAAGAGAGCACTCAAAGTCGATAAAAGATAGAGAAAATAGAGCAACGACACCAACATGCGAATAACATGAATCCTCTGCTTCTACCCAAACACTCTCTGTTTTGCAGCTTCTATATTACTTATCATTGAGAGAGTGATTATTTGTATTGTACTTCAGTGAGTATTATATCTACTATATGAGAGAGTCTGCAAACACTTTCATCTGTATTTATGAATTGATCTCAACGTAGAGGGACCTTGAGAGGGTTGATTTCCTTACGGGGGAAGCTGTAGAGAGAATTGCCAGTAAGACATTCTGCTCGTAAGACTTACAAGCTGCAAGCAGTAGAGAACATTGTTGCTCATAAGACTTACAGGGGTGTAAGCAGGAGACAACGTTGCTGCTCGTAAGACTTGCACGAGTAAGCAGGAGAGGAAGATCTTCGGGATTGCTCTACTCATAAGACTTGCTGTAAGGGGGAGTATTTTCAGTAAGATATTTGTAAAAGGTTTCACAAGTACCCGGCTAAACTTGTGGGATTGTAAAGGCTTTTCTTGTGCCCGGATTAAACAAGAAGATAGTGGATTTGAAAATCTCAGGAGGAGCCTGGGGACTGGACGTAGGCCATCACAGATTGGACCGAACCAGGATAAATCACAGTTTGCATATTCTCTTCCCTAAGCTCTTATATTTCCAGCATATATTGTTTAATCTAACTGTTGATTTATGATTCATTACCTTCATACTTATTGCTTTTACTAAGATGCGAAAAGATTTTCAAAGTTCTTAAATTTTTATCTTACACACAATTCACCCCCTCTGGGTGTCAGCCGCGCCGGTTCTAACATAGATAACCATAAATCAATCAATCACAATAATTCCAATCCAAACACAATATAAACAATCTTAATTCAACAATATGGAGTCCAATTAACTAAACAAAATCCTACTGAAACTACTTTAGAACATAGCTAGGAATTACAATGACAATAATAGACAATTCATAAAGAAACTAGGAAAGAAAACTCCCCATTTGAAACTCTTTGAACTCAAGACAAATCCCCAATCCCACTAGTGGAAAATTTATTTTTTAGACCGGTTAAAAAAAACTTTTTAGACCGGTTGTGAATTAGGTCTTGTTACAGCAGGTCTAAAAAATCTGTTATTTTTTAGACCAGTTGTTATAACCGGTCTTAAAAGTCATACTTTTAAGACCGGTTGTTCTTAAAACCGGTCTTAAAGGTCACCTTTAAGACCTGTTCTACTCACAATAGGTCTTAAAGGTCAGACCTTTTAAGACCGGTTGTGCCCACAACCGGTCTTAAAAGTATTTTAAGACCGGTTGTGACTACAACCGGTCTTAAAGCTTCTATTTTTTTAAAAACGTCCCTTTTATATATAGACGCACTGGATGCTCCAATTTTAACAGCAGTACAGAACAATCACATATTTCAATTTCAATATTCAAAAGCAGCAGTCTATAGCAGCAAAAAATTTTCATACAAGCCAGTCACACATTGATGATTCATTTACGGCACTTTAATTACAGTATGGAAAATATGGCAGCATTTAATGTAAACTCCATTGGCTCAATTTCAGCCCAAATGCACTTGTAGTTTCAGTCCCTAAGTCACAAGTAGAGTGCAAGCAAATTTGTCAACAATGCAAAATGCAAATTGGAGCAAAGGTAATGACCAACCTTAGTTTAGCACTAAATAACACCAACAGTGCAATTAGACAATAAGGAGGACCAAATGACAGTAGCACAATAATGAATCTTGAAGCAACAGAGAACAATGAAAAATGCAACGGATGAAATGGAGTACATGTATTTGTCTATCTATATGCAACTCCCTAAGTATGAAGTAAGTAACAGATTGCACAAAAGCAACATAACAGATTTCACAAAATCAATGACAGCAACAAGATCAAACACAAGCTGATAAGCTCATTTTATTACCACACTTTTTATGGATCTTATTGTTGATTAGAGCATTTTCATGAGCTAAAAATATGTAATTTGTCATAATATGAGAACATGGATGCTGCTTGATATTTTTGCCAAAATGCAGGGATAAAATGAAGAAAATATCAAGAGTTGAAAAATGGTCAAAAGGGACAGAAAGAGGGCTGAATTAATTTTAAAGGAGATTGACTTTCGCTGGAAATGCTAACTTTGTGAAAAGAATAAAAGAGGAGGTGGGCCCGGCCATGGTTTTGGTTTTGGAAAAAAAGAAAAAAAAGACGTCAGTATAAGAGGATGGAAAATCTGGGCATAATTGATTCATCTGGGAGCTTCACAGACGGAACCTGGGGGGAACTTTCGCAACTCGTGCACTTCAACTTCTCCGTCGCTGATTCTTCTCCACGCGATTCTTCAAGATTTTGCCATGGCCGAAGGATATTATCTGATTGTTGAAGCGTTCTGCAACACCATGAGCGGCTGAATATCTTTTCTTCCCTAAGAGATGAGCCAGAGCCAGAGTCATCAATCTACAAGGGAGTCGATTTAATCATTGTATCTAGATTAGGATTCTTCTTGTCTCTGTTCAGAACTTGCGATCTTGATCTACGATTCGTCTGATTTTGTATTTCTTAATGCTGATAAGTCAGGATTATGGATTGCAATGTGTTTAGGTGTTTAATGCTCTCTGATTAAGAGTAGATTCAGTTTTGATATTTGGTTTGTTTAAATCAGATTTTGTGACTGAATTGATTAATTTGCAATGAGTATTGTTCAATATTCATCTAGAAGCTCTACATGCATTTCGTTCCCCTAATTCCTAAAAATAAAATCAGATTCTTCTCTTTAGATTTACTCAATTAAATAGGAAGACAATGAAGGCTAGGTGAGACTCTTAGGGAAGACCATTTGAACTTGATTTCTTCTCATTCTCATATTGCTCTGTTTTCTGTCATTTTCATTTCTTAACTCTAAAAAATCAATAAATAGTAGGAAATAGGATATATGTTCACCAATAATTCAGCAAGATGAACTCATTCACGTAATTTGTTTTAGTGCTTTTACAATTGAGATTTAAGGATTTCTAGCTCCTCAAGAGAATCGACCTAGGTTGCACTACTATATTGCATATTTAGTGTCCTAGTATTTTGATAAACTCACACGACAGGGTTAATCACAAGCACAAATAAAGGTGTAAGCCAGGTGACTTTAAATAAATTTCCAACAAATGGTAATTAGTGTAGAACAAGGTTCAAGATCAAATGTCACAATTTAAGCAACAAGTTAAAATCAGATTCTAGGAACTCCAAATTCACTCCATTTCTTGCAATTTCAACGTGTAACATGAAGTTGTCTAAAACTAAAAACTTGAAGGAATGTCCAAACAGAAGAATTTGCTCAGAAATGGATGCAAAACTTTGAAATGACAACGGCAGCAATAAAATTCAAGTATTGATACAAGCAACAATAGAAATTCCTCAACTTTATAGAATACAAAGGGAAGAAAAATTATAAAGGTCAGTCCCTCAAATCCCATGCCTCCTGTATCTCCCATATCACAGAAATTGTCCTACACAGATACATAAACCTTATTAGCAATAATGTACAATGTAACGTTGGATTCAAAAACTCACTATTTTTGTAATAGCTCATAGATGAATTCAGCACAACATGTGCAAATGAAATCAATATCTTCTTCAGGAAAGGGATTAGCAAGATCAAACATCTGTAACACCAAAACCAAACAAACATTAACTTAGTAACTTAAAAACAATAAAGTAATACAAAAGTTTAGAAATATAAATTTACCTCTTGAATAAAAGCAGTCGTGCCTAGAGTGAACTATTTTATCTTTAGCCTTGGAGTCCACAATAAAAAAATTAATCAAGGATTGCGTATAGGAAAATATAGGATTATTATCTCTTCTCGAGGAGCCTTTTATTAATTCTTAAGTAATCTAAATGCCATGCAAATGCAATGAAAACAAGGAAAAATTGGTTTTGGGTTTTTTGAATAGAGAAAACTTATGTCCAGTGCCATAAGACTAGTTCCTCTTATTCACCAATGACTTAATGACACCTGGATTTCTTTACACATCATCACTAACTCCAGCTCTCTCCGTCTCTGTCCGTCATTCACCAGCCCTAACCAAAAGATACCCTATTTCCCATTGAGACCTGATATGGCGGTGCTTAAGGACTACCGATATGGCAGCGATCGTAGTCATAGAGGAGAGGATGACGATGCACCCTAAGGTAGCCACTGCACCACAGAAGCTGAAGCTGTGACGACGATTTGGCTCATCCATGGAGGTTTCTGCCTATGGCAATCCTTGGAATGATGTCCTAAAGATGACCAAGGCAGCTCAAGGGAAGGGTTATGACCCTTCATGTTGAAGATCGTGCCTCTATGCTTTGTTCTTGCTTTGCTATATGTAAGGTGAGTATGTGATTCAATTTTGATTTACCAAATTTGCTTTTACTTTTCTGATTTAGCGGTGATCAATTTGTTGACTCATTTCTTATTACAGTTGCTTCTGTTCCCTTTTTTATTCACTACTTTACCATCTGATCAGATTGAACTGGCGTTTATATTTTGGCCTCCCCAATGTGTTGTTATTTTGGGCATTGAGGAGCCATATTGATTCTTCTATATTTTTTTTCAAGGTTATTCTTGGTAGAAGTTTCCAACCTGCAGCATATAGGCTATATTTGGAGCTCCTTAGGAGACTTGCTTTTGAGCTTAAATCTCGTATAAATGGGCCAAATTATCCAAAGTAAGATTCAATTTTATCTACCAAAAATTTAATATGGATTTCCTCACCTTGTTATATATTAAGTCTTTGGATGTCATCAAAATCTATATCTATATATTTGCAGCATGGAACTCACTCTTGTTATATATTAAGTCTTTGGAGCTGCAATCATGTTGGTCTTTGACATTCTATTCAATATGCTATGCACCATCAAAGCTTTATTGCTCAAATGTGTTCTGTTCTTGTGAATTATGTATCACACCAAACATTGCTTTCATTATCAATATAGTGATAAAGCATGAGGAGATATCATCTTAAAATTGGCGTCATTCTTGATGCAACTCATGGGAGCTAATTCCTTAGCCTTGAGGAAATTGAGAACCTTAAGTCCTGAGGTAATTGTCCGATTTGCCTCAAATAATGACGTAGTCTTGTCTGAAGAACAAAAAATGATCTTGCAATAATGTTTCATCATATTTCACAATTAGTTGGGGTTTGCGGCATGTGTTGCCAATACATGATGGAGGATTCACCCAAGTGAAACATGATATTGTGTGGGGTGCTTGTTCTCTTCTCCAAGTTGCTGTTTGGGTTTAAAGGTTGTGTCACAATCTGATTGTGGTACAACCATTTACTTATTTTATCATAATAACATATTGCATTATTTGCATGTACTTATGCCCATTTATGCATCAGGAAGATTGCAAAAACAGATGAATTCTCATTTGGTTTTGAATGATTTAATTTTGTCTTTTTGGTTCTAGGTGTTGGAGGATAATCTAGACTAAGAAGATCTACATTTGACATAGACTTGTGTTTCAATTGCAAGACAATTAACTAAATTATGAAAATTTATTACTGTGGTACAATAACCAATAAATTTATGTACAACCTAGATGATCATTGTGTATTTTTTTCATTAATAACGGTGTTGATTATGGCATTGGACCATGTATTTGTAATTGTTGATTTTGAAAATGACAAAAAAAGAAGGTAAATTTGTGCTTGTACATGTGTTTACTGCTTTTTCCTACTTTGTGCTGCTTTGGTTTGGACCTAGCCATCCACTTTGTTTATTTCATATATTGCTCTCCTGAGTTAATATAATGATATTTGTTAGGGGCACAAAAATAAAATTGCAAATCACAAAACTAAAACTCCAACTAGGAAAAGTATGATACCAATGACCAAATGTGATGAACATTGAAACTGGATCTATTGTCCATTCGAACAAATTGCAACTACATGTAAAACAAAATTAAATTAACTTGGAAAAATATCGAGGCATTGACCCAAAATTTTAAAATGTTAAATCTGACAAGTATACAACTTAAATTTAAAACAAATATAAATAAGTAACAAGAAAAATATCCCCTCTAAATTATCCTAATAAGATAGTTCTACCGTTGCTTTATTCCGAATGTTGCTTCTTGTTCTCTACGTAAATTATTCCTTGACATATCAACCTAGTTCAAATTAAAATGAAAAATATGAATGTAAGAATTTTATAATGATAGACAAAAAAAGTTAATTGAACATGAAATGTAAGTACACTATAAATACCTCTTAGTGTCATTTTCTCTTCAAATTCTTTTCTAGACAACTTATAGGACGACCTTTAACACGAGACACGCCCTCTTTCTTTTTAGTCCATTTACTTGAAATGAATCTTTTTCGTTATTTTCCATAGCTTCACTAACATCTTGTTGGTTTGAAATGGAAGAACTTTGTTCAATATTTTATCAACTTCCACACCTAATTCTACAAACTTTTTTGTTAAAAAAGTCATAGCATCATTAGACTTTGCAGCCTTACCTGATATCTCAACTGCAATTTGGCATAAATCTTTAAAATGATTTGAGACATCTAACTTTGGATCTTCTTTGATTATACATCCACTATTATCAAGAACACATCCACTCCGAGCATGTTTGGTCCACATCTCTTATGGATGTACCTTGTTTTGTTAACTTCATGTTCTGTAAAATATTTACATAATAATGAGGTACATATTAAAAAAACAAAACAACAAAAAAGAAACCCAACAAAAAAAGGAAAACAAAACGATGAATGAATAATTGAATCATGTGCATTAAAACCAAAAGCAAGAAAAAGATAAATTGATTGAACTTACCCGCCATGTGATTAAAGGATCCTAAGAGAGGAGTACAGTTTGCAACACGGGAAAAGAAATAGCAGGCTGAATTAACAAAAAAGCCAACAAATTAATAAAAAATTCCTTATATTGGCAAGCTGAATATCAACAAGAGGACACAGTGCTTAAGGCTTTGAGGATGTGCTTACAATGGGTTTGGCTTTTTTATCAAAACAACTCAATTATAACAAAGAGCAAGATTAAATGCATTTAAATTTTGTTTGAAGCCTCAAACATCAATGTTCACTGGACCAAGAAATGATATGGATCATATTTCCTCAATATAAAAGAAACACATTCCAAACCTCCTTTTTTTAAGAGGAAAAGGCAAAATTATATTAATATAGAGCAAACTTATTACATTGAGTTAACATAGGCAGTAAAAGGAAAGAGCCTCCTAATCCTAATAAAACCTGTTTTCCTACTACAATGCATGAAATTGAATTGAAATTTCTCATGAAAGAGATGATATAATCAATAATAACATCAGTTGGGGTATGATCAAAGTCAGTTATTAATTTCCTGACGCATGAAACTTCAAAATTATTAAGCCTTTTCTTGTATTTGAATCTCTATTATAAACAAATTCTTGAAGGGGTAAATCATACCAGCAAATAAAAACATGTAGGCCAGTAGATCCTAAGATTATCTCCTTGTTCATAACCAAATTCCATTATGAATTAGAAGTTTGAGACTAGCAGAAATTCCTAGAAAGCCTACTAAGCATTATTTGTAGACATTGCAGAGTTTGGAGTACAAAGAGAGAAACATCCAAATCAAATTGCACAATGATATACCATACACATCAGAATGCTCATAATGCTATAACCAAAGGCTTCCAAAATGTATTGATGGTGGATTTTGTTTTAGGATTCTCGAGCATTAAATTTTCCAACAAGTAAGAGAGCCAATTGATCAAAAGGGGAAGCAAAATACCTTATTGCAGTTAGTTCAAGCCACCGTCTTGTACCACCAATCCTCTTTGCCTTGGCCACCATTATCCACTCCTCCACAATCGTCTCCATATCCACCATCCACAATTTTCATCGTATCTGCTATTAATAGCAATAGAGTTTAGGTTTTGTCATTCGGCTATTATTGTAGAGTGGCCAGCCAAGGGTGCACCATCATCCTCTCTTCTACGATCGCCATCGTATCGACAGTCCCTGATCACCGCCGTATCAGGTCTTAATAGGAAATAGGGTTTCTTTTGGTTGGGGTTAGTGAATGGCGGACAAAGACGAAGAGAACTGGAGTTAGTGATGATGTGTAAAGAAATCCAGGTGTCATTAAGTCATTGGTGAACCGGAGGAACTGATCCTATGGCATTGGACATAAGTTTTCTCCTTTTTGAATTAATAACTAAAAGAGTAATGCAATTTATTAAATGCTAAACTATTATTTTTGGTATTTTATAAAATTGGTGCATGAGTGAATGGATTTGAGTGTGAAAATATAAATGATGAAATGAGTTTTGATAGCAAAGTTAATGACTTTTTTAGTTTCTTAAAATAACTTAGGAGTTAATTTTTCATCAAGTCAAATTGAAAATCTCAAATAATCATATTGAATCCAATTTATCTAATTAATGACTAATCCTACAATTACATTTATAGTCATCTCTTCAATAAATTGTTAAAAACCACTTAATGTATGTTTGAAAATCATTTTAATGAACTTGCTTCCTTTTAAATGAGAGTACAATTGCGACACTCGTATAAATTAACTCAATTGCACATCATAGTAATCACATACAATGCATAATCTCATTAAAACATAAGGAAATAAGTTTAATACATAGTCCAAGAGCATTAAAGAAAAATTCAACACAAATGTTAACCAACAAGGATAAATGAATATTCATTCAAGTCTCACAAACATGCACCAATTACAAAATCTAATCAAACGTATCGCAATGCATGTAATGAGCTAGTGAAAAACTAATGAACTCCCCTTTTTAGCATATTGAAACTCTAACCACCTTCTCTACCATCAAGAATCAGGAGATTTAGCAACTCATAGCCATTAAATCATCCAGCCCAAACTGCAGAATCGAAATCCCATGGAAAATATCGGACTGAAGCAAATATGAGATGGAATGGAATTTGACAGGGGAGATGATGAGTTCCAGCAATGGTGAGACAATGGGAAGGTCTACTAAGGGAAGAAGGTGAAGGGACAGCAACGATGGCGTTGAGCTCGACAGTTTCTGATGATGAGAATGACAAAATGAAGGAGTGTAAGGCAATGGTGGTGGTGCTTGACGGAGGAAGTGGCTGAGGTGCTCTGCAATTCCAGCAGCGACGTGGACTGTGGCCAGACTGAGGTTGGGCGACGACGCTGTGGTGAAGAACAGAGGAATGGCCAGAGGTGAAGACGAAGAGACGGTGGTGGTGGTGGTCAACGGTGCAACTCCGATTCCCTCTCTACTCTCGTTCCCAGATCGAGCCCTCAAGCTCCTCTCCAAAACCGACGACGATGGTGAAGAGGAAGAACGGAGAAGAAGTCGGTGGTGATAAGGTTATGGTGGCCAAAAGTCACCATTGGTTGTCTTCTCTGATCTCTCTCTCTCTCTCTCTGTGCCCAGATTTGGTGGCTGTTAGGATGGAGGAGTGGAGGACGAAGCTCGCTGGTGGCCTTGGTTGTGAATGATGCCGCTGGAGAGAGAAGAAGAAGAAGAAGGTGAAGGTCTCTAGCTCTCTGAGTTTTTAACCTGCCGTGGCGCTTTTATTCTCTCTTGTTCTTCATATCCTCGCGGCGCTGTGTGGTTATGATGCTGGTGCGGCGATGGAGAGTAAAGGGACGGTGGTAGTAGTGATGGTTAGTCATGGAGGAGGAATGGTGAGAGAGTTAAGGTCCAATTCTCCTCTCTGGTCTCAAGTACTCATCGCCACGGCGCCCTTTATTCCTCTCCTCTATCGAGTTTCAAGTCCATCTGAAGAAGGTCACAATGACCCGTTTTGACTAGGGACTAAAATGAAATTTGTAAAAGTTTGTGAAGGGATTACAGTGAAAATTTGAAAAAGTTTGTAGGGCTTGATTATAATTTTCAAAACAACTGGGCCATTCTCTGTAACTTTCTCTAGTCCTTTTCTTCATTGATTTGCAATTTCTAGAAATTCTGGGGCCTCTTCTGTAATTTTTTTAGTCCTAAAAAATATTAATTTTGACCCCAATGACATTTTCCCCATCCTCCAATTTTCTTCTAAAACACCTATAATGTAAGATTAAGTATAAGGTAACATCAAAAGTCCAAGAAATCATTTGTATGAATAATTAACAAATTATGACCATTTTACCCCCAGTTAAACTTAATTCAATATAAATGTTTCTAACTCAAATTAGTGCTTAATCATGCAATAATAGCCTAAGAATACATTAAATTCCCCAAAATTAATCATGAAAAAGCATATTAAAATATGTTTTACTCATAGTCCTAAATTATAAGCTAATTGGAAAGTTGATTTTGATTCTAAATATAATACTTCAATCCACTTTGTCTTCAATTTTTGTCATGTTCCCAATATACTATCTCTATTGACATTTCCTCAATAATAATAAAGCAATTAAATTCAAATAGTTACAAGACACTTGTTATTCAAAGTATTTAGGAAGAACATGTCACATTTGTTACAATTATCTAATTCATTTAACTTCTTTTATTTACTCAAATTAGTTAAGTTCAAGAACCGAAAGAGTATTGTGCTTTTCAAATTGAATACCAGATTACACACACGTGTGCAGGGGGCAAGAAAGACAGTAGCAGTTGCTGGAGGAGACTGCTTGGGCCTTATTCTTGGAATAAATTTAAAGGTTTCCATTTTTTGAGGGGAAAAATCCAAATCTAACCTTCCCATTTTAGCCACCAAATGCCAAAAGAAGGTGAGAAATTCTCAAGATTACATGGGATGTATAAGAGCTTATTAATTATATTGTGTTAGATCCTATGTTTTGATGATAACAAAACTCTTAAAGAAAGTTATTGACTAGAGTTACATTGTTTTACAATTTTAGGAAATAGTTTTTAAAACAAATAGTGGTGAATCACTGGAGTGTTGTGAAAAAGTTTGATCACTCGAATGATCAAATTTTGTCACTTCACTTCACTGGCAGTAATGAAGCTAGTTATGGATATTTAGTTGATCACTCAAGTGATATATTTTGGAAAAGACCCATACCACAACAGCTATTAGAAGTGATCAAATATCTTCATTGAAGATCACTCAAGTGATGCATCCTAATCACTTTCACTTCACTATAGTGTTTCTGATACTGATCTTATCTCTAAAATACATTTTCCAAATGAATCACTCGAGTGGTATGTTCTAAATCGTATTGCTTTTTGTTCACCACAGTGAAGGCAGCCAGTATCAATTTTTGAAAAATAATTTCAAAGTAGATCACTCAAATGACCACTCGAATGATGTACTCAAATTACATTACTTTCACTTAAACATAGTGAACTTTGCCAATGATCAGTTTTCCTAAAAATAATTTCAAAGTTGATCATTCGAGTGACCACTCGAGTGATGTATCCAATTGTACACCACAATGATTTGTCTAAGTGATCAAACCTTCTAAAACTAAGTTTAAAATGATCACTCGATTGACCACTCGAGTGATCCTGGTATTTTGGTATCACTTTCACAATACCATATATAGTTACTCAAGCAGTGCTCAGTATTTTTGAAAATGTTTTATAAAGAGATCACTCGAGTAACCACTTGAATGATGTGAGAAAAGTGTATCACTGCCATTGCACTACAGTGAGCAAGCTGGTGATCTGTTTTGCTTTAATTTTGAACTAAGATGAATCATGATCACTCAAGTGACCCTACTTATGCTTATTACTCTCACAACAATACAGTGAACAAGAAGTGATATGTTATGCTTTCGAAGTCAACTTTTTGAACAAAACGAAGATCACTCGACTGACCATTCAAGTGGTGTAGTCTCAAAAACAGAACAGCACTTTGGAAATCTTGAAACTCATTCAGATTATCTCTAAGCTTATTCCTTTTGCTTCTAATTGACTTCATACATTGTTATATCATTGTCTGGACATGTTATAGGTGCTTAATCAATGATTAACACAATATTATCAAAAATTCCCTTTGCATCAAAAGCATTTAATGCTCCGAGCTTCAAACCTATTCAAATCCTCTTTATCTCTAACGGCTAATTGATCAAAAGACAAAAGGAATGACTTTACACACTCAACGGACAAAAGCAATGACCTCACATACTCTCATAGGCTACATTCAAAAGAAGAATGGTCATACACTATCATCACACTATAATAAGAAGAGCATTGAAGACTTAGCAACAAACTCTCTGCACATATTTATTGTTGCATTCATTACAAAATCTTAAGCTCTATTTCTATGTGATTTTGTACTTCAGTAATTATTTATGTACTCTTGTGAGAGATATTACTGAATCATTTATTACGGTTAAGTTACTCAAGATAGTGGGACCTTGGGTGTGGGCATTGATTGCAAAGTGGAAAGAGGAGTAAGTGTTATTTGAAGAAGAACTTGTTTGTACTAAGGCACCAAGAGCCCTGTAATCCTTAGATGATAGTGAAACTCTCATAAAGGTTTCTGAGGACTGGACGTTGGTCAAATGGATTGGACCGAACTAATATAAACCTCTTGCGTTTACCTTCAGTGATATCCCTCTAACTCTAATTTCTATATTAAGTTTGCATTTGGGTTTAAAATTCTAATAACACACAATTCACCATCTCTTAAGTGAAAGACTTGAACTAACAGATTGTCCTACGAGTAAGCTTCATAAGGTCAAGATTTGATAGGATAATAATAGAATATTTTCTTCTCTCCTTTTTTTTTCCCTATTGCATCATATGAATAATATTTTCATCTTCGTTACAGAATTTTCCTCTTGATGAACTTTAGATCCATGAAGTGTCTTTAACCGAGATAAGCAAAGCATTTGAGCTGCATGAACAACCAGATTGAGTCAAAGTTATTATCAAGACGTGATATCCAAAAATTGTTTCTCTTTCTGAATTATAATATCTGAGATGTAACTTTGTCATCAGTAGACCTTCTCTTTAACTTTGTACTATATTCCAATATATTGTTTGTATGAATGGGAGTGAATGTTTTTTAATAGAGTATCTACTTATGATTAATTACGAAAATTAGTAGCTAAGGTTCAAAGGAAGGTTGAGAAACTCTGAATTATAAAGACCTGGGAATAAGAAGTTTAATTTTTTTTTTTTACCGGTAAAATACGAAGTTTAATTTATTGCTTGACAAATTACATGAAAGTATGAACCTAGCATTTTTAATATAATAGATATTACAGCAAATAACAAAGGTTTTACGTACCACACAAGCTTATGACAATACAGAACAAATTTCATGTGTGGTTGACAGACTTTGAAAGTAATAATGACCTTCCTTGATATTTTGATAGTTAAATTTAGGTATGAAAATCAAACCAAAGAAGTAGATTAATAAAAAATCATTGAACTATTATTTGGTTGAATTCAAAATAGGGAAATTTCCGGTAAAAGAACCTTGAAAATACTAAACGACAAAAAGGTGTTTCGAATATTCATAATTTCACAAAATTATTAGACCCAATTTATCCTTCTTGAAATTTAAAGGAAATAACACAAATGTTCTTATATTTTTTTAAAAAAAAAAATCACCACACCGACCGCCCTCGTCGGAGATCTGGTGGCTGACCGGTGCCCACCCCCTACCGGCGACCGGATCCACTGGAGCTCCAATGGGAAGGAATATTCCATTAGGAATAAATATTCCCAAAGTGCTGGGGGTGGGATTTGAGCCCCCACTACTTGTTTTGCCAAAAACAATGGTAGCCATTGGACCACTAACACTTTTCATTATATATTGTGCAAACAAATGTATATAATCTAACTCTTTAACTTCGATTCAAGCTCATTCACAAATTTTGTTAAAGAATTCATAATATTTCATTAAGTTTTAACAATTTTCAATTACCCAATAAAAACGTTTGCACTATCAGCTCATTCACAAATTTTGTTAAAGAATTTACAATATTTCATTAAGTTTTAACAACTTTCATTCGCCTAGTAAAAGATTCACATAATGAGGGTCATTCATAAGTTTTGTTAAGGAATTCATAAAATTTCAATAAATTTTAACAACTTTCATTTACCAAATAAAAAAGTCACACTATCAGACCATTCACAAGTTTTGTTAACAAATTCATGATATTTGATTAGGTTTTAACAATTTTCGTTAAAAAAAGTCACACTATCAGGTTTTAACAATTTGTGAATTCTTTTATGGGAAAACGAAAATTATTAAAACCTAATGAAATATTGTGATTTCCTTAATAAAATTTGTGAATAACCTAATAGTATAAATTTTTTACTTGGTTAAAAAAGTTGTTAAAACCTAATCAAATATCATAAATTCCTTAACCAAGCTTGTGAATAAAATGATAATGTGAATTTTTACTTGGTAAAAGAAAGTTATTAAAGCCTAATGAAATATTATGAATTTCTTAACAAATAAACTTGTGAATGGCTTGATAGTGTAAATTCTTTACTTGATAAACAAAATTTGTTAAAACCTAATGACATGTCGTGAATTCCTAAACAAAATTTATGTAAATGGACTTGGGTTTAAGAGCAAAAGTTAATATATATATATATATATATATATATATTTCTTTGTATGCTATATCGTGAAAGCTATTGATAGCCCAATGGCCACTAATCTTTTGGACGAACCAAGTGATGGGGTTCAAATCCCCCACCCCCACCATTTTAGGAATATTTTATTCCCAAAGATGGAATATTCCTTTCCACTGGAATATTCCTGTCAGAGGTAATTTTTTTAAAAAAAACATATATAAGAATATTTGTGTCATTTTCTTTAAATATCAAAAAGATCAATCGGGCATTAACATCTCTCTGATATTATGAATATTCAAAACATCATTTTATCATTTCTTATGTTTAAAGTTCTTTTTATGACATTTTTATTTTAAAATAGGGGAAAACCAAGGAAAATATAACCAAGAATTGATTAAATCAATAATCAGGCACCGGTGAAAATCGGTGAAACAGCAACTCAATCTGTGCAAACAAGTCCAATAATTTTAATAAAATAAATTCGGAAAATGATTTGATCTGTCATTCCTTAAAACGTACAACACCCACGAATATATGTATATATGTTGATCATAAATATAACACACAAACACACACATATATGAAGACACATTAACCCCAACTAACATAGACGAAGGTGAGTGAGAAATTATATGCATGAACCCACCACCTCCACCATTATTATTATTGTTATTCCAAAATTGTTTATATATTAATAGTCTCACCATTCTACACTACTGAATCTTGAAATCGCATATCATATCTACAGAGCAATTATTGCTTCTTTAGATTTGACAAATTAAATAGACGGGGGTGCCTTTATTTCAGCAACTTACACCAATCATCGATCATTATTGACGTTATAAAATCAAGCGATTTATTGAACAATAATATATTGGCTTCTCAACTTCATTTTCATCATCTTTTTTATTAAAAAGTATATAAACTGAAGCATCCTCCTCCTATTGGGGAAAAAAATCATATTTGAACCTCTCAGCGAAGAATCAAACTTTAGTTGGTAATATTGTTAAAGACTTAGCCCATTTACTACGCCCAGCTCTCGTTGGTTCATCTACATCATCTTTATGTGATATTTCTCCATCATGTTAATAATTGGGCTTGAAGAAACAATTGGACCGTACAAGAATTTTGGTTTTGGCCCACTACAAAAATAGGTATAACATGTATATGTATGTATGGATATGAAGGTTTATATTTTGTTTGGCAAAAAAAAAAAAGAGTTTAGATTTTATGCTCCCTATAGTTTTTTACTTAATTTATAATTCAATATAATATAGTTTGAGAATTTATTATTAATTAGGTTCCAATATTATAATTCAAAAATTATAGTGTTTAGATAAAAATATTATACAGGAGTGAATGGTTGAGATGAAAATTTTCTCATTTAAATTTATTTATCTAAAATTGTAATAATATCTATTTTATAAATGTTAAATATGAACTATTGAAATTTTGATCAAACAGTGATGAAAAGTAGAGGAGGTTAAAGGAGGGGTAAAGGATGGAAAGTTTAAGGGAGGAGGATCCTTTCCCCAATCAGCACGCACAATTTCTATGAAGGACTTATGTAAAAAAATAAAAACATTAAATATATAGATGACTGGATATGTTTGAAAAGCCTATGCATGGAAGTTTCATTTTTAATTATAGAGCATTAGAATAAAAGGCAATTGGATCTAATGAAAGGAACTAGTCCCTCACAATATGATAGAGTAGGTTTGAATCCCTACTGAGAAATATGTTTAGATGCCTAAATTTAGTGTTTGACAATAGGGGTGTTCAAATCCGAGACCGGGACCAGGACTGAGATCCACCACTCCCGGTCCCGGTCCCGGTCCCGGTTTTTGGCCGGGATGCAAATTATATCAAAGTCCCAGTAATATCGGGCAGGACTGAGGATCAAACCGGGAATTCCCAGTTTTTTTTTTAAATTAAATTTAAAAAATATTATTATTTTAGTTAAATTTTCTATAATCTAGTATTTAAAGTATTATTTAACATCTAATAAGGTTATAATAATCACATAAATTGATCTAGAATTGAAAAATAACATTTTATTATTATTATTATTATTATTATTATTATTATTATTATTATCATCACCTTCATCATTTTTGTTATTATTTTTATACATTATATAGTAGGATTAGTATCACGATATATATAATTTAACTCCAATTAAATATGTGATACACATTTTATCAAATGGTAACTTAAATTATGGGATAAAAAATACAAAAATAAAACAATAACTTAGTTTTTAAGAAAAAAATTAAAAAATAAAATAAAATAACCGGGACCGGGACCGGGATCACAAGATGTGTGACTGGTCCCGGTCCCGGCCGGGACGGGAAATTCCTAGGATCAAAATGCCTAGGACCGAGACTGGACAACCGGGATCGGGACATTTTGAACACCCCTATTTGACAATGTCTCAAATAAAATCATCTCAAATAGGAGCATCGCTTAGCAAAGAAAAATTATAGAGCATTGGATAGAGTAGACATACGTTTGAGATAGTTTAAAGACTACAACAAAGCAAGTATTGATCTTGTACATCCACAAATTATTATGCTATCGCCTCACACTTCTTGGTGGCGGCGTCTGCTTTATTTCCTCGTGATGGTGGGTTGCATGTTTGGATTCTTTCGTTGCAGTTGCATTGTCATTCTCTTTGGGACCACATATCTCACGTCATGAGTCACGTCTCTTACCCACTTAGTACTCTGTTTCTTGTCCATGTGCAGCTGCAAATTCTTGTCACATTGTTGGACATGTGTATATGTACAGTAAGCCAGTGAAAAGCTTACTAATGTTTACATAGCAAGAGATGGTAAGAAGGAAATAAAATTGGAAAAGGGGCTAGGGGCCTACATGTTTTCTCCACAGCGTTCTTTTTTCCAGAAAGTAGAGAGATTTTAAGAAGACTTCATATATAAAAGGATGGCCTAACTAGTGACGAAACTCCAGGTAGAGTTTGAGAAAAGATGAGCATAAGTAGTCTTATCATGTAAATGGAGAGTCTGTTTTCAAAATTTAAATCTTTTAGCTTCTTGGTCACTTATGAGTAACTTTATTGTTGCTCCAAAACTCATCCTTTTAGAAGATCACATATATTATAGTAGTAATTTTTAAAATTGCTCCTAAGGTTGCAACACAAGACATTGAGCTGATCTTCCAAAGCAAAAAAAGAAAAGGATAAGGATATAAATCATAATATCCATTTCTATATTCTGAGATGGCAGTACCAATGCAGTGTTTGTTTATGTATAGAAACTCTGTATGGATAAGGATTCATCAAATAAGGACACGTGTAAAAGGAAACTAGAACAATCATTTAGGCCGAGCAATTTATAAAAATATCTACGAGATATAGCCAAGTTCTCTTGAGTGGCTTTGTATCTGAGGAGGATTTTTCTATGCTGATTTCTTTATACCAAGTAGCTCGTATATTTTTCATCCGAGTATTATGGTCATCCTGAAATTAGTACTCTCTTCTTTGTACTATTTGGTCTCTTCATCCAAACAGAAGGATAAACAACATTCACGTTACATTTTTCTCTTTACTCCATTGTCTTTCTTCTCATTTGTTTTCCATATCCAAATGAAGCACTAGGATATAAGGCTAAGTATATAACCATACCCGGATCCTCACTTTGCAAGCCAAAGCCTCTAGCTCTATGTTAGAATCTGCAAAGTGAAGTAAGTTGAATAATGTCAGGCAGCTCACAAGTTATAACATGCAAAGGTATCATATATATACTATAATCCGAACCTGAAGTTTCAATTTCGTTCTTCCTGTTTAGCCTAAATTTCTAACTTCATCATTGAGTTGTTCATGATTTTAACACAGTGAACCAAATCGATCTATCAGATTAATACATGATCTATCTTCTGTGTCTGAGAACTTGCAGGAGCAATATGTTGGGGAATAGGCGAGGGAGTGAAAGTGGAAGAGATACAAGTAGACCCTCCTAAAGCTTCTGAAGTCCGAGTTAAGATGCTTTGTGCTAGTTTGTGCCACACAGATATCTTGAGAACTCAGGGATGGGCATATGTGAGCTTCTTTCATATTCATATACACGCGCTCACACAGACTAGTTATTATTCTAATCTCGCAAACCTCACATTAATTAGTGTCCATCTTGGATTCTCTCAACTTTGAAATGAAAATTTGTATCGGAATTGACCGATAAGATATGTAAAATATCAAATTTATCTTCATCCCTGCTTCATTTTATCCCACAAAAAAGCTTCTTATATCTATATATGTACTAATCGAAATTGATGTGCAGCCCGTTTTTCCTCAAGCACTAGGGCATGAAGGTGTAGGGTAAGCTTATCACATATTATTATAATTCAAACAACATATAAATCAATAACCACTCAATAAATTCTAATCCACAAACAACTTTTCATTATCATGAATAAAAATGCAGGGTTGTGGAGAGCACAGGGGAGAAAGTGACAAATCTTAAAGTAGGAGATGTAGTGATTCCAATGTACATGGGCGAATGCGGAGAGTGCGAGAATTGTGTTTCAGAGGATTCAAACATGTGCATGAGAAATCCTTTGATGGTGAATGGACTAATGCCTGATGGCACATCAAGGATTTCTGTTAGAGGCCAAAAGGCATACCATTTGTTTAACTGTTCAACATGGTGTGAGTATATGGTTAGTGATGCAAACTACCTTATGAAAGTTGATCCAAGTATTGATTTGGCTCATGCTAGCTTCATCTCTTGTGGATTCTCTACTGGTTTTGGGGCTGCTTGGAAGACAGCCAAAGTTCAAAGTGGGTCATCTGTAGCTGTTTTTGGCCTGGGAGCTGTTGGATTAGGGGTATGTATATTTATTTTTTTCTTTTTTGAATTAGAGCGGCAGGCATTGATGGTTGAAGGTTACAACTGAGATTGAATCCACAATGTCCCACTTATAGGAGAACTTCCTTACCACTCAGTTATGGGGTTGGGGTGTTAGTTGCCCCTTCTTAGCTATATCCCAAGCTGCCCCTTAATTTTTGGGCTATTCCCAAATGTTTTTTATGGTTTTTTTGTCCATTAGATTCTACATGAAATGAGTGATATTTTAATATCTCATTAGCAAAAAACCTGAGCTGTTTTCATTTTGTTATGATTTTTAAGGGATTTAAGACTCTAAATTAGAAAGAAACCACATAATCTTAGAAAATTAAAAACAATTCCACGTTTTGCCCATAAACTATCAAAATGTCACTCATGTTATATAAAATCTAATGATCAAAACCACAAAAAACTATTTGAGAAAGACCCCAAAATTGATGGGTAGCTGGGGCATAGCTGAGAAAGGGTAGCTAATACCCTAATCACTTGAGTTACGAGGCTATTGGCTATATATTTACTATAGAACAACTATTATTTTGGAGGGGTTAATATAATCTTTGGTCTTTTAAATTTGTCCTTATTTTCATTTTGATCTCTCAATTTTCAAACTATAAATTTTTGTTCCTCAAGTTTCATTCCGTTCAAAATATTGGTCCCTATTATTAAATAAAAATCTGGACTATGTTACCCCTTGAGATACCAAAGATTACATTAACCCTATTGTATAAGAAACATTTTTTTTATTACTAATTTCCATATATGTTTTACCTAGAAAAGGACTGTTTAATTGGCAGATTACTTGAATTGCAGGCAATAAGTGGAGCCAAGATGACGGGAGCAACAAAGATAATTGGGATTGACATAAATGAGAAGAAGAGAGAAAAAGGAGAAGCTTTTGGAATGACAGACTTTATAAATCCAAATGATTATTCTGATAAGTCTTATTCTCAATTGGTGAAGGATCTAACCAATGGATTGGGTGTGGATTATGCCATTGAGTGCACTGGTGTTGCCCCTTTACTAGCCCAAGCCCTAGAATCCACAAAATTGGTAAACTTCCAAATCACCAATCACTTAAACTGATTAAATAAATCTGCCAAACCATTTCATTTTCTTATATAGGCAAAAGTGCCTTTTCAAGACCTCTAACTTCGTTATTCTCAAATAATGTTTTTTTCCACCTATTATTGTTATTTTGAAAATTAAACTTCATATGTCATCATTTAAAATTTTAATGTTAGCATTTTTTTTTTGTTAGTAGTGTTAAGATTAAAGGTACTGAAAAAAATCACTTTAGAAAATTAACAGACTAAAATGAAACATTGTGTGGAATAAAGAATTAAAGGTGCAGTTTTGTTTCTTATTATATATGATTCTGTATGGAACTGTAAATTGCCAGCTAATAATTAGCCTTTAATGCGTGTAATGTCCATAAAACAGCATACTCATGTTGTATGTTATCCAAAAAAACAAACTTCAAAATTAAAATGAAATACAAAATCCTTTTAGAAGATGCATAGTGGCTGTGTGTGTGTGTGTTATATTGTCTCAGTAACTTACTGTATATACACACACAGGGGAGAGGAAAGACAATATCAGTGGGTGTAGGAAACGAGGAATTTGTGAAGGTCAACTGGCTTGGTCTTGTTCTTGGAAGAACATTAAAGGGTTCTGCTTTTGGAAGCTTAAAACCCAAATCAGATCTCCCATTTATAGCTACCAAATCCCAAAACAAGGTGAAATTCTCTCCACACATATCTATATTGCATCTAATCTTAGTAATGTTAATTCATCAAATTTAATTTCGCTTTGCAGATTATAATAATAAGGGATAATTTTCATATTTTGTAGGATATCCCTCTTGATGAGCTTCAGACCCACGAAATCCCTTTAACAGAGATAAGCAAAGCATTTGAGCTATCAAAACAGCCAGAGTGTGTCAAAGTTATCATCAAGATATGATGCTTTATTCCCTAGTATTGTTCGTGGTTTAAAACTGCCAACAACTATGAAAAACAACTACCAGCAAGTTTTCTTTTTGTTTTTGTTTTTTTGCACAGTAGTGTGTGTTGAATGTGTGTACTCACTCTAGTCCTTTGTAAAGTATCGGGTTGGCTTAAGTCTGAAGGGATTATGGAAACTAAATTAGCTAATCATAGTATATATTGTAGCGCCCGGAATTTAGAAAAACATGGAGCCGCCACCAAGATTTTAGAAAAAGGATGATTTTGGAAACCTTTTTTAAAAATGGAAACTGGTCTACAAAAAACCATTTAGGGTTCAGGAGTCGATTGTGTGTGGGGAAGGTGTTAGGCACCCCACAACACCCATTCATGAGAATGGTTACCCTAAGTTAATTATTTAAAAATATTATGGCCTTTAATCTTATTATAATTACCCAAATAAAGACAAAAATAAATGAAAAACTAAAGGAGAAAAAAAAGCAAGGAACATTTATTTACAAAAAGAAAATAAGAAAAAATATATTTATTTAAAAAAAAAGAACGTTTATTTATAACAAGAAAATAAGAAAAAATATATTTATTTACAAAATTGGACTTGACCTAGGATGAAAACTTAGGGCATACGTATCCTTTAGAGGGATCAAAGCCCACGTAGTTCGAGGAGGTAGAAAAGCGTGTCACTTGATTGGTGATTTTTAGAAAAATTTTTATTTAATTTATTTGAGAAAAATATTTTTTTTTTGTTGGGTTTTTGTTTTTTACTTTTTTTTTCAAAAAACGTTTTTTTTTATTTTCTTATAAAAGAGAGTTTTTCCATTTTATTTTTATTTATCAAAATGTGTCAAAATATTTTTTTTTTCTTTTTTTTTGAAAGAGGACCTAAGAAAGGGATTAAGAAAAAAAAAGAAAAGTAACACAAGTTAAACAAAAAAGAAGTCAAAAGTCAGGAGAATTATGCATACCTTTTATTCTTTGAACCCGCTACAATAAGAGATAGGGTGATAGAACCACATAATAAACAAGAGGCAAGTACAATTATATTATCTATATTTATTAAGCATAACACCTAATATCATAAGAAAATAAGATAGCACATACCTCTTGCCTATGTATGAGATAATTCAGTTGGACAATAAAATGCAAATCCACAAGATCACAATGAGCTAAAACACGTCCAGCAACATCATAATACAAAGTAAAGCAATGTAATGCATATTGGATAAAGTCATAGTGCATGAATGATGAAGTAAGCATGAACCAAGGGATATTAGATGAGAGAGAGAAAAAACGAGATGTAAAAGTGAAATCAAAGAAAAGGATGAAAACTCAACCACAGACCTTATCTCCTTACTCTCCCAAAATTCTTGTCCCCCTTAGTTCAACCCTTGCACTCATATTTATAGTCTCAAGGTAGGGTTTTCTTCATAAATGCTCCCTTTTTTCTTTTTTCTTTTTTTAATTTTCGTTTTTTGATTTTTTTATGTTAAGAACTACCTAACTTGACCCAATCATTATCAATGGAGAGATTTTTTTTTTTTAAATTTTCGTTTTTTTTTATTTTTTTGTATTTTCTATTGATAAAACTTCCTAACCTGACCTAATTACCATTAGTGGAGATTTTTTCGTTTTTTAATTTTTTTTTTTCATTATTCTCCCCACAAGTAACTTCCTAATTTAAACCTATCAACATAAATGAGATTTTTTTTATTTATTATTTTCCCTTAATGAATGACAATGCCAATCATATCAATTAGGGGGTTTATTTTAATTTTTGTTTTTTTTTTAATTTTTCCCTTTCAATGATGATTGCCTATTTAGACACCGATCATCATCAATAGGAGGATTTCCTTATTTTCGTTTTTTTTAATTTTTTCTTTCAATGATGATTGCCAATTTAAACACCAATCATTATCAATTATTTTGTATTTTTTAGTGGGGCCCGGACAAAATAGGGTGTTCACAATTGCCCCTCTTTACTTGTTTCGTAGCTGAGAAAAGTGAGATTCTTGTCTATGAAGCAAGTAAAGATAAGAACACGTATTTTGTCCGGCCAGAGAACAAGGCGCCCCCTTGGAACCAAAGAGGGTTTGGACAAAATACAGTGTCCATGCCCCTCTTTACTTGGTTCATAGGGGAGAAGAACGCAAGTGAAGATAGATGATTACCTGGAATGGAAGTGAAGCACCTAGTAGCATAGGACTTTGGTGGGGCGTAAAAGAATTGTGCCAGCCGGTACTGGGCTTTGAGAGTGCCTGCAGATACAGGGCTTTGAAAGAATAGTGCCTGCCGGTACAGGGCTTTAAAAGAATTGTGCCAAGCGTTATTGGGCTTTAAAAGAATTGTGCCAGCCGTTACTGGGCTTTGAGGGTGCCTGTCGGTACAGGGCTTTGAAAGGGTGTCAGCCATTACTGGGCTTTGAGGGTGCCTGCCGGTACAGGGCTTTGAAAACGGTGCCAGCCATTACTGGGCTTTGAGGGTGCCTGCCGGTACAGGGCTTTGAAAGGGTGCCAGCCGTTACTGGGCTTTGAAGTTGCCTGCCGGTACAGGGCTTTGAAAAAGGTGCCAGCCATTACTGGGCTTTGAGGGTGCCTGCCGGTACAGGGCTTTGAAAGGGTGCCAGCCATTACTGGGCTTTGAGGGTGCCTGCCGGTACAGGGCTTTGAAAAAGGTGCCAGCCATTACTGGGCTCTGAGGGTGCCTGCCGGTACAGGGCTTTGAAAGGGTGCCAGCCGTTACTGGGCTCTGAGGGTGCCTGTAGGTACAGGGCTTTGAAAGGGAGCCAGCCGTTACTGGGCTCTGAGGGTGCCTGCCGGTACAGGGCTTTGAAAGGGTGCCAGCCGTTACTGGGCTCTGAGGGTGCCTGCCGGTACAGGGCTTTGAAAGGGTGCCAGCCGTTACTGGGCTCTGAGGGTGCCTGCCGTTACAGGGCTTTGAAAAGGGTGCTATGAACATGTGATGCCCCTTGGAGTAGTGCTTATGAAGATGATGACATTGATAATAATGATGACAGTGATGATGACAACGATGATGATGAAGAGGATGATAATGGCCATGATAATGAAGAGAATATCAGAATAGTGATGTCATGATGGAGGTGATGACACTAATAATGATGATGATAGTGATGATGGAATCCTAATAAGGATGATGAATACAATGATAATGCTAATGATGATAATGATGATGATAGTAGTGATGATGATGATGTTAATGGTGATGTTGATAATGGAGGTGATGACAAGCTAACGAGAAAGAGTGCAATAATTGTGGTGTTAAAGAATAGCCTGGCGGGTGATATTGCTCCTTCTTCGTCCAAGTGCCTAACCAGTACCTCGTTACTTGCACAGTCTTGTCAGAGGTATGAAGATGTGTATAATGAGATTCACATAGATGCCACAGCCTAGAACCCTCAGTTTAGATTGTGTCCCTTTGTCAACTGTTTAACCCCACAACAAAAATTCCAGTTGGGACCTTTGCTAATGATCCTGAAATTACACAAGTTAAATGGGAGTAGAGGACACCATGTATATCAACGTGAGTGTTTATCCAGACAAAAGTTGTGCTTTCATTAAAAAGAGTTACCCTTATACAAATCATGACACAAAGTTTGACATGCGATTTAATAGATGGGAAAGATATACTAAGGATGAAGATTCATTTAAAAGAAATGATCTTCCAATATTCAAGTGGTTGCATGATGATGATCATATATTGGTGTAGATGTGATGTTATTAGGAGGTCCTTCACTTTTAGTTCCGTGTAGGCCCCCTGATGGTGCCTTACTTAATTGCCAGAGATATGCACTTTTCGATGAATGATTACGGAGTCTTCCAAATAGACAAAGTAAAGAGAGTCGTGGGGCTAGGACTGATAAACTTGCCCTTCCAGGTTTTTGACTTAACAGCTCCCAATTTTTTTTTGCTCTAAATTTTGCCTAAGCCGCCCTTTCGGGTTTTCAACTTAGCGAGCCTTTTTTTTCTTGCTCTAACTTTTGCCTAAGCCGCCCTTTCAGGTTTTCAACTTAGCGAGCATTTTTTTTCTTGTTCTAACTTTTGCCTAAGTCGCCCTTTCGGGTTTTCAACTTAGCGAGCTTTTTTTTTCTTGCTCTAACTTTTTCCTAAGCCGCCCTTTCGAGTTTTCAACTTAGCGAGCTTTTTTCTTGCTCTAACTTTTGCCTAAGCCGCCCTTTCGGGTTTCCAACTTAGCGAGCTTCTTCTTCTTGTTTTTTTTTTTTGCTCCAATTTCTGCCTAAGCTGGCCTTTCAGGTTTTCAACTTAGCGAGCCCCCTTTTTGTTTTGCTCAAACTTTTGCCTAAGCTGCCCTTTCGGGTTTTCAACTTAGCGGGCTTTTTTTTTCTTTGCGCATAGTATTTCTTTACAACATCTGAATTGATTGGCCTTGGTAGATCTTGGCCATTCATGTTTGTCAATATCAATGCCCCACTAGAGAAAGCTTGCTTAACAACATATGGGCCTTCATAATTCGGAGCCCATTTACCTCTATCATCTTCTTGATTTGGTAGGATCTTCTTGAGGACTAGGTCTCCTACTTTAAACCACCTGGGTCGTAGTTTCTTATTAAAGGCCCTTGCCACCCGTGATTGATATAACTGCCCATGACATATGGCTGTAAGCCTTTTTCCTTCAATCATATTTAATTGTTCAAATCGAGAACGTATCCATTCGCTTTCATCTAGGTCTGATTCAACCAAGATTCTCAGGGATGGTATTTCTACTTCGATTGGAGTGACAGCCTCCATGCCATAAACTAAAGAGTAAGGGGTTGCCCCAGTTGAAGTACGCATTGTGGTACGGTATCCGTGTAATGCATATGGAAGCATTTCATGCCAATCCTTATAGGTCACTATCATTTTGCTGATGATCTTCTTAATGTTTTTATTGGCTGCCTCAACTGCACCATTCATCTGTGGCCTATATGGTGCAGAATTATGATGTTTGATCTTGAACTGATCACATAATTCTTTAACTGTTGCCCCGTTGAGGTTTGGTGCATTGTTAGTTATGATTCTCTCCGATAACCCATATCTACAGATGATATTGGCCTTTAAGAACTTGATGAAAGCCTTTTGAGTAATACTAGCAAAGGAATTGGCTTCTACCTACTTAGTGAAATAGTCAATAGCAACGAGGATGAAACGATGACCATTCGAAGCTTTTGGGTTAATCGACCCAATGACATCTATTCCCCACATGGAGAATGGCCATGGAGATACGAGACTATGCATTATAGTCGGAGGGGCATTAGCTTTGTTGGCATATATCTGGCACTTATGACACTTTCTAACATAATTGATACAATCCTTCTCCATAGTTATCCAGTAGTAACCAGATCTTTGAGCTTGTTTAGTTAATGAGTGGCCATTTGCATGTGTACCGCATACGCCTTCATGGATCTCTGTCATAATCTTGCGCGCCTCCCTTATGTCTACACAGCGTAGCAATGTCCCATCAAAGCTTCTCTTATATAGGACGTTATTACTAATAAAAAAAGCCCATGGCCAATCGACGGATGGTCCTCTTTTCATTATGTGTCACGTCTGGAGGGTAAGTACCATGCTCCATATACATCTTAATACTATGGTACCAAGGTTGCTCGTCGTGCTCTCTTCCAATATTGAAGCAAAATGCTGGCGATCTTCTAGTCTCAATCTGTATTGGTTGAACTTGGACCCCACAATCAAGTTGGATTATAGCTGCTAAAGTAGCTAACACATCAATGAAGCGATTCTTTTCTCTAGCCATGTGATGAAAATTGATTACTTCAAAGTTTTTTATCAACTCTATCAAATACTCTTGATAAGGGATCAACTTTGGGTCTTTAGTACGCCATTCACCAGTCACCTGATAAATTATGAGAGCTGAGTCACCATAGACTCTTAGGTTTTTTATCCCCAGATCTATGGCAGCCTGGAGACCATTAATACAAGCTTCATATTCTGTCATGTTATTGGTGTAGTCAAATCCTAACTTTATAGCAATCGGAAATTGCTTTCCATCTGGGGATATGATTACTGCCCCTACACCGTTGCCATGCATGTTTGCTGCCCCATCAAAGTACATTTCCCACCCCTTTGATTTGCTTTCCTCAATCGGATCTTCTGTAGCACATATGTCTTCATCTGGAAATTTGAAATCTAGTGGCTGGTATTCATATATGGGGTTTTCCGCTAAGTGATCTGCTATCGTACCACCCTTAACGGATTTTTGAATGACGTATCTTATATCATATTCAGACAATATTACTTGCCACTTAGAGACTCTTCCGGCTACATGCGGGCTTTCAAAGATGTACTTGAGTGGGTCTACTCTAGAAATTAACCAAGTGGTGTAGTAAAGCATGTATTGCCTCAACCTCCTTATAGCCCAGACTAAACCACAACAAGTTCGCTCAATCATCTGGTAACGTGACTCACAATCATTAAACTTCTTGCTCAAGTAATAGATCGCTTGTTCTCTTCGCTTAGATGCATCTTGTGGCCCCAGCATGGCTCCCATGGAATTTGGTCGTATTGTTAGATACAAAATTAAAGGTCGTCCCGGTACAGGAGGAACCAAAATTAGGGGATTTAGCAAATAATCCTTGATTCTATCAAATGCCTGTTGGCAATCTTCATCCCACTTCCTGGTGCAGTTCTTCTTTAAAAGCTTGAATATCGGCTCACAAGTTGCAGTCAGGTTGGCAATGAATCGTGCAATGTAATTTAGTCGCCCCAAAAAGCTTCGAACTTCCTTTTCTGTTTGAGGAGGGGGCATTTCTCGTATTGCTTTTACTTTGTCTGGATCTACTATAATCCCTTTTTGGCTTATAATGAAGCCCAACAATTTTCTAGATAAAGCTCCAAATACGCATTTGTTAGGATTTAGTCGTAGCTTGTACTTGCGTAGCCTTTCAAACAGCTTTCTTAACACCACAACAAGGCTTTCTCCCTCAGAAGATTTAGCTACCATATCATCCACGTATACTTCAAGTTCTTTATGCATCATATCATGGAAGAGTGCCACCATGGCACGCTGATAAGTTGCCCCAGCATTCTTTAGCCCGAATGGCATGACGCGGTAACAATAAGTCCCCCATTGTGTAATAAATGTGGTTTTTTCTTTGTCCTCTCTATCCATAGGGATTTGGTTATACCCTGAGTACCCATCTATGAACGAGTACCTATAGCTACGGGTTATATTATCAACTAGGACATCAATATGAGGCAATGGAAAATCATCTTTTGGGCTAGCTTTGTTCAGATCTCGATAATCCACACACATTCGAATTCTGCCATCCTTCTTTGGGACAAGAAGGACATTTGCTATCCATTGTGGGTATTTAGCTACTTCTAGGAAACCCGCTTCTAATTGCTTCATCACCTCTTCTCGAACCACTAAGGACATATCGGAAGTGAGCCTCCTCAATTTCTGCTTTTTAGCCTTAGTGTCTGGGAATAAGGGGATCTTGTGAGAGGCAATCCCTGGATCAAGGCCTGGCATGTCCTGATAAGACCATACGAATACATCTATGAATTCTTTGAAGAGTTCAACCATTTGCCCTCTTTCGAGGTTATCTACTATCTTTAGTTCTCTCTTTTCTTCCTCTGTGCCCATATTTATTACTTCAATTACGTCTTTATGTGGGCACATTCTATTGTTGTCGGATTCGAGGATTTTTTTGTATACTTGAATGATCTCATCATCATCATACTCATAATCATGCATATCAATGGCAACAAGCGAACCATCATTCAGGGATTCAGGAACCTCTGCGTTGGACAAGAGTTCCGAGGAAATCGATTTCCTGGAGGGCGAAAAATGAACAACGAATGAATAGAAGGAAAAAGAAAGTAATGGATATAAATAAGTGAATTTTATTCGCATATCATTCTTTATTCATGGTTCATATAAGAGCTCGCCTAAAGGCGCATACAAAGCATAAAAAGACAACTTTTAGCTAGGCATGTTACTCTAAAATGATAGAATTGAAGGTGTCCTCAAACTCCCAATTTTCCAAAGCCCTTCCAGAATCATCAGCTGAAATCCACGTGCAGGTCTTTTTGCTTATTGTTGAAACCATTGCAACAGTCGGCTTGTTTAGCACTTCAGAGGATGTCGGGAATGTCTTCCTTATGTGTGGGATTTCAAAGTGCTAATCTTCCCTCCCTATTCAATGATTCATATTAGATTCGGCTTCATTTCCACTGCTAGCTGCCATCTGACGACTACATGAGTGCGTGTTGTATGAATGCTTAGAGGGTAGCTGGTTAGGACATTTAGATGGAGCAATATTGTATCACCTGCCTATATAGGAACAAAATATCATTAGTTTATTTGAACTCACAATTTCAAGAAAGCATAGTGAGTTATCCATGGTGTATTGGCATAAAGGTATTCCGGCACCAGCATCCTCTAACTTCCTCAGGGAATCTATTATTTCACAGGGAGAACTAGAGTTGATCATTAGATAGGAGGGACCTTGAATCCCATCCTAGCCAAGATCTTGTCATTAACCATAGTGATAAGAATGCAATGTACCTTTCCTATAGGAACTTGATTTAAACCTGATTCTTGTGTCGTTTAACCTTTGTGCCAAATTTTTAGTTGCTAGATAACTTACTTGTCCTTTATTAAAGAAAATAGCAGGAAGAGTCATAAAGTAATTCCGAATGCATGCTATGCAGATGATTACATGTGCTTTCTAGCCTTGATATGGGTGATGGACATTGAGAAAAAGAACTTCACCTCCTCAAGAGATCCAATACCCCATAGGGAGGATGAAGTATCCATTAACTTGCGAACGGCCCAAGCTATTATGCGGCTAAGGGCTTTGTTAAATGTTTATTATATCCAAGGCCCATATCAAATGAAGCTAAATGTCAATAGATGATGCAATGATACCTCATAAGACATGAAAGAGTGATGACTTATACTCCAAGTTTTGATATGGGTTATGGACATTAAGAAAAACAACTTCACCTCCTCAAGAGATCCAATACCCCATAGGGAGGATGAAGTGCCTATTAACCTGCGAACGGCCCAGGCTATTATGCGGCTAAGGGCTTTGTTAAATGTTTATTATGTCCAAGGCCCATATCAAATGAAGCTAAATGTCAATAGATGATGCAATGATACCTCATGAGACATGAAAGAGTGATGACTTATACTCCAAGTTTTGATATGGGTGATGGACATTAAGAAAAAGAACCTCCTCAAGAGATCCAATACCCCATAGGGAGGATGAAGTGCCCATTAACCTGCAAATAGCCCAAGCTATTACGCGGCTAAGGGTTTTGTTAAATGATGATTATGTCCAAGGCCCATATCAAATGAAGCTAAAATACTAATGAATGATATAATAATATCTCATGAGTCCTAAAGGATTATCTCTCATTGAGATGTTTTCTAACATGATTGATGTGATGAGATAATGGTCTTTTAGGGTCATAAACCCTTAGACTAAGGTTGGCTATCTAATGTATACACCGTCCTTGTGTTGTATCTTTATGTGAAGTGATGTTAGATACATACTCAGGTGAAGCAACAGTTAGTCACTTGATCCTAGGGATTTCATTGATTATGTATGGATGACAGTAAAGATGATCAACAATAAATAAATATATGCCCTCCAGTGTCCTATTTTAGGAATGACCCTAGGTTAGTGGTATCTATCCTAAGAAAGGCAGGTACTAATTAATTGGGTAGGTCGATAATTTCCACTAATAGGTGCAATAGTTTCAAGGTGGTTCTAATTCTCACAGATAAAGGTCTCCTAATTGCCCCCATCGTAAAGATGTAGACCCCATTTGATGAAATTGACCTTCAGGGGTTCTGAAAACCCCGCAGGGATCAACCTCACCAAATGAGTAACAGCTAGGATGAAATCTTCACAGTAACCTCAAGGGGTTCTTAAAACCCCACAGGGAGACCGTTAGAAACTTCCACTCACCTAAGGAACTCACAGACCCGGGTATAGGGCCCAAAATGTGTGTGAAGAGAATAGTGTATGTGTTCAATGTGTGTGGAGAGCATACCAACCTATGGGCCTAGGTTCTACCCAACCCTCATCTGCTAAGCAGATCACAAGATAGATAGGAAAAAAAATAAACAAATAGATGAATAAAGAATTTAAAAAATAAAACAAATATTTACAAAAAAGAAAAAGGGCAATTAAAATAAAATTAAGGCCATATTATTTTTAAACACTTAACTTAAATGGGCTTGACTTTCAAACCATCCCCAGTGGAGTCGCCAAGCTGTAGCACCCGGAATTTAGAAAAACATGGAGCCGCCACCAAGATTTTAGAAAAAGGATGATTTTGGAAACCTTTTTTAAAAATGGAAACTGGTCTACAAAAAACCATTTAGGGTTCGGGAGTCGATTGTGTGTGGGGAAGGTGTTAAGCACCCCACAACACCCATTCATGAGAATGGTTACCCTAAGTTAATTATTTAAAAATATTATGGCCTTTAATCTTATTATAATTACCCAAATAAAGACAAAAATAAATGCAAAACTAAAGGAGAAAAAAAAACAAGGAACATTTATTTACAAAAAGAAAATAAGAAAAAATATATTTATTTAAAAAAAAGAACGTTTATTTATAACAAGAAAATAAGAAAAAATATATTTATTTACAAAATTGGACTTGACCTAGGATGAAAACCTAGGGCCTACGTACCCTTTAGAGGGATCAAAGCCCACGTAGTTCGAGGGGGTAGAAAAGCGTGTCACTTGGTTGGTGATTTTTAGAAAAATGTTTATTTAATTTATTTGAGAAATTTTTTTTTTGTTGGGTTTGTGTTTTTTACTTTTTTTTTCAAAAAACGTTTTTTTTTATTTTCTTATAAAAGAGAGTTTTTCCATTTTATTTTCATTTATCAAAATGTGTCAAAATATTTTTTTTTCTTTTTTTTTTTTGAAAGAGGACCTAAGAAAGGGATTAAGGAAAAAAAAGAAAAGTAATACAAGTTAAACAAAAAAGAAGTCAAAAGTCGGAGATTTATGCGTACCTTTTATTCTTTGAACCCGCTACAATAAGAGATAGGGTGATAGAACCACATAATAAACAAGAGGCAAGTACAATTATATTATCTATATTTATTAAGCATAACACCTAATATCATAAGAAAATAAGATAGCACATACCTCTTGCCTATGTATGAGATAATTCAGTTGGACAATAAAATGCAAATCCACAAGACCACAATGAGCTAAAACACATCCAACAACATCATAATACAAAGTAAAGCAATGTAATGCATATTGAATAAAGTCATAGTGCATGAATGATGAAGTAAGTATGAACCAAGGGATATTAGATGAGAGAGAAAAAAAACGAGATGTAAAAGTGAAATCAAAGAAAAGGATGAAAACTCAACCACAGACCTTATCTCCTTACTCTCCCAAAATTCTTATCCCCCTTAGTTCAACCCTTGCACTCATATTTATAGTCTCAAGGTAGGGTTTTCTTCATAAATGCTCCCTTTTTTCTTTTTTTAATTTTCGTTTTTTGATTTTTTTTTTTATGTTAAGAACTACCTAACTTGACCCAATCACTATCAATGGAGAGATTTTTTTTTATTTTTTTAAATTTTCGTTTTTTTTTTATTTTTTTGTATTTTCTATTGATAAAACTTCCTAACCTGACCTAATTACCATTAGTGGAGATTTTTTCGTTTTTTAATTTTTTTTTTCATTATTCTCTCCACAAGTAACTTCCTAATTTAAACCTATCAACATAAATGAGATTTTTTATTTATTTATTATTTTCCCTTAATGAATGACAATACCAATCATATCAATTAGGGGATTTATTTTAATTTTTGTTTTTTTTTTAATTTTTCCCTTTCAATGATGATTGCCTATTTAGACACCGATCATCATCAATAGGAGGATTTCCTTATTTTTTCTTATTTTCGTTTTTTTTTAAATTTTTTCTTTCAATGATGATTGCCAATTTAGACATCAATCATTATCAATTATTTTGTATTTTTTAGTGGGGCCCGGACAAAATAGGGTGTTCACATATATCGTATACTCCCTCCGGCCCTAAATATAGGATATAGTTTGTAGTGCAATTTGCACTACAAACTATGTCCTATATTTAGGACTGGAGGTAGTGTTATTTAATTATATATTAGTTTATAAGCCAAACAAATTAGTTTGGTATAAAAAAGATAAGATAAGTATAAATTCTTTTAAATAATTTATTTAGTTTCTTTAATCTCTCCAAAAAAAGACAACCGGATCTTATATTAAGGACTAGAAATACTATAATGGTTCATAAGATTAAGGAATCACTCCAATTTATTTGGTGGGTACTTTATAGGACTACGTTTAGATTCGATTTTTTAAAAAAAATGGTTAATTAATGCCACTTTTGATCTCTTAAGTTCGTCCTCATTTTAGTTTTGATCCCTCAAGAAGTATTTGGTGGGGTACTTTATAGGACTACGTTTAGATTATTTTTTTAAAAAGGGTTAATTAATGCCACTTTTGATCTCTGAAGTTCGTCCTCATTTTGGTTTTGATCCCTCGAGGAGTAAAATGATCCAAATTTTTATTAAATTATAAAGACTAATATTTTAAGCAAAATGAAACTTACGGAGCTAAAACCAAAATGAGAATAAACTTAATAGATCAAATAATATATTAATCCTTTATAAAACAACAAAAAGAAAGTCCTAGCCAAGACCTAATTAAACTTTTTACAATCTTTAAGCAAAGCAACAACTAGATAAGAAGAGACTATCCCTCTTATATCTAATTAGTGCATAAAATTAAAGACAAAACGGTTATCTGTTTCCCACTTTCCCTCACAAGTCCCCACAAGCTGCATGGATAGAGTGGCAAAAGCCCCATCAACATTAACCTTAACCCAATATTCTGTGTTTTATTTTTACAATATTTTCTCGCATGTTTTAATAAGGTTTAAATGATAGAAAATATTGGCCAAAAAAAAATGATAGAAAATAAATTTTTTAAAATTAAATTATGGGGTCCATAGTAAACAATTTTGGGCCTCAGGCCCATATTAGATATTGACATCCAACTTTTGGAAATTACTTGAGGCCCCCATTACTTTTGCTCCAAACCGATGGCTAAATCCATGAGATCTACAGGCCCGAGATGTTCATGTTTAATAGATGCTGGAAATTTTTTTAGTTTTTTAGTAATGTTTTTTTTATAACATGTATTTAAAAAAAAATAAAATTACTTAAACATCACCAACTTCAATTTAAAATTATTACAAAAATATGTGATAACCACCACTTAATAAAAGGTTGTGTTGCCTTAAAGAGACGGTACATACTAAAAGCATGTTATTTTTCAAGGAAAAGTTATTTTAAATAACTATTATTTATTGAAAATATGTGGGTTCTAGAAATAATAAATTATTAACTTTTTAAGTAAAGAGACATATTATTTTAAGAGGTATTACTTCAAGACATCACTTTATTGTTTATAAATATCCTTCAGGAACTTCACCACGACTTCATTCATACTAAAAAATCAAAGTCATTGTCTTTATCTTTGAGTCTATCAGAGATAAAGTCAATTACCACTATATAAAAATCATTATTGTCTTAGCATGAGTTTTCGGGGTGCGATCCACACTCAAAGATTTTCATTATATCCTTCACCACGATTTCATTCATACTAAAAGATCAAAGTCGTTGTCTTTGTCTTTGAGTCTACCAGAGATAAAATCAAATTACCACTATGTAAAGCATGAGTTTTAGGGGTGCAATCCACACTCAAAGATCTTCATTATACCCTAAATGAAATTTGTTGTCACAACAATTTGCATCCAAAACATAAAATAAGCAAGGGCAAATTAAACCTGAAAAAAGTTATGCTTATGCTCTAAAGATATCATGCACACAACTTTCTTCTTTATCTCTTCCACTTTTACTCTTCAAAGAATCATTCCCACCAACAAAAGCTCCGAAAACCATTCAAGGTTGCTTGGACTTGTATACCATTTCTAAAACCCTAAACTATTAAGTGGAAGTGACATTAGGTCACCTCTTCACTCTATTGTTGTGGCCTTAATGGTCGGTTAATGGAGAAGATTCAATTAGCAGCATTTATATCTTGCCCTATCTCTGTTTTTTTTTAATAAAAAGACAAAATAATATTAAATAACATGATTTTACAGATTACATGCAACCATCGAACTAAAATGATTTCCTAAGAAATTGTAAAAGAAACTCGCATTGAAAAATAGTTGAAGAGATTAGGACATGACCCGACCCGTAGTACGAGTGTGATTCTGTGACGGGTCACATGATCTCTTATGTAGACGTCTCTGTTTCTTGTGCATGTGTGCAACTGCAAATTTTCGTCGCCTTGTGTGCATGTGTACATAGTCAGCCCGTGGAAAAGCTAACATCATTAAGTAGGAGTTTTTAGTCATCGTGCTCACGAATTGCCAATATCAAATCCATAGCTTTATTTGTCATCATCATGATCCTCTCTATTTTCCAGTAAATTATTCGTAGTTTTTACCCTTTACACATGCGATTTATGACTTCAGCTTTTTTCCCATACACATCACTTCGTTTGCAAATAGTTAAAGTTGGTTATATATATATTCCTGTTTCAAAGATCGGGTTTGAGTTCTTCTTGTGGGAAGAGGTGAGGATGTTGGGGGTTAGTATAACTCCAGAAATTTTAATCGGAAAATTAGGCATTATCTAATGTTTAGATATAAAGAGAAAAGCAGGAGAAAGAGAAAACCAGAAGACAAAAACAAAAAACAAAAAGCGGCCTAGTGCACAAAACTCTCACCATGTAGAGTCGGTGGTTTCCAAGATTAAGACTCGTCACCTCTAGGTCACATCGCAGCAACCTTACCGCTACACCAAAGCTCAGCCACCACTAGACAAAATAGGAGAAAAAACTGTTTACATATATACCAAGAGATAGTAAGAAGGAAATAAAAGTGGAAGAGTAAGGGCATACATGTTTTATATCCATAGTTCTTTTTCCAAAAGTGGAGAGATTTTGAGTAAAAAAATCACTCACACCCACAAACACTTTCTAGCTAAAATTATCCCTAAGGCTAAATATTTTTCATCAGGGTATAATTGTCATTGAACTAAGTATCTTCGTTGTGTTTGGTTTGGTCTCTTCATCAAAACATAAGGATATAATATATATATATATATATATATATATATCCATCTATAAGCTTTATCCTTCGTTGGCAAGCCAAAGCCTCTAGCTTATTGTTAGAATCTGCAGAGTGAAGTAAGTTGAATAATATAATAATGTCAAGCAGATCACAAGTTATAACATGCAAAGGTATCATATACTATAATCTCAACCTGAAGTTTCAATTTTTTGTTCTTCCTGTTTATTTAAAATTCTAACATCATCATTGAGTTGTTCATGATTTTACCATATTGAATCAAATCGATCTCTCAGGATATATAATAATGCATGATGTATCTTCGGATTTGTGAATGGAGAAATTGCAGGAGCAATATGTTGGGGAATAGGAGAGGGAGTGAAAGTGGAAGAGATACAAGTAGACCCTCCTAAAGCTTGTGAGGTTTGAGTTAAGATGCTTTGTGCCAGTTTGTGCCACACAGATATCTTGAGAAATCAAGGATGGGCATATGTGAGATTCCATCATATACTTACACATTGTTATTATTCTAGTCCCACAAAACTTATATGAGTTAAGATTCTTTGTGCCCGTTTGTGCCACTCAGACATCTTAAGAACTCAAGGATCTCTATTTGTGAGATTCAATCTTATTCTCAGTCACACACACTTTAATTAGTTATTGTTCAAATCTCAAAAAACTCACATTGGTGACCATATATCTGAAAAAACAGAAAATTACCAATAGAATTGTATATTCCATTGTCAAATAGACCGTGACTAATTAATTAGCAATGGAGTTCCGTTGCTAATTAAACTTTTTTTTTTAGTAACTTGGATTCTCTCAACTTTGAAATGAACATTTGTATCAGAATTGACTCAATAACAAATGCAAAATATCCCATGTATCTTCATATATCCTTTCTTCATTGTATCCCACAAAAATGCTTCTTATAATTATTATGTATATGAACTAATTGATTGAAAATGTTGGGCAGCCCATGTTTCCTCTAGCACTAGGGCATGAAGGTGTAGGGTAAGCTTATTACATTATAAATATAATTCAAAACGAAACAACCAATTCTAATTTACCCACAAACAACTTTCATTATCATGAATAAAAATGCAGGGTTGTGGAGAGCATAGGGGAGAAAGTGACAAATCTTAAAGGAGATATAGTGATTCCAATATATATTGGAGAATGCAGAGAATGTGAGAATTGTGTGTCAGAGGAATCAAACATGTGCATGAGATATCCTGTGATGGTGAATGGACTAATGCCTGATGGCACATCAAGGATTTCTATTAGAGGACAAAAGGTGTACCATGTGTTTAATTGCTCAACATGGTGCGAGTGTATGGTTAGTGATGAAAACTACCTTATGAAAGTTGATCCAAGCGTTGATTTGGCTCATGCTAGCTTCATCTCTTGTGGATTTTCTTCTGGTTTTGGGGCTGCTTGGAAGAGGGTCAAAGTTCAAAGTGGATCATCTGTGGGTTGTTTTCAGCCTTGGAGTTGTTGGATTAGGGCTATGTATATTTACCATAACAACTACTCCCCAAGTCATAATTATGCTGAGCGTTATTTATAAATTTGTTTTTGTAGTCCTAAATGCAAGACTTATATCCATTTTATCTCTAACTTTTATCACTTTTCGCCAAATTTATTGACTTAACTTATAATTTGTTATATGATTTAATGTTACATAGAGTTATTTTAGGGAGATCATGTCATATTTGTTACTATAAAATAGTTTATTTAACTTTTTTAATCTATCTAAATCAGTTAAGTAACTCTTATATTAAGGATCAGAAGATATATTTATTTAACTTTCTTAATCTATCTAAAAAGATTGTCTTACCCTCAAGCCATTATCTAACAAGAAATTAGATAGCCTGCCGTATAAAGAACAACAATTTGTTGATCCACATCATAAGATTCAACAAACTGTTATGTTAACTATTGAGGGCCGAACACAACCCTCCCTATTCGGGTTTGGGACTAGCTATATAATAGGCAGAGTTATCTACCATATACAGAACTTATAAAAAACAGAAAAATACAAGATACTAGTATGTAAGATGTATTTATATCCAAAGCAAAAGATATAAATTCCATTCAAGAGATTCCCATGATTGAACTAAAATCTGTCCAGCACGAAGTCTTTTGCCAACGAACATGCAACAAAAAATAAGTATGGCAAAATAAAGTTGCAGAACAAATTTTAACAGGGATACGGTCTTCAATTATTTCTAAGCACTACTCAAGCGTTGGTGGAAACAGTGAAAAAAAAAAACGGAACCAAACAAGAATCGCCTCACAGGGTAGCTTCCACTTCAGGATCATTTTCTACTGGTGTTGCAGGCGCCTTATTGCCACCTCTCAAGCCACCTCTCAAGCGTGAAGACACATTATCAATGGCAGAATTTAGTTGGCCTATCTTTTCATTCAAATTCAGCCTGGTCCTCTGTTTTCCAGAAATAGTAAAACAATTATAACTAATGCCCTGAATGTTCCAGCACCACGAGAGATTTTATCATAAAGTCAAGGGAAGCCTAATCACCTCTAATCCTTCATCATAGTATATCGGTCTTCTGGCCTTACGAAACCCGTGTTCATCTTCATTCAGCAGAGATCTTCTAATCTGCAGCGTGCAGAATGAAGAGTTTAACTCCCAAACATGCAAACACATTGAGGATTCTACACGATGGGATTAGTAGTAAAACCATCTTGCAAGCAGATAACAATATTTTCAATACAAAATATTTGCATTTACTAAAAAATAACAATAAGAATACATAAGTAGAGCAATAAAATCGACTTCTTCCATAAAAATTAAAGAACAAATAAAACAGATATTACAGAGATGAACTTTACTGCCAACAGAAAAAGAAAGTTCACTACTTCCATCATATTCATGACATAAAATGGTAGATGCAGCAGTCTTAAACTTCTACCAACAGAAAGTCAAGAGATAAAGATGACAACAGATTTCAAGGATAAAATAGTTCCATTCTTAAAATGCAACAAATAAAAATATTAAGAAAATGAAAGGTGCAAAAAAGTCTAGACTCAGACCTAACACTTAAGCATACGTTGAATCAGTAAAACTATGTATAAGAATGAGAATAACAACCAGCTTCATTAATTACTTGCCTCTCCTAATGGAGAAAGGCCAGTTCTTAGAACATATTGCCAGATCATGAACCAACTTGATGTCTCAAACCACTCAAACAGCGTTTTTGGAAAAAAAAAAAAAAAAAGCAATAAAAAAAGCTGCTGCAACTTAAAAGTGGGTTTTGGAAGCTATTCATACTAGCTGGATAACTGGGTTAATTTTTTTTTCCAAAAAGGAAAACTGCTTATTACTTCTCATCGAAAATAAAAATCCAGTCCTTAATATAAGATTTAGTTTGTAGTGCAATTTATAACTAATTGGTAACTGCTTAAATTTTCAAAACTGATTATTTTTATATTTTGAAAACAAAAGTTAATAAACTAATAATTAATTATTTTTTATGATCAAAGTCCAAAACTTATTTAATCTATAGAAGTATTTGATTAGCTAAACTTTTATGTAACTTCTAATTTTAATATCACAGTATATCAACTATCAAGTACTAATAAATTAACCCTGAGAAACAAACAAAAGCAATCACCTGGGGAGCAAAGATGTAAGCTAGTGTTCCAAAAATCGCACCTCCCAGAAGAAAACCAGCGACAAAATCCCCCCCTCCACTTCCATTATCACTGCAATGAGAAGACAAAAATGTAAAAGGAACAGTAAATAAACATAATCTTCCACACAGGAAACCAATAGGATCAAGTCCTTTGTGCAGACTTGCATCAAGCAAAAGGCACTAGTATAACATCAGGATTATATGCATACATAACATACAAAATTGAGAGGTATAAAAAGCACTGGTACAATAACATTGAGTTGCTCAGGCCATGAGAGCATACGTTCATGTTAAATCTATTTTGAAAATTTAATTATAACTGGTATCTCCAATTCTGTTCAATCAAATGACATTAGTAATTTGACATATTTCATTAATTACCATATTGAATGGTCACAGACAAAATTGGCGTCATAATGAAGGTTTTAATCTTAACATAAAGTCACAATCCTCATTACGTATAAACATAGGACTATGGACCCATTTTTATAGTAAAACTACGTATTTGAAAACACTGTAATGCTTTATTTTTAGAACTGAACACACTTTTCTATGCGTTGCACGGATACTAAAGAATAAATTGCAGTTATTATGTCCTATGAGTAGTGTGGCTTACTATAAATTTTACTATAAACCCTATATTGATTAATTAATCGCTTTATGAGTCCATTTTTATCTTCTTTGTGGAAAATAAAATCATATAGTGATGACTGTGGAGATACAAGAGCCAAGTTCATTTTTCTTCTTGCCAGCTTCTAAAGAAATTATCCAGTTTTTAAGGGTTTTTACACTTGTTTCCATCAGACAGCTTTAATTCCTCTTCCTATACCCAAATATGTTTTCAATAAAGAAATTTACACTCTGCATATACTTTTTTAAATATTGTGCCCAGCACCTAAATAACCATGACTGCCCCTACCAGCTCTGAGTATATCCTGAATATCAAAATTTACAAGGTAGTCCAGTCTCCAGTAATAATTGTCGATGGAGTGACATGGATGTTTTGCTGCCAAGTTTTGCTTTGGAAAATATATGTAATTTAATCTGAATTTCGGAATACAAGGCTCAATATATGTCCATCCATCCACATATCAACTCAATAAAAGGTTGGGAATGTAAAGTTTTATTGGACAAAAATGGCCTGACTCTTATACGAACAATAGATAAATAGAGATACCTTAAATTTCATATTAAATAATTGCAAATAAGATCAAGCAAGTCAAGGGGGTCTGAAAAGTAAGTCATATTGCAATTGAATTATTAAGTTCCTGTTATATAATAAGTATGAAACACCCTCCTCAAATACGCCTTCTATTGTCAGGCAATCCACTTCCTTAATTCCCAGCTCATCTCTTCCTCAATGCCCAATACTAATAACTAATCATGCTATGTTTTTAACGCGGAACAACATTGAATCTACTTAGCAAGGACACTGAAAAATGACATAACGACCACAACACAATAAGATCTGAACCACCCATGCATAATTTGAAGTGTTACATCAAATTAGATACAAGTCTCTGGCTAGAGTTGAACATGCACATGATCATATATCTGGCGAAAGTTTATAAAACGAAAACAAAGCTGAAGTGATTCAAGACTGGCATACCGATATTCAGCACGAATTGTAGAGCTGCAGTTCCTCCTCAAGATGTTAGATTTCCTTTGAGCAGCAAGCTTAGGCGAAACCCTAAGAGAATTAGGATTTTTTAACCAAAGCTCGCGCGGCTTAAGATGGCATCCACCTATTTTCAAATCAAAGCAACACCTTATAAGACCCCAAAAAATCTACGTAACAAAAACATATCAATAACATTTCCTCCGGTAGCCAGAAAAATAAACTTCAACAACAGAATAGTTAGAAAAATAATCTTCAACATCACAATCTAAATCCCTTCAATTCATTGATTGTTGATTGTATCCCTTTATAATCACATGAATCGAGGATGATACGCAGCTATCAAACAAAACCTACAATTCATAAAACCATTTCTGAGATGCAAAGTTCATTAAAAAAATATCTATACGCCCCTTCCACTCAAATCTGTTTATTATCAGCAACACCAATGTGAAGCAAAAGAAACAAACCAGAAAAAACGCCCCTGATAAAAACAACAAAGTACCTGAAATAGAAATTGGTGCGAAAGATGTAGCCATGGATGAAAGAACGAAAAGGTATCGAGAGAAGTGATTGAGACGAAAGAGGAGACACTGAATCAGAAGGCCAGACCAGTGGGGAAGGCAAAATCTTCGCACTCGCGGTGCCTCACTGTTGAGGTCAATTGTCACAAATACCCCTTCCATTACATTAAATTACAGATATACTTTAACATCAATATCTTATTTACCACTTCACAGCCACTTAATTTCTATATCTATATAATAAATAAAAAAACGTGTGCATTCTAGAAATGTCACATTATTTTTTTTCCTCACGTTATTTATTTTTTCGATAATTATATTAATTTTTGACCTAGACAAATTTAAATTAATTGAAACAAGATTTATTAACTGATATAATAATGTCAATTTTTATAATTTTGTCATCATAAAAAAGAATACATAAACAAAATGAAATGAAATAGATCTTCTACAATCAGAAGATCAGTTTTCAAAGTAAATGAAGATAAAATTTTTCTAAACAAAGTATTAGAGAAGAATGGCGTGAAATTACAATTAATTGATTTTGATTTTAAATTTAATTAAAAAAATGCTGATTGATCTAACCAAGATAAACGAAATTTAGGGGATAGGAAAATTAAATATTGATGGAGTTTTTGGCAGAAAAATATTAAATTTAGACATAATTGGTTGAAGTTTAAAACAAAGCATCATTATATGTTCTATTTCAATTTTAGAAATCTTATTTAATAAACAACAAAATGACTTTTTTTAACAAATTAGAATTAAAGTCTGACAGATGCCTAAGAAATTATATACTAATTCAAAAACAAATTGTATTACATGGTGCATTAAATTGTTTTATCAGATACAATAAATAAAAATTGTATATAAATAAAATTTAATAGAAAATAATGTTGGAGGAATGATAATAAAGTCTAAAATATTAAATTTATAGCAGTTAGGTTCCGATTTTAATGAATTAGAAATATATATTCAGACAATTAAAAGGTTAAAAATCTCAATTATAACTAAAATATTAATCTTAAATTATTGAAACTCTCAATCTGCTGTTAAAAGTTCCATCAATCAATATTTATAATTTATTTTAAAAATATGAAATTTAATTATCAGTAATTTAATATTTTGGATATTTTGGGACAAACATAATATTTTGGAATTTAAATGTGATTTTTCTAAGAATATTCAGGAAGGGTAGTATGGTAAAAAGAGTTTCGCATTGGAAATTTCACTGGGGACAAGGTGACAAGGTGATGCATCGAGAAAGAGGCAATCTTTGGCTGTTCCGCCGTCCCAACGACCCGCTTTGGATTCTCCACCGTCAAGAAGTTCCTTAACCTATTTTCTATTCATGTTACCATTAAAATAAAGGGAGAAGTTTAATTAAGTGATCGTTTGAAATAGTTTATTTTTAAACAATAAGTGCTTATAAATCATTATTCACGGTATATGAGATAAGTATGTGAGAGGAGTTTTATCTCGATTTGTGTAATAAAGACTTATTTTTTAAAAAAACGCTGAACCAAACAAGCCTTAAGTCCCATAGGATCAAAATTATTTCACTAAAGAACCATAACATTATGAAATTTCACTGTAAAACCATGGACCAAAATAAAAATAAGTTTTGAAGGTAAAAAGATAATAATGCCCCTTACTTTATTTATTTATTTTTCAAATAAGGTTTGATCGTCGCCGAAGTCACCGGAAGCCGCCAACCTGCCATCCTAACTCCGGTGGTGAACGACTGGAGTTACGGCCAGCAAAAACTAATGTGTGGTTTGCATGAGGATTCCACTTGTTCATGAAAATTATGACATTTGCAAAAGAGACCTGTTCAATTTGTGTTGTTCATATGTGTAATCTACTTGTTCATGAAGAGCTAGACATTTGCAAATGGGACTTGTTTATGATCCATGTTTTTTTATTAACTTATTAATTTGTGTTGTTCATATGCATATTTCACTTGTTCATGAAGAGCTCAACACTTGCAAATGAACAATACAAATTCAACAAGTCCCATTTACAAATGTGTAACTCTTGATGAACAAGTGAATCCTATTATGAATGACAAATTAATTTTCAAGGGTCAGAGCTCCGGCCTGATGGCGCCGATGCTTCGATGGTTAACCAGCGGTTGTCGCTCCTACCTGGTGGCTACCGGTGACCAGGTGTCAGAGCTCCAGTGACAATCAAACTATGTTTTCGAAAAAATAATAAAGGGCATTATTGTATTTTTTCCTACAAAACTTATTGGATTAATACCATTTTTGGTCCTTGAAGTTTCAACCAATTTTGGTTTTGGTTTTCAAGTTTGAAACCGATGGTTTTGGTCCCTCAAGTTTACTCCGTTTATAACCGTTCGTTCCTGAAATTTGCAAAGGACTTGATGTGGCCTTTGAGGGTGTTTATTCATCCTATGTGACACTAACTCTGTTAAATTAGCTTATTTGGCATACTTATTAGGAAAGGTGACATGGCAAATGATATTATTTTGGCTAATTATGAGTTGGACATTTAATTTGAAAATAAATAAATAGATCCAATATAAACGAAACCCACAAGCATAAAGATGACTTGTTATGGGTGGGTGTTAAATCCCCATCCCCTCTTTTTGAATTGATATTTGTTGATAGTTTAGGATGTAAAGCAGGCAAGTATTGGCTCACTAATATTAAATAAAAAAAATAGCAGTTTCCTTTGTCCAAAAAAGGTGGTGTTGTTCTTTGTTCAAAGCAATGTTTTAAAAGTCAGACCGGACGTCGAGCCGAAAGATCAGCGGGTCAAGGTTCAACCGGTTGAAACGATTAGACCATTCAATCGGACCAATAACGTAATAATTAAATTTAAAAATATTATATGCATATATATTTTTAATTATATATATATTATACATTTTCTAGTTCCTACAATATAAATTAACATAGACATATAGGCTGTAACTAGGCAGGTGAAATCCCATCATTCAAGTAACTTAATTAATTAATTAACATAGTGGTGAGACTTGAGAGTATTAAAAAAAACAATGGAAAAATTAAAACAGGGCAGATAAAATTTAAAAAAAAACAATGGAAAAAAATGTAATTGGCTGATCACCTATGGAATTGGAAGGTAATTCAAACAATGTAGCAACACATAAATCTTAAGTTATTGGCAATGCAATTTTGAAGTATGAAACTACATAACTATGTTGCTTGTGGTACCATAACATGTTCTCATTTGCTACAGAATGCTACAAAAAAAGACTTCTGTATTTTAGGAACTTCTACATGTCTTTGAAAAGGCATACTTGGAGATAAACTGACAGTAGAAGAAGTTTCAAGCAGAGTCTCGAATCATTTGAAGCAGAGTCATCCATAAAGAGTCTATAGGAGAAAAGTGGAATAAATTTGAAGCCAAGAAAGTGCATAAACTCAAATCAAGCAGAGTCTATCTTTTTCTCAGCATAATGAACATTGTTCAAAGGTTTTTTCTTTTTGGACAAATGGAATGATTCTAAGGTCACCCATAAAGAGTTTAGCACTAGTAAGTTCATAGACACATTTCAACAAGCAAACAAGAGTCCCATCTTGAGTTTAGACACTACACCGTTCACACTCTTAGTAAGAATAAGAAAGCATAAAGTAGAAAAATGGAATAGATTTGAAAGTTTAGACATAGCAACATCAGAATGAAAGCAAATGCAGTTTAAGCTGAAGTGGTAAATTAAAAATTCATCAAGAGTTTCACATTTTCCCCTAAAACATTACCTTCTGTAACTCTAGGATGAACAGCAGCGAAAGCTGAAGTAGCAAGAAGCAAAGTCAAGCAGAGCACAAATGTAACTGTGACAAAATTGATGGAAATCGTTAAAATTGATAAAAAATATACGGCATTAAACTGCTTTTGAATATTTTTACGTATGGAATATGGACCATATGTAAGAGAAACATCAGGGTGACGGAAAGAATTTAGGAAAAACAATTCATTAAAACTCGGTATGGCTAAGCTATTGAAGGAACCACATGTTTAGCAGGAACAGAGTATAGGCCACACCGCACAGGGGAATATTGGACAAAGTACCTCAGTTCAAACTTCAAAGCAATCGACTTTGGCCGGATGACGAGACGCCGAGACAGACTGAACAAGAGGAGGAGCCGACTACTAAATGAATCACCGAGACTGAGGAGGATTGAAGTCTGAGACTGACGAGACACCGAGACTGAGATGAAGCCGCATCCGGAGGAAGACGATGGCCACAGAATACGGCGGCTTGCTGCAACTGGCAGGAGAAGCTTCAACTCTATGTCAGAAGTTCAAACAAAAGGGTTAGGGCAATGAATTAGGAGTGTTTGGACCCGATTATACTCCTTCATTCCAAAAAAAAAATTTGGGCCCCAATGTTTTTTCCAATAAGACTCCTGACACGGACAGTTTTTGAAAAGCCGTTCCTAGTTCTGGGCCAAAAGCGGCTGGTGGCCTAAAATCAATCCATAAGCGGTCTAAAACGGCTCCAAAAATAAAAAGAACTGAATGCAATAGGCCGGCCCGTTGATGACTGATGAGACTGGGCGGTTGGACCATCCAGCCTGATCCAATTCTTAAAACACTGGTTTAAAGTGTTATTATTTAATCCCATTTAGTTTAATTTACCAAATCTCCATGATAAATTTGTTGCAGAAGAAAGTAGGTAAGATTATAAGAAACACACATAAGTGTTTGTGATGAAAATCTAGCAGGTATTATGCATGGAAAAACTATTGCGTGATAGTAGCTAATGTAACCCCCATTATCATCAAGGCCGTGATTAGTGTTTAAACACGTTTAATAAATAAATGAGAGATCAAGGATAATTAAAAACTTTTTACAAAACCTGAAAAATAAAATCTCCATTCATTTTGAAATAAAAACATTTGGCTTGTTCGGTTTGTCACATACACAATATCAAAGTGCTAGCAAAATTCCCGACATTCACTCTGGATAATATCATTAATCCAAGAGTTTTACAGGGCATCATTGCCCATTTCGATTTCCCATACCGAGGATTACACAATAACTACAAATGTATGGTTAATCCAATATATACAATTGTCCAAAATGATAACAAAAAATCAAAAGAAAACTAAGACTACCACCAGCAATTCTAGTCACCTTTGTTCACTTGTTTATCCCTCGATCTGCTTGCCCTGGCTAAAATTGTTAATTGGAAAGAGTGAGATTCAAAAGAATCTCAATAGTAATATTTCACGTATATGACACATAGTTAAACATAGCATGTAAGTATATATCACAATTCAGCAACATCAGCATTCAAAGCCAGGCTACCTGCCACCACTCAACCATTCATTCAATGATGAGCTAACCGCCACGTCTCAATCAGCTACATTCAAGGTCGGACTAACTGCCATAGACCTAATCAGCAACATTCAAGACTGGCCTAACTGCCACAGACCCAATAAGCAACATTCAAGGTCGGGCTAACTGCCACATACCCAATCAGCAAAAGCATCATTTAAGGTCAGGCTATCCGCCATAACCCAATCGATCATTCAATGATAAACACAAACAAGCAATGCATTAAACATGATATAGGAGAAAGTGTCACTACCTTGTTCTTTCCGTTCTTGTTTAGGCGTAGGCGTTCTACGATCCGGGCAAATATCAAATCCTATAATCATAATTAAGGAGGACAAGTTATCACTTATCCCAATACTCAAATGACTTCAAAACACTTAGATTTGGTTATTATTAAAGTTCCTTAGGTGGCTATGAAAGTCTCTAACAATAGCTTAAAATGATTGGGAAGTACTAGGTTAGAAACCACTTTTCAAAATCACAAAGTGCTGAAAATAGGGATTGGCTGTGGCAAGAAATAGCACAAAGAGTTTTTGGCTACAGCCAAGAACCTTTGGTTACGGCCAAGGAAAAATTTTGTTTCTTGGCTGAACTTCCAAAAATCATAACTAATTCTAGAAAAATCAAAATAAGGTGATCCTAAGTCCTACTTAAATATTTTTAAGTACTATTTACAGAAAAAATATGAATCATTGCTGTCTATAACCAAAAAAATACAGAATTCAACAATTCTCCTTGCTGTTCTAGAATTGATCCCAGTTTTGACATCAAACTTTGGAAATTCATAACTCCCAGCACACTCATTGAAATGACCTCTATCATGTATCAAATTAAAGCTTGGCATGTCTACTATTATACTAGAAAGGTTCAGAATTTTTAGCCACCATTTACCTATTCAAAATGTCCATGAAAGACAACTGCCAGCACAGGATTTTCACTAACCAATTCTTGCAACTTTTTAACCTAAGTTTTTAAAGGTTCAAAATTCACATCCAACACTACTCACACATAATTTTTCACAAGAAATCCAATGGAAATATTAGAATAACCAAATTCTCATTCCTTTAACATGTTCTACTTTGGGACACATTTCAACATAAAATCCAAAGTTGTCAAATTCTACATTCAAAACTTCAAACTAATTTCATTGTTCAAATAACACAACCAAACACCATTTCCATCACAACACATCATGCAATTCTCACAATCCAATATCACACTAAAATCAAGGAAAAATCCCAAAAATTCAATGCTTAACCAACAACCACAACCTATATGCCAAAAGATAGCTTTCACTTACCTATTTCACTTTCTCAAACTTGTTTCTTGATTCTTCAATCTCCAACTTTTCTCAAACACAAAGACACCTCCTCTTGGAATTCTAAAACCATAGAATAAAAGCTCTCAACAAGAAAAAGATTATAGAAGGAGGTTTTAGTTTTTGAGGTCAAGATCTTACCTTAATCTTAAACTTTCCTTTTCTCTTTCTTCCTTCTTGTTGAACGAAAATGGAGAGAGCAAGAGAGAGAGAGAATGTGTGATGATGATGATGATGAAGATGATGAAGGAGAAGGCAGAATTTCTGCCCCTTCCCATGCCCATATGCATAAGAGAGAGGGAGAGAGAGAAAAATGAAAATAAAATGATGCCTTTGACTTTTTTTCCACCAACTCCCTTCATGCACACTCAAACAATGCCACATGTCCAAATCTCCTTATTTCTCACCAAATAAGTAACCACATGGTTATACTAACTAGTCCATTAGTCATTTAGTCACACATCTCATTTTTTTAGTTAGTAATTAATTTCTTCATTAGTCACTGACTAATTGGCCGGTGATAAGTCCTAGTTTTACTATGTATTTCCATAGCTTTTTGAGAGATTTTATTGATAATATCATGCTCGAATTGCATTTATGATGATAAATTGTGATTAATACTGATTATGTAAAATGAATGATTAAAAGAGCTTAATTGATACATTTTATAATTGTTCCTAAGTACTTTAATTGTGGAACAAATGATAGTACATTGGTATGAATTGTTTTGTAGGAAGCTTGGAGAAATTAGAGTTGAAAATAGGAAAAAGGACAAAACTGCAAAGTGCAGAAAGTTTTCAAGCAGACAGAAAAAGGGACCAAAGTGCAAAACGCAGAAAGTTTATGGAGTCCGACTGTAATTTTGGCCAACGTCCAAATTTCATCTCCAGCTATCAGAATTCGCTGGAATTTGATTCATAAAGTTGACACTCAATCAAAAAGGAAAAGGGGTCCATTCCATACTCTCTCCCACTCACTTTTCTCTCATCTTCATTCTCTTCCTTCGTTCCTCATTTTCACCTCCGATTCCATTGACTTTCACTTCCAATTTGTCGCTGCCATGGCTGGAGCTAAGCTGGAGCTCGTTGAAGCTGAAATTCTCTCCATGTGTAGCTAATTCCATCGACTTCCTAGGAGTTGTAACCGAGCCTGAGCTATGGACTGTACAGGGTGTCAAATTGAGTTTGATTGGTTTGATTATTACATGTATTTTTCTGATTGTATTTGCTTTTATGAATAAAACTTGATTCAGATTGGTTCACTGCAGTTCTGGTGTATTCAGATTAGGAATTCTCCATGAACGACGTTGTATCTCTTGATTTTAAGTAGGTTTAATCGTTCTCTTGTGAGTGTTTGCTATTTGAGTTTGATTTAACCGATTGATTCATAGTAGCTATCATTTGATGCTATCTTGTAAGATTTTCGGTTATGTAGATCTTAATCTGATGCATGATTATTCTGCAATTCAGTCTACTCATATCATTAAAAGGCTAGGAAGGCAAAGTTACAACTCTTAGGAATCACATTTGTCATTGATTCATACTCTCATTCTCATTCTATACTGGCTGTCATCATTCCTCATTCTAAACCACAAAACAACATAAAAATTAGGAGTACCTTTAGGTTAGAAAACATGCTATCTCGATGCTGTAATTATCTTCTTAATTTGTGGTTCAATTGGTTTGTTAGGAATCTTAATATCTATTAGGCTCCTTAGAGACTCAACCTAGGCTGGGTTACCACTTTTACTATAGTATAGTTTAGTTTAGTTTTCTTTGATTAACCCCTATGACAAGGTTTAATCAACCGGTAATTTTCCATTCTTCAATTTTTTTTCATGATTATGGCACATTTACTAAAATTGTCACATAACACATAAATTTCCTTTTCTTCTTCCATGCACCATTTCCCTCATATTTAGCCTAAATAATTATTTTATCACATAATTATGTTAAAATACAAGGTGTTGGGCATTTCTAATAATTAATTCAAATTTCAAATCAACTTTAATTCACAAAATCATTCTCAATAAATGCAATTAGCCCTTAATCAAAATTTGGGGCATTACAGTTAACTCCAGAATTTTTTTCTACATTGACAATTGTTTTTCTCATAATTTGATAAAAATATCATTATATAAGTTTTCATAATTTGAATTTTCATAAATTATGTAATTTACATTGAGGTGTAAATTAATTTAAATAATTTTTAGTCAAAAAAAACTCATTTAAATAATTTATATAAGCAAAAAAAAAGCTAAAATATAAGGGTAAAATGGTAAATTAGGTATTATCTCGCTTTTCATCCTCGATCTTGAATCAAACAAAAGATCATTAAAAAACCTCTCCCTTTCTCCAACCAAACCAAATAAGGTAACTCATATCCTTTCCTTCCATCCCTTCCCCTCGATCTACACAGGCCTTTAGGATTGCAATTGTTTCAATGCCATTCTCAAAACAAATCCAATTTCCTCATAGTTGATCTTCTCAAAACCTATGAAAAATCCCAAAAACAGTCCAGAAGTGTTGTGCTTTGATAGAATCCTTGGTGGGTTTCGATGAGGGCATGACTACCTTGACATTCGAAGAAGGTATGGTTCTTGCAGTTGTCGAAGTTCCTGAAAATGGAGATCTAAAGAGCAAGGAGCACATGGTTGGAGCGTTGTTAAGTTGTTAACTATGTGCCAGAGCGATCAACATAAATACAAGGAACCAATCCTTTGAGATGGTGTAAATCAATGTTTTGAAACTCAGATCGGACTAGCCCGGGAACCGGTGAACTGGGCATGGAACCAATCTAGTTCAGTAATTTAAAAAAAAATTGATTTTTTTAATTTTTTTTAGAATTTCATATTAATAAGCCTAAAATATTCAATTTCTTATCAGTTTGATGTCAACACTCGTTTCCATTTAGATATGTATAGAGTAATAAAGACCATGTTCCACAGGTATACAGAAGAGTACAAATATATTGATAAAAGTATTTGCATATAGACCAGAATCAACAGTGCAGCATTTGATAATATTTACATTTATGTATAGAATATCCCAAAAATATACTAAATACAGACTATATAACCATTGTCTATGTCTCGAGAAACATGTCCGTCAGTTTCCCGTATCTATGTCCTTGCCTTTTAAGTCACTGGCACCCACTAAGAATTTTTATTTACAAAAAAGGGTGAGATTCTAAGGAATTTCAGTAGAAATATATGATCAATGTATAAAATGTGAAAATTAAATATGCAATGCACCATATCAAGTAAAATAAAAATTCATATAATCTATGTGTGTACACAAGGTTCAATCCAAACACCAAGTTACCACCCCTACGTGTACCTCAGCCGAACCCTTGACTAGGATTGAGCAAAATGCCCACAACAAGCAGAATTTTCCCTGTTTAGGCCTGCCCGTATATGCCCTATAACAGGAAACGGGTTTCCCTATACCTGTTTAAACTAAACGGGTGGGCAATGGGTTGGGCCACGGGGCAACCGTTCCCGCTCGTTACCCATTTTTGTATTTTTTTAAAGTCTCCCTTTATCTGGGGCTAGGAGAGGCTGAAATGGGGTATCAACTTGACAGACTCCCTACTCCGAACCCCCCACTCTGCCACTCCACACGTCCCACTCCATGATGGCCGACGCAACCAACGATTCCCTATGCACTGCAAGCCCGTGACTCCCACTACCTCCCTGCTCTAATGCTCTTTCTCGATCACTATCGCCCTGAGCCCCTGACCTTGATTTCAAAACACTGTGAGCCCTGAATCGTCAGAAATTCAGTTCGTCATATACACACGCTCCAGTACTCCAGTCACGCTTATGTCCCCAACCTCAGTTCTTCTTCCCAATTCCCATCTGCCCATTACAGACAGCGAACTTGCCGATTTATAAGGGCTAAAATCTGTAAGGGTTTTCTACTTTAAATCTAGGTCTTTCTTGAGAAATCATCCAGTTTATTCATGTTTGTTAGCGTTTTACAGTAAAACTTGTTAGATTTGGTGATTTGTTTGAGGCGTTTTAAATCTTTTTAAACCTTTACAGTAAAACTTTTCATATTGAAATCTAGGAATTCTTTTTACAGTAAGACTTTTACTAATTCCAAAACGTTTAGAAGTGATATGGTGATCTGTTTGAGGCGTTTTACTAGTAACACTTCTTAGATTTGCAGTTTTTTTGGCCTTATTTTGTGAAGATATAATGCTTTGTTCAGTGTTAAAAACCACCCAATGTGAATGCTTATGTAGGCATGACATTTTTAATGCTTGTAGTTTTTAAGTTGTGTCTTACTGTCTCATATTTCATGATCTTAAGCACATTGTTAATTGAAAAATAATGAAGAATCTAAAGTACATGTTACATTTTGCGTTCTAATATTTCTATATGCAGCTTCAAAAAACTATTGAGTGAGCGACTAAAGTAGTACTTCAAAAGCTGTTATAAACTAATATGTTCTTACCATGCCCCAACTTTTAATGTTTCTTGATTTCTGTACTTTTTGTCTGGTTGTTCTGGAATGTATGCAAGTAAAATAAAAAATGATTACAATATTGCAGCTTGTGCCTTATAGCATCCTAAAACTTTCATCATGCGGGGAACAAAGTAGCATGGCACAAGTTAGAGAGGAGACTGGTAACGAAACTGGAGTGACAATGGCAGAACATACTGCTGCTCATGTTGACAATGAGATCAACAATGAAGGACAAGATGCCGAATCATGACCTAGAAAGAAAAGGAAGGACTCCTCTGACATATGGAACCATTTTACAAGGCTGCCACTAGCCGAAAATAAAGGAAAACATAGGTCAAAGTGCAACCATTGTGGAACAACTTATGCAAGTCATCCCTCAAATAATGGCACTAGGCAATTATGGAGGCATTTGGACAAGTGTCCAAACAATCCTAACAAAGCAAGCAAGGGCCAAAGTTTGTTCGCAACTATGATAAATCATGCATTGAGTCATTACTTGTTTAATCAAGAACGAGGCAGAAAGGTCATTGCTAAGTATATCATAAAAGATAAGGTACCTTTTCGAGCAGTGGAGAATGAGGGTTTGACTGAACTTTTGCAAGAGTTTCAGGCCAAATTTAAAATGCCATCAAGATGGACAGTAGCTAGAGATTGCTACAACATATATAAAGAACAAGCAGATGTCTTGAGAAAATATTTCAAGATTTCTAAAGTTCATGTGACATTCACCATTGATTATTGGACATATGTGCAAAATAACTATTACATGTGTTTGACTGCACATTTGATTGATGAGAATTGTACTTTGCAAAAATGCATTTTAAATTTCTGTGAGAATAAAAATCATAGAGGGGAGTCGATTGCCAAACAAATTGAGGATTGCTTATTTCAGTAGGGTATTGACAAAGTGTTTACAATCACGGTTGACAACGCTTTTGCCAATGATTCTACAATTGCAATCCTAAAAATGTGTTTCAGGAGCTGGGATGATTTGGTATGTGATGGAGAGTTTTTTCAAATGCGGTATGCTGCTCACATATTAAATTTGGTTGTCTCTGAAGGTTTCAAAGAAATGAACAAGTCCATTGAGCTCATCCGACATGCATTAAGTTTGTTAAATCTTCTTCATCAAGGAAGCCTAAGTTCATGGTGCTGGTTGAAAGAGAGTGAGTAGAATCAAAAGTCTTCTTACCTTGGATTATCCCACGAGGTAATTTCTTTATAATTTGTTTGAATGAGCTTTGATATGATTATGTACTTATGTTTAATTTTTTTCATTTTCGTGATGTGATTAGGTGGAATTCGACATATCTTATGCTTGAGAGTGCTGTTAAGTTCGTCAAAGTCTTTACTCGGATGGAAGAGGAGGATGAAGAACACAAACAATACTTTAAGAAGAAAGTTAAACTAGATTATAGTCCAGATACTTATACCTTGATTGATGTTCTGGAAGGTGTTAATGATATATCTGATGATACAACTACAAGAAGGATTGTAGAACAAACAGCTTTACCTCCTAGTGCAAATGATTGGAGCACGACGAAGGAGTTTCTTGGCTTCTTAAAGTTGTTCTACAACATGACTTTAAAGTTTTTTGGATCAAACTATGTTACTAGTAACACTTGTTTCCAGCACATAGTTGCAATTCAAACAAGCCTTGAATCAAGTACAGGTAGCTCCTACTCTCTCTTAAACGACATGTCAAGAAGAATGTTGTCTAAGTTTAATAAATACCAGGGAGCAGCTGAGAAAATGAATCCTTTATTGGTTGTAGCCTTGATACTAGACCCTAGATATAAACTGACATAAGTCAAAGTTTCTTTTACTAAACTTTTTCATGAACCAACCAAGTGTGAAGCTATGTTGAAGAAGACTATAGGTGCTTTGTATCATTTATATGACGACTATTCAGCTAGTGTTCAAGTTGGTGAAACTTCTGATTCCTAACCAATAATGGATCAAGGGGATAATAGTGGTGGTGTCAATAATTTGCTATTTCCAAAGTTAGAATTTGAAGTTGCCTTGTCATCTGCTGATGTCACATACCAAAAGTTTTTAGCCCAGGAAGATGCACAGAGTAATGTAGAGAAAATTTTAGAAGTGGATGAATGCCTTCGAGCTGAATTGGTTGGATATCACAATGCAAAATTTGACCTCTTGACATAGTAGAAGGGGAATGCTTGTAAGTATGAAGTATTAATCTTGATGGCACGTGATTTGTTGGCTATACCAGTCTCTACAGTATCTTTAGAAGCTAGTTTTAGTACTGGGGGTTGAGTATTATATGCTTTTAGGAGCTCTTTATCCTCAAAGATGGTTGAGGCACTCATATGTGCACAAAATTGGCTATCAAGGAAACCACCCAACTTGAATAACTTTGATGTTGATAATTTTGACAAGACTGCAGCTATTGTTATCGGTATCTTACTTTGCATTTTCTATTTTCAGCTTTTACTGTTTCATTTCATCTTCTTAATAGTTAATATATATTAATCAATAATCAATATGATTTATCTTTGTTCATTTTGTAGAGGAAGATGGAGCAACAGAAGGTGGATCTGAACAATGAAGATTTGCAGTTGAAGATAAATAAATGATGAATTTTTTATGATTGATTTGAAGTCACTGAATTTTGAACTTCAATTATTAGTATTGTTTTGTTTTGGTTCTAATTCTGAACTTCTGATGCTTGATGTTTTAACTTTGAACCCAAGGCTTTTGGATCTAAATCTGGATGGATGCTTTGAACTTTGCAGATAAATATGATCATGGATGATAGCTTATATTTTTAGGCTTTTATTAGTTAGTGCTATCTCTTTTTAGGAAGGTTTTGTAGTAAATTGAGTGATACATTGCGCCTGACCACTAGTGCTGCTATGCATGCTTGTTGTTTTTTTTAAGCTTAGCTTGCCCTTGTATTAAAAAATGTACAAATGTATACCGAGTAACCAGTATTGTTTTGTTTTGCTTTTTTTATGACTTGTGAATTGCAAAGTTCTGATTCTGAACTTCTAATGCTTGAGGTTTTAACTTTGAACTCAAGGCTTTTGGATCTGAATCTGGATGGATGCTTTGAGCTTTGCTGATGAAGAAGATCATGGATGATAGCTAATGTTTTTAGGCTTATAATAATTAATACTCTATCTTTTTAGGAAGGTTTTGTAGTAAATTGAATGATACATTTGCGCTTGACCACCTGTGGATGCTTTGAACTTTGCTGCTTTTTTTAAGCTTAGCTTGCCCTTGTATTTGTTTTTTTTAAAAATTCCAGAATGTAAACGGGGAGACCCGTACCCATTTAGCAAAACTTGTTTAACCCATACCCATTTTTTCATGGGTTAAACAGGTAGAGCCATAGGTATGGGGCGCCCTATACCTGTGTGATTTAAACGGGTGAGTCACTGGTTGGGCCATATGTCAGCCCCGGCCGCCCGTTGCACACCCCTATCCTTGACTATAGCTAAGACTAGTGTACCTCAGTTAGGTCCTAGACCATAGCTAGGTAATATGCCTCCAGCATGTGTTCAAGTCACAAAATATAGTAATACACATCATACAAATAGTCACAGTATATGAGAGATAGTAGTCCCGACCTGAACCTTTTCCTAGTCTCAAATGGTCCGCTTCGTAAAACGTGTCAACTACAAGCGTCCAACCCGATCCTAAAACATCAAATGTACAAGAAATAGGTTAAACCTATCCAATAGTTATGAATTTAAATGGGAATTATTATGTGTTTTTATGGCTATTTTAATTAATACGTCATAATTATTGAAAAATTGGAAGAATGGAATTATTGGTCATGAGTTGGTAATTAAAGGAGAAATTAATTACTAACTAAGAGAAAAAGGGATGTGTGATTAAAATGGCTAATGGAGAGATTAAAGTAGCTAATTGGTGTAAGCCAATAGCAAGTTGACATGTGGAAAAAGGTGTGTAAAAGTCAAAAGGGAATAAAGAAGCTTATTTTCTCTCTCTTCTTCCCTTGTATTCAGCTGGAGGTATGGGGGCAGTACTATTGTTTCTTCTTCCTCACACTCCATCTCATCATCTCTCTCTCATTCTTGCTCTCTCTCTCGTCAACCATTTTTGCAGCAAAAGGAGGAAGAAGAAAGCTTGAAAAAGGTAAGGAAAATGGCTTCTATTGCTCAAACTTCCTTCTCTAATATTGATCCTTGAGTGATGAGCTTCATTTTGGTGGTTGTAGCTTGTCCATTGGTTGTGGTTTGTGATCACACGAAATTTTGGAAAGTGGTGAATCAAGAACTCTCTTTGGAGAAGTTGATAAAGTGAGTGAGACTATCTATCTACCTAAGTTTCATACCATTTGAAATAGTTTGAATTTTCTGGAATTTTGGGCTCATTTTCAAAAATGAGGGCCATTGGGAGTTTGGTATGTGTTTGGTATGGAATTGGTATGTTTGAAATGCATTTTGGATAGATAGATTTGATTGGGTTTGAAATTGTTAAGTTTGGAGATTTTGAGAGTTTAGTGTTTAATGTTACCCAAAACCAAAGCATGATAATGGAATAGGATTTTGGAAATTTTGACATTCCCATTGGATTCCTTGAGTGATTTTGTGTGGGAATGAGCTTGGTTATTAATTTTGGATTCATTTGGATCACTTGGGAAAAGTTGGAAATCTGTCTTGTTTGAGCTCTATTTTGCACATTCCGTTTGTACGAGCGTTTTGAATGATCAAATGGTATTGGAAAATTATGAAACTTTCCAGTCTTAAATTTCACATCCCAATCTTCAAAATGGACATATATTTTGTGTCATTTCGTTTAGTATTCTGTGAGATATGGTTGTCCAAAGTTTGGGATTGAAACAGAACTCTGTTTTGGAGTAGTGTTTAGTTTTTGGTGATTCTGTATTTGTGTAGTGATTTCCAGTGATGGGCCATATATTTCCTTGAAAGAGGACTTATATACCTTTCATTTGGCTTTGGAATCACCCCATTTCGATTTTTCTAGGATTAGATATGAATTTTGGAAGTTCAGCCAAGAATCAGGGGATTTCTTGGCCACAGCCCAAGGTGGCTGGCCACGGCCCAAACCTTTCTAGCCTGATTCTGGCCGCGGCCCATGAGTGGTTGGCAGCGGCCAGTGGCCCTCTGACCATATTTTGGCCATGGCCCAAGGAAGGGCTGGCTGCGGCCAACCCCTGTGTTCCGGCACTTTGAGTTTTCTAAAGGAGATCTCTAACCTATCGTTTCCCAACCTTTTAGGGCTTTTATTAGAGGCATTTGTGGCCTCTTAAGGGTTAATTATGATAACCAAAATTAAGTGTTTCAAGTTAATTAAGTCTTGGAATAGAATATAACTCTTCATCCCTAATCATGATTCTAGGATACGACAATTGCCCTAGGCGGGAGAGACCGGCGCCAGAGTACGCCCGGAAGGATCAAGGTAGTGACTCTTCTCTCATATTATGTATGATGTTTTGGCATGCATAACTTATCGTTAAATTTGTGAAATGTGTGCCATGGTCCATTACGGCGTGAGCAGGTCAGCGTGAGCCGTGTAGGTATTGATGGTGGTCATCTCTAGGTCGGCCGTTGAACTGCCGTCATAATCGACATGGATATTGTGAATTCGACCCGTGGGGCGGCATTTGAGAATCCAGCCGTGGGCTGTGTGTATCTGGCCTGTATGGCTTGTGTATGAAATGCATTATATGAATCCCAGCTGTGGTGAAATGTGTTGTGTGGATTGATGTGATTCAATGAAACGTGAGCAATTCAGCGTGAGCAATCGTAAGGGATGACATGTGTCATACTAACCATTGTCGTTGTAACTGCCATTGTAGTTGCTTGTTGTGGTTAATGATTTGCTTACATGCATTATTATTGTACATTATATGATTGATTTGTTACTACGGGGATTCCTTAGAATCTCACTCTCCCAAAAACCATGTTTTAGACAGGGCAGAAGGATCAAAGGGAAAGCGGGAGACAAAGAGCGGATAAAGCTCTGATTTAGATTTATATTTTGGGTTATTGGTTATCATGTATATCTTTTGGATATTTTTGGGAAACAATTATGTATATTGGGATTGGTAGTATAGTTTTGTGTAATCCCCAAGTTAAGGGTAATGAATTGTGGGCTTTGTGCCTTTGTAAATCCCTTATTTAATTAATGGAACCCGAGTGTGTCGAGAATTTGCTTTATACTCTGATATTTGTGAATGAAATCAACTTGTACAGGCCATTTAGTATTAAAATGTGAATATGAGACCGTCATGAATAAATTTTGTAAAAGTTTTTGTAAGCCATAATTTTGGGAAGTTTGATTTTATTTAAGTCCCAAAATCATATAAGGTCTCTAATTCTACATCAATTACGTGTTTATGAACTAAATCTCGGCCTTAATCGTGAAGGGGGTTACACACACACACTCTCTCTCTCTCCCACTAGGCATATTCTAAAAGGATTGTGTATTTGGTTGTGTTTTGCTATCATTTACCCTTAAATAACCACCATTTGGGAAAAGATTATATTGTCTTAAGGAAACCCTGTATACCAAAAGGATGTTACTCTTCATGAAAAAGTTATTTTAAATATATTGTGTATGATTGTTTATAGGTCAGACAAATTAATTTGGCGAGAAAACGATAAATATGAATATTTTAAAATAATTTAATTAGCTTCCTTAATTTACAAAAAGAAAACAACCGAGTCTTATATTTGGGATTGGAAGTATTACTTTCTAGCTAAAATTATTCCTAAGGCTAAATATTTTTCGTCAGGTTATTATTGTGATTCTGAAATATGTCTCTTCTTTGTGTTTGGTTTGGTCTCTTCATCCAAACATAAGGACATATATATACATACTTTGTGAGCCAAAGCCTCCAGCTCGTTAGAATATGCAAAGTGAAGTAAAGTTGAATAATATAAGAATGTCAAGCAGCTTACAAGTTACAACATGCAAAGGTATATCATCCTGCAGTTTCAATTTTGTTCTTCCTGTTTGTTCTAAAATTCCAAATCGATCTCTCAGGGGATATAATACATGATCTATCTTCTGATTTTTGAATGGAGGATTCAATGTAGAAGCAATATGGTGGGGAATAGGAGAGGAAGTGAAAGTAGAAGAGATACAAGTGGACCCTCCTAAAGCTTTGAAGTCCAAGTTAGGATGCTTTGTGCTAGCTTGTGCTACCCAGATATCTTGAGAACTCATGGATGGGCATATGGGAGATTCTATCATATTCTTACACACACACACACACACACACTAGTTATTATTCTAATCTACCAACATCTAGTTGGTCTAGTGGTGTAAAACCCCGCTAGATCTATTTGAATCTCAAGTTAAAATCCCAAAAGATACACTTGTATTAGGAGGTGTCATATTCTTGCACACACATTAGTTATTATTTCAACCTCACAAAACTCACATGAGTTAAGATTCTTTGTGTCAATTTGTGCCCCTTAGACATCTTAACAACTCAAGGATTTCGATCTGTGAAATTCAATCATATTCTTAGTTACACACACTTTAATTAGCTATTGGTCCAATCTCACAAAACTCTCATTAGTGATCATCTTGGATTCTCTCAACTTTGAAATGAACATTTGTATCGAAATTGACTCAATAACAAATGCAAAATATCCCATATATCTTCATATATCCTTTCTTCAATTTATCCCTAAAAAATGCTTCTTATAATTGGTATGTATATGTACTAATTCATTGAAATTGTTGTTAAAATCCCAAAAGATACACTTGTATTAGGAGGTGTCATATTCTTGCACACACATTAGTTATTATTTCAACCACACAAAACTCACATGAGTTAAGATTCTTTGTGTCAATTTGTGCTCCTCAGACATCTTAACAACTCAAGCATTTCGATTTGTGAGATTCAATCATATTCTTAGTTACACACACTTTAATTAGCTATAGGTCCAATCTCACAAAACTCTCATTAGTGATCATCTTGGATTCTCTCAACTTTGAAATGAACATTTGTATCGAAATTGACTCAATAACAAATGCAAAATATCCCATATATCTTCATATATCCTTTCTTTAATTTATCCCTCAAAAATGCTTCTTATAATTGGTATGTATATGTACTAATTCATTGAAATTGTTGTGCAGCCCATATTTCCTTTAGCATAGGGCATGAAGGTGTAGGGTAAGCTTATTACATTAAAATTAAAATTCAAACCCAATAAATCAATTCTAATTAATCCACAAACAAATTTTATTGTCATGAATAAAAAGGGTTAAGGTGCATATTGACTAACAAAGTTTTACTCTATGAGCACCTAGCATAAATACGTTTTTAATGGGGGCAAAAATACAAATGAACAATTTAAAATGGGGCAAATAGCACAATACCGTTAAAATGATAGACTTTAACTGTTAAATAGTTATTGAGGAAAAAAGTTTGACTCAAATTGGTGACATAGTGAAGGGTAAATGGTGATATGGCATACACGTGTATGGGTTGGGTTTTATCACTAGTATTTTTTTTATTTGTTTAAAACATAGAATAGTTAAGTAAATAAGAAAATAGGCTTGATAAAAAAACAAAAGATGGGAAGTACTCCATAGCGTCTAGAGAATCGAAAGACCAAAAGAAACAAAAAGGAGAATCGGAAGACAAAAAAGGAGAATCGATAGACAAAACAAAAGATGCCATAGTTAAAAGTCAGAGAAACCCATTAGCGTCCAGAGGCGAGATCATAAGAATGGAAGTGAATGTCTGAGAGATTCTCCTACTAATTAAAAGCTGAGTGTGGGTCACTATAACCCGACAAAAATTGTGCATGCTTACCTGGTAGTACTATGGGCAACCGTAAAACCTTTGACTTTGGTTGCCATCCGTCCAAGCCATCCATCTTGGCACCACCATTCTGTGACGATAATACCTCTTCGAAGGTTCATATTCGTCCTCACAACTGTGCTGTCGGAGAAGCATGACCCTCCGCCTGCATCTTCTAGTTGATGACGATGAAGATGCAGCCATCAAAGCCTGCTTTTCTAGATCACCTTTCCCTCCTTGATCTTTCTTCCCATTTGATGATGATGAAGAAACGTTCCTTCTCTTCTTTAGTCGTGTAATGCAGTCGTAGAGAAGGAGATTGGTCCGATTCTTCAATTATTCATTCAACTCTCTAACACTCTCACCTGCCACCTAGACAACATTTAATTCACATAGAAACGGATGTTAGGCTAAAGTTAATGGTATTGTGCTACTTGCCTCATTTTAAATTGTTCATTTGTATTTTTATCCCCTTTAAAACTTATTTCTGTTAGGTGCTCCTAGAGTAAAACTTTGTTGGTCAATCTGTACCTTAAACCCTGAATAAAAATGCATGCTTGTGGAGAGCCTAAGGGAGAAAGTGACAATTCTTAAAGTAGTAGATGTAGTGATTCCAATATATATTGGAGAGTGTGGAGAATGTGAGAACTGTGTTTTAGATGAATCAAACATGTGCATGAGATATCTTGTGATAGTGAATGGACTTATGTCTGATGACACATCAAGGATTTCTATTAGAGGCCAAAAGGTGTACCATGAGTTCAATTGCTCAACTTGGTAAGTTTATGGTTAGTGATGAAAACCACCTTATGGAAGTTGATCCAAGTATTGATTTGCCTCAAGCTAGCTTCATCTCTTGTGGATTTTCTTATGGTTTTGGGGCTGCTTGAAAGACAGTCCAAGTTCAAAGTGGATCATCTGTAGCTATGTTTGGCCTTAGAGCTGTTGGATCAAGGGTATGTATATTTACCTTAACACCTACTCCCCAAGTCCTAATTATGCAAGCGCTAGTTATGAAGTTGGTCTCGTGGTCATATAAAACCTCTATCCATTTTATCTATAATATTTATCAATTTTCGTCAAACTTATTGACTAAACTTATAATTTGTTATATGATCTAATGGTACATAGAGATATTTAGGGAGATTATGTCATATTTGTTATAATTAAGTAATGTATTTAATTTTCTTAATCTATTCAAATTAGTTACGTAGCTCTTATATTAAGGATCAAAGCAGTATTACTCCTTCTAGTCCTCAATATATGACATATCTACCTAATTTGATTAAATTAAAGAAGTTAGTTAAGCTAGTTAATGTGACATGTATTTTCTAAAGCACCCTAGTTATCTTCCTTAGTTCCCTCATTCTTCTTCTTCCTTGATTATTGTTGAGGGAGCATCCAACACTACCACAGAATAAAGAGACTACTACTCTAAAGGACGTCCCTTTTTAAAAAAGGGAAGTAAAAAACAAGGGTAGTTGCATTTTTGTAAATATGGAAACGTAGAGGAAAACTTTAGGTATCTTAAATTGGAATTGGGACACCTAAAGTTCAGTTTTAATTTGGGATGCCTGAAGTTCCTTTTTGGCACCAAACCCAAAATTTGGGCCTGGGTTTAGGCGTCCCAAATATTAAAGTTCCTTCCTAGCACCTTTAGGCATCCTAAAAGTATTTGGGACACCTAAAGTAGAGTTTAAGCATCCCAAATAAGTTTTGGGATGCCTAAATCTATCTTTACGCATCCCATATCTGATTTTGGGACGCATAAAGGCCCTGTGCATGTCAGACATGTGTCTGACACGCCTTCCCTCTCTTCTTTATTCACTCACCCACTCATCATCACCATCACTTCCTTCTTCTTGTCTCTTCACTCACCATCGTCTTCTCTCCTCCTCCTTCCGTTGTTGACATACACCTCTACCATCTTCTTTCTTTCCTCCACCGTCCATCCCCCACTTTCGGCACACCAACACCGTCGACCTCCTTCCACCTTTGGCACACCAATACTGTTCACCTCCTTCCATCTTCACCGTCATCCTCCTTCCATCCTCACCGTGGGTCTAGTTTCCTTTGGCACACCAACACCAACACCATCAGCCCTCTTCCTTCTTCCAGATTGGTTGTTTTTTATTTTAAATATAATGCCTTGTATTAATTTACAACTTGTGAAAATATAATGCTTTGTATTAATTTATTTTTCATGATTATAGTTAGGTTTCTGGAGTGTTTTTCCCTTTTTCATTGGTTTTTTTTTTGCCTGAATCATATACTCGTAATTTGTTAATTAGGTTGGTATGAGGGTGTTGACTAACTAACGTGTAAGTTTCCACAAAATACAAAATAAAAAAGTAGTATGATGGAAATTTATTTATTATCAATATAAAAATGAAAAATTTTATAATTCTCTCATTGCATCCATATATAAGTAATAAATTTTATAAGAGACATTGAGGTTTGTGAATCATTCTTTGATCCTATTTATGCCGTTTTAATTTGCTGGGTAGTTAAGAATATAAATAATCATTTTTTTAAAAAAAATCAAACCTTTTAATTTCTATAAAGAAAAAGAGAGACATAAAGTGTCTACACTGACACTTTAGACGTCTCTTTTTTAGAAAAGGGACGTCTACAGTCTGTACTTTAGACGTCTCTTTTTTAGAAAAGGGACGTCTAAAGTATCTGTATAGAGACTTTAGACATCCTTTTACTTACGGACATTATTGCCATAGTTTACTACGTCACTCACATAAGCGTCTCCCTATTTTCAAGCGTTAAAAAGGCTAAAAAAACAGACATTAAAAGTGTTTTCTGTAGTAGTGCAAGATAGGTAAATTAAAAAAAAAATTGTTAAATATGAAAATTATGTCTTATATTTGGAATAAAGAACAACTCCCAAAATAAGTCTTATATCAAGAACTGGAGGAAGTATTTTATAAGATGCATTTGTTTTACTAGTTTTTATTCCAGAAAAAAGATTGTTTAATGGGCAAATTAGTTTAATTACTTGAATTGCAGGCAATAAGTGGAGCTAAGATGATGGGAGCAACTAAGATAATTGGGATTGATGTAAATGAGAAGAAGAGAGAGAAAGGAGACTTTTGGAATGATTGACTTTGTAAATCCAAAGGATCTTTCTCATAAGCCTTCTTCTCAGTTGGTGAAGGACGTTACGGGTGGATTGGGTGTGGATTATTCTTTTGAGGGCACTGGTGTTGCCTCTTTGCTCACTCATGCTCTAGAATCCACAAAAGTGGTAAACTTCCAAATCACCATTCATTAATGTAAACTATAATTAGATAAATCTTCTAAGGTATTTAATATTCTTTTATATTTCCTCCTCCTTTATTATAAGCTTCATATTTGTAAATAAGGGTGTCCCAAAATAGCAACTTCATTTTAGGTTTATCTAAACGTTTATTGCATTTTTCCAACTTTACACCTTGCTAACCATATTTATTATATATTCTCTCTCACATATCCTCTTTACATATATAAATGCATAGTTAAAAAAATAATATATATTAAAGCCTTTAACTAATTTTAACAGTTTTCTTAATTCATGTAAATATGTTATTTAAAGCTTATAATAATAAGGGACAGAGGGAGGATCATCCTAAATAGTACAATAAATTGCCTAACAAATAACCTTTAATTAATTAACATGGATAAACAGCATAAGCATTTGTATATTATCCTTAAAAAACTTGATTACAAACAAAACGAAATAAAAAATCCCTTTAGAATATGCATAGTGGAAGAGAGAGAGAGAGAGAGAAAGAGAGAGAGTATTCTCAGTAATTTATTGTACACAGGGTAGAGGAAAGGCAGGTACAGGAATAGAAGAACTTGTGCAAGTCAATTGGTTGGTCTTCTTGGAAGAACTTTGAAGGGTTCAATTTTTGGAGGCTTGAAACCGAAATCTGACCTTTCAATTTTAGCTGTCAAATGCAAAAACAAGGTGAAAATTTATCTGGACACATATCTTAATAATTTCATATCTCCATACTCTTAGTAATGTTAATCACATTTAATTTCCATTTGTAAATATAGTAATAATGGATGGTTTTTTATTTATTTGGTTATGAAAATAAAAAGAACACGAGAGAGAATTAGGATAAGAGAGAAAAGCAAGACCAGAGAGGATTGGAGAGCAATGAAAGAGTGATTCTTATTCCATTCCTTATCACAAATGTGTGTACGTGCCTTTATTTACAGGCTCCCAATATTAAAGATTAACTCTATGAGTTATAATACATAAAGAAGATAATTAACAAAACATTATTGTACCATTAGATGTTATAAATTAAAGAATAAAGGTTACAAAGACTTCAATTTGAGGGTTATGAATCATAATGCCATTTAATATGGATGGAAGGTAAAAAAAGCCTTATTCTTGGATGTTATGGACATCCATACAACTATAATATTCATAATTTTTCCCCCCCAGGATTTCCCTCTTGATTGACTTCAGACCCATGAAATCCCTTTAACAGAGATAAGCAAAGCATTTATCATAGCAGCAAGAATTTATCAAAGTTATCGCCAAGATATGATGTTTATAATGCTTCATACATAATATTTAGGAATAATACCCCAGTTTATTTGGTGGGGTGACTTTATTGAAGTACCTGTTAAATTAGGTGATGGTTTTACGTCTGCATGAAAATATGCTCTAAATATTTATTTACCTTATCAACTTGTACCAATGCTTCTGTGTCAAACCAGAAAAATAAAGTTTGTGGAGAAACATACTGATTACATGTCATAAATAACAAGGTCCATGCAATTTTTTTAATTGTTCTTTTAATTTTTTCCCATAATTTTCATCGAGCTTCATGATATTTTGTGTTTTATTTTTATAATATTTCCCTCACATATTTTAATAAGGTTTAAATGTTAGAAAAATAGTCAAGACCCTTTACTCCAAAAGACACTAAAAACCTCCCTTAAATTTTCAGTAAGTGTAAAGTTGTGAGAACCTTGTTGAGGGTATTATGGGTGCGTGATTTATAACAAAAAGAAATATTAAAAAATAAATATATTCTTTTGAAAAATACACTATTAATATAGTTGCTTTTTTTTTTTTTGCTTCAAATGAAGGGTAGCTGCCCTAAATTTTAAAGAAGCTAATCATATGTTTTTTTTGGGGGGGGGGGGGGCATTAAATCCCATACAATCATTTTCAACAAGAGTCCTTAGGTAATCAGGATACATATCTAAAAGTGACGAGCATGTTAAGCCCTTCTTTGCTAAGATGTCAGCCACTTTGTTTTGATTTCTTGGAACATGAAACACTTGCAAGTCCCCATCAAACTTCAGCATCCGTTGTATATCCAATAACATAAGACTACAAGCATTGTTCCTATTTATATAGTCGTTGCATTGAGACAATGAGCTTGCTTGGAATAGTGATTGAAGCCTTCAAAAGCAGTTTTTCAATCGTGACTTATGGTATATGAGGTAAGTATGTGAAAAAAATTTTATCTCGATTTATGCGAAAAACACTTATAAGCTCCTTAAAAACTATCCCAACATGCCTAATATGCTATAGGGATATGCCAATAGGGTCCATGGTAAACTTTTTGGGCCTCAGGCCCATATTTATCCTTTGAAGTTTTTTTGCTTATGCATGGTATCCACTGGAGCGAGCCCAATGACTAATTCTTCGGGTATTGTCGGGCCCAAGATGGGGGTGACCCTCCCAAACAAATTTTCTTCATACACGCTACCCCAAGAATTGAATTCAAGACTGGATTCCTTAAAAAAACGCAAGCCCCTTACCACTTAGGCCAATCCGCACATTGGTTCATTTGAAGTTGCTATTACCTTTCACTTCCTTCATAAAGATTACTCAATTTCTCTACAAAATGAGTATCCAACGAAAAAGACATGGACATAATTTGTTATCATTTTTTTCTCAAAATATCCAATAGAGCCAGAACAAGGATAAAGATTTATATATTTGTTATTTTTTCAAAAAAAAAAAAAATCAACATATTGAGACACCCAAAACAACTTAAAATAAAAGGTCACTTGACTCAAAAATTGAAATTATTCAAAAGTTAATATCCGAAAAGTATACTTCCCAAAAGATTAACTTCTTGAAAATATAACAAGTAATTACTTGTTTCATATTTTTTAAATTTAGCCATGGTATAATCCCTTTCAAAGCTTAGAGAGCAAATAATTTTTGCCACTTATAATAAGCGGCTTGAAACCCCTCCTCTTCCTTTCTCATCCTTTTCCCTCCTCTTTTTTTACCATTAGATCAACATTTAAATGGTTAGAACAAGAAGAGAAGGGGAAATGATTTGAAAGAAAGAGGAAGGGCTCCAAACTGCACAACAAGTGCGTTTCTTGACATTCAAATATGTATTCTCCTTTTTACAAGGATAAGCTAGTTACTACCTCAACTAACAACATATTTGTTAAGTAATATTTTAAGTTCATGAGAAGTCTAATTAAGCTAAAAACAAAAACATCTTCTCCATTAAATTTTATTTTATAATTTTCAATACTATGAAAGCATATCTTATCTTGGTTTTACTCAATAAATTAGTTCTCTAATGATAAAGAAAATGTGAGACTTAACTTCTCAAGAAATTAAGAATTTTAACCTCTACTATAAAACATAAACAAACCAATATATCATTCATTCCCCAATATAAAATATAAAATTCGAAACCAATCACACTATTCATAACTAACAAAATATTAAATATAGTTTATTTATCATAATTCTTTCCAACCTCCAAGTCTTAAATGTTTGAATTCTACACATTTGTCCAAAATGGACCATCTCACACTAAAATCTAAGCCTTTGATGTCATAGGAGAAAATAGAAATGGACCCCCATATTAGAAAAGGAAGTAAACATTTAAGACACGAGTCCTTTAATGACTGCTAGCCACCCCACAGCCAAGTAGTGTCGCTCATCAAACCTGTGAAATCTTCATCATCAAATCTAAAAGGATTGTCTTACCCTCAAACCATTATCAAATTAGATTGTCTACCATATAAAGAACAACAACAATTTGTTGATCCACATCATAAGATTCGACAAGTGTTATGTTGGCTATTGAAGGCTGAACACAACCCTCCTCCTTTATATAGGCTTGGAACTGGCTATATAAATAGGCTGAGCTATCTACCATATAAAGAACTTAAAAAAAAAAAAACAGAAAAATACCAGATACTAGTATGTAAGATGTATTTATATCCAAAGCAAGAGATATAAATTGCATTCAAAAGATTCACATGATTGAACTAATATCTGTCCAGCACGAAGTCTTTTGCCAACGAACATGCAACAAAAAATAAATGCGGCAAACTAAAGTTGCAGAACAAATTTTAACAGGTTACGGTCTTCAATTATTTATAATCACTACTTAAGCGTTGGTGGAAACAGTTAAAAAAAGGGAACCAAACAAGAATCGCCTCACAGGGAAGCTTCGACTTCAGGATCATTTTCTACTGGTGTTGCAGGCACCTTATTGCCACCTCTCAAGCCACGTCTCAAGCGTGAAGACACATGATCAATGGCAGAATTTAGTTGGCCTATCTTTTCATTCAAAGCCAGGGTCCACTGTTTTCCAGAAATAGTAAAACAATTGTAACTAATGCCCTGAATGTTCCAGTACCAGGAGAGATTTTATTACAAAGTCAAGGGAAGCCTAATTACCTCTAATCCTTCGTCATAGTATATCGGCCTTTTGGCCTTACGAAACCCATGTTCATTTTCATTCAGCAGAGATCTTCTAATCTGCAGCGTGCAGAATGAAGAATTTAACTCCGAAACATGCAAACACATTGAGAATTCTACATGATGGGATTAGTAGTAAAACCATCTTGCAAGCAGATAACAATATTTTCAATACAAAATATTTGCATTTACAAAAAAATAACAATAAGAATACATACGTGGAGCAATAAAATTGACTTCTTCCATAAAAATTAATGAACAAATAAAACAGATATTACAGAGATGAACTTTACTACCTACAGAAAAAGAAAGTTCACTACTTCCATCATATTCATGACATAAAATAGTAGATTCAGCAGTCTTAAACTTCCACCAACAGAAAGTCAAGAGATAAAGATGACATCAGATTTCAAGGATAAAATAGTTCCATTCTTAAAATACAACAAAGAAAAATATCAAGAAAATGAAAGGAGGAAAAAAGTCTAGACTCAGACCTAACACTTAAGCATACGTTGAATCAGTAAAACTATGTATAAGAATGAGAATAACAACCAACTTCATTAATTACTTGCCTCCCCTAATGGAGAAAGGCCAGTTCTTAGAACATATTGCCAGATCATGAACCCCCTTGATGTCTCAACCCACTCAAACAGCGTTTTTGAAACAAAAAACAACGCAATAAAAAAAGCTGCTGTAACTTAGAAGTGGGTATCGGAAGCTATTCATACTAACTGGATAACAGGTTTAATTTTTTTTTTTTTAAAAAAAGGAACACTGCCTATTACTTTTCATCTAAAATAAAAATCCAGTCCTTAATATAAGATTTAGTTAGTAGTGCAAATTATAACAAATTAGTAACTGCTTAAATTTTCAAAACTGATTTTTATTTTATATTTTTAAAACAAACATTGAGAAACAAACAAAAGCATTCACCTGGGGAGCAAAGGTGTAAGCTAGCGTTCCAAAAATCGCACCTCCCAGAAGAAAACCAGCAACAAAATCCCCCCCTCCACTTTCATTATCACTGCAATTAGAAGACAAAAATGTAAAAGGAACAGTAAATAAACATAATCTTCCAGGAAACCAATAGGATCAAGTCCTTTGTGCAGGCTTACATCAAGCAAAAGGCACTAGTATAACATCAGGATTATATCCATACAAAATATACAAAATTGAGAAATATAGAAAGCACTGTTACAATACCATTGAGTTGCTCAGGTCATGGGAGCATACGTTAATGTTAAATCTATTTTGAAAATTTAATTATAACTGGTATCTCTACTTCTGTTCAGTCAAATGACATCAGTAATTTGACATATTTCATTAATTACCATAGTGAATGGTCACAGACAAAATTGGCGTCATAGTGAAGGTTTTAATCTTAAAGTCACAGTCCTCATTACGTATAAACATAGGACTATGGACCAATTTTTATAGTAAAAATACATAATTCAATACACTGCAATGCTTTATTTTTAGAACTAAACACACTTTTCTAGGCATTGCACGGATACTAAAGACTAAGTTGCAGTTATTATGTCCTTTGAGTAGTGTGGCTTACTATAAATTTTACTATAAACTCTATATTGATTAAATAATCGCTTTATGAGTCCATTTTTATCTTCTTTGTAAAAAATAAAATCATGGAGAGATGACTGGGGAGCTACAAGTGAGAAGCCAAGTTCATTTTTCTTCTTGCCAGCTTCTAAAGAAATTATCCAGTTTTTAAGGGTGTTTACACTTGTTTCCATCAGACAGTTTTAATTCCTCTTCCTATACCCAAATATGCTTTGGATAAAGAGATTTACACTCTGCATACACTTTTTCAAGTATTGTGCACAGCACCTAAATAACCATGACTGCCCCTACCAGCTCTGAGTATATCCTGAATATCAAAATTTACAAGGTAGTCCAGTCTCCAGTCATAATTGTCAATGGAGTGACATAGATGTTTCGCTGACAACTTTTGTTTTGGAAATTATATGTAATTTAGTCTGAATTTCTGAATACAAGGCTCAAATATATGTCCATCCATCCACAAATCGACTCGATAAAAGGTTGGGAGTGTAAACTTTTATTGGATAAATATGGCCCGACTTTTATACGAACAATAGATAAATAGAGATACCTTAAATTTCATATTAAATAATTGTAAATACGACCAAGCAAGTCAAGGGGGTCTGAAAAATAAGTCATATTGCAATTGAATTATTGAGTTCCTGTAATATAATAAGTATGAAACACCCTCCTCAAATACACCTTTTATTGTCCGGCAATCCACTTCCTCAATTCCCAGCTCATCTCTTCCTCAATGCCGAATACTAATAACTAATCATGCTATGTTTTTTACGTGGAACAGCCTCGAATCTAGTTAGCAAGGACACGGAAAAACGACATAACGACCACAACACAATAAGATCTGAACCGTCCATGCATAATTTGAAGTGTTACATCAAGTTACATACAAGTTTCTGGCTAGAGTTGTACATGCACATGACACTTATATTGAAGTATCTACTCTTCAAAACATCAAATCAAATTTTGAATTTATTTTGAACTTTAATATGTAAGATATGCAAGACTTAAGGCTCTGCGTCATTTGAGGCCTAGCTTCTCACATGTCCTATCAGTGTTGGAAGCTGAAGAATTAACTAAGGACACATAATATTGTCAACCAGCGGGGACATGATATATGATCTAATTCTAAGAAACATAAGCCAGAAAGAACCCAGCAAAATTAAAAGTCACTAGTACTATTTCCAACATTTACAAAAAGAGCTGTATACCCATTTAACAACAACAACAACCATAAAATTTTCTTTGCAATGAGACAGAGCAAGATGTCGCATGTTCCTTCTTTAAATGTAAAAACAAATCCTTTCCTGAGGGAATAATATAGTTGGGGGAAAACTAAAAATAGAAAGAAAAAATGTGGGGGTGGTGGGGATTGCATCAAGCCAGAAGTTTTGCTGATAGATACAACTTTACAGCTAAAGAAGACATGGATCAAATGCCTGCTGAATACAAGCAAGCATAGCAAATTAAACGATCATATATCTGGCGAAAGTTTATAAAACGAAAACAAAACTGAAGTGATTCAAGACTGGCATACCGATATTCAGCACGAATTGTAGAGCTGCGGTTCCTTCTCAAGATGTTAGATTCCCCTTGAGCAGCAAGCTTAGGCGAAACCCTAAGAGAATTAGGATTTTTTAACCAAAGCTCGCGCTGCTTAAGATGGCATCCACCTATTTCCAAATCAAACCAACAACCTTATAAGACCCCAAAAAATCTACGTAACAAAAACATATCGATAACATTTGCTCCGGTAGCTAGAAAAATAAACTTCAATATTAGAATAGTTAGAAAAATAATCTTCAACATCACAATCTAAATCCCTTCAATTCATTGATTGTTGATTGTATCCCTTTATAATCACATCAACCGAGGATGACACGCAGCTATAAAACAAAGCCCAAAATTCATAAAACCATTTCTGAGATGCAAAGGTCATTAAAAAAATATCTATACGCCCCTTCCACGCAAATCTGTTTATTCTCAGCAACCCCAATGTGAAGCAAAAGAAACAAACCAGAAAAATCGTCCCTGATTCAAACAACAAAGTACCTGAAATAGAAATTGGCGCGAAAGATGCAGCCATGGATGAAAGAACGAAAAGTTATCGAGAGGAGTGATTGAGACGAAAGAGGAGATACTGAATCAGAAGGCCAGAAAAGTGGGAAAGGCAAAATCTTCGCACTGGCAGTGCCTCACCGTTGAGGTCAATTGTCGCAAATACCCCTGTCATGACATTAAATTACAGATATTCTTTAACATCAATATCTTATTTCTTGGCAAAAAAAAAAAAATAAACATCAATATCCTATTTACCATTTCATTTCATTTCTTTTTTTTTTTGCCAATATTTACCACTTCATTTCTATATCTATATAATACAAAAAAAAAAAAAAACTTGTGCATTCTAGAAATGTCAAATTATTTTTTTCCTCACGTTACTTATTTTTTAGATAATTTTATATTAATTTTTGACCTGGACAAATTTAAATTAATTGAAACAAGATTTATTAACTAATACAATAATGTCATTTTTTCTAAATTTGTCATCATAAAAAAGAAAACATAAACGAAACGAAATAGAACTTCTACATTCAGAAGATCACTTTTCAAATTAAATGAAGATAAAAGTTTTCTTAAAAAATATTAAAGTAGAATGGCGTGAAACTATAATTAATTGAATTTGATTTTAATTTTACTTAAAAAATATACTGATTTATCTAATCAAGGTAAATTAAATTTTCCGGTAGGAAAATTAAATATTGAAGCATTTTTTGGCATAAAAATATTAAAGTTAGGTGTAATTGGTTGAAGCTTAAAACAAATCATCATTTTATGTTCTATTTCAATTTTAGAAATCTTATTTAATAAATAACAAAATGACTTTGTTTACAAATTCGTAATAAAGTCTGACAGATGCCTAAGAAATTATATCCTAATTAAAAAAAAGTGTATTACATGGTGCATTAAATTGCTTTATCGGATACAATAAATGAAAATTGTATATAAATAAAATTTAATAGAAAATAATGTTGGAGGAATGACAATAAGATCTAAAATATTAAAATTTATAGCCGTTCGATTCTGATTTTAATGAATTAAAAATATGTATTGAGACAATTAAAATGTTAAAAATCTCAATTATAACTAAAATATTAATATTAAATTATTGAAACTCTCAATCTGCTGTTAAAAATTCTATTAATCAATAGTTATAATTTATTTTAAAAAATGTGATATTTAATTATCAGAAATTTAATATTTTGGATTTTTTGGGACAAATCTAATATTTTGGAATTTAAATGTGATTTTTTCTAAGAATATTCAAGAAGGGTAGTATGGTAAAAAGAGCTCAACATGGGACATACAGCCACGTGGGGACAAGGTGATGCATCTGAGGCAATCTTCGGTTGTTCCGTCGCCTCAACTATCTCCGCTTTGAACTCTCCAGCGTCAAGAATTTCATCAACCTATTTTCAATTTATGTTACTATTAAAATAAATGGAGAATTTCAATCAAGTCTCATGGGACCAAAATTATTTCGGTCAAAGACCATAACATTATGAAATTTTACTGTAGATCTGAGGATCAAAATGAAAATAAATTTTAAAGAATAAAGACAATAATACCCCTTGTTTTATTGTTTTTTAAAAATAAAATAAGGTTTTTTTGTCGCCGAAACTTTGATGACAAGTCACCCGGAGCCGTTTGTTGGCCATCCTAACTTCGATGGCACCCACTAGAGCTACAACCACCAAAAATTGATGTATTACTCATAAGAGGATTTTACTTGTTCATGAAGAGTATGACACTTGCAAAAACAACTTATTTAATTTGTATTGTTTATATGTATAATCCACTTGTCCATGAAAAGTTGGACACTTGCAAATAAGACTTGTTTATAATCCCAAATTGATGGGGATGAGTAGTTTGGTAATGAATAAAATAACAAATGCATGTGCATAAAGAGATTTAGAGATTGTAACGACCTGTTTGTTACGCGGATAGTTGAGGAGGGAAAGGGAAGATTGTAATGTTCCACATTCAAAAACGCGTTTGGCTGCCCAAAGTGACAGCAACTTAGATTCCTGCCAAGTTGAATGTTCTTGTAAATATGGGAAAGTGGGTTCCTACCAAAAGTGGGATGAACTTCAAAATGTTCCTGGGACTAATAAAATGTGGAACAAAAATACCCTTGAAAATATGAAATAGATAAAAGATGAAAGCATAACGCGCGGAAGGCTTTGGTGAACCAGTTTGGTATAGTGTCGAAAGCTTGTTTGGAAAAGGGAAGAGGCGAACGGCGTGCAAAATAGAGCTCCGAATCGAGGTAATGTGGGTCTGATTATGTTGTGGTTTATGGCGTGAAGTGGGGCAATATTTTTCCTGTCTGCACTGTGTGTTGAACAACTGGAGAGATGCGGAAAATGTGAGGGTTAATTTAAGCTTGTAAATTGGTATGTTTGTGATGTGGGTTGTATTGGATGAACAGATATGAAAGAAAAGAAGAGTCGAAAGTTGAAACGATGAACAGTACCATGAGGAAGACGATGAACAGTGAAAATAAAGTCGAGTTCAAACTGGGATTATTAAGTTTGATCTAGGTTGTTAAGTTCGAACTGGGGTTATTAAGTTCGATCTGAGTTGTTAAGTTCGAACTGGAATGTTAAGTTCGAACTTGAACTTCTGGTGAAGTTAAGGGTATTTTAGGTTTTTCACACAATCTTCCCACTTAAACCACTCTCTTTTCTTCCAACCAAACATCTCATCTTCCCTCAACCTATGTTCCGTTCCCATGTCTACCAAACAACTCACTCTTTTAAGTTCCCTCTCAATCTTCCCTTCCTTTCCATTCACCTCCCTTCCTTTCTGTTCCCTCCTAAAATGTTCCTTGTACCAAACAGGCCCTAATTCTTCTTCGCTTCTGTCATTTCCCCCTTTCTCCATAATTCTTGGTTTTCTTTTATGCTAGATCCTATTTTTTTTTCTTTTTAAATTAAATATCCACCTCATAATTAACCAAAATAATATCATTTGCCATGACAGCTTTCCTAAATAACATGTCACACTAGCTTATTTAACAAAGTTAGTGTCATATAGGATGAATTAACACTATCAAAGGCCACATCAATTCATTTTCAAATTTCAGGGACCAACGGTTATAAACAAAGCAAACTTGAGGGACCAAAACCAAAATTAGTTGAAACTTCAAGGACCAAAAGTGGTATTATAACCCAAATTTATTTTCAATTTGGTCCTTGGGTCTCCAATAAACTTTTAGAATGTTATGAACCTTGAATAAAATAAATTTGGTTTTGTGGGACTTAATTGAATTTCTCCCTAAGATAAATCCTCATTTAAGAAATTAATTTGGAAATAGGACCTAGGGTGAAGTCATGAGGTGTTCCGTAGAAAATAAATAACCACACAAAATGACCTCCTAATAAATAGGATCCGCATGACATGCTCATCCCCCCAATTTTGGGGTGGGGATCATTTTTTATATTTTTTTATGTATTATTATTTATTTAAATTAAATTGTATACCACACCCTAAAATATTTTTGTCATCCGATATCTCAAATTAATTAATTTCTAATTTTGTATTCAGAAATATTTTTCCTGCAACACTAGTATCTTGAAATATTTTTCCAATAACATCCAATGAAATATTTTTCTAACATCCAGTATCTTAACCGAATTAATTTTTAGTGCATAAAATATTTTTTCAAAAAAAAAAAATAAAACCCCTTTTATTTAGGGATGAGCATTCCTTACTCATTGTTCCCTGCTCATCTTGTGGATGAGCAGGGAATGTGGATTCTAATAATAAATAACCACACCTTGTTTTTGCATTTGGCAGCTAAAATTGAAAGGTCAGAGGTGGGTTTCAAGCCTCCAAAAATTGAACCCTTCAAAATTTTTCCAAGAAGACCCAACCAATTGACTTGCATAAGTTCTTCTATTCCTATACCAATTGCTATTGCCTTTCCCCTACCCTGTGGACTTACTGAGAATACACACGCGCGCGCGCACACACACACTCTCTCTTTCTTCTCCACTATGCATATTCTAAAAGGATTGTGTATTTCGTTGTGTTTTATGGTCATTTACCCTTAAATAACTATCGTTTGGTGAAAGATTGCATTGTCTTAAGGAAACCCTACATACTGAAAGGATGCTACTCTTCATTAAAAAGTTATTGTAAATAACTACTGCATATTGAAAATATCTTGGTTCATAACACAATAAATTGTTGTCTTTTTAATTGAAGTTGGTTATATATATTCCTGTTTTAAAAAGCGGGTTCGAGTTCTTTTTGGGGGAAGAGGCGAGGATGTGGGGGTTAGTATAACTCCAGAAATTTTAATCGGAAAATTAGGCATTATCTAATGTTTAGATACAAAGAGAAAAGTAGGAGAGAGAGAAAACCAGAAGACAATATATGAAAAACAAAATGTTTACATATATTCCAAGATATAGTAAGATGGAAATAAAAGTGGAAGAGTAAGGGCATACATCTTTTCTACCCAAAGTTCTTTTTCCAAAAGTGGAGAGATTTTGAGTTAAAAAATAATCACACACACATATATATACTACTTCCATTCTTAAATATAAGATCTAATTGATTTTTTTTTTTTTAGAGATTGAGAAAGCTCAATAAGTTACTTAATCAAATTATATGTATGTTGTGTATGATTAAATTATATATCAGTTTACAGGCAAGACAAATTAGTTTGGAGAGAAAATGATAAATATAAATATTTTAAAGTAATTTGATTAGCTTCCTTAATTTTCAAAAAAAAAAAATGGATTTTATATTTAAAACCTAAAGTATTACTTTCTAGCTAAAATTATTCCTAAGTCTAAATATTTTTCGTCAGGGTATTATTGTGATTCTGAAATAAGTCTCTTCTATGCATTTGGTTTGGTCTCTTCACACTCACTCACTCACTCACTCACTTTGCAAGCCAAAGCCTATTTAAGTCTCAAGTTCAAGTCTCAGAGGAGACACCTATGTTGGAAAGTGCCATATTCTTGCACACACATTAGTTATTATTTTAACCTCACAAAACTCACATGAGTTAAGATTCTTTGTGCCAGTTTGTGCCACTCAGACATCTTAAGAGCGCAAGGAATTTGATCTGTGAGATTCAATAAGATTGAACCATATTTTGATAAGTTATTTCATGGTATATTTAGGGATTTTATCACTATTTTTGGGCTTAAATTGCATTAATTATAATTAATTGTGATTAAAGTTATTTGCATGAAATTAAGGTTAAAAAGGGACAAAAATGTCATATATTTCATGATTTATCTTAATTGATTGGTTTTTGGAATATAACGTAATACATTTTGGGTTTATTTTCTTTGCAGATCAGTTTAGAAAAAATTACAGAAAAGGATCCAAAATTTCTGAAAACTACAAATCAATGAAGAAAATGACTAAATAAAATTATAGAAAAGGGCCCAAAATTTTTGGAAATTTCATTTGGGCCTTATATTTAAAATATTCAGTTTAGTCCTCCACAAACTTCTAAAAGTTTTATTTTAGTCCCTGGTCAAAACGTAAGGTTTGAAATTTCAAACCTTCTTCTTCTTCTTCTCCACACACAACCGGAGCATCACGAACCATTAAAACAAGTGGAGAGCTCAGAATCGCTTGAAACCACCAGACCATGATACCATCACTCTCACCTTCGCCTTCTTCTTCTTCTTCTTTTGCTTCACTTTCAACAGACATCTTTATCATTGGCGAGACAGAGAGCTTCTTCGAGGATCTGTAGAGAGGAGCTTGGATGAGGAGGTCAAACTTCAAGCAAAAAGGAGAGAGACCAGAGAGAAGAGGACGATCTTCCTCTCCAGTTATCACCACCATCGTGCATCTTCGCTATCTCAGGCACCACCACAGTCATTCTTCACCGCTACCACTGCCGTCAAGCGCGTCTTCATCCTCGCCTTCTACCTCCATCCTTACTCCCTTTGTTCTGACTTTCACCACGGCTATTACATTCCTTCACTTCCTCTCTCCATGTCGGACTTCCCTTTTTTATTTTTGGCGAAGTGCTTTGGTTTTCCGGCTAGCTCAGTTTCCATGAATTTTCAGAGCTCCAAACAAGTTGCTGTCACTGCTACTGAAGCTTCAATGAGGGCTAAGCTTTCAAGTCTTGAGGATTGGGGATTTGGCTTAAGTTCAGGAGCTTCTTCAACGGAGAGTTTTTCTTAATTTCTTTATGAATTTCTTATTCTTATTATAATTCAGCTATGTTCTAAGTTAGTTTCAATAAGATTTTGTTGTGAGTTATTTAGACTCTATATTGTTGAATTAAGATTGCTTATATTATGCTTGGATTGAAATTATTGTGATTGGATGATTTTCAATTATGTATTTTCTAATAATTTAACGAGATTATGCTTGTTATGTGATTACTAGTTTATGTAGTTGATTTGGGTTAATTTGAGTGTCACGATTTTGTATTCATGTTAGAGGAACTATTTGCATTAATTCAATGTATTTCACATATCAAGCGACATTTAATAATATTACTAAGCAATAGCTATAATAATGCGATCGCAAGAGTAGCTATTGATTAGGAATATTAGACCCAATGTGATTACTTGGGATTTTTCAATTAGAGTTGGTAATTTTGACTCCTATATCACTTATTGAACAAGGATAGCTATTGAATCAATTTTTCAAGAAAATTCGCTTCATTCATATTATACTAACCATTCCATTTTATAAAAATTACCAAAAATAATATTTTAACATTTAATTAAATGTCATTACTCTTTTAGTTATTAATTTGAAAAAACCAAAACCCCATTTTCCTTTGTTTTCATTGCATTTGCTTCTTGGTGTAAAGGATTTGTGCATGAGCTTAATGGATTTTATAGGAGAGTTTTTCTATCTTTTTGCATATGATTCTAGAATTGAGATTGATGTTAATTGTCTTTATTGATTTGAAATTTGTAGTTGAGATTAGATTTTGTAGTGTGAAGATTATATATGTTTGAATTTATTTGTGGTTGCAACTAGATTATGTTAATTAGCTTGTTATTGTCTAGTTAATGTGGTTGATTTGTGCCTCCGAAGGGTTGTTTAGCACTCAAAATCAAGAAGACTCATATTGCATCATTCTAATTTCAATTGCACATTAAGTGATTTTAAACATCTCAAGAGATAGTAGTTAGCTATGTTTGTAGGAGTTACTATTAATTGGGAATATTGGACTCAAGTGTTATTTGAGGTTTTTCGTAAAACTTAATGAATTTTACCTTCCACAATATTTTTAAGCAAGGATAGTCACTTTCATTATTACCAAGAGCATCTATCATTCATATTTTCCAAATCCAATTTCATTCAACATTTTAATAAAAATACAAAAGTAATAGTTTATCATTTAATTAAATTGCATTACTCTTTTTGGTTATTAATTTGAAAAACCAAAACCCATTTTCTCTTGTTTTCATTGCATTTGTATGGCTTTTAGATTTTTTAGGAATCAATAAAAGGCTTCTCGAAAAGAGAGAATGATCCTAGGTTTGTCTATACTCATCAATTATTGGTTAATTTTTTATTTGTGGACCCTAAGGCTAACAATAAAAGGGTCTCATCACTTAGTTACAAACTTTAATTAGCTATTGTTCCAATCTCACAAAACTCTCATTAGTAACTATCTTGGATTCTCTCAACTTTGAAATGAACATTTGTGTCGGAATTGACTCAATAACAAAGGCAAATTATATCCCATATGTCTTCATATATCCTTCCTTCTTTTTATCCCACAAAAATGCTTCTTATCATTAGTGTGTATATGTAGCAATCGATTGAAATTGTTGCGCAGCCCATGTTTCCTATAGCACTAGGGCATGAAGGTGTAGGATAAGCTTATTACGTCAAAATCATTATTCAAACCCAATCAATCAATTCTAATTAATCCACAAACAACTTTCATTGTCATGAATAAAAATGCAGGGTTGTGGAGAGCACAGGGGAGAAAGTGACAAATCTTAAAGTAGGAGATGTAGTGATTCCAATATATATTGGAGAGTGTGGAGAATGTGAGAACTGTGTTTCAGAGGAATTGTAATACCCCAAATTTTGAGATTGGAGGCTCGGGAATAAGCCTGAATTAAGTGGACTGCTAAGCCTGGTTTAGTAGATGTCCCACATTTATTCTCTAATGTTCCTTATATCTTTGGGGCATTAAAGAAAATAAAATGGTGAATTTTGAAGAAAATGATTATGCTTCCAGTGAAATTTTCTGTGAGAAAGTGAGCTTGTTATGAGGTTTTGGAAGACCAGATGATGAGAAAAAAATTATGAAATTTTACAGGGCAAAAGTAGACATCCTAAGCTTTAATTTGATAGGTCATATGACTCAATTAAAGCTATATACAAAAAGATATGAATTTTTAAAGTTAGCCTAGAAAAACTAGAAAGTTTCTGGAATGAAATATGGGAATGATGTGCTTCCAACTGGCTAAAGTCTATATTTTTCCTTGAAACTAGACTCAATAAGGGTTCTATAGCTTTTGGAATCGATCCAAAACGATGTCTACAAATTTAGTTATAGTTTTTCAAAGTTTAGGCAGAAAATCTGCCAGAAAATCCGAAAATGAAAGAAAATGTAATGGCAAACTTGTAATTTTTCCAAACAAGCACAAAATTAATTATTTTCCAATTAATTGAAGTTAATTTCAATCAACTAAGGAAAATAAAAGGGAAAAATATATTTAGAATATTTTGGTCAAATTAATATGAATTTATGGGAAATGTGAGTAAAAAGTGTAATTTTGACCAAAATTGAGACTTTACGTATATACTTAACCGGAACAAGTTGTGAAGCCAATTGAGACCACAGGGAGGGATCCCTAGGAGTCTCCTACATGTAACAAGAAGAAGGAAAATATTAGTTTGGATTAATGAGTAAAGTTATATGTACATAGGTTTATGTACACAAAATTGGTTTTTGGTAATTTTTGGAAATTAGTAAATAAAGGAAATATGACATAAGCTAATGAAATAAAACTTCAGCTCCTACCTTTTGCTCTCATAAACTGATGTGAAGTTCAGCATTTAGAGAGAGGAAGTGCAGCCATGTTCTAGAGAGAGAAAGGAGAAGAGATCTTGTATGGTAAGCCGATTTCTCCGGTAAATCTTTACCTCACGTGTATAACTCTGCTCCTGAACTTCTATTCGGTATTCTTGAAGGTTGTGAAGCTCATATTTTGGTGTAGAGGAGTTAGGGTTTAAGCCAAGAAGAGGAAAAGCTAGTAGGAGCTTGAGGTAACTTCCAAACCTTCGTATATTAACTATTATGGTTGTTGTGGGCAATTTAATCGGTGAAATTTCGCCGGATTGCCGTTGGTTTTAAATTTTGGAAATTGAGTTGCCTAAGGGTTATGCTACCCAATTTTGGTTCAAATGGTAGTTATAACCTAATGTAATAGTTAATAAAGTGGTTAGAAGTATAAAAGAACGTGTTTACAGAGCCGAAATCACAAAACCCTGATTTTCTCTAGAGAATACATAAGTTTCAGCCATCTCTAGTTAGGGGTCTTAAAGTTGGATTTTCAATGATTTGATGATTCCATTGCGTTCAAGAGGGAAAATTAGGTGGGGTTACAGTTTGTCACTTTTTCGGAAAAGCCCGTAAAAACATAATTACGAAAACGCCCCTGAAACCCTGAAATAAGGGCTGTCATTGGTATTTTTGTAATTTGACAATGAATTTGATAATTCCAAGTCTGGAAATGGATTCTTTAGATGAAAATATGTAAGAATAGCCCATGTCAAAATTTCGGGAAAAGTACAGTCGGATCAGGTACGGCGAGGCCGGGTCGGGCCCTTAGGGGCATTTTTGTAAATTTTTACGATAGACTCATATAACTACCAAAAATACTATGGAAGTATCTAAACTAGTACATTTGACGTTTTAGGACCAGGTTGAAAGCACGAGGGATTGGCACGTAAATCAAAGCACACGATTCGAGGTGGAAAAGGTCTACGGTAGGGAACTTACCTCTCCTGCATGTATTTGATATTTTCCTGGTGTATTGATGCATGTCATTGCTTTGCTTGATTATATGAAACATATATGAATGATTGAAGCTCTGTTTTTGTTTATACTGTGGACATAGTTTTGTTGCACGAAACATTGAGCACGCAGATATGTCATTGTGTGAACATGAGTTTATGTAATGCAAGCATGTCATACATTAAGCACATATCTTACATGCATATTGATACTGTTTTTCTACTGAGATTCTCTTGAATCTCACCCTCTGTAACCCCCTGCTTTTAAACACGTAATTATAATTCGATATTAGATAATTAAATTAGATTAGAGACCTTCGGATAACTTAAACTCATTTTAATCTCCTACTTTGTAGTAGGGTTTTCACAAAATCATTCAAAATCTCTTCATGTTCCTGGTCTCCATTTCAAAGTTCGAATATAATTACTTGTGCAGTTTATCTACATTCACGTATGACAGAGTGTATAACCAAACCCCCGGCAACTCCCGGGTTCTATACATATATAATCTAGAGTTTATAAATATCCACTAGGGGATTACACAACCAAAATCGAATATAATATTCCTAATTCAAAATATAGAGTAATCCCGAGTTTAAAGTAGATAACCAAGTCCTAAAAGGATAACCAACGTCTCCAAAATCGAATATACCCCTAAGGGTCCTAATTGCTCCGGGTTGGCCGCTTTTCCTTTGAGCCACATGCCCTGTCTGAAATGTTAGTCATAGGAAAGAATGAGATTCGAGAGAATCCCAGTAGTAACAAACCACTCATACAATGTATAAATACCAAGCATGTATATAAATCACAACCAGCAACAACAGCAACATCAATCTCAAAGATACATGGTTTTCACCACAAACGACAGCACTCACGGCTGTATACACAATACGACAGCTCTCGCTGTAATCTTCATCACGACAGCTTACGCTGTAATCACAATAACGACAGCTTGTGCTGTAAACGACAGCTTGCGCTGTAAACGACAGCTATCACCAGCTGTAACCGCAGCAGCATCAAAGAAATCATCACAGAACCATGATAACACACACATACAAAGCATTACACACAGTATAAGAGAGAGAGAGAGTCACTACCTGATCCTTTCCTGACGTCCTTCAGCGCAGTTGGCTCACGAGGGCGGCAAATATCAAAGCCTATAAACAAAATCAAGAATGGTGGATTAATTTCCTACCCCTAATTCCTACTTTCAAACACTTAGAATAGGTTCCATATGAGTCTATAATGAAAATTTACAAAAATACCCCCGGGGACCCGGCCTGGGCCCGCCATACCCGGACCGGTTGCACTTTTCTCGAAATTCTAATCTGGGCTATCCTAACATATTTCCGCCCAAGGAATCCATTTCCGTACTCAGAATTATCAAATTCAATGTCAAATTATGAAATTGCCCTTGGCAGCCCTACTTTTAGGGTTTTAGGGGTGTTTCCGTAATTATGCTTTCTCGGCCTTTTTTGAAAAAGTGCCCAACTATAACCCCACCTATTTTCGCCCACTGAATCCAATGGAATCATCAAATCATTGAAAATCCAACTCTAAGACCCATTTACAGCCTTGGCCGAAATATACATGTTCTCCGGGAAAAATTGGGGTTTTACGATTTCGGCTCCGTAAACGCGTTCCTTTCTACTCCTAACCACTTTATTCACTATTACATTAGGTTATAACTACCATTTGAACCAAAATTGGGCAGCAAAACCCTTAGGAAACTCAATTTCCAAAATTTAAAAGCAATGGCAATCCGGCGAAATTTCACCGATTAAATTGCCCACAGCAGCCAGAATAAGCAATATACGAAAGTTTGGAAGTTACCTCAAGCTCCCACAAGCTTTTCCCAAATATTGCTGAAAACCCTAAGTGCTCAACAACAGATTTTGAGCTTCCAAACCTTAAAGAACAAAGAGGAGTAGCTTAGGATCGGAGTTATACGCGTTAGGAGCTAAATCGTCGGAGAAATCGGCTTACCTTGTGATTTTTCTTCTCCTTTCTCTCTCTACAAACCTCAACGTTCTCACTCCTCATTCAGCTGCTGTGTGCGACAGAAATGAGCTGAGGAAGATGATAACATATTTAATTCCATGCTGATGTCATCTTTTATTGAGATGATGTCATAATTCCCATTTTCGGATTTTCTGGCAGATTTTCTGCCCAAACTTTGAAAAATCATAACTAATTCTAGAAAACTCAAAATGAGGTGATTCCAAAGCCAAATGAAAGATATTTAAGTCCTCTTCATAGGAAAAATATTGTCCATTACTAAAAATCACCACACAATTCCAGAATTACATAAAACACATCACTGCCCCAAAACAGAGTTCAGTTTCCATCCCAAACTTTGGACAGTTATATCTCCTAGTTCACAAAACGAAATGAAACAAATTATATGTCCATTTTGAAGCTTGAGATGTGAACTATAAGACTGGAAAATTTCAGAATTTTTAGATACCATTTGGTCATTAAAAACGTTCACACAAACGGACTGCCCAGAATAGAATTTCACTGGACAGAATTTTAAATTTTGCATCTTTGCTTCCATTGGTTCCATTTTCATACCAAACCTCATTCCCACATAAATTTTCACAAGGAATCCATTGGAATCATTAAAATATCCAAATTCCCATCACACATTCTTCAAAAGTGTTTATTCAACAATAATTACATCCACTTTTGAAGTCATTAGCCCTTAATCACTTTTTGGGATATTACACCCTCCCCTACCAATAATTTAAATAGGAGGAGATAGAAGATACGCTGAGAACAAATAAAAGAACAGTATGAGGGGATTGCGGTGGTGGAACGAAGATGAGAAGATGTCTCCGTTTCACTCGGATGGGTTTAGACACGCTGGTAGCATTGTGCTGTTACATTGATGGAAATTATTATGTACGAACCCCTATAGGGAATTTCTGTAATCATGCTTATATTATTAGTATATTTTCGCTATTTCTGTGTTGCCCACCGAACCGCATATCATTTTCTGTGAATACTCTAGTAAAGGTGAAATTAAAATAAGGGCGTGACAGAAATCAAACATTTGCATGAGATATCCTACGATGGTAAATGGACTTATGCCTGATGGCACATTAAGGATTTCTGTTAGAGGCCAAAAGGTGTACCATGTGTTTAATTGCTCAAAATGGTGTGAGTATCACTACATAAAAACACCCTATTTCAGACGGAATTTTTCCATAACAAATTCCGTCGCAAATTTTTCCGACGGAATTTTTCGTGGCAAATTTAGCTACAGAATTTCCGACGGAATTTTTTCCGTGGCAATTTCCGACGAAAATTTCCGTCGCAAAGTTTTCCGACGGAATTTGTCTTTGAAAATTTTCTGTCGGAATTTTTTCCGTGGCAAATTCCGTTGGAAATTTCCGTTGCAAAGTTTTCTGATGGAAATTTCTGTAGCAATTTGCCACGGAAAATTCCGTCAGAAAAATTAAAAATTATTAATTTTTTAAAAAATAATATTTATAAAATTAAAATATTAATTATTAAATAATTATATTTAAATTTAATTATTAAAATTATATTATTATTTATTAATATATATGTTATTAATATTATATTTATAATTTTATATTAAAAATAATATTTATAATATTAAATTATTGTTTATTGAATAATTTTAATTAAAAATTTATTTAATTTAAATACATAAATATTTTTTTGTTTTTATTAAATTTTCATTATTTTTAATAATATTATATTTAATTAATAATTAATTATATGTATATAATTAATTAATTATATGTATGTATGTTTATATATATATGATAATATTATATATATAATAATATGTAATAATATAACACAGGTTCATTCCGGCGCAACTGGCAAAAACTCGGGCGCGAAGGCGTCTGCACCCTGAGGTCGCGGGTTCGAATGGGAGGAGAGGCATTTGGAGGAATTATGCTCTGAGGAGCAAACACGTGGCATTTGTAAATGAAAAAAAAAATTAAAAAATGTTCGATTTTTTTAAAAAAATAATTTTCAATTTTTTTTAAAAAATTGGGATGAAAACGAATTCTGTCGGAAATTTTCGACAGAATTGGTTTCCGTCGGAATTTGTGACAGAACAGATTCCGTCGGAAATTCCATCACAAATTTTTTTGTGACGCTATTATTGCCGACGGAATCCATTCCGTCTGAAAATGTGTTCCTTCGCATATTCCGTCATAAATGCTGATTCCGTCGCAAATTCCGTCGAAAATCAGGTGTTTTTTTTGTAGTGTATATGGTTAGTGATGAAAACTACCTTGTGAAAGTTTATCCAAGTATTGATTTGGCTCATGCTAGCTTCATCTTTTGTGGATTCTCTTCTAGTTTTGGGTTTGCTTGGAAGACAACCCAAGTTCAAAGTGGATTATCTGTGTGTGTTTTCGGCCTTGGAGCTGTTGGATTAGGGGTATGTATATTTACCATAACAACTACTCCCCAAGTCCTAATTATGCGAGCGCTAGTTATGAATTTGGTCTTGTGGTCCTAAATACAATACCTATATCCATTTTATCTCTAATATTTTTCACTTTTTGCCAAATTGATTGACTTAACTTATAATTTGTTATAGGATCTAATGTTACATAGAGATATTTTAGGGAGATCATGTCATATTTATTATAATTAAGTAATTTATTTAACTTAAATTATCCAAATGAGATAAGTAGCTCTTATATTAAGGATCAGAGCAGTGTCACTCCTTCCGGTCCTTAATATATGACATATTTATTTAATTTGATTAAATCAAAGTAGTTGGTTGAGTTAGTTAATATGATATGCATTTTCTAAGGCACTTTAGTTATCTTCCTTAATTCCCCTATTCCTCCTTTTCCTTGATTATTAATGAGGGAGCATAAGAAAAGTAAATTAGGAAAAAATTGATAAATATGAAATTATTTCTTATATTTAGAACCAAGAACAACTCCCAAAATATATCTTATATCAAGGACTGGAGGGAATATTTTATGAGATACATTTGTTTTACTAGTTTTTATTCCGCAGAAAAAGATTGTTTAATGGGCAAGTTAGTTTAGTTACTTGAATGACAGGATATAAGTGGAGCCAAGATGAGCTGAAGATGTGGGAAGGGAAAGGAACATTTATAAGTTCCCTCGTTTGGTACGCAATTTTGGCTCAATCTTCCCGGAAATTCAAGTCCCCGGGCCCACCAATGTTCCCTTATTTATGGGAAGATGAGATCCCCCCAAAATTGGTGGGATCCTAAGTTCCGTAAGTGGAGGAAGATCTGAAAGACAAAAATGTCCCTGAAATATTTAAATTAAAAGACGGGAAATTTGAACTTTTCAACAGAATTTACTTATCAAATTCGAATTTTTCAAAATTCCCGCCTTGCAAGTTCGAACTTCATCAATAAATTCAAACTTTTCAAAATTCTCGTCTTGCAAATCCGAACTTCATCAATAAATTCAAACTTTTCAAAATTCCCGCCATACAAATTCGAATTTCATTAATAAATAAATATTTTTTTTATTTATTTAAATTATAATTTATAATTTATTCATTTTATTTAATTTTTAAATTATTATACTACTAATTATTTAATTTATGAATTGAAATATAAATTTAATTAATATATAATTATTAACTTATATTGAGGGTAAAATAGACATTTCTCTTTTTTTACCTCAAGTTCCACCCTCAATTTTCTTCCTACCAAATAACTCATCTTCCGTCACCCTTTACAATCTTCCTTTCCCTTCTCAAAGTTCATTTCCCTCTTCAAATCTTCCGTGTACCAAACAGGCCCTAAGATAATTGGGATTGATGTAAATGAGAAGAGAGAGAAATGAGACTTTTGGAATTATTGACTTTATAAATCCAAAGGATCTTTCTCATAAGCTTTCTTCTCAATTGGTGAAGGACCTTAGCTGTCGATTGGGTGTGGATTATTCTTTTGAGTACACTGGTGTTGCCTCTTTGCTCACTCATGCTCTAGAATCAACAAAAGTGGTAAACTTCCAAATGACCATACATTAATTTAAACTATAATTAGATAAATCTTCTAAGGTATTTAATATTCTTTTATATTTCCTTCTTCATTATTATAAGCTTCAAATTTGTAAATAAGTGTGTCCCAAAATAGTAACTTCATTTTAGGTTTATCTAAACATCTATTTCATTTTTCCAACTTTAGACTTTGCTAACCGTATTTATTATATTTTTTCTCTCTCACGTATCCTTTTTACATATATAAGGGCATAATTGAAAAAAATGATACATATTTATTGCATTTAACTAATTTTTACATTTTCTTTTTATTTACGCAAATCCGTTATTTGAAGATTATAATAAGGGATGAAGGAAGGATCATCCTATATAGTACAATAAACTGCCTACGAATTAACCTTTAATTAATTAACGTGGATAAACAGCATACACATGTTGTATATTATCCTAAAAAAACTTAATTACAAGCAAAACAAAATACAAAATCCTTTTAGAATATGCATAGTGGGGGGGAGGGGACTACTCCGAATAATTTATTGTACATAGGGTAGAGGAAAGGCAATAGTAATTAGTACAGGAATAGAAGAACTTGTGCAAGTCAATTGGCTGGGTCTTCTTGAAAGTACTTTGAAGTGTTCAATTTTTGGAGGCTTGAAACCCAAATCTGACCTTTTAATTTTAGCTGTCAAATGCAAAAACAAGGGGAAAATTTATCTAGATATAGATCTTAATAATTTCATATCTCCATACTCTTAGTAATGTTAATCACATTTAATTTCACTTTGTAAATATAGTAATAATGATGGATTTTTATTTATTTTGTTATGAAAATAAGAGGAATTTGAGAGAGATTTGGGATGAGAGAGACGAGCAAAACCAGAGAGGATTGGAGAGCAATGAATGAGTGATTCTTATTCCATTCCTTATCACAAATGTGTGTATATGCCTCTATGTATAGGACCCCAGTATTGAACACTAACCCTATAATTTACAATACTTAAAGAGAAGAATTAACCAAATATTACTGTACTATTAGATGTTATAAAGAATAAAGGTTACAAAGCCTTCAATTTAGGGGTTAAGAATCATCATGCCATTCAATATGGATGGAAGGTAAAGAACTTTATTCTTGGATGTTATGGACATCCATATAATTATGATATTCATAACACTTCCCCTTGGATGTCCATGAGCAAATATTGTACCTCATTAAAACCTTACTAGAAAAAACTTAATGGGACAAAAACCTAGTTAAGGAAAAAGAGTACACAATACATATTGAAGTTGTCTCATTAAAACTTTACTAGGAAAATCTTATGGGACAAAATCTTAGTTAAGAAAAAAAGAGTGTAGCATGATATTTACTCTCCCTGATGAAAATATCATATGTACTTCTTCACATGACAACATCACTTTTACTTCCACTGATAACAACATCGCTCTTTGCCCTTTTTTCTCAATAGAATATGCTGATCTCTCAAGTAGATTATTACAATAGCTTTTGAGCATATCTCATTTTTAGCCAAACTATTCTTGATTTCATTGCCATTAAATGATTTGTCAAAATGTATCCCAGTAACATATCTCTCTAACATATCTTTTGGATATGTTAAATTATCAATATACCCAATTGGCTTATGAGCTGTAGGAATAACAACAGAAAAGTTATTCTAAAAAATAACCATGATATATCTTGCATCCACATATTCAATTTATTCCAAATAGAATGTTCTCATATAATAGTTTTTAGAATTATTACATCAAACCTTAGTTTCATAGTATTCATAGTGTACCGACGTGAACTTAATTTCACCAACAAAATATAATAAATGCAACATTAGCAAGATAAAAATATTCAAAAATAAATGGTTCTTCTAAATTAAAACATTAAATTCAATATATTTTTGTAAGCAAAAACACCATAGAAAGAAATATATGTGATCTTGAAATCATTAAGGCATTTAGTAACTCGATTTATAAGTAAAGCAAAATGTAAAATTGTTCATCCTTCAATGCCATTTTTTTTGATCAATTATATAGGCTCGAATTATTTTTAAACTCGCATAACATTGTATATATAGAATGATTATTTTGTAGATGTTTATGAAATTTTAGATACTTCAAGGATTCTTATAGAAATTTCAATATTTAATGAGTCATAGATAAATGCTATATATAACAATATCTAACAAACACATAATTTTATTTTCATATGCTATCAGGATAATAATATATGCAAAATTATTATATCCACCATAAAATAATATGCCTCATCATAGTCTTCATTAGCCTATGTGAACATCTTTTTTTTCACTTAAATGTTTATATATTTCATATTTTAGATGTTGGGACTACAGGTTCATAATTTTCACATATCAAAATAATGTAATCTTATTTTCATTATATCTTTTCCTTTTACTTTTACTTTTGGCCAATCACCATTCTGTCTACCTTACAAGACATATTTATTCATAAGATCCTCATTTGATCACTTGAAATTCTTTTCAAGACCATTGTCGACAACTTAATCTTTTTGGTCCATTTTTTCCATGACATAATTCATTGAGATCTCTTTATTGCTTTCAAGTGCCTGAACCTCTTTTGAAATTTTTGCAATTAGTTATGTCTTGGCCTCTTCTGGTGTACCTACCTCCTCAATATGACCATCTTGATTATTTTTACTTTTCTCTTTTTTTGGAACTAATTATTCTCTCATGCCTAAGGCATGTCTCACTTTCATTTTTGCTGATTGGAACATTTTCAGCTAGAAATGTGATTTAATAATTCTCATTTAAGTTAGTAATTGCATCTGGCTAATATCATGTAATATTTCATGAATGCAAAACCCAATAAACTTCTGGTTCATATTGTTATATTCAAAGATCTATACTTGATAGTAATAATGCATTATTTTGTTCTCTTTTCTAGATATTCAATTTATCCCCCCTCATGTTAGGAAAAATTTGTCAAATGACAATTGACTAATTATGTAATATAAGTTTCCTAAATCCATTCATAACAATTAACTAATCATGCAGTATAGTCTCCTAAATTTATTCGTTTCCTTCAAAAACATCCTTTTGTTTCATTTAGAGACAAAAAAGAAGAAGAAGATTCTTACCCAACAATTTTATCCCAACTTTCTTTAAACATCCATTTATGTACAATGTGGTGGATTAATAGGAATAAACATTGCACATTCAGACATTTAAGATGGAAAATATATGGCTCTTGACCAAAAGCCAATTTTAATTGGAGAATTTTTGTTGGCTAGTGCTGCAATATGTAAGATCAAATATGTCAATACTGAAATAAAAATTTTGTTTTCATAAGTATTGATTTAGCTATTTATGGAGGTTTTAATGAATGAATCGTATAATCTGAAAATTGCACTCTTAACATGATAATTTATTTAAAAGATTTTGCAAACGTTAGGTTGTAAACTAATAGTAATCTTACATGTAACCATTTTATAGATACATCTATTAAATTTATTCAATACTTGTATAGTTTATATAATATCCCGAATTTTGGACCTAGAGACTTAAGGATATGCCTATATCAGGCAGACGACTAAGCCCAATCCGGGAAGAGCCTAAAGAACATCGAGAAATAAAAAGACTTGAGGGGACTATGTGATCCAGCCCGGTGGGCCTAGTACGCATAGATAATAGAATCAAAGTGTCGATGTAGATATACACAAGACAAATATACGGTGCCATTGGATTGGTAGAAGATGCCACCCAGCTATGTCATGAGGTAAAGGACAGATTAGTTGGGCGAAATAAGCCAGTGTAGGTGTGCACATGGCATTTTTAAGGCAGACATGTGTACCCTACATTTTTGAAGTAGACATTGATATGTGGCGCCATGTAGGGCCCACACACATATACTTTGAGTTGGCATCATTTGTCGGGCCTCAATATACGTGTCGCATTTTCGATCAAAACCCGAGTAGAGTCCCAAGTGAGCACCGATAAAGTAACTTTAATAAAGTAAGTCATGATGAGTAATGATGACTCAACTTTTGTGTTGGATGAATAAGAAGATGACACTTGTCATCAAAGTACACATCATCATAAAAACACTATTCACACTTTTTAGTTGGCACAATTGGAAGGTGACACTTGTCCTTTCATCATGAGGTGTCCTTCAAACCTTTTGGTTGGCATTCCAAGACGGTGACATGGCACTGAAGTCAGGGGAATTCACTAGTCCTCCAATTAACTTTTCCAAGCACCGAACCTAGGAGTCAGGGGGATTCATCAGTCTCCTCTTCCCCTAACTAGACAAAGGTGCCACCTAGGAGAGATAAAAAGAAGACCAATTGTTTTTGGACACATGGCAACCTAAGGCTCTAATCTTGTGACACTTGCTAAGCTAAGATGAGATTACATTGCAAGATTAAATCTCAACCATTCCCTCCCCTTTATGTGATATTTCGGCCAGCCATGGAGAGAGAAGGGAAAATATGAAAATTCCACACAAAATAGAAAGAAGAGATAAGGAGGAGGAATAGTGATATTTCTTGAATACTAGAACCGATTTCGACCCCGAATCGCCGTTATCGTCCAGTAAGTGTTAGAGCAAGCGTTTCAGTTAAGAGGGGGTGAATTGGGTAATACTAAAATTTCGTTGCAAATATGAAAACTTGACGGTGAATACAAAGCAGTAAAGAGTAAGGAGAAATATCACCGAAGTGTACACCGGGAGTTATACTGGTTCAGCCACAACCACTTTGACCTACGTCCAGTCCTCAGAGCTTCTCTGAGAGTTTCATTATAACTTCCAAGATTCAGTGGGTTCTTGGCACCTCAGTACAAGTAAGTTCCTTCGCCTGGACTCTCGCTCCCCCTTACAAGTTGTAATCCAATCCCAACTCAAGGTTCCACAACCTTAAGTTATCTCAATAACAAATATTGAGTTTGAATGAAATATCTCTCTCACAGAGTGAATTAGAATCACTAAAGTACAGAATTACAAGTATGTGTAAAACAGAGTATTGAACTTGATAATGCATTCGTGTGTGTGATCTTGTTGTACTCTCTGTTTGGATGTTCCCATATATATATAGATGTGTTGGTAGTGACCGTTGGAACATTTTCTTCTTGTCTATTAGAGTGTACGCAGCCACTGTTGACTTTTCCAGTATTTGAAAAATATCCGTTTACGGTAGGTGGCGGTAGGTAGCGTTTGAATGTTGCATTTGACTTTCCTTATTTGGTAAAATCTCTTCATTATTTATCTGTGGATATGTTAAGAATACTAATACAATGAAAGGTTAATCATATAGGAAACAAATCAAAGAACGTTGGAATGATTTCTCAAATTCTAAACTTGCATACTCGAGTATTCATTAAGTTTACTCGAGTACTTACTCGAGTATCATCGTGATAGTAATGATAGCAAGTTACATAACTCGAGTAGTGCATGAAGTAAACAAATTTACAAACCTTTGGAAATACTTGTTTACTCGGGTACTTACTCGGGTATGGCACACTTTTCTTCATAGGTTACTCGAGTAGTAACTCGAGTAAATTCTCCAATAAACTTTAGGTTACTCGATGCTTCACTCCAGTAATGTTGGCAGGATTTCAAGGCCGAGAGCACTTCAAGTTTTATTACCTTGTTACTCGAGTACTTACTCGAGTAAACATAAATTTTCTGCATAGCTTACTCGGGTAGCAACTTGAAGTTCTCTTCCAATTAACTCTGCATACTCGGGTAGTGACTTGAAGTTCTCTTCTAAATAAATCTGCATACTTGAGAAGTGCCTCGAGTGAAGTGTGATAAAAGCATTTCATGTTATTCGAGTATTACCTTCAGGTTTTGCTTACCACAGTGAGTTACTCGAGTAGCTCCTCGAGTAACATTGGCAGGATAGAAAATGCCGAAAGCAACATATTTCTTGAAGCAGGGGACTCGAGTACATACTCGAGTATCGTTGGCAGGCCGAGAGTAACTAGAAGTCTTTTACATGGTTACTCGAGTATTTACTCGAGTAACGTTGGCAGGCCATGAGCAACTGGAAGTCATTTACCTTATTACTCGAGTGCTTACTCGAGTAACGTTGGCAGGTTACTTGAAGGTTGACTCTGATTACTTCAAGTTTCTGTCTCATTACTCGAGTACTTACTCGAGTAACCCTTTAGAAAACTTGCTAGTGATGAAGTTTCTCAGTTTTTTTCTCTTGGCCTTTCTTCATTACTCCAATGCTTACTTCAAGTAATGATTTGCCCTGTTATTACTTTGTTCAAACTTATTTGTTTATCAAATCTTTTTCATACCATCCTTTGTTATCATCAAAACATGAGAGATCTAACAGTAAGTTCTTCAAGAAACTTCTTCTACTTACTATAAGCTTCAATTCTATGGTCTCAAATTTCTCATCTAAGATGTTTTGTGTCATTTAGTTAGCTGGAGTGCCGCCAAAATACCGAATCGATTGTAGAAACGCGAAGAGGTAAGCTTAAGCTTTATTTTGAACCAATTGATTTGTTGTTTGGATGAGTTTTCATGGGGGGTGGGGTGCTGTTCATATTTCAACCAAGGGATATTTTTGAGGTTTAATCATGTGTTTATGGTTAAATGATGATTTTGGAAGTTATGTTCAAGTGCTGCCAGATTTCGTTTTCTGAAGGCAGTCAGTTTGTGATGAGTTTTTGAATGACTAAATCTTGCCCAATGGCCATGAAAATTTTCATATTTGAAGTAGACATCATAAGCTTTAATTTGATATATAATGTGTATCATTTGGGTTTGTAGATTGTGAGATATGAATTTTTGAAATTAGGCATTAAATCTGGAATGTTTTCTGGATAAGTTGTGTTGTTTAATGATTTTGGGAAATTTAGCCTTGTAATTGGCAGTGGTTAATATTTTTCCATTGAAGTAGACTTAATAAGGGTCACATAGGACTTTAAACCACTGCAATTATATTTTTCTAAATTTAGTTATGCTTTTTCAAATTTAAGTGAAAAATGTGGCAGATTAGGTGGACCTACAAAATTATGGCATTTAAAGGAATTTGAGCCAAGTATGGGTCCAAATAATAGAGTCAAGTCTTAGAGGTTAAAGTATCCCATTAGACACTCAATTGTCATTACTCTAATAATGTAGCTATATATCTAGGGCCATGAGGTGACAAAGAAGAAGCAATTTCAGTGGTTGGAAGGAAAGGTACCAAAAGGGGGACTCGAAGACAAAAGGTAGTGAACTTACTTACTTGCGTGTATGTGATATTTATGTTGTGTATTGATTTGCTATATTACTTTACTTGATTATGTGAAGCATGCATGAATGAATAAAGCTCTATTTCTATTTTTGCTGTGACCATAAGTATGTTGCATGAAACAATGAGCATGCAGAATATCATTATGTGAATATGAGCTTACGTAAGACAAACATATCATGCACTAGCATTCATCTTAATTACATGTATGTATGGAATGTTTGCTACTGAGATTCCCCCGAATCTCACCCTTTTCCACCAACCATATAGGCAGCTGAGCATAGAAGAGGACTGCAGGATGCTGTATCAAGAAAGAAGTTGCAATGAAGAAAAGAAGAATTATTCCCGCACTAGTCCGTTATGTAAATTAATATATTTGCAATGGTTAACTGTATAACTTGTATGACGAATGAATTAATTATCCAAGCGTGATAATTGAATTAGGAATGGATAATCGCATGATACGAGCCCATTAGTTAAGAAACCTTCCGCACATAAAAATGAGTAAAGAATCACTCTGATTAAGATAATAAAGAGAATTAAGAAATGATGAGTGATGAAGAAGTTACAAACCATTTTATGATAGTTTTTGAGAAGTCTTCAATCACTAAGAAAAACCCACTCAACTACAGGTTCGTGTCATATCCTGAGGTTGGGAATTGAAAGAGCTTTACAAAAGAATACTACTTAGTGGTTCGAATTCACCTCGTAAGACTCATCAGAACGATAATATACTAAGGTGTTATAGTTTACATGCTATTTGTATGGACCCAAATATTTCAATAATTTGATATATTTCCAAAAAAGTAGAGTATCATTTCAAATCACAATTAGTGATAATCAATTTTTTCTAAGAACAAGCAACATATAATACTTCTTGAATTATAAAATAATATGTTGGCTATTCATGAAGAATATTCAAGTTCTTCAATAGATGTCAATGCATAATATTCCACTACTATAGAAAATCGAAGCTATAGCGCTTCTTTTTTTATTATTTGTGGCATTTAAGAAGTGTCACATATGCCATCACTACAAAAACAAGCCGTAGCACTTCTATAAGCACTACAACTTATATTTTATATTTTTTAAGATAATACTTGCACTAAGTGCTACAACAAGTTTAAAAAAAATCTGATTTGCTACAAGTATTATTTTTTAAGAAAAATTAAATATTTTTTCATATTGTTGTAACTATTACATAGTTTCATATATAACCTATATTAACAATTGTATCTTAATTAATTTTCAACATATATAAATGACAATATTTTTTCATATTTCAAAATAAAATAAATATAAAAAATATATTGAGCAAATACATGCTACTAATAAAATTAAATTTGTAAGCTTAACAAAATTAAAAAAACTTACAATGTATTGGGAGCTTATAGATCTGAAACTTTAAAGAGAGCTCAAACTTCAACACACCACCACTTAGTAAAAAAGTTCAAAGAGGAAAAAAGGAACAAATTAAAAAAGTATTAATTACTATATATTTTCATATACAACCTATATTAACAATTAAATTAATATAAAAAATATTTTCAGCATATATAAATGACAATAGTTTTTTAGATTTCAAAATAAAATTAATATAAAAAATACATTGAGAAAATTAAAATATATGCTACTAATAAAATTAAATTTTAAACTTAAAAAAAATTTAAAAACTTACAATGTATTGAGAGCTTAGAGATTTGAAACTTTAAAGATAGATCAAACTTCAAACACCACCTAAAAAAGCAGTACAAAGAGGAAACAAGTATAGATCAAAAAAAAGAATGAGCTTTGATTTTGAGTAGGAAGTGGACAAGGGAAATGGGGAGTGAGGATAGACATATGAAATGAAAAAGAGACAAAGGAAATGGGGAGTGGGGATGAAGAAGAGGGAAAATGTGAAGAAGAGAGAGGGAATGGGGGTGGAGAAGAGGAATAAAGTGAAGGAGGGAGGGAGTAGGGAAGCACGAAGTGAAGGGGGCGAGGGAGAGGCGGAGTGGGTTTAGTGAGAGAGTAAAGTGGTGAGAGTGAATGTGATGCAGGCGTGGTGTGTGGTTGGAGTAGTGAAGTTATAAGTAAGGGCTTTCTAGAAAAAGAAGACAATCCTTATCTATAAGGTATTTTTTTAAAAAAACTTACGGCTGCTGATGTCCTTTTGTTGAAGCAAACACTACAGAATGCCATTATGGTTTTTTCTAAAACATAATTTACCCCCAAGCAGCAGGCCACTTCTTTTTGTAAAAAAGAAGAAGAACCTGTAGCACTTCTTTAATGAAGTGCTACAAAACGTGCACCACTTTTTCCCCTTTTTATAATAGTATTCAATTATATATATAACTCTGATAATCAAACAAGTCATGCCAATAATAAATTTACTCCATCCGATCTTAAATATAAGACAGAGTTTACTTTTTTTTAGAGATTAAGGAAGCTAAATAAGTTACTTAATTATATCATATATTGTGTATCCTTAGATTATATATTCGTTTATTAGTCAGACTAATTAGTTTTGAGAAAAACATTTAAAATAAAAATATTCTAAAATAATTTAATTAGACTCCTTAATTTCTCCAAAAAAATCAACTTTGTCTTATATTTAGGACCGGAGGGAGTATTTGAATCAGTAAACTTCTAGTTTACTATATCATATTTTTTAACCACCGGCAAACTTTTCAATCTCCATAACATATTGATTTAAAGTCTTAATATGACATCTATTTTTTTAGAAATCAATTAGGATTTGCAAGGAAGTATATAAGTAGAGTTTCTCAATATTAACTCACACTTATATTCTAATAATTTCTCTCTCAAGTGTGAGTCATGTAAATATACTTCCCTTATTCAAAAATGTTGATCCATATATAGTTCTTCAGGAACAACGTCAATTTTGTCAAATATAAGTTCTTCAGGAACTATTATACGTTATTGTATTTCTATATAACATCATTACTCACTAATAATAATATACTTCAATTTACCTCTTTATATACACATCCAAAGTGTAAAGTGCTTGAAATTTTCCATCTCATAGGGAAATATGAAGAGATCCATGATCAATATATATAAGGACCATACTTATATCATGTTTCTTACATCTATTACATCAAATTCTCTAATCATGCATAACCATGTGTCCTATTTTTTTCATCTAAGTTTATAGTTAAATAATAATAATGCAAAAATAAGGCATATGGCTACATATGATTGAAGAACTTAATAAAATGGATATAAGGAACTTAATTGACCTAAATATTTTCCTATATATAAAAATCACATTGCAATGATTTGTTGCATTTAGGGGATAAAATAATGAAATGAAGAAAATTAATGTGAGCGAAATGTAAGGAAAAATGACTTTAATACAAAAAAATGAATAATTGTGATATCTATAGTCATCTATTCAGAATGAATTATTCATAAAATTAGATAAATTCTCTCAATTCAAATGTGGCATAAATATATGATTTTTTTCACACATGTCACATAAAACTAATCTGATTCCAATATATATGTGTGGCCAATAATTGAAGAAGAAATTAGAAAGAGACATCATAAAAAAAACATTCACCCCCATTTGGAACCGAAATCAAAACAACAATCATAAAAATGTCATTTCGTAAGAGAGTCAATAAAGACACGCAAAGACTACAAAGAGATGCAAACAAATATTCTCATAAACATTGTGGTCCCTAAAACTACAATTGAATAAGCACTACCAAAAAATACCTGATTTCCGACGGAATTTGCGATAGAATCAGCGTTTGCGACAGAATTTCTGATGGAACACGTTTCCGACGGAATGGATTCCAACGGCAATAATACCGTCACAAAAAAATTTGTGATGGAATCTGTTCCGTCGCAAATTTCGATAGAAACCAATTCCGTCGGAAATTTCTAATGGAATCTGTTCCGTCGCAAATTCTAACGGAATTTTCTGTCTAAAATTCCATCCGAAATTTTCGACAGAATTCGTTTCCGTCGCAATTATTTTTTTTAAAAAAAATAGAAAATTATTTTTAAAAAAATCAAAAAATGTTTTAATTTTCTTTTAATTTACAAGTGCCACGTGTTTCTCTTTAGAGCACCAAGTGTCCCTCTCCCATAGCTACCAAGTGTCCCCTCCTCGTGCTGCTACGTGTTGCCTCCTCATAATTCCTCTAAATACCTCTCCTCCCATTCGAACCCACGACCTTAGGGTACAGAGGTCTTCGCACCCGAGTTTTTTCCAGTTGCGCCGGAATGAACTTATGTTATATTATTACATATTATTATATATATAATATTAGCATATATATATAAACATACATACATATAATTAATTAATTATATACATATAATTAAGTATTAATTAAATATAATATTATTAAAAATAATGAAAAATCTAATAAAAACGAAAAAAATATTTATATATTTAAATTAATTAAATTTTTAATTAAAATTATTTAATAAATAATAATTTAATATTATAAATATTATTTTTTTATATAAAATTATAAATATAATATTAATAACATATATATTAATAAATAATAATATAATTTTAATAATTAAATTTAAATATAATTATTTAATAATTAATATTTTAATTTTATAAATATTATTTTTTAAAAATTTAAAAATTTTTAATTTTTCCGATAGAATTTTCCGTGGCAAATTGCGACGGAAATTTCCATCAGAAAACTTTGGGACGGAAATTTCAGTCAGAAATTTCCACAGAAAATTCTGTCGGAAAAATTTGTGACGAATTTTCGTCGGAATTTGCCATGAAAAAAATTCTATCGTAAATTTCGTCAGAAATCGGGTGTTTTTTTTGTAGTGAAGAGAGAAACTCAAATTCAGCCACAACGAGATGCAAACAAATATTCCCATAAGAAACTCTGGTCCCTAAAACTATAACATTCTGACCTTTGATTGCCTTTATAATGAAGTTCAAATGCTTGTCCCACTCCTATAATAAAAGCATAATAGAGCAAAGCATTGGCTTTCCTGACACGAGAGCCTAATAGAATTAGTTCAAAAGGAACATGGCAAGAATGCTTAATTGGCTTGACAACGGTTTTTTACCTCTTGATTGTGGGTTCAAACAATTATTCAAAATTTAAATACTTGTTCAAACAACTTCAAATACTTGTAGTAAAATTTATATCATCAATAAGTCACAATAAATTCAAACTAATGTTCAATAGGATCATATAAATAAAATATAAATGAACAATATATCATCTCTTCACCCTTTTAAAGGAATCCCAATTGGAATCATGCTCTTGTTAGGCAATATATCATCCCTCTAATTTGCACACAATGCATCAATAATATATATATATATATATATATATATATATGATCACATTTTAGGCTCTTTGATATCATAACCACACTTGGCATCTTCACATAGTCATTTATGGCTTCATAACTATTTGTTTGATAGCTATATTTGATTTCACTTTATATAAATTCATGGTCATTTGTCTAGGAGGCTTTGGGCCATATCATCACAACTTTTGCTCATAATTATATTTCAATGACCATGGCACTATATGTCCTTTTTCTAACATGAGTTCTGCCATATGCTAGTCTTCATGACTAGGATAAAATTTCTCTTGGGTCATTGGCATTCAAGACATGGTAAACATACCATTTATCAAGATCATTACCAAGTGACCTTTTAGAAAGTAACCAATTGAAAATAACATGGTTTCTTACCATTTAATCATAAAATAAAGAGCAACATGGCTACTGGCCATATCAATATTGTGCCTTTTATATTAGTCATTTGATATAAAAATGGATAATTACAATCATAATAATAAAATATTTTTACTTTAAATAAATAATTATTAAATTTATGACAAATAGGATGTAAGTATACCTTTATGTGAAGAGCAAGAGTCTTCATAATGAAGTGGCAATGGTTACCGAAGGAGCTTTTGGAATTGGAGAAAGCATTAGATTTTAAAAATAAACCCAACAGTGTTGCTTTCTTGTGCATATATAAAAAATTTTAAGGCCAAAATAGCAAGGAACTGAAATAATATGGGGGCACATAAGGCTGCTGTGTAAGAAATTCCTGCAAAATTTCAGCTTTTTAGAACTTAAAAGCCACCACCAGAAAATATATTTATCAATAAATTACAAGTAAATGTTAATCAAGAACACTCTAGCAATGGCCAAGTCCTAAAATATAAATATAATGAGGTTCAAATTCACAGACCTGGAACATTATGAGCCGAGAGGAAGAATAACTTCAAACTTTAAGGAAATTTATACCTTCAAAAATTCAGTGCAAACAAAATACTCAGAGACTTTGTTGCGCAATACGCAAGTTATTCTTGAAAAGCCAAAAAGTTTAAGAATTTACTACAGTCGTTATACATATGTCGGTAATCTAGTCCATATGCATAAAAACAAAATCAAAATTAAAAAAACGAATTTAAGAGATGTCATTCCTGATGTGAATTAAGTTCGATAGTTGGCATCACAATAGGAAAGATAAAATAAAGGGGCAATTACAATGAAATCCCATACAAGGGAAAAAATGAAGAAATGGTCCCTGAAGTTATCAGTGTAAGCTCCTCGACTTGTTAATAGACGCTCCTCGACTTGTTATTAACAACTTCAGGGACCATTTTTTCATTTTTTCTCTTGTGTGGGACTTCATTGTAATTGTCCCTAAAATAAACATAAAGCATCCATGATTTCGAGGGGGAGTATTCTATGAACTAATTTGATAGAGTATCATGTTGATAACGTGTTATGAAAATAATAAGAATATGAGAGAGATGAGCAAGATCATAGAGGATTGGAGAGCAATGAAAGAGTGATTATTATTCCATTCATTATCACAAATTGTGTACATGCCTTTATTTATAGGGCCCCAATATTGAAAATTAACCCCATGAGTTACAATACATAAAGAGGAGAATTAACCAAACATTAGTATCATTAGATATTATAAAGAATAAAGGTTACAAAGCCTTCAATTTGGCAGTTATGAATCATAATGCCATTCAATATAGATGGAAGGTGAAGAGCCTTATTCTTGGATATTATGGATATCCATTCAATTATAATATTCATAACATTTCTTAACAGGATTTCCCTCTTGGTGAACTTCAGACCCACGAAATCCCTTTGACAGAAATAAGCAAAACATTTGAACTATCAAAGCAGCAAGAATTTATCAAAGTTATCAAGAAGATATGATGTTTATAATACTTCATACATAATATTAAGGAATAATACCACCAGTTTATTTGGTGGGGTGACTTTATTGGAGTACTTGTTAAATTAGGTGATGGTTTTATGTCTGCATGAAAATATGAAAATATGCTCTAAATATTTATTTATCCTATCAACTTGTATCAATGCTTCTGTGTCAAACCATAAAACTAAATTTGTGGAGAGACATACTGATTACATGTCATAAATAACAAGGTTTCTATCTATCACACCCATTCAATTCTTTTTTAATTGTTCTTTTAATTTTTTCCCATAAATTTCATTGAGCTTCATGATATTTTGTGTTTTATTTTTATGATATTTCACTCACATATTTTAACAAGGTTTAAATGTTATAAAAATAGTCAATACCCTGTAACCCAAATGGCACTAAAAACCTCCCTTAAATTTTTCGTAAGTGCAAAGTTGTGATAACCTTGTTGAGGGTATGATGGGTGCTTGATTGAAAAAATTATTAAAAAAATAAATATATTTTTTTACAAAAATACACTACTGATATAGTTGGTTCTTTTTTTTTTTTTTTTTGGGTTTCAAATGAAGGGCAGTTGCCCTAAATTTTAAAGAAGCTAATCTCTCTCTCTCTCTCTCTCTCTTGGGGGGGGGGATAAAATCCTATACAATCATTTCCATAGAACAAAAAACCGGACCGGACCGGCCGATTCGACCGGTTGAACCGGGAACCGGTCCATGGTCCAGTCCGGTTTGCTGATAAACCATCAAACCGGTTGAACCGGTCTAAAACCGGTTCGACCGGTCAGAACCGGTAAAACCGATGGTCGAACCGGTTTCGTTTTTTTTATTTTTAAATTTTTTTTTTTTGCATTTTGAGGGGAAAATGGAAGGTTAAAGACTAAAATGAAAAGAAAAATATATAAAAAAAGAACAAATCTAAAAAAACTGAAGAAGATAATGAAAAAAATTATTTAAAAAGATATAATAATTATTGGAAATGAGATATAATTGCATAAGTATAAGCATTATAACTAATACTAATAGATTTTAAGCTTTTTGTTTTTCTAAAAATATTTATTTTTATATATAGAATTTTAAAAATATATTAATGTATATTATTACTAATAAATTATAATATGTTAATATGACCGATTCAACTACCGGTTAGACCCCGGTTGACCCATTAACCCTTGAACCTGTGCTGTGACCGGTTCATTGTCCGGTCCGGTTTTTCGTTCCTTGATCATTTCCAATAAGAGTCCTTAGGTAATCACGATACATATCTAAAAGTGAAGAGCATGTTAAACCCTTATTTGCTAAGATGTCAGCCACTTTGTTTGCTTTCTTGAAATATGAAACACTTGTAAGTCCCATCAAACTTCAGCATCCCTTGTATCTCCAAGAACATAAGACTACAATCGTTGTTCCTATTTATATAGTCATTGCATTGAGACAATACGCTATAGGGATATGCCAATAGGGTCCATGGTGAACTTTTTGGGCCTCAGGTCCATATTCATCCTTTGAAGCTGCTATCACTTATCACTTCCTTTCTAAAGATTATTACTCTGATCTTATTTATAAGTTCTTTTTAATTAATTCTCACATACCAATGAGAGTTAGTTAACTCATTAATTATAGACTAAATTTTCAATATTGCCCTTAGCTATGATTGGTTTCAAAAGCCAACATAAATAAATTCTTTTTGTTTATTACAATTAAAATGGGTAACAAAAGTACAGAACACATTTACTACCTTGAAATTAGACTTATAAATAGGATCAAATTTTTTTTGTCAAAAATGACTTATAAATAGGACTAAAATGGTACTCCATTTCCCTGCAAAATGAGTATCCAATGAAAAACACACGGACAAAATTTGTTATCATTTTTTTCTCCAAATATCCAAAGAAAAGGAAAATCGGAAGTAGAAACAGAACAAGGCTAAAAACTAGTATATTTGTTTTTTTTTCAAAGAAATAAAAACAACATATTGAGACACCCAAAACAATCTAAACTAAAAGGTCACTTGACTCAAAAATTGAACTTAAATATAATTCATTTATCATAATTCTTTCCAACCGCCAAGTCTTAAATATTTAATATATTTATGTTTTATATTAGTAAACTTTGTTTAAAAAAATCACGTTTAAATTCTACACATTTATCCAAAATGGACCATCTCACACTGAAATCTAAGCCTTTGATGTCATAGGAGAAAACAGAAACGGACCCCCATACTAGAAAAGGAAGTAAACATTCAAGACATGAGTCCTTTGATGACCGCTAGCCACTCCAAAGCTCAGTAGTGTGGCTCATCAAGCCTGTGAAATCTTCATCATCAATCTAAAAAGATTGTCTTACCCTCAAGCCATTATCTGACAAGAATTAGATTGTCTGCCGTATAAAGAACAACAACAATTTGTTTATCCACATCATAAGATTCGACAAAGTGTTATGTTGGCTGTTCTCCTTTATCTGGATTTGGGACTAGCTATATAAATAGGCAGAGTTATCTACCATATAAAGAACTATAAAAAAACAGAAAAATACAAGATACCAATATGTCAGATGTACATATATCCAAAGCGAGAGATATAAATTCCATTCAAGAGATTCACATGATTGAACTATCTGTCCAGCACGAAGTCTTTTGCCAACGAACATGCAAGAAAAAATAAGTATGGCAAAATAAAGTTGCAGAACAAATTGTAACAGGGATACGGTCTTCAATTATCTATAATCACTACTCAAGCGTTGGTGGAAACAGTGAAAAAAACGGAACCAAACAAGAATCGCCTCACAGGGAAGCTTCCACTTCAGGATCATTTTCTACTGGGGTTGCAGGCACCTTATTGCCACCTCTCAAGCGACGTCTCAAGCGTGAAGACACATTATCAATGGCAGAATTTAGTTGACCTATCTTTTCACTCAAAGCCAGGGTCCACTGTTTTCCAGAAATAGTAAAACCATTGTAACTAATGCCCTGAATGTTCCAGCACCAGGAGAGATTTTATTATAAAGTCAAGGGAAGCCAAATTACCTCTAATCCTTCGTCATAGTATATCGGCCTTCTGGCCTTACGAAACCCGTGTTCATTTTCATTCAGCAGAGATCTTCTAATCTGCAGCATGCAGAATGAAGAATTTAACACCCAAACATACAAACACATTGAGAATTCTACATGATGGGATTAGTAGTAAAACCATCTCGCAAGCAGAAAACAATATTTTCAATACTTCTACCAACCGAAAGTCAAGAGATAAAGATGACAACAGATTTCAAGGATAAAATAGTTCCATTCTTAAAATACAACAAATAAAAATATTAAGAAAATGAAAGGAGAAAAAGAGTCGAGACTCAGACCTAACACTGCATACGTTGAATCAGTAAAACTATGTATAAGAATGAACCACCTTGATGTCTCAACCCACTCAAACAGCGTGTTTGAGGGAAAAAAAACAAAGCAATAAAAAAAGCTGCTGTAACTTAGAAGTGGGTATCGGAAGCTATTCATACTAACTGGATAACAGGTTTAATTTTTTTTTAAAAAGAAAAAAGAAAACTGCCTATTAATTTTCATCTAAATTACAAATCCAGTCCTTAATATAAGATTTAGTTAGTAGTGCAAATTATAATAAATTGGTAACTGCTTAAATTTTCAAAACTGATTGTTATTTTATATTTTTAAAACAAACATTGAGAAACAAACAAAAGCATTCACCTGGGGAGCAAAGGTGTAAGCTAGTGTTCCAAAAATCGCACCTCCCAGAAGAAAACCAGCAACAAAATCCCCCCCTCCACTTCCATTATCACTGCAATTAGAAGAAGACAAAAATGTAAAAAGAGCAGTGAATAAACATAATCTTCCGCACAGGAAACCAATAGGATCATGTCCTTTGTGCAGGCTTACATCAAGCAAAAGGCACTAGTATAACATCAGGATTATATGCATACAAAATATACAAAATTGAGAGGTATAGAAAGCCCTATTACAATACCATTGAGTTGCTCAGGTCATGGGAGCATAGAGTAACGTTAAATCTACTTTGAAAATTTAATTATAACTGGTATCTCTACTTCTGTTCAATCAAATAAAAAAAAAAGACTGTTTCCAGGATTTGAACTCGTGACCTCCATATCACATGACAGCAACCTTACCGCTGCGCCAAGGCTCACCCTCTACTTCTATTCAATCAAATGACATTAGTAATTTGACATATTTCATTAGTTACCGTAGTGAATGGTCACAGACAAAATTGGCGTCATAGTGAAGGTTTTAGGCAGTGTTCGGCAACCTTCAAAACCTAGGTTTCAGAAGCATTTTTCCACAAATCAAGACAAAACTCCTCTCACATACTTAACTCGTAAACTGTAAAAGCTATTCTCCAAAAGCTAATCCGAACACACACTTAATCTCAACATAAAGTCACAATCCTCATTACATATAAACATAGGACTATGGACCAATTTTTATAGTAAAACTACGTATTTGAATACACTGTGATGCTTTATTTTTAGAACAAAACACACTTTTCTATGCATTGCACAGATACTAAAGAATAAGTTGCAGTTATTATGTCCTCTGAGTAGTGTGGCTTAATATAAATTTTACTATAAACCCTATATTGATTAATTAATCGCTTTATGAGTCCATTTTTGTCTTCTTTGAGGAAAATAAAATCATATAGTGATGACTGTGGAGCTATAAGTGAGAAGCCAAGGTCATTTTTAAAGAAATCATCCGGTTTTTAAGGGTGTTGTTTACACTTGTTTCCATCAGACAGCTTTAATTCCTCTTCCCATACCCAGATATGTTTTGAATAAAGAAATTTACACTTTGCATATACTTTTTTAAGTATTGTGCACAGCACCTACATAACCATGACTGTCCCTACCAGCTCTGAGTGTATCCTGAATATCAAAATTTACAAGGTAGTCCAGCCTCCAGTGTGTCGATGGAGTGACAGATGTTTTGCTGCCAACTTTTGTTTTGGAAAATATATGTAATTTAGTCTGAATTTCTGAATACAAGCCTCAAATATATGTCCATCCATCCACATATCTACTCAATAAAAGGTTGGAAGTGTAAACTTTTATTGGACAAAAATGGCCGGACTTTTATACGAACTATAAATAAATAGAGATACCTTAAATTTCATATTAAATAATTGCAAATAAGACCAAGCAGGTCAAGGGGGTCTGAAAAAAAAGTCATATTGCAATTGAATTATTGAGTTCCTGTTATATAATAAGTATGAAACACCCCCTCAAATACACCTTCCATTGTCGGGCAACCCACTTCCTCAATTCCCAGCTCATCTCTTCCTCAATGCCCAATACTAATAACTAATCATGTAATAGAATACCACAGCCTTTACAGGTTTATACTAGAAGGAACCATGTGGGTTAAGTAGGGGCAGTTTAGTCTTTTACTTTGTTTAAGGAATTGCAGGGTAGTTTATTATGATTTTCTTAGCAGTTTATGTCAGTTATTAGGTTATCCTTATCTTATCTTAGACAGTTATTATGTTGTAAGACTATTTAAAGATGTTGTAAGACTTGTTATGGATATGAAGTATTAACTTGAAATCCTGTTTTGGCTAGAGTTACAGATACTGGCTCTAGAATTGTCCTTAAAATTCTTTTAGTTCTCAAGTCCTATCATTTTGGTATCAGAGCCATAATCTCTGGGCCATAGTGGTGTTATGGGAAATAATAGAAAGAAAGCACAATCTACTGATTCTGCAGTACCTAATCAGGAGGCAGAATCTTTGAAACTCCATGAAACTGAATTTCACTCCTCTCCTAAAAATTGGTCACAACAATTAACTTTCATTGTGACCAAATTACAAGACCTTGATGCCGATATGAAGGAGTTAAACAAGAAGAAGCAACCTGATATAGAAATCGAACAAGAAACTCAGATTACTTACGAAGAATTTGATGATTTGGATATTGAAACTCCCTAGTGGCACAAGAAGCCAAACAAACGTCCTCACTCCAAAGTCGAATTTCCTAAATTTGAAGGTGGCGATCTGAGAGGCTGGGTTATGAAAGCAAAGAAGTACTTCAGGCATTATCAAACTCCTAAAGATATGAAAACAGAGGCGGCTGTGATGAATTTGGAAGGAGAGGCACTTAATGTATTTACCTGGGTTTCTTCAAGCTGAACTATACGATATTGAGAGGAATTGATTCAAATCTTTCAAGAACAATTTGGACCAGCCGAATTTTAGAACCCAGATGTCAACTTAAGTGACATAAAGCAGATCGGTTCTATAGAAGGGTACAGAAAAGAGTTCGTGCGCCGATCATCTCATGTACAAGGATGGCCAAAGCATTGTCTCTTAGGGGTTTTTATCAATGGCTTGAAGGAGAATTTGAAATCAGATGTGAAGATTCAGAAACCGAGAACTGTGTATAAGGCCGCGAGTCTTGCCCTTAAATTTGAACCAAATATCTGCCGCATCAATCCAATTTCAAGGCTACGCAACTGAAGGGCCCCGAAAATAATTTAAATTGGCAAAATACCAAATATCAGGGGCCATGTCATAATTGGGGAATTAATAATTCCTCCAATTTGGCAGTTTCCAACTTCAATAGGCCGTTACTAATTGCAGGACCCTCTAATCTTTCATCAACAGCACAAAAGTCGGGATTGACGGAATTTGAACGACAATTAAGGAGAAGGATCTTTGTTATTGGTGTGGAGAAAGATTTTCTCCGAGTCATCGCTGCGTTTCATCATCATTAAAACTCATGGATATTATCAAAGACTCTGATGAAGGCTACATGGGCGAAGAAGAGACTGCAAGTGACAATTTGGCCGAGATTTCTCTACACGCTTTTCTCAAGATGAGTTCAGCCACTACTATGAAAGTTAAAGGTGTCGTTCAAACAAAACCAATGCTGATCCTAATTGACAGTGGATCAACACACAATTTTGTTTCGCACACAGTGGTGGCAGAATTGGATATCAAGGCCGAAAAACTACCTCCTTTGGGTGTGCAAGTTGGAGATGGCTCAATGGTCTCTTGTGATTCTATTTTTAGACAACTTGCAGTCAAAATACAGAATTTAACAGTTCAAGATGATTTCTTCCCTTTCAAATTACGCAGCGTCGATATGGTGCTTGGGATTAAGTGGTTGGCGTCCTTGAATACTGTTGAAGCAAATTGGCAGCAGATGTTCATGATATTTTGGGTTGATGGTCATCAGTATAAACTTCAGGGAACTCCTCAACCTGATTCTAGTCCTACTCTATGAAATACAAATGTTATTCAACAAGAATCAGAACCCAATTTATCTATTTCTGATCGTAGTGACATTCTTATCGCACAATTTGAGATGTTGGAGGTTTTATTGCAAGAACACCAGGAAGTATTCAAAAAACCTCACAATCTACCTCCATTTAGACGTTATTCACATGACATTCCTTTATATCTAGACACCATTCCACCTAATATCTGCCCTTACCATTATCCACATTCCCAGAAGGACAAGATTCAGTGCCAAGTTGCAGAATTGCTGCAGAAGGATTTCATTAGTCCTAGTGTAAGTCCTTTTGCCAGTCCCGTGTTACTAGTGCCAAAAAAGGACTCGTTTTGGAGGTTTTGTGTAGATTACAGAAAGCTTAATTGCATTACTATTCCATATAAGTATCCTATTCCTAATATTGATGAATCGATTGATGAATTGTATGGGGTAAAGTATTTTTCAAAGATTGACCTCAGATCCGGTTATCATCAAATTCGGATTCAACCTGAAGATGTGCACAAAACTGCATTCAGGCCACCATGAACAACTTATCCCGATCTTTTCTTCGAAAATTCGTCTTGGTCTTTTTTGATCATATGTTGGTGTACAGCAGAACTTTTGAAGATCATATTTCTCACTTTCAGACAGTCCTTTCTCTCATGCAACGACATCCGTTCCACATTTTACTTTTCTTCAGGTCATCTATACTACAAAGACAGGCTGGTAATACCAGCAAATTCTAACCTTAGCAGGTTGATCATGACCGAGTCTCATTCTTCTCCATTAGGAGGCCATGGTGGTGTGTTAAAGACCCTTAAAAGGCTATGACAACACTTTTATTGGAGAAACATGAAGGAAGATGTTCGGCAATTTGTCCAATCATGCCTGGTATGTCAGAGGAATAAATATCTCCCTCATGCTCCAACAAGCCTTTTAAACGTAAAAATAAATCCTTTGCTGAGGGAGGAATATAGTTGGGGGAAAACTAAAAATAGAAAGAAAAAGGGTGGGGTGGGTGGGGATTGCATCAAGCACAGAAGTTTTGCTGATAGATACAACTTTACAGCTAAAGAAGACATGGATCAAATGCGTGATGAATACAAGCAAGCATAGCAAATTAAACGATCATATATCTGGCGAAAGTTTATAAAACGCATACACAACTGAAGTGATTCAAAAATGGCATACCGATATTCAGCACGAATTGTAGAGCTGCGGTTCCTTCTCAAGATGTTAGATTTCCTTTGAGCAGCAAGCTTAGCCGAAACCCTAAGAGAATTAGGATTTTTTAACCAAATCTCGCGCGGCTTAAGATGGCATCCACCTATTTCCAAATCAAAGCAACAACCTTATAAGACCCCAAAAAATCTACGTAACAACAACAAATCAATAACATTTCCTCCGGTAGCTAGAAAAATAAACTTCAACATCAGAATAGTTAGAAAAATAATCTTCAACATCACAATCTAAATCCCTTCAATTCATCGATTGTTGAGTATCACTTTATAATCACATGAATCGAGGATGACACGCAGCTATAAAACAAAACCAACAATTCATAAAACCATTTCTGAGATGCAAATGTCATTAAAAAAATATCTATACGGCCTTCCACTCAAATCTGTTTATTCTCAGCAACCCCAATGTGAAGCAAAAGAAACAAACCAGAAAAATCGTCCCTGTTTCAAACAACAAAGTACCGGAAATAGAAATGGGCGCGAAAGATGTAGCCATGGATGAAAGAACGAAAAGTTATCGAGAGAAGTGATTGAGATGAAAGAGGAGATACTGAATCGGAAGGCCAGAAAAGTGGGAAAGGCAAAATCGGTGCTCCCTCTGGTTCGCACTCGCAGTGCCTCACCGTTGAGGTCAATTGTCACAAATACCCCCTGCATTACATTAAATTACAGATATTGTTTTAAGATCAATATCCTATTTACCACTTCACAGAATCACAACCACTTAATTTCTATAAGCATGTTTGGAATCACTTTTGAAAAGTTTGTGAGTATTTTTTATATAAATTGAAATAAAACTTCTCTTATATATTTATCTCATAAATCATAAATCACAATTAAAAAGTTGTTTTTGAAGGCTCCAATCGTTATTTCAAACAAATACTATATCTATACATATTTATTTTCTTGTGCATTCTAGAAATGTCACATTATTTTTTTCTAAGGTTATTTATTTTCTTGATAATTTTATATTAACTTTTGACCTGGACAAATTTAAATTAATGGAAACAAGATTTATGAACTTATATAGTAATGTCATTTTTTATAATTTTGTCATCATCAAAAGAATACATAAACAAAATGAAATGAAATGAAATAGAACTTCTACATTCAGAAGATCACTTTTCAAATTAAATGAAGATAAAATTTTTCTAAAAAATATTAGAGAAGAATGGCTTGAAATTAGAAATAATTGATTTTGATTTTAATTTTACTTAAAATTATACTGATTTATCTAACCAAAATAAATTAAATTTACAGGATAGGAAAATTAAATATTGAAGTATTTTTTGGCAGAAAAATATTAAAGTTAGACATAATTGGTTGAAGTTTAAAACAAATCATTATATGCTCTATTTCAATTTTAGAAATCTTATTTAATAAACAACAAAATGACTTTGTTTTACAAATTCATATTAAAGTCTGACAGATGCCAAAGAAATTATATACTAATTCAAAAAAAAATTATTATTACATGGTGCATTAAATTGTTTTATCAGATACAATAAATAAAATTTGTATATAAATAAAATTTATTAGAAAATAAGGTTGGAGGAATGACAATAAAGTCCAATATATTAAGTTTATAGCACTTAGGTTCCGATTTTAATGAATTAAAAATATATATTCAGACAATTAAAATGTTAAAAATTTCAATTATAACTAAAATATTAATTTCAAATTATTGAAACTCTCAATCTACTGCTAAAACTTCTATTAATCAATATTTATAATTTATTTTAAAAAATATGAAATTTAATTCTCAGTAATTAATATTTTGGATTTTTTTGGGACAAATCAATATTTAGAATATTCAAGGGTAGTATGGTAAAAAGTGTTCAACATGGGACATACAGCACGTGGGGACAAGTTGAGGCATTGAGCAAGAGGGAACCCTTGGTTGTTCGGCCGTCTCAACTACCTCCGCTTTGGACTCTCCACCGTCAAGAATTTCAATCAAGTCAGATAGGACCAAAATTATTTCGGTCAAGAATCATAACATTACGAAATTTCACTACAGACCTAAGAATCAAAATGAAAATAAGTTTCGTAGGTAAAAAGACATATTACTTCATTCTTTTAAAAAAAATGTTTGATCATCGCCGGAGGCGACCAGTCACCGACATCCGCCAGGCTAGGGTGGCAACTGCCACCCGGCCATCGTAGCTCTGGTGGCGACCGGCAGGATCTCCGACCACCAAAATTTAATGTTTTGTTCATAGAAGGATTCCACTTGTTCATGAAAAATTATAAATGTGACTTGTTCAATTTGTGTTGTTCATATGTATAATCCACTTATTCATGAAGAGTTAGACACTTGTGAATGAGACTTGTTCATAATCTCATATTTTCTTGTTTATCTATTAATTTGTATTGTTCATATGCTTATTTCACTTGTTTATGAGGAGTTTGATACTTGTAAAAGAACAACACAAATTAAATAAGTATCAATTGCAAGTGTGCAACTATTGATGAACAAGTGGAATCCTATTATAAACAACACATTAACTTTTGGGGGTTGGAGCTCCTCCGGAGCTTCGATGGCCGACTGGCGGTGGCTTCTTTGGCCTAATGGCAGTCGGTGACTAATCACTGGAGTTCCAGCAACGATCAAACCATTTTAAAAAAAATAAAGCAAGGGGCATTATTATCTTTTTACTTATAAAACTTATTTTCATTTTGGTCATTAGGTCTGCAATAAAATCTCAAAATGTTATAGTCCTTGACTGAAATAAATTTGGTGCTGTGAGACTTAATTGAAATTCTCCCTCAGATAAATCCTCATTTAGGAAATTAATTGGGAAATAGGAACTAGGGTGATGTCATGAGGTCTTTTAGAGAAAATAGATAATCACTCGAAATGGCATCTTTACCCTTAAGGAAAAAAGTAATCAACTCCTCCCACCTTTCCCATCTATCAGCTCCCTAGAACCAGTTTCGGTGCCTATCCACCAGGCGCTTATCGAGACATGGATGGTCCCAATTTAATTTTTTAGTAGGTAATTTTTAAATAAAAAATTATTTTTTGAAAGAATGTTAGTTAAGAAATTATCTTTATCTTTATTTTAGATTCTTTACCCATCATTAAAATAATTTTTTTAAAAAAACAAAAAAGTAAAGAAAATTAAATTTGGAACGTATGTACATATCTCATTTAGACAATTCAGATGAGATGAGCGCCTAGTGCACTGAAGCTGGTCCCCAGCTCCCTCACTTAGTCACTTTTGCATCATCAACCTTTCTACACCGCCATATCTCCCCAAGCAGCTCTAGCAACCAACAATGGTGACTTCGGCAACCAATGGCGACAACCTCTTTCTTGCAATGTCAGATCCAGTGACCTTGTTTGTTGCTATTGTGCTGTCATTTTTCTTCCCCCAATTCTTCATTCTCCGATGCCACACCCTCCCTCCTCTTCCTTCCTCACTCTCCCATTTCTTTGATCTCTGATAAGTAAAATATTTGCATATTTATTTTTCCTTATATGATGATTTTATGGAAGATATTTGAGCTTAATATAATAAATTTTGATGTAATTAATAAATAAATAATGTTTCTGGAATAAATAGTATTTTAAAAATAAAAATAATAAAATAATAAAAAAGTACAAAAGTCACTGTAGCAACAGAATCATTGTAGCAGATGGTACTATAGCGGACGGAAGTTACCACTGTAGCGGATGGAAGTACTGTAACGACGGAATCACTATAGAGCCGCCGGATACTGTAGCTGTTGCCGACAGTCACTGTAGCAATACTGTAGCACGTGGTGTTTTTCCCTATAAATAGAGATCAAGGCCAAGCTCAAAGAGGAGGAGAGGAAGAGAAGCAGAGGTTTCCTTCTCCAACAGGACGAGGTCCTTCTCTAACTGGGAAAGATCTTTCTCTAACATTTCTGTGTTCATTGTATTAATTTTTAGATTTAATTTCATGCATTGCATGCCTCCATCTTGGAAGGCTTAGGATTATATTACTTTTTGCATGCCTCCATCTTGGAAGGCTTAGGATTGTATTACATTTTGCATGCCGCCTACATGGAAGGTTTTACCTCCTAAATGGACGGCTAGATTTCTTCATTTTTCATGCATCTTTTGGTTGCATATTTATGTTTGAGAATTTAATATTCTAGTTTTATGCAGTATTTTTGAGGATTTCATTCAAGCTTTATGGAATGTTAACTTTTTTTTTGTTTTTAATTTTATCATGAGCTAAATTTTCATTTTCCTAGGGTGATGACGTAGCTTACTAATGATGGATTGAATCTTAACTTATTAAATCTAGTTTGAATTTCTTCTTCATGATTGAGTTTTAATTATTATTCTTAATGTTTTTTATTGACTGGCCATCTTTTGAATGATTTCAATATGCATATTGAGACTGGAAGGAGATACATGTGTGTAGACCCTATAATTAAAACCATGACTTGCATATGAAATAAGAATATATTCATATGAGTTGTGTAGTCTTACTAAGTTCCATAAATTTTAGTGCATAATTAATTGCTTAAATTCATATAGGAATATATTGGATTAGCAATTGATTATAGAATTGCTTGACCTTGAAAGAGGCTAGTAATTAAATTAGGGAAACTCAACTATAAATCATGTGGAATAAATTAGGCTAGAATAGAAAAGTGATTCAATCCGAAATTTGTGAAGTGAAATATAATCCCTAGGGCTTTTTCTCATATTTGCTTTCTTATCATCTGCACTCATATTTAATTGTTTTTCTTTTATTTTGTACTCTCAATCACTAACTAATTGATCGACTAAATAGAATTAAAATTATCCATTTTGGTATTTAGTGCTCAATCCTCGTAGGAACGATGCTCTACTTACTTCTATATTACTTGATTACAACAGTGTACACTTGCATTATTTAATTGATCATTTATACTCGTATCAATCTCCAGCGCCGCTCCCTCCCTCCTCTTGCCTTCTTCACTCCCCTATTTCTTTGATCTACGTTGTCATTCCCTCCCTCCTCCACCTTCTTCACTCGGTTGAAAACAAGAACCAAACTTTAAAAGGAAAAATAATAAACCTTGTGAAGTGCAAGCCATGACAAATTTAGTAAGGGTGTGAGACAAAGAAGTAGACGAAGTGAACCATGGCAAATCGAAGGACTATAAAGAGCACACCAGAGGGAGGGAGATGAAGGGAAGCTTTTTGTGAGGTAGTGGGAGGAGGAGGAGATTAGGGGTAAATAAAAAACTAATGACGTTTGGGAAGAAAGAGGTCATCAATGGTGGTTTTGAGTAGCGAGGTGAATGGGTAGGGAAAGTGAAGGGGTTATTTCATGTGATTACTTATTTCCCTTTAAGAACTCATGACTTCACCTTTTTCTAGGTCTTATTCCTCAATTAATTTCTTGAAATTGGGATTTATCTCCAATTTTCCCAAATTAATACTATGGTTTAATAAAAAAAATTCATGCTTTGCAAGAAATATTAAATATTGTTTCATTTTCTTTTTTTTTGCCTAATAAATTAATATTTTTCATACATGCCGTTTTAAATAAAAATAATGAGGGAGTAAAAATTGATACTTCTCTAGTCCTATTTATAAGGCAAAGAGAAAATGTTGATTTTGTTTTCATATGAATATACAATTATACCCTTCATTTATTGTGGACTTTGTTTTCATGGGATATATTGTACATTAAATAGGGATAAAATTAGAAAGTTGTTAAATTTTAAGATAGAGTTAATGAGGCTTAAGATTTTTCATGGTCTAAAAATAACATGCAGGAACAAACTGATAAATAGGACTTGAGGTATGAGGAGTAAGACATTAAAGTTTGGTGTTGTTAATATGCAAATCACTTCAATTTCATTACAAGTTTATGTTTTTACTGTTTGTATGGGTGTCCGTGAGTGAGTTAGAAAAGACTTGTCCTTAACTTCAAGAGTAATCACTAATCAGGCCCCAAAAAAAAACTTCAAGAGTTGAGCTTGGTTTTGTAACCCAAAAAAACATGACTTGTATTTAAGGAAAGATATTAATATAAAATATAAAAATTCTAAGGATATAAAAAATTTACTCCTTCTAGTCCTTAATATAAGACTTATTATTGTTGGGAAAAAATATAAGATTTATTAATATAATATGATTAGATTATTGAAGTTAGTTAATATGAAATGTATTTTCTAAAACTTTATAGTCATCTTCCTTAATTCCCTCCTTTCCTTTTCTCCTTGATTACGGCTAAGAGAGCGTTAATAGGGGTAAATTAAGAAAAGAACGACAAATATGAAAAATATGTCTTATATTTATGATCAAGATCATAAACTTCTTAGATAGATCCTATAATAAACACAGGAGGAAGTAACAAGTTTTTTTTTAATCATATTTTCATCCTCAACTCAACTTTCTAACAGCGGTTCTAATTGCAGTTTTCTAAGAGTTATCATCTGGAATTATACACTTAAACTTGTATAGTCTATGACATGAATGGCTTCTTAGGAGTTTTCTATGATTAATATACATAACCTCCAAAGATTTTATATTGTACAATTATGTTGATTTATTATCTTATTGTAACTCTTGTAATGGAATTAAGGACTTGTGGCCTATAAATAATAGGCATGTACAAAATGATTGGAAGCTTGAAATGAATAAGAATAACTTCTTTCTCTCAATCTCTCCAATTCTCTATTGTTTTTCTTCATCCATCATCTCATCTCTTGTATTTTCTTTATTTTTGTAACACTTCCAATATTTTAAATATTGAGGAGAATTTCCTCATGCCTAATGTCATGTTGCAAGAGGAGTATATTGCATGCCCATTGCATTACACTAGAGGAATATATTGTGCATTTAGATTCTCTTAATTCTTGGTGGTAAAGAAGGTGACTAGAGCTTCAATGTGCTACAAAAGGGAGTTTATTAGTTTTCAATTAGCTCATTATATGTATTGTTATCTATTCGGTTTGATTTTGTAGTTGGTACATGTTTGTGAGGGTTGGATGAGTGTTCATTTATCCTTGTTGGTTGACCTTTGTGTTGAATTTTGCTTTGATGCTCTTGGACTATGCATTGAACTTATTTCCTTATGTTTTAATAAGATTATACATTGTATATGATTACTATGGTGTGTAGTTGAGTTAATTCATATCGATGAGCGTTGCAATTGTGCTCTTATTTAAGAGAAAGCAAGTGCATTAAAATGATTTTCAAATATACATCAAGTGGTTTTTAACAATTTATCTAAGAGATGACTATGAATGCGATCGTAGGATTTGTCATTAATTAGATATATTGGACTCAATACGATTGTTTGAGGTTTTCAATTTGACTTGATGATAAATTAACTCCCAAATCATTTTAAGAAGCTAGGAAAGCCGTTAATTTTGTTATCAAGACTCATTTCCTCATATCCATCCATTTTATAAAAGAAAATACCAAAAAAAAAAGTTTTGCATTTAATTAAATTGCATTACTCTTTTAGTTATTAATTTGAAAAACTAAAACCCTAATTCCCCCTGTTTTCATTGCATTTGTATGGCATTTAAATTACTTAGGAATCAATAATAGGCGAGAAGAGAGAACGATCATAGTTTTGTCTATATGCAATCCTTGGTTAATTTTTGATTGTGGACCCCAAAGCTAACATACAAAAGGCCATAATCAAATGGAGTCGTTGTTGGGAAGCTAAGTAATTGGCTCCCTAGGAAATCTAATTACCAAATTCACTTTTGACAAGGGGTTTCTCGTATGAAACTTGTTGGTTTTGCATTCTTCATTTTTCATTGCATATAGTTTAGGATTTTTGCATTTAGATAGCTTATATAGCATTTATTGCATTGTCTTGACTTGGTAGCTCTTATGTGATGTTGTTGCATTAACTTTGATATATTCTTGAGTTTGTTTGTTTGAATTCATGATATCTCCAAATTAATTCATAACATACATGCATCTTTTATCATTTTGAAACTTCTCTTTCTTTTTCACTTGCATTTGTATTTTCTTAGATTCTTTTTCTTAGTTTTTGTAGTTTATAGTTAGATAGTCATCTTTTGATTTATTGTATTGAATTCTTATGGCTTGGTTTAGAGGTGATCACGATTTACGACTCAATTCTAAATCTTTTGTAGGCAATTACACCAAGAGGAATGATAATGTCTCTCAAGGATCTCATCTACTAGACCTCATTTTAGCCCGAATGGAGAATCCAAAAAGGGGTTTGGATGGATTGTCAAGAGATTTCATCATTTCAATCTCACTCTTTTATAGATACCTCCACCAAAAGGAAAGATACTCTCTCCCAATTTATCGATTTCATTCAACATACATTGCAACTCCTTCATGCCAATTTAGAGAGTTAGGAAAGAAGTCCATTTGGCTAAGAATGTTATAGTTCATTTCACCACCTATACCATACACCTTACGAACAACCTTCATTCCTACCTACCCACCTACCTTATAGTCCATATCATGAGCCTTCTTTTCCATCATATAGAACCTATGTTGAACTTTATTCTAATTCTTTACTGTACAGCTGCATGTCATATCATAAACCTCCTCCTTCATTCCATCCCACTTTCCAACCATGGCATCCACCTCATGAGTATCTTTCCTTACTATATAAAATTCCATATGATTCACCTACTCCACCATACCACGAACATCCATCCCAACCCTATGCTCCTCAACTTTCCAGACTTGATGCCTTTCTCACTTTGCCACATATGGATGACCAAACCCTTACCCTAAGAAGAAGGTATAACCAACTAAAGGTCTAGCATAAACAATTATTCATGCTCAAGGAAGCTCTTGGACTCTCTAAGAAAATGGAAGAGGAATTTTAGGACATTCAAAACCTCACCAAGGTATTTGTTAACCATGTGATATAGAGAAAGACCGAAGGAGAAGAAGGAGCTCCATGGCCATATAACTTTAATGATGATGGGGGAACCAAAGAGCAAAAGCCAAACACCGCTTTACAAATAGAATATTCCAAACCTCTATTACCTACATGTGAGCTAACTACTCAAGCCAAGAGAGCCAAGAAGGTCCATTTTCAACTTCCAGAGTAGTCTTTCTCTCCTAGGGGTAATGAAACTTCTATCCTTGAAGAAGTTGACTCTTCTCTAGCTACTACTTTAACTGATGAAGCAATTCATGATATGAGTAATGATGAGGTGGATAAAGAAATCATTGTTGAATTCCCTCAAATGTTTAAACATGAAATTATTTCACCTTTTGCTTCTAGTACTAGTTTAGTTGAGAATGTTGCTTGCACTGTCATTTCTTCTTTGTGTGATGAACATGCTTCTCTCCTTAGTGCTAGAAGTGATGATGATATTGATATAATTGAGCCTTTACCTTGTTTTTATGATGATGAATCCTTTTATACTATTGATGATTGTGAATGAAAAAGTTGAACCTTGCATGAATGCTAATGTGGTTGATGTGAGTGAGAAAGACCATAGCCTAGAAAATGATCTTTCTCTTGATTCCAATGAATTGCATGATAGTTAATAAGGGAAGATTCAAATATTTTGATTGATAATTTTGCAAATGAAAATGAATATTTCCATATGATTCTTTATTGTGATTTGCCACCTGATATAGAAAAGGAAAACGATTTTTTTGAAAATTCAAAAGTTTTGGGTGATGACTTCTCTTTTTTCCTTCCACCTCTTGTGATTCCAATGATGATGTGTTGTGCCCCAATACTAAGTTAGATTTTGCACCTTCCACTTTGCAAACATAAGAAAATTTTCAAAATATAACTATTTGTTTGACTCTTACTGATGGGAGTGCCATAGATTTTCTTGGATGTGATAGTTACTTTGAGATTTTAGTTCCTAAAATGTCTTTACTTCACTTGAAATCTCTCTGTGTCTCTATTTTTGGATTGGATGTTGCTGGCTTGTTGTCTTCTTTGCAGATCCATAAGTGGAAAGGTCGCCAGAGGAGCCAACATCCACCTTACATTCTCAAACCTCTTTTAATTAATCTTGAGCCACCTCCACAAAAAAAAATCAATGTGGGAGAAGGTGTTCAAAGGACAAATGCATAATTCTCATCAGGGATGAAAGCTTCTCCGTCAAGAGACTCAAGACACTCTAACAAAGTTTGTCTCTTTCCTCACTTATTTTCTTCCTAATTTCTATAATTCTTTGGGCTAAATTGTTGTATGAGAGAGATAAGTATGGGGTAGGGACACAATCCAATAGAAAAGAGTATAAGTAATGTGGTTTAGTAAGTAGAATAAGAACTCTCTATGTATGCTTTACACTTTTTACCACTAATCTACTTGATTACCATTGTACCCTGAATTTCAACCTGCCTAACATTCTCTTTAGAGTGGTTTTTCCACATTTAGGACAATGTGTTGATTAAGTGTGGCGGAGGGAAATACATTTTTGAATCCCATGAATTGGTTGTTTTTAAATAAGAAAATGCCTTAAATTTCAAGAATGACTTGTTTTGACGTATACCCTAAATGGTAAAGGGTCACATTTGTCACTTTGGAAGAATGATTTGTAGGAAATTCTTTGATTTTTCTTGAGATCTAGTGCTTTTGAATTTTTTTTTTAAAAACATGTTTTGCTTTTTGAGTGAATGGGAAGAGAAATGAACCTACAATTGGATTTTTATAGTCCTTGTTTTGAGAAAGAGGGTTTCTACATCATTAGTGCATTTAAGAGTTGAGCATTATTATAACTGATTGCAATGTTTTGATTGATTGTATTTGTAATCTTAGCACTTGGAATAGTTAAGTATATGTTTTGTGGTTAGCTTACTATGTAATAGATTGTGTTAGAAGGAGTATTAGAGAAAAACCTTGTTGGAAGGATATTTGATCCTTTGAGTCTTTTCGTGTGTGCATATTCATTTAGTTTTTCACCTTCTAGAACTTGTTTCAACTTTTTTTTGAAAGGGCATTTGTATTAGTGTGATAGAAATATGTATAAGAAAAAAGTGTGATAGAAGTGAAAGGGGCATTCAATTTTAAACCTATTGGACTTAGGGTCCAAGTCCACCTTTGATGGGCTAGACTATTTGATTAAGAAATAAATAGCATTATCAAATAAGAAACAAATCAACATTAATTGTAACATATCAAATTTTCACTCATAAGACTTAGATAATCTTATGAAGGAAACATTTAACGGTAAATATAATTTAGCAAATAATAGTTTAAATAAGGAAGATAGATATAAAATAAAAAAAATTAAAGTTAAATGAAGTCTAATAAAAATATAATAAATGAATTATTATTATTGAATTTCTTTAGAAAATATAAAATAATAAAGTTGTAGAGGTCAAATGAGAGTATTTAATTTTAATTTTAATTATATGTGTATAAGTAAATAAATAATAAAATAAAAGAGACTACGAAGTCCCACATCAACTAAATAAGGAGAAGAGAGAGTTCTTAGAGCCTATATGTAGGAGTAGTGAGGTGGACTCAAGGTGCAACTTTTCTATTTTCGCATACAATCAGGGCAGCTTCGATAAAATATCATTTGTATTTTTGTTAACTGTTAGATTGGGATAAAATTTGCGCAGCCCGTTCAAGCCATCCAATCCGTCACTTTCAACGGTTGGATTAGAAATTACTATTGTAGGTTCTGAGTTACAAAGCTTAAATATCAAATGAATTTCTGGAACATGGAGAACAAACCCTAGAGGAAAGAATCAACAGTTTTAAATAAGTCTACTGTTGGATCACACCAAACTTTTGTGAGCTTGTTCGAGACATACATTTAGGAAAAGCCAACGGTGGGATATGCAATTTGATACCTCAAGTAAGAATAATGTATCATACATTGAATCTGTTATTTGAAAAATAGGAATTGTTTTAGATTTAGAAGTTTTCTAGAGGTTCTAAAGGTTAAAATCCCAAATTGAGATCATAGAAGTGTTAGACAAGGCTAGTCTAACACTTCAATGATCCCAATTCTCAAATCTATTATGGTTATAATATAACGTTTCCTACTCATAGGAAATTCTGAGCAACTCGTTGGATGTTGCTAAAAGACTTTGCATTAATTAAGTTTCTCTGTACTCTGAGCTTCAGGATAAGGATCTTCCTTGGTTGGAACTTAAAGAATACGAGGTAATGTGGTTCTATCTATCTTACTTATCGATACTACTTATGGATTTTTCTAAAAAACTCCCAAGCCTAGAATGAGTAAAACTAGTATGAACCTTGCTATTTTATAACTAATAACGCCTTATGGGACCTTGTATGAATTATAGGATTGGATAGATTGATTTGTGGAATCATTGGAGACAACTATAGGTTTAGATGCGTAAACTGAACTATTTTTATAATCTTTGTGATTCATGCCTTACGAGTGGCCCTACATGGGCAATTGAACTACTGTTGTGATGTGTTTTTTGAGTATGGACTTGATGAATATATGTGTTATGTATGTGATGCATTGAGATTCTACATTGTTCATATGTTGCTGATTGACTGGATAAAGGATGTATGCATGTGTTTGAACATGTGGATTCTATGTCATAAACTAGAATGTATGAGCTTGAGAATAAGAAAACCCCTTGAGAATAATATGATATAATGGCAGAGTTAGTGAATGGGGTGTGATTGATAACAATTGAATACCACATGGCAAGCCGCTAGTTTGATTATTGTGCACCTCTAGTTAGCATCTATTTTACAAGGTTGTATTCCCTGATATGACACTCCAGAGGCTTTTGGGCAGTATTCTCGAGGCTTGGGCAATAACTTTACTGGAGGAACCCATGGTCCCTTGTGTGCTCTGTAGTTCTTTGGCTGTTCTATATCATACTTGAATAGAGCTCATGAGAGTAAACTAGTAACATGGAAAGTACTTAACCGATAGGTTCAATCGAAGGAAATAAGGAGGATATAAGGATGGTTAAGGGTTAATGAAGGATAAAGAGTAATAATGCATAATGACATTTTGTAGAACAATATGTTGTGTTGTGAGTGAATGTTCTTTAAGAATATGAATGGATATGATCATGCTCATGATTGGTATATCTACTTGGTATCTTGCTTATTATTTATGCTTGTCTTTCTACCTAATATATCTACTTGACATGTTTGTTTGTTCAGGGGCGTTTCGTAATTATGCTTTTTCGGCTTTTCCGAAAAAGTGACAAACTGTAACCCCACCTAATTTTTTCTCCTGAACTTAGTGGAACCATCAAATCGTTAAAAGTATAACTCTAAGCCCATTTTCTAATGCTAGCCAAAATCTGAAAAACTCAGGGGAAAATTGGGGTTTTTCAAATTCAACTCCACAGACGTGTTCCTTTCTACTCCTAACCACTTTATCAACTATTTAATTAGGTTACAACTACCATTTAGACTCACTTTTACTAGAATAACCCCTAGGCCATGTCATTTCCAAAAATTCAAACCAAAGACAATCCGGTGAAATTTCACCAATTAAATTGTCCACAGCAGCCAGAATAGTCAATATACGAAGGTTTGGAAGTTACCTCAAGCTCCCTTTGGCTTTTTTCAAAATGGCTGAAAATCCTAGCCTTAGAACACCCAAAGTTTTGCTTCTAACACCTTGAAATACATGAAAGAGAAGCTTAGGAATAAGGTTATACGCGTTAGGTACGAATTCACTGAAGAAATCGACCTACTTCGCGAGATTTCTTCTCTTTCTCTCTCTAAAAGCTCTCAACTCTTTCTCTCTCTTGTTGTAGCACTAGGCACTATTTTGGGGATGATAGAGGAGGTGGATGATGATTGAATATGATATAATATTATTTTCTAATTATTTACTAAATTTCCAACAATTTCGGATTTTTACAAAATTTTGTCATATTTCTATCTAAACTTTGAAAAATCATAACTAATTCTAGAAAAATTAAAATGGGTGATCCCAAAGCCAATGGAAATATATTTAAGTCCTATTTACTAAAAAAATATGGATCAATTCAGTTAATAATCATAAGAATACATAATTGCATAAAAGTCCATACTGCTCCAAAACATATTCTAGTTTCAATCCCAAACTTTGGAAAATCATAAATCTTAGCTCACAAACCAAAATGACACAAATTATATGTCCATTTTGAAGCTTGACATGTAAACTTTAAGACTGAAAAGTTTTAGAAGTTTTAGACAACATTTTCCTATTCAAACATCCATACAAACCGACTGCCCTGTATAGAGTTTCAATGGACAAAATTTTCAACTTTTGTACAATTGTTCTCAATGGTTCTAATTTCACAACAAACACTCTCCCTACACAAATTTTCACAAGGAAGCCATTGAAATCACTAAAACAACCAAATTCTCATCACATCCACTTTTGAAGTCATTAACCCTTAATCAAAATTTGGGATATTACAACTTCTCACATTTATTTTTCAAGTGAAAGCTCTAGGGTAGAAGCAACTAGGAAGGCATATGATGATATGGCTACCTTAACGAGTAGCTTATGGTTATTTCTTATTTCCTTTTATTGCCATATTTAGGGAATTTTGCCTATTACATCATGTTGCATGTGAGTTTACTTAGAATATATAATTGCACTCTTTTGATAGACGACTAAGGACCTATAATGCTTATTTATTTATTTTGGATTGTAGATTTCAGGAACTCATTTTGAGGTCAACTTTGAAGAATTTTTTGAAAATCACATTAAGCGTAGGTTTAATTAGAGATGATATTACATTAATTATGAATTTATTAATTAAGAAACAAGTAATTGTATATTAGAAAATTAATCAAGAATTAATTTCTTGATTATTACTTGGAAGGTAAGTTCTAGTGCACATGACTTCCTATTAGTGGTCTCCCTAGACCTCTATAAATAGGACGTGCCTCCCTCAGTTGAGACTTACCCCTGCCATTAAGCTATCAGGCAAACTCTCTTCCCTCCTACCATCTTTTTTGTTTTGATGATATGCTGTGTAAATCTTATTTAGGCTCAGTAGTCTACTAATTGTGTGAGTATTATTATGTTCGAGTTATAGAGCATTGAGTCGGATCTGAATGTGGATTTGCCCCGGTATGCAAGTCTCTTCTTTCCCCTATTTTTTCATGCATTGGCATTAGAGCTGGTAGATCCTGAGGCTATGGTTATTCTTTGTAAATAAGCATGTGATATAATATGTCTGTATCCCCATCATATTTTTATTATTTGACTGTGCTTTCATATTTGAATATATGATATTAACGTATGCATGTTTTCTTCTTCTCTCTCACATTTTCATATGCATATAAATATATGTTAGCTAATGTTTTTTTAGTTCTCCTATTTGCATACATATATTCATTATTTCTTTTATATACATGCACGTTGATCTCAACATGAAGTGCAGAGATTTGTTTTTTAAAAAAATTGTTCTATGACTGTATATATGCATGTATGCGAGTTTAATAGCCTCTGAGTGTTTTTATATATATAAATGAGGTTATATAATGTGTTATTCTCCCTCTCATTCTATTTCAAGCTTTATGTTCTTCTATTTTTTTAACTTTTGCTTGAAATTATTACATGCATGCTCTCTAGTTTGAATGTGAATGTGTGATGCTAGGTTCTTGAGTTTAAAGCGTTTTGTGCAAAGCTTCATTCTTCTTCTTATCCTTACTTCTTTGATTACATTATAGCTGATTTTTTGGAATTTATGTAGAACAAAAAATAAAAAAACTTTAGACCTCAAGAGCTAGAAGAACTCTTAAAACATAAAGAAAACACATCCAAATAACATTACAAAGTGTCATTGACATAGGCAAAAAATTGGGTTTTTGAAATCAAGAACTTTTGTACAAACTAACGCCATAGATGTATAGAGATCAAAGAGATTATTCCAACGACACTTAGAACGTGTCAAACGGAGTTCAGATAAGGGAGAAACAAAGTAAAGAAGTTGGTGGGTCACCTTATCACTGCTGCCAATTTACTTGAGATTTTCTACATGAAAATGATGTCTTTAGAGCAAATAAAAGCCATGATTCTATAGTTCATGTTGTGAAGATTCCAAGACTTTAAGAATGCAAAAAATAAAGTTAAAACAAGGAAGATATGACTTTCTAAAGTTTGCGGTCACGAAGACCTGTTAGAACTCCAACTGGGTCAAGAAGACCCATTGAAGGTTGAAGATGATGATGTCACAATCTGCAGCCATGTCATCAACATGGGGCACCATCGAGAGATTGCTACGTCGTCATTCTTGCTGGGTCAAATATGACACATCACTAAGCCATGTCATACGTTAACTTGCCAACACATAAATGCCAGTTACAAATCAAAGGTCAAGGTTTGACCATTGACTGTCAATAGTCAAGCGTTGACCGTTGTTCTTTTAATATTTCCAAAAAAAAGTGAAATGTGGTCGTGGGGCCCAGTAGGGGCCACTTATTGCCACGTGGCTTACATCACTGGAGAGAGGACAATGTGTGGAGCTTAGGAAGTGATGCGTGTCACTGGCAGAGAACTTTAAGGCAATGTATGTAGTATACGTACCTGCACCAAGAGTGGCTGTCGCTGGAATTTTCCAAGTTTTTAGGATTTTTTGATCTAGACACCTTCTAGGGGCATGTATTGGAGTGTGGGACCTCCGATTGAGACATGGTTTATTTCAAAAAATCCCTAAATTTGAGAGCTGGATTTTCATATGTAATTTGTATATGTTTGAAGCATGTTTGGATCTAATTTGAGTTAATAAAGTGTTTATCTACACTTAAAGATTCCAAAAAATGTTCAAATTGAGTCTATATTGATTCTATTATTTTTGGAATAAGTTAGTTTACTTATTAAGAATATTTCAGCTACAACATAAGGTTAATGTTGAAAGATTCTTTAACATGGAAAATTATTCAAATGAGTTTTTAAATATGTGATCCTATCCAACCTTGACTTAAAATCTTAGAGATAAAACCTAAAACTTGCAGCAACTTGAACTTATTAAATAAGTCCTCACAAACTTCCAACCACATTGAATCAATTGGGATTGAAGAAATGACTTCTAAGTCAACCATTTTCATATATGTTAAGACAAAGGACAAGATAGAGAAAGATGTAGTAATCATCTCATCAAGTGGGAGGTATGCTACAAATATGCTAAGAGGAGTTGATAATTGTAGATAGATGCTACACGAGTTTATATGGCTAAAAGGGCCTTATGAGAGGGAGAACATAGTTAAGAGACAACAATATGAGACAAATTTTTAATATTCTTTTTCATTGAATTTATGATTAATTTCTTTGCTTTTAGAATCAAATTGAGTACATTCTCTTCTTTAATGAGCAACTTATAATGTTATTTAGATGACATTATGTTATTATAACTGCTTTGATTAAATAGGAGCTTCTGGAATGTATCCAAAAACCTGAAAGGGGAATGTGTTCAATAAAGACTATAGTTAAAAGGGCGGTAGACTAATTAGCATGAATGGGATGGAAGTCAACATAGTTGTCTCTTGAACATAAAACTAGTGAACCTATTATCTAATTATTCTGTCTTATTTGAATAAACAAATATGATTTGTATACCATAATCGTCTAAGTGGACAAATTATGACCAAGTCTATTTGACTGAGCTTATAAAGACAAGCTCAATAGAGATATTTATGGAGTTATAAACTCCCAATTCTCTTGCTTTCGAGAAGAATGAGATGTCAATGATATCATAGCAACTAGTCTTCAGCATCTAGAGGCTGAAGCACTCTGAAGGAAATAGAAAGCTTATACTATCAAGTATAGAAAGAACAAGATTGCTCATATTTATGCCAATATAAGTAGTATAACACTATCCAAGATGTGTGGATAGTGTTGGAAGATGGAATTCATAATTTCTTTGTTGAAGTTAAAATCAAGTTAAGGTTTAACATAGTGTATTAAATCCTAACATATCATTTAGGTAATACTTAAGGCAAATGTCAAACTAAGAAGTTGAGACACAATGCCAAGTTCTTTCTAACAAACAGTAAGTGTATGTTGTGACAAGATGTCTCCAGTGAGTGGGAGTAAGGTCCGTTTTCTAATGAGTGAGAGTATGCAAAAGAAAATATTACTCATGATAAGTATATTGTAACCTTTAGCAATGTGGTTCACTAGATTAAACTTGAGTTTGAAAGATTGAAGGATACGAGATCTATCAGCCAAAAGAACATAGCTAAAGAGTGGGAGGATTCATCCTCTAAGCCTAAGTCCAAAGGGGCAAGAAACCTATGAGGTAAAATTGATCTTGAGGAGGTCAAGAATGGTTTCTATAAAGATGAAAGGCTATATTGATAATCCTTTAAGGGTTGTAGAAGAAACAATCCATATGAGTAGTGAATGTTTCACATAAGCATATGGCTTCATGTCCGATGCAAAGTAAGAAAGAGAATTAAAGGATTGAAACTTGCATTGATAAACCACCACAATTCACATCACGTAATATGGAACCGACAATTACATCTTTGTTATTCTTTAGTTAAAGATTGATGAGACTGTTACTCTCAAATCCTATTTTGGATTTGATGTTTCCTTTTGGAAATAGCATTTCTATTTCTTGCTATATACATATATTGATAAAATGGAATGATCAAACTAGCAAAAGAGAATTTGCTAAATAATGAGTACTAAAGGATGAATATTCTTATGAGTAGTTGACAACTTGTTTACTTGGCAAGAAAGACAAGAAAACTCTTTTGAGATTGGTGTAAATATCCTTTGCAATTAGTAGGCTATGACATTTGTAAAGCAATGAATGTGAGGGCAGAACATGGAACCTTGTGCTTCATTAAAGAAATACAATTATGTTTACCTAATCTTGGATAAGTGAGAGGCTGTTAGATAATGGCTAAATCTAATCAAGAGTCAGTTAGACTAAAAGGTTGAGAACCTTTTGAGCTAACAAAGGTTAAGAACACCTAAGTGATTGGTTCAAGATGTTCTATGTATAAGAAAGGGATTGTTAGATCAATACCTAAAACCCATCAACATAATAAGTTGTTGAAATAGAGAGATAGACCTTTCTTTTACATGGTTAAGTAAACAATAGCATAAGTGAAACTATTAGCCATGTGTTAGAAAGTAAACTCACAGCTATTGTCTTCAAACTTAACCAAATACCCTCCAAGTTAGTCACAACCAAGCCTTGTTAGTTATGGATAGACCTTAAATCAAGCCCAAGTACCTTAAGACCATAAGGGTCAGCAACTTATATCCATAATTCTTCCTACAATTATGAAAGATTAGGGCTAAGGTATACAAGGTATGTTTTTATGAGATAATCTAAAAATTTAAAAGGATACATCTTTTTTAGTGAAAATGATAATGGCTCAGTGACAGAGAGAGAACTAAGAAACAAAACATTCATAGAAACTATGTTTCCTAGTAGGAAATGAGAATTTGACCATGTCAAAATCTCTTTAAGAGGTTTAAAGTGATAATGAATAAACAAGTATTCCTCAGTTCACTTATCCGACTAGGAGGGTTGAGACCATTTTCACAACGAAAGAAGTAAGAGGTAAGTTACAAAAGGTCATGCAAGAGATAGATTCTATGAAATCCTATGAAATCCACCTTGGAGCAAATCATCATTTAGTAGATGATGGTAAGGAGATAGATTCTCTAATAGATTGAAAGCTTACTTCATCATTTATAAGGTGATGATGACTACTTAAAAGTGTCTAAAAGACACTAAAAGGACATGTTAAGAAGGATTGCAAAAGGTCATGCAAGAGGATATGGATTTTTTTTTGAAACTACCCAAGTATATGTTGGGTGATTTGTCTCCTAGCCAATAGGCAATTGGAAACAAGTAGGTTCTCAAATATATAAGGGGAGATACTTAATGGCTAAAGGGTACAATAATGGGAAGATTGCCCATTATGCACTTTAACTCTGAACAACCAATTCTGGCTATAACAAGTTTAGCCTTGAAATTACATCAAGATGGTGTGAAGACTGCTTTCTAATTTAGAAATTGGATAATGAAATCTACATGAAGTAGCTTGGGGGCTTCATAGAAACAATCATCCAGGTAATAGTATTTGATGTTTCACAAAGAGAAAGCCTCACTAACTTCAAGATAATTAATGAACACTACATGAGTACTAAACGGTCTCAAGATGGTGAAGTTATCCTTTTTGTCAATGACATATGTTTAACTGAAAAACAAATGTTAAAGGAGTTAAAGGAATAAAGGATAAGAGTTATCCTTAAATTCTAAGTCACAAGATCATAGGTTGAATAGAATATATCTTCAATGACAAGATAAATGAAGATTGCACAAGGAAGATATAGTCTTTTCCACCTTTGACATATACAAGTATAATCCTTAGGTATCTCAATATACTAAACTGCAAACCCATGGACACCCTTGAAGTCGGGCACAACCCTAGAAAGGTTACATGTCCTACAAAGAATCCAACATAGAAAAGGTGGATAGAGTCCTATAGTAAGAATATGGTTGGTAACATGAATGCACACATTGGTGTATATAAGACCAAATATTTTTGATATATTTCTATGAAAATCTTGGGGCATAAATAGAATAAAAGGTCTTGACATCTTTTAGCTGTAGATAAAAGAAATAATGTGTATGAGTATAAACATGAAAGGTATACAATTTTGTATGTCATACAAGTCAGAAAAGGTTAGTTCACTCATACGAACAATCATCTTCCCACGTTTTGCAGGGGATTAGGAGGTAAGATGAGAAAATGATCACCATGAGATTGTTAAGAAGAATCTTTATATTTGAGTCACCTTAGTTACATTAAACTGAGATGAGATCTATGTATATATATACGTATACATATAAAATAGATAGAAGCATGAATACAAACCTGTAACCAAGCAAAAAACCTTTTCTTTCCATAAATGAGATTGCAATAGAGTTATTGTGAAAAATCTTTTTCCTCGAATGTTGAATATATTTTTAGAACTTATGTCTGTATAGTGAAAGAAAAAATAAAAATCGGCATACACCACAAATCAACCACTATAGCATGCATGTGCTTGAGAGTTATACTGCAATATGGGACGTAGGTGAAAAATCACTGGTTCACTACAATATGAGTCCTAGGAAGGCAAAATCCTTCCACGATGCCCTTAAAACTTGGCGGCATCATGCAAGCTGAAGCTCCATGATCACACATGATTTAGTCAGATGAGTGAAAAATATGAAAGTGACTAAGTTAAGATGGATTGATGTTTAATCAAAAAGAAAAATTTACTCCTAGATATATAAGATATGCTAGTATCTATAGCTTGTAAGTATGGATACTATATGAATGAAAGGCAATATGAGTTAATCAATATATTAACTTGAGATGGATTAGATATGCTATGAGTGATTTGTATGGGAGAATCTAGGGCATCTAAGAAAATAAATAGATAGCTTACAAATATATAAAGGGTGTCCTTGGATGTTGATTCGATATCAAGGGTTTCTAGTATCACAAGCACCAAATTTTGAAGATGTTATGCCCACGCGATCATGGCAGATGACAAGTATGAAACAAGAAAAAGTAATAAACGCACGAGAGGAGGCCCATCAAGTGTGAGTGGGAGATGTTGGACTTAGAGTCTAGGTCTGCCCTTAATAGGATAGATTATTTGATTAGGAAACAAGTAGCCTTATCAAATAAGAAACAAATCATGATGGATTTGTTAATGGAAACAAGTAACTGTATATTAGGAAATTAATCAAGAATTGATTTCCTGATTATTACTTGGAGGGTAAGTTGGAGTGCACATGACTTCCTAATTAGTAGTCTCCCTAGACCTCTATAAATAGGATGTGCCTACCTCAATTGAGACTCACCCCTTCCATTGAATATCTAACAATCTCTCTTCCCTCTTACAATCTTTCTTGCTTTGGTGATCTACTATGTGAATCTTATGTAGGTTTTGGTACTCGAATAATTGCATGAGTATTATTATGTTCGAGTTATGGAGCATTGAACTAGATCTGAATGTGGATTTACGTCGGTGTCCAAATCTCTTCTCTCTCCTATTTTTGACCTCAAAACCCTTTCACCCAAACACAAACCTACGTTCATCTTCCTTTGCTTACCCATTTGAATCATTCCTATGTTATATGTATGTCATTGACTCATAGTGTTCATAGTATTTTAAAATCAAAGTGATTTGCCAATAGGAGTTTAAATAATGTATATATTGAAATGCCATGTATATAAAAAAGAGAAAGAAAGTAAGTCAAAAGAAAAAAACACATAGTTTGGAAAAGAAAAAAAAGTAGAAAATAATTGAGAAAAAAAGAAAAAGAAAACGATATTGAAAAGAAAAGAAAAAAATAGAAAAGTATTTTGTAGATAAAAAGAAACAAATAAAAATATGAAGAAGGCATTTGTTCATAAATTTGGAAAAGAATTGGCAAAAGTTTGTTAAATTATTTAGATGTTATGAACTTACTATTTAACTTTGACTTACATATCAACTATTCATTTTTCTTTAAATAATTCATTCCATTTAGCCTTCATCCAATATTACAAGCCTTTTAAGTCCTTTTGATTCATTACATTTTTTCTATCAGTAGTAGAGATATTAGAGTTGTTACAGGCCTATGGTAAAATGTTGATTAAGAGAAGTAGAGCGAAATTATCCTAATGAAGTAAAATAAGTGAAACACTAATACTCTTGAGAGTTCCCTTATGCTTCATTCTAAAATGTTAGGTTGTGTAGTTATCTAATTTCTTTGCATCGCTTGACTATGACTAGTGTTAGCTTGAGGAATTTGGTTAATTGACCTATTGCTTTCTAATTATGAAATTGCTCATCTTTCAAATGCATTAGTGATTGGAACTTGGAATCTTGTACTTAATTGCCTTTGTTCAAGAGTATAAAGGTGTAAGTGTGGGGGAATTGATTGAACCATATTTTTTTAGGCGTTTTCATAATCAAATTGGGATTTTTAATGCATTTTAAAGGACATTATTGTATGATTAAATAGTAATTTGAGTTAAGGACATTTGTATCGAATTAAGTATAATTAGGGGCAAAATAGTCATAATTTGTAATTATTCATGCAAATGATTTCTTGGACTTTAGATGTTACCTTGTGCTTAATTTTGCCTTAAAGGTGTTTTGGAAGAAAAGTTGAAGAATTTAGAAAATGTCAATTGGGGTCAGAATTAATATTTTTGAGGATAGGGGGAAATTCAAAAAGGCACTAGAATTTCTGAAAATTGCAAATTGTGAAGAAGGGCTAGAGAAAATTACATAAAATGGCCCATATGTTTTGAAAATTTAGTTCTACCCTACAAACATTTTGAAAATTTTCATTTTGCAAGTTTTGACCAGGGAATTAGGTTATTGTGCTTCTTCCTCCACATGATAACGTAGAGTTGGAGAGCCAAATGCCAGTTTTAGTGCTGCGAGACTCTTCTTCGACTAAGGGAGCTTGACTGAAGTTTGAGAGAAGAGGGAAAGAGACAGAGAGCTACCACTATCATCAAGGATCTCCCCCTCACCATACTTCTATTGCCGACGACCTTCTTTTGGCAAGAAATAGAGTTTGATAGTTTCTTAGTTCTGCGGATTGAGAAAGGAAACCCGAGAGAGCTTAGTGGAGATCAAAGATGGTGTAACTATAGTGATTATGAGAACCAAAATAGAGAGTATCACAAAGCAAAACCTACAGCTCAGACTTTTACCTTATTCTTTGTTAGTTTTGCTTCTTCTTTATTCTCCCTACCACTGTCAATCACCACCGTTGTCCCTTCACCGTTGTAGATTCCGACGAGTGTTTTGAGTTTTCTAGCGAGTATTTTGAAGATGTTGAGGTTGCTATTAGTTCAAGCCTTCACCTAAGAGAGGGAGGGGTGAATTGGGTGATAATTAAAATTTAAACTCTAAATCAAACTTCAATGATAAAATAATGTTAGAGAGATATCACCGAAGGTAGACATACAATATTTATATTGGTTTAGTCTAAGCCACTTGACCTATGTCCAGTCCTTAGAAGCGTTTTTGAGATTTTCACTAGCTGCCAAGATTTACAGGGCTCTTGGTGCCTCAGTATAAGAAATTTGTTCTTCAAAGAATAACCGCTCCCCCTTACACTTTGCAATTTAATGCCCACTCAAGATCCCACTTTCTTGAGTTTCTCACTATAATAAATGATTAAAAAATGACTCACTCAACATTATATGAATAATCACTAAAGTACAGAATCACACTCAAGAGCTCAAGACTTAGCAATGAATGAAATAGTAAATTTTGTGTAGAGAGTTGTTGCCTTATCTTCTATGATCTTGGTATTTATAGGTAGAGTGGTTTAATAACCATTGCTTCTTGAAAGTATCCGTTAGAGTGCTTGGTCTTAATTTTAATCATTGAAGACTTTGAACATTCTTTGTGTCTAAGGAATTAGCCGTTGGAGCAGAAAGAATTTTGTCGTTTTAAAACTTCATGCATTTAATGCTTTTGACACATAAAGTGCTTTTTGCATTTTTTTTTGTTAATCCTCACTTGAATACCTGAAAGAAGCTTAATCACTGATATAATTAACTGTTAGAGTAATTAGAATCAAAAGGAACAAGTTACAAGAGAAATCCAATGATTCTTAAAATATCTGAGACTATGCTCTACTTTTTGGAAAGCATCACTCGAGTAGCCACTTGGGTGATCTTTACTTAGTCTTTTGAAAACAATACAGAGCACTGGATAGGTCACTTCAGTAATGTGGTAGTGATGCACAAAATATGATCACTCAAGTGGCCACTCGAGTAATCTTGATTCTTTGAAAACATATCACTGGGAACATCACTGTGGTGATCAGGTAGTGATGACATGATTACTCGAGTGGTCACTCAAGTAATCTTGTTTCCTTTGGTTTCTGAAGAAACAAATCACTAGATACCATCACTGGAGTGCTTTGGTAGTGATGCACTTTTAGCACCACTCTAGTGATCTTACACTTCAAAATTTTCAAGTATTCTGAACACTACCAAGTTCATTGTGGTGCTATGCTAGTGATGTTCTTTTTAGCAAATCACTCGAGTGATCTTAATACATCACTCAAGTGGTCACTCAAGTGATCTTAACTTTAAAACTTTTTAGAATATTGATCACTAGTACATATGACTGTGGTGATGTGATGGTGATGAAATTTGAACACATTACTTGAGTGATATTCTCTTTGAAAATTTTTACAAGACTAGTCATTGTAATGAAGCACCGTGGTGATGTGATGGTGATGAAATTTGAACACATTACTTGAGTGATCTTCTCTTTGAAAATTTTTACAAGACCAGTCATTGTAATGAAGCACCATGGTAATGTGATGGTGATGACAATTTAAATCATCACTCGAATGATCTTCTTTTTGGAAAACAAATAACCGGATGAGTCACTATGATGGTATGATAGTGAAGACAAATTCTCTAGAATCACTCAAGTAATCACTTGAGTGATCTGAGTTTTATTTATTAACATCACTCGAGTGATCAATGTTTTGTCTTCTAATGGTCATTGCAGTAATGAATTATTTTCCACAACACATCACTCGAGTGGTTACTCGAGTGATCAACTAATATTGGCAGTATATGACCTCTGTGATTTTTAAAATGCTTTTTCAAACTTGATTTTCTCCTGCAAAACCTTTCTAACTCTTTCTTAAGCTTTATTATCATTAAAACATAGGCTCTAACATTCTTCCCCTTTTTGAGATGACAAACCTTATCTTTGAGTTTAGTTTTGAATACCAATTTGTAGGGCTTTATTTATAAATAAATGAGTGATATTTATTTGAAACATTCAGATAATCAAGGAATTAGCATCAATAAGACACAAGACATTATAGATCAATTTGTTGCAATAATTTATGATATATATATACATATGTATATCTCTAAAAACATGTTCAGTCAAACAATATAGAATTTGAACTCGAACGTGTACAAAAAAGTTAGTCATAAGCATATATTAAACACATAAATACATGATTAGGCATTCATATTCTAAACAAAACAAAATAGCTAAGAAGCAGTAGAATCATGTCCACCATCATCACCCTGAGTATCATTTCTTATACTCTGGTTCTTCTCCCCCCTTTTTGGCGTCATCAGAAAAGGAAAGGTCAATAGAAAAAGATGGTTTAGATCAAAGTGAGGCATTAGGTGGCACAGTAGAAGGGTTCATGTTCTGTAATGGAGTACCCTGGATAGGGAAAGAGGCATCATTTATGGTGTCACCCCTTGATGTGCAAATGTAGGAGAGTCAGATGTAGCAGGTTTAGTCAAGTAAAGAGGAGGTATTTTCACTAGATGTCTGGGTCATGTATATAGATTGGAATGTATTGAGGTTGGTTGGTAGGTTGTGAAGGCTCTTTAAGGACTCAGATACCTCAGTTTCCTCATCTAACTTCTCAAAACCTTGATTACCAAAATTATCAGAGTGATGAGAAGGAGAGTGAGATCTTTCTTGGAAAATTGGCCCCTCTCGAGGAAGAACATCTGTGGGAATTGGATATGAAATAATAGGACTAGAAGTAAGCTATGTGGCGATAGGATTAATGGTGATATAGATGTGATTGGAGGTTTCAAGGTCAGTTATAGAAAATAGTATGTTGCTCTGAGGGGGATGCTTAGGAGCAGAGGTGTGTGCAATAGATACTGGAGTTCGTTGAATAGGAGTGGAGGAGCTAGGATTCATGGCATCCAACTTCTCATACAAGGATCTTATCAAATTTGCAACTTCAAACATCATCTGAGCCTGAGCTTCCTAATGTGCAAGCACCTCCTTGTGGTGTTGATTCATAACTTCACACATCTTGCCTATCTTCTCATCAATATGGGAGACAAATTCAACATTAGTGTTGGTAATAGATCAATATGAAATCCCTGAAGCACGCCCTTCAGGTACATCTGTATAGTGGATTTAAGGAAGGAAGGAGCAGTAGATGCAGCTGGAGCAGAGGACTGGGTATCATCATTCCTTGGTTGTTCTCTTAGAGTGTTAGACTCCTGTATATTTCTCTTCTTAGGAGTAGTGACCAAAGGATGTTTCAAGCCAATTTAATTCCTAATTTCCCAATTTGATGCCTTCCAAATTGGGGTAACCTCTCTAGAAACTCATTTGGTTCTAGGTACCAAATCTTGTTTACCTTAAGAATCAGAGAGATCAACTGAGGATATTGTAACCCCCTTCAATAATTAAGGCCGAGATTAGTTCGTAAAAATGTAATTAATGTGGAATTAGAGACCGTAATAGATTTTTTGGGACTTAAACAAAGTCAATCTCCCCAAAATCATGGCTTACAAAAACTTTTACAACATTTGTTCATGACGGTCTCATATTCACATTTCAATACTAAATGGCCTGTACAAGTTGATTTCATTCACAAATATTAGAGTATAAACAATTTCCCGACACACTCGGGTTCCATTCATTAAATAAGGGATTTACAAAGGCACAAAGCCCACAATTCATTACCCTTAACTTAGGGATTACACAAAACTATACTACAATCCCATTATATACAATTGTTTCCCAAAAATATTCAAAAGATATACATGATAACCAATAAACCAAAATATAATCTAAATCAGATCTTTATCCGCTCTTCGTCACCCGCTTTCCCTTTGATCCTTCTGCCCTGTCTAAAACATGGTTTTTGGGAGAGTGAGATTCTAAGGAATCCCCGTAGTAACAAATCAATCATATAATGTACAATAATAATGCATGTAAGAAAATCATTAACCACAACAAGCAACTACAACGGCAGTTACAATGGCAATGGTTAGTATGACACATGTCATCCCTTACGATTGCTCACGCTGAATTGCTCACGTTGTATTGCATCACAGCAATCCTCACAATACATTTCACTACAGCTGGGATTCATATAATGCATTTCATACACAAGCCATATAGGCAAGATACACACAGCCCACGGCTGGATTCACAAACGCCGCCCCACGGGTCGGATTCACAATATCCATGTCGATTACGACGGCAGTTCAACGGCCGACCAAGAGAAGACCACCGTCAATCCCTACACGGCTCACGCTGACCTGCTCACGCCGTAATGGACCATGGCACACATTTCACAAATTCAACAATAAGTTATGCATGCCAAAACATCATACATAATATGAGAGAAGAGTCACTACCTTGATCCTTCCGGGCGTGTCCTAGCGTCGGTCTCTCCCGAGGAAGGCAAATGTCAAATCCTATATTCATAATTAGGGACGAAGAGTTATATTCTATTCCAAGACTTAATTAACTTGAAACACTTAATTTTGGTTATCATAATTGACTCTTAAGAGGCCCCAAATGCCTCTAATAAAAGCCCTAAAAGGTTGGAAAACAATAGGTTAGAGATCTCCTTTCGAAAACTCAAAGTGTTGGAACACAGGGGTGGGCCACGGCCTGCCCTTCCTTGGGCTGCGGCCCAAACATGGTCAGAAGGTCATGGGCTGCGGCCCAACACTCATGGGCCGCGGCCCGAATCAGGTCAGAAAGGTTTGGGCCGCGGCCAAGAAATTTCCTGACTCTTGGCTGAACTTCAAAAAACCATAACTAATTGTAGAAAAATCGAAACGAGATGATTCCAAAGCCAAATGAAAGGTATATAAGTCCTCTTTCAAGGAACAATATAGCCCTTCACTGGGAATCACTACACAAATACAGAATCACCAAAAACTAACCACTACTCCAAAACAGAGTTCTGTTTCAATCCCAAACTTTGGACAACCATATCTCACAGAATACTAAATGAAATGACACAAAATATATGTCCATTTTGAAGCTTGGGATGTGAAATTTAAGACTGGAAAGTTTCATAATTTTCCAATACCATTTGGTCACTCAAAACGCTCGTCCAAACTTACTGCACAAAACAGAGCTCAAACCAGACAACTTTCCAACTTTCCCCAAGTGATTCAAATGAACCCAAAATCAATGACCAAGCTCATTCCCACACCAAAACACTCAAGGAATCCAATGGGAATGTCAAAATCACCAAAATCCTATTCCATTATCATGCTTTTGTTTTGGGTAACATTAAACACTAAAATCTCAAATTCTCCAAACTTAACAATTTCCAACCCAAACAATTCTATCTATCCAAAATGCATTCCAAACATAGAAATTCCATGCCAAACATATACCAAACACTCAATGGCCCTCATTTTCGTAAATGAGCCCAAAATTCCAGAAAATTTATACTATTTTAAATGGTATGAAACTTAGATAGATAGATAGGTCTCACTCACCTTATCAACTTCTCTAAAGAGAGTTCTTGATTCACCACTTCTCAAATTTTCGTGTGGCCACAAACCACAACCAATGGACAAGCTACAACCATAGAAATGTTGCTCTTAACTCAAGGATCAACTTTAATGAAGGGAGTTTGAGCAAAGGAAGGCATTTACTTACCCAAAGATCAAGCTTTCTTCTTTTCCTTGCCTTCAACAATGGTGGACGAGAGAGAGAAGGAGAGTTTGAGTGAGAGAGAAGAGAGAAGGAGAGAGATGAGCTTGATGGAGAAGCAAAATGATCACACTCCCTCTAATCTTTCATGTCAGCCGAACAACAAAGGAAAAAAGAGAGAGAAATGAAATAAAATAATGAAAGTTTGACTTCTCCCACACTCTCTTGCTTCCTCTCAAATTGCCATGTGTCATAGTCTCATTGGTTCTCATAAAGCAACCACCTAATTAGTCACTTTAATCCTTCCATTAGCCATTTTAATCACACTTTTCATTTTTCTCATAGTTAGTAATTAATTTCTCCATTAATTACCACTTATGGCCAATATTTCCATTATTCCAATTTTTCAGTAATTATGACTTATTAATTTAATATTGCCATAAAACACATAATACTTTCAATTAAATTCATAATTATCCATAATAATCATGATTAACCCATAATCAAAAATTGGGATATTACAGATATAGCATAGGCGTTGACTTGGTATAGGAGTGCCTATACCTCTTGATCTCTAAGAATATGATTTCCCCTAGATTTCTTTCCCCTTTACTCAGTAGTGAAGCCATTAAACCATAGTCATGATCAATGAAATGTGTGAAGTTATTGGATTTATTCATAATGGCTCTTAAATAAATATACTAGAGAATACAATGTAAGTCACACAACACTTGGCTTGAAGTTCAGAGACCTAAAGGCTCACTAGGTCTAAAAATTCTGTAAATATGATCTAGCTTGAGCTTAGTAGGAGGATCTTGAGAAGTGTAATACCCCAAATTTTGGTATTGGATGCTAGAGAATAAGCCTGAATTAAGTAGACTGCTAATCCTTGGTTTAGCCAGTGTCCCAAATTTATTCCCTAATGTTTCTTATATCTTTGAGGTAGTAAAGGGAATAAAATAGTGAATTTTGGAGAATATGATTATGCTTCTAGTGAAATTTTCTATAAGACAGTGAGATTGTTATGTGGTTTCAGATGACCAAATGATAAGCAACAATTATAGAAATTTTCCAGAATGGAAGTATACATCCTAAAGTTTAATTTGATAGATCATATGGTTCAATTAGAGCTATATACAAAAAATTATGAATTTTTGAAGTTAGCCCAAAAAAACTGTAAATTTTCTGGAACAACATTTAAAATCTTAAATTCTGGGAATCGATCTTGTGCTTCCAATTGGCAAAGCGCTATATTTTTTCTTGAAACTAGACTCAATAAGGGTTCTATAGCCTTTGGAATCACTCCAATTTGATATCTACAAAATTAATTATGATTTTTCAAAATTTGGGCAGAAAATCTGCCAAAATTGCCATAAATCCGAAATTTTAAAAAAATGTGATAGCAATCTTGTAATTAAGAGATAAATTGTTTTCAGCCCATTTTGGCACTAACTTGGGCCTTGGGATGTGATTTATGGCTGACCAAATAGAGGGAAATATTAGTTAGCTTTAATTGGGCCTTTGACCTAATTTTATGTACATAAGAGTTTATGTACATAAAGTCAAAATTATGAATTTTGGTTAGTTAATTAATTAAGGGAAATTACATGATATAAAGAGAGATATTATAAAACACTTCTTCCTTCCTCCTACAGCCCAAAACAATGTAGCCATCTTTGAGTAAGAGAGAGAAAGTTTGAGAGAAGTCTAGAGAGAGAAGGAGAAGAAATTCACAAGGTAAGTTGATTTCTTAAGTAAATTCGTTCATAATGTGTATAATCCTTTTCCTAAGCTTTTCTTTGTTATTGAAGGTGTTTGAATCAGAAATTTTGGTGTTTAAAGAGGCTAGGGTTCGGCCACCTGAAGGAAGAGCCAGAAGGAGCTTAAGGTAACCTCCAAAACTTCAAATATTGATTGTTTTGACTGCTATGAGTAATTTAATCGGTGAAAATCTGATTGATTTGCTCTGAATTTGAATCTTGGAAATGTGGTGTCCTAGGCGTTATGCTGTCAAAATTGGGTATAAATGGTGGTTATAACATATTTAAATAGTTAATAAAGTGGTTAGGAGTCGAAAGGAGTAAGTTTGTAGCGTCAAAATTGGAAAACCCCAATTTTCCCCCTGAGAATTTCAAGTTTTAGCCAATGCTGTTTGGAGGGGTTTGTGCTAGATTTTTGATAATGTGATTATTCCATTATGTTCAGGAGGAAAAATTAGGTGGGGTTACAGTTGATCACTTTTTCAAAAAAAGCCTGAAAAAGCATAATTACGAAAACACCCTTGAAACCCTAAATTAGGGGCTGCCAAGGCTATTTTTATCTTTTAGCAGTGAATTTTGTAATTCTGAGGCCAAAAATGGATTCTTTGGGCGAAAATATGTTAGAATAGCTCAGGTCAAAATTTTAGGAAAAGTACGGTTAAACCTAGTATGGCGGGCTCGGGCAGGGCCTCGGGGGAATTTTGGTAAATTTTCACAATAGGCTCATATAACCACTATAAACACTATGGAAGTGACTAAAATGGTACATAAATGGGTTTTAACCTAATTCTTGTATATTTAATATTTTAGGACCGAGTTGAAAGCCAGTCGTTGACACTATTATGAGTCATGAAGTTCAAGGAGATTACTTGAGGATCAAAAAGGGCTAAGGTAGGGGCTTACCTTACTTGCATGTATTTGATGTCTCTGCTTATGTAGGGATGTATGTGATTTCTTTACTTGATTGTGTAGAGCATATTTGAAAAAAATGAAGCTTTGTTTTTGTTTTCGCTGTGGCCAAAGTTTTGTTGCATGAAACATTAAGCATGCAGAAATATCATTATAGGGCATACATCTAGTTAAAGCTAACATGTCATACGCATAGCATCTATCATGCATGCATTATGGTATCTATTTCCTACTGAGATTCTCCTAAATCTCACCCTCCCCTGCCAACAATTTAGACAAGTGAAGGCAGAAAAAAGAACTGCTTAAGAGTAATGCTCTAGTAGAACGAAGACAAAAGGATGTCTGAGTTTCATTGTAATGGGTTTAGATACCTTAGTAGCCCTATGTGGCTACATTAATTATAAGTAATATGTACAATCCTGATGGGGAATTCCCATAATTGAGTACTTTTTATCAATATATTTATGCTATTCCTGTGTTGCCCACCAAATTGCGTATCGTTTTTCGCAAATACTCTAAAAAATGTGAAAATAAGATAAGGGTATGATAAGAAAGATTCTTAATTCCTAGTCAATTGTTGATTCGAGAAGTTGAGATTAAGAATTCTTTTCCTATTACTAAAGTCTCTAGCTCTTCTTTAATGACCACCATCATAACAATCCTTAACATGTTCTAGATTGTAATATAAGTGCCTTACAATCTTAGGGCAGCAAGGTAAGTTGACAGACAGCTATGACATGTAGTGATCAAGAGAGGATGATAAATCCAACTTAACAGCATCATATAAAGACTGAAGATTCACATAAAACATCTTACATATCTTTCGATTGGCAAAATATTGTAGGAATTTCTTTGAATCTTCTAGCTTATTTGCAAGGAATCCTAGAGGTGCAATCAATAATCTTCTTCCTCTTCAATGTTTTCTCCTTGTTCCTCACCCTCTACTTCATGTGATGTTGTAAGTTGAATAGGTATAGAAGATGAGCCTTGATGTACTTTATGACTTTGTCTTGGTCTAGTAGGAATCTTGGAGCTAATTGCCTCATTGAGCTTATTGGCCATGATTTTTGTAATTCTAGCATTGTATCTGGCCTCTTGATGATCTTTCTCAGTCCAAGAAAGTGTGTTCAAATTAGAGTATGAACCTGGTGGACTAGGAGGAGCTTTTGATTTTCCTTTTCCTTCTGGAGATGCAGCTTTAGTCTTTGATTTGGTTGTTCTTAGCTCTTGAATCACAATTCCTTTGGCTTTTGGTTAAGGTTTGGTTTGTTCTTTGTCTAGAACCTTTGGTCAAGAATGCTTCTTCGATTTTAATTTTGAATTTGTCTTGGATTTCTTTGCCAGGGGTGGTGATGGTGATTGTTTTAGTCCTTGCCATGACTTATCTAGACCATAAACTCTAAAAAATTTAGAATTTAAAGGTTGAAGCTTGTTACCATTGGAAGTTTAGGTCTGTGCATTTGTGGCTATTTCTGAGGAATTTTGGAGTGAATTTGGAGGGGTTTTGATTTGAAAAGAGTGGCGAAGATTTTGTGAGAAGATTGATCAGATCACTGGTAGTAACATTAGGAGTGATTTAATGAAAATGACACTGTCTCCTTGAAAATAATGACTGGGCTCTGATATCACTCAAATTTTTATGTACAAAAATTGATCTTTTACAAGTGATTTTGTCAACTATAATCAAGGACAACCAAGTTTTAGGTACCCATACTTTCTTGGGTCCTTTGTGATTAGTTTGAATCAATTTTGGCACATGTGATCCTTTTAAAACCCATTTATAAGTGCCTATGATTCCTTCTTTTCTGTGATAATATGAGGAAGTATAACGTTCTTTTCTATTGCAAAAATTATAGTGAGCAAAAGAGTTAGAAACAATTACATTGTGTTGAAAATAAATGAGGTAAGTTTTACCACCCTTTTTCTTGCCCTTACTTTTGTCTAAGTTCGGATCGTATCCTATACCAGACTTATCAATTGTGAACCTCTAAGCTTTCAAGATAACCTTGAGCATTTCACTTCCTTTATTGAATTCTCAAGTGTCTTAGTGAGGTCAGTGTTCTTATCTTCCAGAGCTTGACATATTTCACAAGAACCAGCAGATAATTCCTTAAGTTGCTCTTCAAGTAATTTAACTTTCTTTTTAGAGCTTACCAACTCCTTAACCACTTTTACAAACTCAGAATGTAAAGTATTATATTTAGATTGTAATTCATTATAGGTAGGTTTATAATCCATTACCTCCTCTGATTCTTCTTCTAAGCCACTAAGCATATGTTGGACACCTCTTCATCATCTCTATCTTTATCAGAAGAACTATCTCCCCAGATTGCATAGATATACACCTTTTTTCTAGAGTATTTGTTTTTCTTCTTCTCTTGGTTCTTTAGATAGATAGGGCATTCAGATTTGATATGCCTAGGTTTGTCAAATTCAAAGCTAATAATTTGATCTTTTGCTTTTTTTCTGCCACTAGGACCTCTTTTGTGAAAATTCTTGAATTCTCTTATTATCATTCCTATCTTATCATCTTCAGGTTCTTCTTCCTCCTTTGGCTCCTTTGGTTTTATTTCTTTGACTGTATTCAGAGCCACTTCTTTCTTCTTTCTTCTTCTTCTCATCTATTCTTCCAGCTCCCTTTCAAATTTTTGCTTCCCTTAATATTTTGAGAGACTTCCAAACAAGTCTACTATGGATCTCATTTATTCTCTTTTGGCTTCCCATTCCTATGTGAGTATATTAAGGATTTTTCTCACTTGGGAATTTTGATCATAGGTCTTGCCTAGAGCAGCAAGTTGATTGACAATATGAGTATATATAAGCTCAAATTCAGAAATGCTTCCTCTTAGATTTATTCGAGACAAGTCATACTTAATGATAAGAGTATTGACTTTATTTTCCTTAATCCTAGAGGTACCTTCATGAACAATCTCCGATGCCTCCCATATATCTTTGGCAGAGGGAAGAGTACAATTCTGACTCAAGACACTTTGGATCATAAGAATAGCTTTGCTGTTGAGAGTCACTTGCTTCTTATCATTATCATCAAATTCTACCAATATCTTTAAGATCATTCTTTCTCCTTCTTTCTTCATAAGAACATAGTCTTTATCTTATATGACTTACCAGAGGCCATACTTATTAGTTGTCATGAACACTTTAAATTTGACTTTCCAGAAAGAGAAGTGTTCACCATAAAATCTTGGTAGTCTAGTGATTGAAGCTCCATTAGGGAGTATACCTTCACCCATGCTTGTGTTGGATCCTTCTTAGGCTGTTAAACCTAAAAACAAGAAGACTTAGCTTTGATACCAAATTTAAGTTCAAGCCTTTCTCCTAAGAGGGGATAAATTAGGTGATAATTAAAAATTTAAACTCTAAATCAAGCTTAAATGATGAAATAATGTTAGAGAGATATAATTGAAGGTAGGCACATGAGATTTATACTAGTTTGATCTAAGCCACTTTACCTACATCCAGTCTTCATAAGCCTTTTTTAGATTTTCACTAACTTTCAAGATTCATAGGGCTCTTAGTGCCTCGGTATAGGCAAGTTCTTCTTCAAAGAACAATTGCTCCCCTTTACACTTTACAATTTAATGCCCACTCAAGATCCCACTATTTTGAGTTTCTCACCATAATAAATGATTCAATAAATGACTCACTTAAGAGTATGAATAATCACTGAAGCACAAAATTACACTTAAGAGCTCAAGACTTAGCAATGAATGAAATAGTAAGTTTTGCGTAGGGAGTTGTTGCCTCGTCTTCAATGCTCTTAGTATTTATAGGTAGAGTGATTTAACGACCGTTGCTTCTTGAAAGAATCTGTTAGAGTGCTTGGTCTTTATTATAACCATAAGAGTCAACATTCTTTGTGTCTAAGGAATTAGTCGTTGGAGTAGAGAGAATGTTTGTCATTTGAAAGCTCGTGCATTTAATGCTTATGATACATAAAGTGATTTTTGCATTTTGTGTGTTAATCTCACTTGAACACCTGAAAGATACTTAATCACTGATATAATGAAGTGTTAGAGTAATTAGAATAAAAAGGAAAAAGTTACAAGAGAAATCCAATGATTCTCAAAAAGTTAGAGATTATGCTCTATTTTCTGGAAAGCATTACTCGAGTGCCCATTCAGGTGATCTTTACTTAATCTTTTGAAACAATACAGAGCATTGGATGGGTTACTATAGTGATGTGGTAATGATGCACAAAATATGATCACTCGAGTAGTCTTGTTTCTTTGAAAACAGATCACTGGGAACATCACTGTGGTGATCAGGTAGTGATGATATGATCGCTTAAGTAGTCACTCGAGTTATCTTGTTTCCTTTGGTTTATGAAGAAACAGATCACCAAATGGCATCACTGAGTGCTCTAGTAGTGATGCTCTTTTAACACATCACTCAAGTGGTCATCCAAGTGATCTTACACTAAGAAATTTTCAAGTATTTTGAATACTACCAAGTTCATTGTGTTGTTGTTCTTGTGATGTCCGTTTTAGCACATCACTTGAGTGGTCACTCGAGTTCTCTTATCTTTAAAATGTTTCAGAACACTGATCATTAGTACAAATCACTGTGGTGATGTGATGGTGATGAAATTTTAACATATTACTTGAGTGATCTTCTCTGAAAATTTTTACTAGGCTTGCCACTGTAATAGAGCGTGGTGGTGATGTGATGGTGATACTAATTTAAATCATCACTCAAGTGGTTGCTCGAGTAATCTTCTTTTTGAAAAACAGATCACCAGATGAGTTAATATGGCGGCGTGATAGTGAAGACAAATTCTCTAGCATCACTCATGTGGTTACTCGAGTGCTTTGAGTTCCTTCTGTTTACATCACTTGAGTTGTCACTCAAGTGATTGATGTTTTGTCTTCCAGTGGTCATTGCAGTGATGAGTGCAACACCCCAAATTTTATTCACCAAATATATTGTAATTATTAGAAATAGTCAATGAAATGAAATGGTGAATTTTGGAGAATATAATTATGTTTTCAGTGAAATTTCCTGTGAGGTAGTGAGCTACTAACGTGATTTTGTATGACCAAATGATGAGTAAAAATTATGCAATTTTATAGAGTGAAAGTAGACATCTTGAGCTTTAATTTGATAGGTCATATGAATCATTTGCAGCTATATGAAAAAAGATATGAATTTTTGAATTTAGACCAGAAAAACAGAAAAGTTTTTGGAACAGCAGACAAAGATTAAAATTCTCGGAATATTGTGCTTCCAACTAGCAAAATGCTATATTTTTCCTTAAAACTAGACTCAATAAGGATTCTATAGCCTTTGGAATCACTCCAACTTGATTTTTCTATAATTAGTTATGACTTTTCAAAGTTTAGGCAGAAAATCTGCTAGAATTTTTTAAAAATCCGAAAACTGGAAAATTGATAAATAATTAAATTATGACATCATCATGATATTAAATCATCCTCCTCCTCCTTTCTCTAGAAAAAACAATGCCCAAGCACAATTGAACTAGAGAGGGAAAGTTGAGAGAAGTTAGAGAGAAAAGGAGAAGGAAAATCACATGGTAAGCCGATTCCTCCGACGATTTAGCTCCTAATGCGTATAACTTCGACCCTAAGTTACTCCTCTTTGTTCTTTAAGGTTTTGAAGCTCAAAATATGTTGTTGAGAACTTAGGGTTTCAGCCACATTGGGAAAACGCTAGTGGGAGCTTGAGGTAACTTCCAAACTCTTGTATATTGACTATTTTGGCTGTTGTGGACAATTTAATTGGTGAAATTTTGCCAAATTGTCTTTGTTTGTAAAATTTGGAAAAGTGGCATTAGAAGTATTATACTGCCAAAATTTGGATTAAATGGTATATGTAACCTAATTAAATAGTTAATAAAGTGGTTAGGAGTATAAAGGAACACGTCTGCGAAGTCAAATTCGGAAAACCCCAACTTTTTCCCAAGAATTGTCAGCTTTGGTCAGGGCTGTTAGAGGGCCTTAGAGTTGAATTTTTGATGATTTGATGATTCCATTGAGTTCAGCAGGGAAAATTAGATGGGGTTACAGTTGGACACTTTTTCAAAAAAACCCGAAATAGTATAATTACGAAAACGCCCCTGAAATACTGAAATAAGGGTTGCCAAGGGCAATTTCATCTTTTGATAGTGAATTTGGTAATTTCGAGTCTGAAAATGGATTCCTTAAGTGGAAATAGGTTAGGACAGCCTATGTTAAAATTTCAAGAAAAGTGCAGTCAGATCTAGTACGGCGGGGTCCCCGGGGGCATTTTAGTAATTTTTAATATAGACTGATATAATCCCTAGAAACACTATGGAAGTGTCTAAACGGTACATTTGGTATTATAGGATCGAATATAGAGCCTAAGCTATTTGTACGTAGATCGAGGAACTATTTCTGTTTAGCAAAAGGGGCACAAGGTAGGGGACTTACCTTATTTGCATGTATTTGATATCTCTGCTTATATAGTGATATATGTGATTGCTTTACTTGATTGTGTAGAGCATATTTGAATAAATGAAGCTCTGTTTCTGTTTTCGTTGTGGCCATAGTTTTGTTACATGAAACATTGAGCACGCAGAAATGTCATTATGGGGTATACATCTAGTTAAAGCTAACATGTTATACACATAGCATTTATCATGCATGCATTATGGTATCTGTTTCCTACTAAGATTCTCTCAAATCTCACCCTCCCCTACCAATAATTTAGACAGGTGAAAACAAGAGGTGTACTGAAAGCAGAGAAGAGAACTACACGGAGGAATGTAGTGGTGGAACAAAGATGGAAATATATCTCCGTTTTACTAAGATGGGTTTAGATACCCTAGAGGCCTGTGCGGCTACAAAGTTTGTAATTATTATGTACGAACCCCTATGGGGAATTTCTGTAAGCATGCACATATTAGCAGTATATTTATGCTATTCCTGTGTTGCCTACCGACCCGCGCATTAATATTCCGCTGCAAGTCAAAATAAGATAAGGGGGTGACAATGAGTTATTTTCTAAAACACATAACTTGATTGGTCACTCGAGCGATCAATTAATATTTGTAGTATATGACCTCTGTGAGTTTTAAAATGCTTTCTTAAACTTTGTTTTCTCCTGGAAAACTTTTCTAACTCTTTCTTAAGATTTGTTATTATCAAAACATAGGCTCTAACAGTTACAATTGAGCTTATGTGGAGCTAGATTCTTTTGAGTTTTGGTCGTGAAGAGAGTGGCTAGAGCTTCAATATGCTACAAAGAAGAGTTTATTAGTTTTCCATTTGCTCATTATGTGTATTGTGATTTGTTTGGTTTGATTCTGTAGTTGGTACATGTTTGTAAGACTTGGATGAATGTTTATTTTTCCTTGTTAGTTAACCTTTGTGTTGAATTTTGCTTTGATGCCCTTTGACTATGAATTGAACTTATTTCCTTATGTTTTAATGAGATTATACTTTGTATGTGATTACTATGGTGTGTAATATATAGAGTTAATTCATATTGATGAATGTCATGATTATGCTCTTATTTCAGGAAGTAAATGCATTAAAATGATTTTTAAACACATTTCAAGTAGTTTTTAACAATTTATCTAAGAGATGATTATGAATGCGATCGTATGATTAGTCATTAATTAGATAAGTTGGAATCAATATAAGTGCTTGAGGTTTTTAATTTGACTTGATAATAAATTAACTCCCAAATCATTTTAAACAACTAGGAAAGCCATTAACTTTGTTGTCAAGACTCATTTCCTCATGTCAATCATATTTTATAAAAGAAAATACCAAAAACAATAGTTTATCTTTTAATTAAATTGCATTACTCTTTTAGTTATTAATTTGAAAAATCAAAACCCCAATTCCCCTTATTTTCATTGCATTTGTAGGATATTTATGTTACTTATGAATCAATAAAAGGTTCCTCGAGAAAAGAGAATGATCCTAGGTTTGCCTATACTCAATTCTTGGTTAATTTTTTATTGTGGATCCTAAGACTAACATATAAAAGGCCATATTCAGATGCATGCAATGGAACCAAATGGACCCTAGTGAATCATGTGAAGACAAATGTTACAGTAATTCGATTTTTTTCTTGTTAGTAAAAGTTTAGAAGCAGACCTTCTATGAAATAAATCATCAAGTTGGATAAATTCATAATTGATAAACTGAAATATGAAGATAAACTGAAATATCAATGAGCATTATGTAAAATAATTCATGAAATATAAATTTGATAGAGAACACATATTACTGAAGGTAAAGTTATATCGATCTTAGGATCTTAATTAAAATTAAATCCATTGCTTTTTTGAATTTTACAGAGAATATGACTGATATATCATATCTGTTCATGTTAAGTTACCTCGTGTTAATTATATATTTCATTTAAATATTTATTATTAAATACTTTTATTTTATTTTTTATAGATTATTATATATAAATTATTAAAATATAATAAAAAAATTATAAATTTTATCGACGGATTACACATAGAATTCCATTGGTAATTATAGAAATTACCAACAGAATTCAGTGGGTAGTTATCGACCGAAAAAAATTCCCTAGGTGATCTGTCGCTACTTACAAATGGAATTTTTTTGTTGGTAATTATGTTAGAAAATTTATTTTTCAATGAAATTTTCTGACAGAATTTTTCCATCGGAAATCCATTTGTATTTTTTCCAACGGAAAATCCATCAGAAATTACCGACGAAAACAATTTCGTATATAATAGCATGTTTTTTTTTTTTTTGGTAATGTGAAACCCTTGACCTGGTGGTTGGAAGAATATAATTATTTGGAAACTTAGCTTCAAGGTTTGGGCAGAGAAAAAAGAAAACTTTAATTTCAAAAATGAAGGGCAGAAGGGCTCGATCCCAGACCAGGCTCCGCTCAAGGCGATGGATGACTATTACTTTTTTCCCTACGACCGAATCTCTTTTTACATAGTGAAAGTCATGTACAACAGTTATTTTTTATGTTTTGGGTAATTAGTATATTTCTTTTTGGATTGTTAAGGTGTATTGGATTATCCAATGATCGACAAGCGGCTTCATGACTGAAAGTATGGAAGTGGCCGTGTTAGATCACTACTCTTCAACAAAAGCAAGTTATTATAAATTGCTAGCTATTACGTACTATTTTGCACTTTGTTTTGAAGCTGTTACTATACTTTCTTCAACAGTTGTCAATGGATATAATCTACTACTTCATTAATTTCCAACACCATGCAAGCAGATTGATCAGCTGCTTCTCGATGCTTACTTCCTGTTATTGTTTTTAGTTTTTGCCTAAGGTATATATACTATATATGTAACTCTAGCTAATCCTGTTATTGTTTTTAGTTTTTGCCTAAGGTATATATACTATATATGTAACTCTAGCTAAATACTTCCCACACTATATTGTGCTATATTTAGGCTGCTTTGTTTCTGTCGTTTTCTATTTCCATGTTTCCAATAAGTTATTTTTAGTGTAGCTGGCTCAAGTTGGTTTATATGTAAGCGTTTTATCCTTTAATACAAGTTTCTTTTTCCTTTCTAAAAAACATAAGGATATATACTCCTCAGGTCCTAAATGTATAGGACCTAATTCGAGGGTGGTGAATTTGTCTTAAATCACTATGACTGATTTGTCTATATTTAATAGTTATTTTTACTTATATCAATCATTAAATATCTTAGTACTAAATATTTATATTTCACGGGTTTTTTTAATACAACCATTATTTATAGGGTACTATATTTAATGGTTGTACTTGTAGGGGTGTTCTTGAGACGGGAAGGGAAGGGATTGGGAGACCCCATTCCTGGTCCTGATCTCAAAGAAGACTCAGGAAGGGAAATCATTCCCAATCCTGAAAATTTCCCATCCTGATCAGGATCGGGATTTCCTGGGTTGGGATCAGGAATTCTCAAAAAATCTCAAAGCATGTAATCTTCCAGAATCTATATGAAACCTAAAATTTATCTAGCATCAATTCAAAAATTGTAACAAATCCTCACTTGATTTTGTAACATAAATATAATTATTTTGGTCTGAAATCTTATTTACTGACTCAAAAGTCACTCAATGACAGATCCCATCCAACTTGTGTGAAGATGTTGATAAGTAGAATGATTTTGGCCTGAAATCAAATAAACTAATAATTGTTGTTATTAATTTAAGAAATCAAAACAACACCATTTGATTTGTAATTTTATTAAATATATATATAGAGGTAAATATATATATATATATATATGTATGTATGTATATATATATATATGTATGTATGTATATTTGGGATCAGGAAAATTTGGGATCGGGAAGTCCCATTCTTGATCCGATCCTGAAATTTTTTTCTTGATCCCGAATTTTCCCGTCCTGAAAATTTTTGGGATAGGATTTTCTTGTTCTAATTTCTCGGGATCGGAATGGAAAAACCAGGGCTAGAAAACTTTGAACACTCCTAAATGGTGGAAGACAATGACTGTTAATACTTAAAGGTTAAAATGATGAACGATAAAGTATTTGTCACCAAAGACAGGAGTTTATTTGACGGTTATTTGAAAAATCAGTGATATATGTGTAATACTTGATTGTTATTGGTGAATGACCGTTAAGCATGTGTGACCAATTTTTTTTAAAAAATTGGAGGCTTACTTTCTATCAACTCCTAAAATAATGTACAGAAACAACATACACTCCCTCCATTCCACAATATAGGGTACTTCTAGAAGGAAGACATGGTCCATAATATAAGTCACCTCTAATTTAATTAATGCTCTTTTCCCTATTTTGCCCTTATGATTAATACTCACTTTTTAACTTTTCCTACTCATTATATACTCTTTCTCTTTCAAATAACATTCCCAATGCAATTAAACATATTTCTCAAGAAGGGTAACAGTGAAAAAAATTTACATTTTAGGACAAATTAAATGACTAAACTGTCATTTCTTGTTTCCCATGATATAGTTAAAGTACCATATATTGTGGACAACAGGGAGTATATACCAAACACCCAAACAAATCTAATTCTAGCTGGATGTATCACAATATACAAAATAACAAATTCCGGCCAACAAGTGTGAACAAATTAAAACAAATAATTGAATACTATCTATACAATTATGAATACGACAAAGGTAAGGGAATTTACATGATCAAGTGCCTCTTTTTTTCCTAGTCTTAACAATTTTAATGCTCTTTTTAGTAACAATTGTTTTCTTTAATTTGCAAAGAAACTTAGCTTCCTCCTTTTTGATATCCAAATTCTTTTATTGTAGTCATGTCTAATGTACAAAGCATTGTCCTCATTGAATTGTGTTTCAAGCGACGACCCTTGGAAATGATCATCCTACTAAATTCGCCTCCTACATCCTCATTTGTTTTGTTTGATAACAAAACAATATACCATATTTTTATTAGTAGAATCAAGAACGTAGAACAGTTGTTTGGCTTAAGAAGCCAAAATAATAGGCTCTTCTTTATATAATTTCTTGTTCAAATTCAATTATATCAACCCTAACTCATCCAATTTTAAAGCATTATTATTATCAACCCACTTGTATTCGAAAATCAGAACTTGAAATCCTACGTAATCTGACTCCCAAGTGTGCTCAACCACCCCAAAGTATGACATATTGACATAGATAAGTTTCATATCGTTTGCACTTAATACTTGCATGGTGTTAGCAACAATAGTTTCCCACTTATTTTGAATCTCATTTCGGGCATCCTGCTCTTTAGTATAGAAGGTGAAGGTGTATCCATTGATAACTTGGCTTGAGAAAGAAAGCACATATCTATTCGGACCACATGCCAAGAACATTACTTTCTCTAAAACTAAATTATGATCAACATTGTACTTGTCATCCACGTGCAACTTCAACTATGTTGTGAATTATTGTTCTTTGGCATTCCAACTTTATACTTTGTTAGGGTTTTCCCTCCTAAACTCATCCATATGAATATCTACATACTCGTTAATCTCTTTGAAGTTGTGAAGTATGAATAGGTGTGCTTGCTCCCACTGTCGGTTTAAGATAGAGATAATTTTCTTTCCCATCAACCCTTGCCTAGATGTCCTTCCTTCATGCCAAGACAATGGAAGGCCAATATCTCATGCATCTTTTAAGTAATCGATACAGAATTCAGCTACCTCTTCGTAAATGTACTATTCAATAACGCAATGCTATGGCCGGCTCTGTTTTTCACATACCTTTCAAGTCCTTTATCTTGTGCTCGACTGGGCATATCTATCTCATATAGATTGGGCAACATAGTTGTATCTCTCTAACTAAATGAATAGATAGGTGCACCATTATGTCAAAGAAAGCTGAAAGGAAAAACATCTCAAACTCATACAGTATAGTCATGATTTGGGTTTGTAACTTCAATAATTCATTGGGGTTAATTACTCTACTGCATAATGACTTAAGAAGAAATATAGCTTTATGATCGTAGCTCATACCTTATCAGGTAAAATAACTTGATTGGTACTAGAGTAAAGTTTTCCATTAACACATGGTAATCGTGTGATTTTAGACTCTTTAACTTCAAGTCCTTTATTGACACAAGGTTCTAATATTTGATGAGTAACCCTCTGGCACTTTTACTGCAGCAAGAAAACTCATAAAAGCCTTTTTCTTCCTTCTTTAGATAGTGTGAAAGCCACAAGCCAAAGGAATGTATGAGATCCCCTCTCCTCCGGTGCCAATTCCTCCCTTACCCCCGTTTCAACCATGTCTTGTCTTGCATTTATGCCATTCTTTGTCTTCTCAAGAATGTGGAGTAACGTTCCAAAAAGTTTCTCATACACATTTTTCTCAATGTGCATGACATCAAGAAAATGCCTAATATTAAGGGAGCTCCAATATGACATATTGAAGAAATATACTATCAATACCCCGTTTCCATTTTGATATACACAGGGCAATAATGGACAAGTTCTATAGGTAAACAGAAAAGTACAGTTATACAGATAATAAGTATTTGTTTACAAACAGTCATTAACAGAGTAGAAATCGATAATAATTACAAATATGTACAGAATGTCCCAAAACTATTCCAAATACAGACTATATACAACAACTGTATTTGACTTGGAAAATGTACCATTCATTTTCCCTTCTTTGCGTCATTGGTTTTCGATCCATTGGCACCTGCTGAGACATTTGGTTTAGAAAAAGGGTAAGATTCCAAGGAATCTCAGTAAAAACATACGATCAATATATAAAATATAAAAATTAAATATGCAATGGACCGATGTGTACACAAAATTCAAGGCCAACTAACTCGTTAAAACCCCTACATGTACCTTAGCTGAGTCCCTGACTACAACTAGGTAAGACTAGTGTATCTCAGTTAGGTCCTAGACCACAGCTAGGTAATGTACCTCCAGCACGTGTTCAAATCAAAAAATACAGTAACACGCATCATACAAATAGTCACATAGTATATGAGAGATAGTAGTCCCTACCTTAACCTCTTTCTTGTCTCAAAGGGTCCGCCTCGTAAAATGTGTCGACTATAGGCGTCCAACTCGATTCTAAAACATCAAATGTACAAGAGATAGGTCATAACATATCCATGTATCATTTTAGACACTTCCATAGTGTTTATTGTGGTTATATTAGCCTATGGTGAAAATTTACCAAAATGCCCCTGAGACCCCGGCCAGGCCCCGTAGTACCCGGCTCGGCTACATTTTTCTCGAAATTCTAACCTAGGCTATTTTGACATATTTTTGCCCAAAGAATCCATTTCCAAACTTTGAATTACCAAATTCAATGTCAAATTACAAAAATAACCTTGACATCCTCGCTTTAAGGTTTTAGGGGCGTTTTCATAATTATGCTTTTTCGACATTTTCCGAAAGAGTGACCAACTCTGACCCCACCTAATTTTTCATCTTGAACTCAATGGAACCATCAAATCATTAAAAATTCACTCTAAGGGTCTGTTTGGTTTGAGGGGAGGGGAGGGTGGTTAAATTACCTTTTTAGGTTGAAGATATTTAAATTTTGGGCGGGAATCCAAAATTTAAAAGGAATGAGAGGGTACATTTTGGGCGGGAATTCAAAATTTAAAAGAATGAGAGGGTAAATTTTGAGTTTCTTAAACCCAAAATTGTAATTTCCACCCCTTGCCCTCCCCTCCCATCCCTCCCCTCCCCTCAAACCAAACACACCCTAAGGCCCTCTAATAGCCCTGGCCAAAATTATAGTATCCTCCTGGAAACATTGGGGTTTTGCGATTTTAACTCCGTAAACGCGTTCCTTTTTACTCCTAACCACTTTATTAACCATCTAATTGAGTTATAACCACCATTTGAACTAAAATTGGATAGCATAACACTTCTAATGTCACATTTCCAAAATTTACAAATAAAGACAATCCTTCAATAGTCAATATACAGCAACTAGAATAGTCAATATACGAAGGTTTGGAAGTTACCTCAAGCTCCCACTAGCTTTTTCTCAATATGGTTGAAACCCTAACCCTTCAACAACAGATTTTTGAGCCTCCAAACCCTAAAGAACAAAGAAGAGTAGCTTAAGAGTAGAGTTATACGCGTTAGGAACCGATTTACCGAATAAATCACTTACCTTTACAAGTTTTTCTTCTCTTTCTCTCTCTAGAAATCTCACATACTGTCTCTCTATTTTAGACCTGTAATGGCGTGAAATGCAGTTGAAGAAGGAAATATCATATTATATGCTATTTTAATGATTTATGGAATTTCCAAAAATTCCATTATTTGAATTTTCTTGCCAAAATTTCTATCTTCATCCAATTGTGTCATGAACTCAATCCATATGTATATAATATTTTCCTCTATTTGGTACATGTAGGAAACACCTAAGGGTCCCCCTCTTTGGTCTCAATTAGCTTCACAACTTGATCTGGTTACGTATATACATCAAATCTCAATTTTAGTCAAAATTGCACTTTTTGCTCAAATTTTCCATAAATTCATATTAAATTGACAAAAATATTATAAATATATTTCCCCCTCTTATTTTCCTTAATTAATTGAAATTAACTTCAATTAATCAAAAAATAATTAATTTTGTGCTAAATTGGTAAAATTACGATTTTGCCGTTACCTTTTTAGTCAAATTTCTTTTCTTATTTTTTTTGGGCCAATTTCCACCTATTTTTGGACCAAATATTTTCTCCATTTTTGGACCTTAATATTGGGATTTTTAAATTACCCAAATTAATTCCATATTTATTTTTACCCAAATTCCCATGAAAATGAACATTTATAAAATTCATAAATTCCAAATTTATGAATATTTACCATTTTTTTGAATTTCTCAAATAATTACAATATATTTGGTGAATATCAAATTTGGGGTGTTATAGTTCTTCCTCACTTAAATAAATTTTGTCCCCAAAATTTGCTACACCTATTCAGCAAAAAATTCTGGATAACGTTTCTTTACACTTTTTTCTATTTCCCATGTAACCTCTCGGGGCGATAACCCTTTCCAGATAATTTTGACGAATGGAATGCTCTTGTTCCTGAGTTGCTTCTCCTGTCGATCGATGATTCGGTCAGGTGTAACTTCATAGTCAAATCATCGCGCATTTCCACATCTTCATATTCTCTAACATGTTCTGGATCGTGTTGATACTTTTTCAAATGGGAAACATGAAAAACATCGTTTAGCCTGCTCAGATTTGCTGGCAAAGTGATGCGGTACACTACTGGCCCAATCTTCATCAATATCTCAAACGAACCAATGTACCTTGGTTGCAGCTTTTATACTTTCAATGCTCCGCCAATACCCATAACCGGTGATACCTTCATAAATACGTTGTCGCTGACTTCAAATTCTAGAGGTTTTTATCTCTTGTCCGCATAACTCTTTTGTCGGCTTTAAGCAGCTAGCAACCTCTTCTTAATCAATTTTATTTTCTCCATTGTCTGGTCAACAAGATCTGGTCCTAACAATTATCTCTCAGACAACTCAGTCTAGCATAAGGGCATTAATATTTCCTCCCATAGAGTGCCTCATATGGAATAATTGTATTGCTATACAAGCGTCTAAATCTAGGTATAATTGAAAAATACCTTAACACCTTCTTTGGACTCTTCTCATTCACTTGATAGTGTGAGGCATAACATAGAGGATACTCGGTTAATGATTTATATTATTTTCTAAACAAAGTACAACCATTGGGGCAAGCATATATCTTTTCATAACTCAAGCTAGTGATGTGCATAACTTGTTTTGCATCATAAGTCTTGGTTGGCATATCGTTTCCTAGTGGTAGCATTCTTCTTAAAAGCGCAAACAATTATATGAAGCCTAAGTCACTCAACCCTTGCTTTGCTTTCTAGTCTTACAAGTTCAACATTGAAGATAATAATGTGAACTTAGTACAATTCTTATACAAAGGCTTCTCTGCTTTGCTCTTCATCCTCTCAAACGTTTCTGGGCATTCACTGAATTCTGCTTCAATTGCATCAGCCATATCTTAAAGACGATCGACCTCAAATGTACTTGTGTTGAAGTTAGGTGATTCACGCCTTTCCAAATTTGGCCGACTAGCATTGCTACCCACATTTGTCTCCCCATGTTTTGCCCAACAGATATAAATTCCATACATCACTAAGTGAATCTGACAACAATTTGGATCAAGATGCTTCATAATGCCATGCTTGACACAAGGGAAAATAATCATACTGTGATCATCAACACCATTATGAATTGCAAACCTTATGAAATTGCCCACTCCGTCATAGTACTCCTTTAATAGACGATTGGTAAACATATGTTCTTTATTGCACTCTCTATCTAGAGCATATCATATATGTAGAGGAAAATGTGATAACAATTTAATAAAATTAGTAAAAAAATAATATTTCCAAAAACCTTATTCAAATCAATACTAATAAATAACAACTTTAATGACAACAAATACTTAAAATAAGTGGCAAAACCCTATGCACATATAAAATCACTCAAAAAACAATCTTTACATACTCTTTACTTAAATCAATATAGAAAAAATGATAAAAAGCCACTAGTATGAGAAATTGAACTGAACTCACATTTAGAAAGAAGAGACGAGCTTAAAGCCCCTCCCCACAAATCCTAGAAGAAGAAATCAACCCAAACACCACTAGTAGGAGCACCCACGAACCCACAATCACCTAATCCCATGAAACCCACGAACCCATGAATGCGACGACAAATTAAGGAGAGCTACGGAGTAGACTGATGGAGAAGAAAGGAGTAAAACTACTAAGGGAGTGATGGAAGAGAGCGAAATGATGGAGGAAGAGCCAGAATCGAGTCGTCGGAGGTGTTAGAAGTGAGCTTTCTGTAACTTGTAAATTTCAAATGTCAAATGAAAATGGGTATAGGAGGGATTTTCTAAAGAGTATACTTAATAGTTATTATTATTAAACAACCATTAAGTATATGATAGTTGATGGTTATTTTTAAACGACCGTCAAATATATATGATCTATATTTGACGATTGTTCGCAAACAACCATCAAGTGAATGATGCCTTTTTGTTTCCAAAAAACCAACCTAATATATCACGATTGAAGTATAAAGCCGTCAAATATTTGCTCCTATACTTAACGGCTGTTTAAAAAAAACTGTTATGTATTTCTTTCTCTTAACTCTGCCTCTTTATATTTGACGGTTTCCTAAAAGCCGTTATGAAGCGTGAAATATAGACAAATATGTAGTAGTGAATGTAAGACTTTTTTTTCCATTTTCTTGTTTATATTTATCATTTTTCTCTATTCTAATTTGTCTAACTTATAAATTGATATATAATCTAATGTTATACATAAGTATGTTAGAGAGATCATATCACATATGTAGCTTTCTTATGTATTGTTCAATCTCTTAAAGTCTTATGTTGGCCAAAAACTCTTGTTATAGCTACAAGTTTTTCTAGCTCAATCTGAGGCTCAACATTTCTTACATGATTGGAACTACTATAATGTCAACCACTATGTTGTTGGCTTTATGAGATCAAAGCATAGATATGTGAAATAGTTTGAAATGTAGAGTTGTATGGAATTTTTAATGGCATAGAAAATTGTTGTAAAAAAAAGACTTTGGACAGGTCCTACTTGCAATTGCAAGTTTGTATACATAGATTCCCAAGAAAGCTAAATCAAAAGGAAATTGGGCAATTCAAATTGAACCATGCACCTAATATTATTTCTGGTTTATGTTTGTAATAAGACTTTTTTTTACTTTAATATAATTATCATCATTTGTTGGAAAAGAAAGAAAGTCACTAGTCACTCTTTGTTAATGATAATCAGGAGGGAGCCATTAATCCAATGGGGTAGCTAGAGATAACATTATTGCGAAACTATTGATCAAAAACTTAATTGAAAATAGGGTTAAGGTGCAAATCCACCCTGAAAATATCCACGAAATCTCAATATTTCCCTGAAATTTTTTTTAGTCTCAATGTCAACCTAAAAGTTTAAAAATGTAGCAATAATATTACCCCGTGTAAATAGATGTTAAGTTTGACTGAATATCCCATGTGGCACTCTCATTTGGCACTAAACATTCCAAATCATTGCCACATCATTATTGCACCATGTTAAAACACCTAAATACCCTTTACCCATAAGCTTCTTCTTCCTCCATACATTTATCCCTGTCTATGTCTGCTCCTTCTCCGATAGTTGGTTGGTGAGAAGAGCAGTCAAAAACTGAAGCAGCCACCGTGAGGGTGGTGGTGGTGGTGGTGGTGAAGGGACCATTTTTGGTCAATTATGTCTTGAACATATCAGAACTCCTCAACATGCATAGAATCGTGATGTCTCCTTTTTGATTGAACCCAAATTCTTCTTCGACCTCCTTTAATAGCTGTAAGAAGAAAAGGTAATTGAAGTAAATCACAGGAAACACGAATCTCTACAAATCATCTCTTCTCCTTGACACACTTTGATGGCCAAGCCCCCTTTTGGGATGTCTCTAAACTCATGCTTCTTCCTATGGATATAAAAGCTCCTCAGAATATTGGGTCCTCCAGTAAGGAAAAAGGTGGAAGGAAGATTTGATTCAGATCTATTGCACATATTGATTTAAATTTGATTAAGATTTGATTGGATTTTGTTTATTGTACATTTTGGGTATGATTCATTCTAAATGCAAGAAAGCTGTAAACCTATAGCAATAAGGTTGAGTGGTGAAAGATGAAGCGATGGGATTGATAATTTTTTCATATAGAAAGTTTTGCCACATCACTTATATATAAAATTAGGTGAATGATGTAACCCCCTTCCCACCTTAGGCCGGGATTTAGTTCTTAAACTCAAAATCAAGCTGTACTTAGAGACCATATTTCGAAATGGGACTTATTAAGACAATCTTTTGCCCAAAAATCGGATTTGCAAAAACATTTTTCAAAACTTATTCACAATGGTCTCAAGTTCTCAATACAAAATAATACTGGCCTGAACAGGTGGACTCCATTTACAAATATCAGAGTGAAAATAAATTCCCGACTCACTCGGGTTCCATTCATTAGATAAGGGATTTACAAAGGCACAAAGCCACAATTCAATACCCTTAACTTGGGGATTACACAAAACTATACTACCAATCCCATTTTACACAATTGTTTCCCAAAAACATCCAATAGATATACAATTCCAAAATCTACAATGATAACCATTAATTCCAAAATACACTCCTAAACAGGAGCTCTAACTACTCTTCGTCGCCCGCTTGCCTCTCGATCCTTCGGCCCTGTCTAAAAGGTTTAATTTTGGGAGAGTGAGATTCTAAAGAATCCCCGTAGTAACAAATCAATCACATAATGTACAATAATAATGCATGTAAGCCAATCATTATTCACAACAAGCAACTACAACGGCAGTTACAGCGGCAATGGTTAGTATGACACATGTCATCCCTTACGATTGCTCCCGCTGAATTGCTCACGTTGTATTGCATCACAACAATCAACACAGTATAATTCACCACAGCTGGGATCCATATAAAGCATATCATAAACGCAAGCCACATAGGCAAGATTCACACACACAGCCCACGGCTGGTTTCACACACGCCGCCCCACGGGTCGGATTCACAAAGATCCATGTACATTTACGACGGCAGTTCAACGGCCGACCTAGAGATGACCACTGTCACTCCCTATACGGCTCACATTGAAGTGCTCACGCCGTAATGTAACATGGCACACATTTCACAAGATCAACGACAAGTTATGCATGCCAAGACATCATACAATATGTGAGAGAAGAGTCACTACCTGAGTTCTTCCGGGCGTGTCCTAGCGCCGGTCTCTCCCGCGGAAGGCAAATATCAAATCCTATTTTCACAATTAGGGACGAAGAGTTATTCTCTATTCCAAGACTTAATTAACTTGAAACACTTAGTTTTGGTTATCATAATTGACTCTTAAGAGGCCCCAAATGCCTCTAAGAAAAGCCCCAAAAGGTTGGGAAACAATAGGTTAAAGATCCCCTTTCAATATCACAAAGTGCCAAAACACAGGGTTGGGCCCCGGCCCACCATTCCTTGGGCCGCGGCCCAAACATGGTCAGAAAGTCTTGGGCTGCGGCCCACCACTCATGGGCCGCGGCCCAAAACAGGTCAGAAAGGCTTGGGCCGCGGCCCAGAGATTTCCTGACTCTGGGCAGCACTTCGAAAAACCATAACTAATTCTAGAAAAATCGAAACGAGGTGATTCCAAAGCCAAATGAAAGGTATTTGAGTCCTCTTTCAAGGAAAAATACATCCCTTCACTGGGAATCACTACACAATTACAGAATCACCAAAAACTAACCACTACTCCAAAACAGAGTTCTGTTTCAATCCCAAACTTTGGACAACCATAACTCACAGAATACTCAACGAAATGACACAAAATATATGTCCATTTTGAAGCTTGGGATGTGAACTTTAAGACTGGAAAGTTTCAGAATTTTCCAATACCATTTGGTCACTCAAAACGCTCGTGTAATCTGACAGCGAAAAACAGAGCTTAAACAAGACAACTTTCCAACTTTTCCCAAGTGATTCAAATGAATCCAAAATCAATCACCAAGCTCATTCCCACACCAAATCACTCAAGGAATCCAATGGGAATGTCAAAATCACCAAAATCCTATTCCATTATCATGCTTTGGGTTTTGGCCAATCAATTCAACAAGATACCAATCTTAACCAAACTTCACATTTCAACTTCTAATCAATCTATCTATCACATACTCATTCCAAAACACCATTCTCATACCAAAAACATACCAAACTCCTAATGGCCCTCATTTTCGAAAATGGCCCCAAAATTCCAGAAAATTCAAAGTATTTCAAATGGTATGAAACTTAGATAGAAAGATAGGTCTCACTCACCTTAACAACTTCTCCAAAGAGAGTTCTTGATTCACCACTTCTCAAATTTTCGTGTGGCACAAATCACAACCAAATGAACAAACTACACACACCAAAATGAAGCCCATTACTCAAGGATCAACATTTGTGAAGGGAGTTTGAGCAAAGGAGATCATTTTCCTTACCTTTCTCAAGCTTTCTTCTCTTCCTTTTCCACCAAAAATGGCGCCCAACTTTAGAGAGAGAGATGAGAGAAATGAGAGAGGGAGCACGAGAGAGAGGAATGGAGAGATGGAGTGTGAGAGAGAAAAAGAAAAAGTGTTCCCTTGTCCTCATATGAACTCATCCCATGGCCACCAAAATGCCACATGTCAGCATCTCCTTTATTCCCTCAATAAGCTCACACAAGCTAACCACACTGGATCCCGACCCACGGTCAAGGAATCACCACCCTTGATCTTAAATACCACACATATGCACTAATATTTCCAATTTCCACTAATTATGACATTAATTAAAATTGTCATAAAATACATAATAATCCCAATTAAATTCATAATTATCCATAATAATCATGATTAACCCATAATCAAAAATTGGGATATTACAAATGACACATAAACAAGCCACATCAGTATAATAGGGTCAACTAACAGTTAAACATTTAGGTTGTTAAAGTAAGGGTGATATTGCTACATTTTTAAACTTTCAGGGCGACATTGATACTTTAAAAACTTCTAGGGCAATATTGAGATTTCACGAATACTTCTGGGGCGGATTTACACCTTAGCCTTTGAAAATATCATAAAGTTTTGGAAATGGCTACTATACTATTATAAAAATCTAGATATATATGACATTGCTTTTTTTAGATCTAAAAACAATGGTGATGGTGGTTCATTGTGTACTCCATTGTGATTTCTGCTTTTGGTTTGGATGCAAACATGGATGGGACTTTCAAAGGTGGAAGATGAAAGATTTAAATTTGTTCTTAACTACTTCCAAATTCTCACATCTAGATTTTCTAAAACTATTTTTTTAAAAAACAATTATGTTTCATTTTTTTTATAAGGGTTCTTCTTTAATGTATTAGAGTAGCTAGATTAACCATAATTGGTTAATGATTATAATTAAGTTAGACAGTTGTCAACATGTATTATAAAAATAGAACTTTATGGTAATCAATACAAGTACAACTAATCTCAATCACTCTTTATACTTTTATTCTCTCTATCATTTCTCTCTTCACATATATGGTATCAGAGTAAATGATTAAGAGACTATAGAAAATCCAGTCAATTTTTTGGATCCAATGGATCAAACGTTGCTTTGAGAAAAGATGTTGTGACCTTCATCATGCATCTAGTTTCCATCAAACTAGAAGAGCACAATTATCTCCTCTTGAAATGCCAAATTACCACAACGAAGGTCATGATCTTTAAAGATTCGAGGTATGTTGCAACCGGCGATGATGGAGAAGGACTCAAAATGGATCCAAGTTTCATTGACTAACGAAGACAAGACTAGCAACTGATGTTGTGGATGTCATGTTCCATGTCTGAAGTAATTCTCACAAAAATTGTTGGTTGCAAAACTTCTCTACACATCTGGGAGAAGCTTCAAACGCATGTCACTTCTCCAACCAAAGTGAAAGCATGCGCACTCCAAACTCAATAGAAGACCACCAAGATGCACAATCTCTTGGCTAATGAATGCATGTTGAAACTTATTGATGAGCACATATTTGAAGGCCTACCAGAGGATTGTGATCCTTTCGTTACGATTGTCACTACTATGAGCGAGCCATATTTTGTTAATAACATTGAAGTTTTGATTCTTATAAGAGGCTAGGATTGAGAAACATCAGAAATCTCATGTTATTGTTGATGTCAATTTCACTCATACCGAGGGCTTAGGTAGTGGGAATGATCGCTTTCGTGGAGGCCATTGTGGCCATAGCAATGGTAGAAATAATGGCTCAACATCTACACAAAGAGGTCACAATTCTCATAAATCCTCTTTTAAGCGTTAGATTTGTGAGAAGTCAGGGCATATTGCTACAGCTTGTTGGTATCAGTATGATGAAAAATTTCAAGCCTTAGGTCAATCTAATCGTAATACTAAGCCTCAAATTAGTATGGATCCTTAGTAGTATTTAGATTTGGGGTGCAATAAGTCATGTCACACACGTGGTTAGAATATTGTTGACAAATCTAGTGGTAAGATGTATAATACAATCTCTATTGGTGATGGCTATGATTTATCAGTACATTGCATTGAAAATACCATAATTAATTGTTCGCCACGCAAATCTTCTTTGGAACTCAAAAACATATTACATGTTCTTTCTATGGCCAAGAATCTTTTAAAGCATTACATATATAAAAAAGGAATCTTTTGAGCAGTATATGTTGATAATTATATTGATAGGGAAAAAATTATAGCCTAAGACTCCGCAACTGCATGGACCATATCAAGTACTAAAGTGATGAAAAAAGTATCATTCCCACGAGGACTATGATATCAACAATACGATTGAGCAATGACTTTACACTTTTACTTAAGTTAAGTTAACACAATTTGAATCAAAGATAGGAAAACAAGCTAACTAAAAAGGAGAAAAACAAATCTAACTAAAGCTAAGGATAAGGGTTATTCTAGATCTTAAGCGATGACTTAGATTATTATAGCCTTAATTATTTCTTAGTGTCTAATTTCTTCCCTTAATTGCATTTAAAGTTATATTTGCTAGTCTAGGATTCTTATTTACCTAAGAGTGTCTTTCGATCGACTAAAAGAAATTCCAATTATGTTAATCCCTAATTTCTTAGACGATTAGTACTTAATTGGATTAATTTAAGTGCAAGCCTAATGAGACTATTTAGGGCCGGTAGTGTATGTCTATCCCACAAGTAAATTAAGTCCAAAAAATTAATCCTACAATATTCAATTGAAGGTTTATTCTAAATTCCCTATGTTTAGGCTTCTCTAGAACACCAAATAAAGTTCCAATCAAATTTTTTATCTTTTTGAACAATTAAGCTCACAATTGAATCAACAAATATAATATTATAGCAATTAAAAAGAAGAAATCATCATCTATTAATCCATAATCAAACTAAATAATCCAAAACCAAGATTTAGTTTCATAAATTGAATATTGTCATGAACAAAATAATATTTAACAAAAGATAAGATAAAAGACAAAAGAAGATAAAGGAAAGGAGAAGCAAAAACTTAAAGCCGAATTTTTATCTGTGCTATATCTCCAAACTTAATTTTCCCCCATTAAATTATGAGCTCTTGTATTCCGTCACTAGCTAAGAAAATAGAACAGACGGTCTTCTCACTACACCTTGCATATACATACATATATATATATATATATATATATATATATGTATACATACATATATATATATATATATATATATATATACCATAGCTTATGCAGACCTGGGCAACATGCAATTTTCATGAGGAATTTAAATTAAGGATATAAACAAGGACACACCTGCAAAATCAAAGTCTGTACAGATATTTACTAAGAGGATAAATAAAACTAGAATGATCTTTGACCGATGTTGATCCGGGTCATAGAGGGAACCATGTCCTCTTTCATACATGGACCATTTACAGAGAATTCCCTTTCACATCTCTCACAAAGAATGCATCCTTTGGAATCTCAACCTTCTTCCTTCAGACCATATCAGCACAGCCTTCCTTCGTTTCCTACTGGAGGCGTATTCATCCTATTTTTATTCATCCGAACATAAAAAGACTCCTTTTTTTTTTTTTACATATTGCCCAGTAACATAATCTATAATACTTCCCTTATGATCGCATAAAATTTCCCCCTTAGATCCCTAAAGAGAGATTAGCCCCTCATACCTGGTTACTCTTCGATAGTAGTTGATTAAAGATGATGTTGGTTGCAAAGACTACTGAGGACTGCTCGCACAATTCAGAAACACAAGAGAGAGAATTTTGGAAATCTGTATATTGTATTCAAAGATTGCTTACAAGAGGGGTGCCCGACTGAGGAGCTTACAGGGGCCTTTTATAGACTTATGGACTCAACTAATTGACTCAAGTAACTATAACTCTAGTTACTTTTACAAGACATTACAGGACATCTGACATACCAAAGGACGATTACAGATAAAATTTGATAAAAGATAAAGTTACATGACTCAGCTCTGTCGGCCATCTTCTGATTGTTTGCTTCTGCCGACACTTATACTTGTTTTTTTCTTCTGCCGACACTCCTTCTAGAGTAAACTTGGATCTACAGTGATAGAAGGACTTTTATCATTTCCTCGAAATTCATGGCAATATTCACACTCATGATTCGGATAATCATTGATTATTTGACATATTTTTCTCTTAGTATCTGGGGTATTATCCATCTTATTCTTCTTTATATTATCATACCATAGTCCAAATTGTTTCTCATTGGATCTATCATTAGATGGCTTCTTCTTTCCGAGGGCATATACACATGTTTTATCAGTGGAATAATATACCCAAGGATATTCTTCTTTTCCAGGTGTCATATTGGCCATCTTTATACGGTTCATTTCTTGAAAAATTATATGATAATCCTGAGCTCTTATATTAGATACTCTAAACTGGAAGTCTTCATCATCTGATATATCTTCTTTAATCTCTGGTTCATACTCCAGTGGCTTCTTGGTAGTCCCAAGCCTAATAAGATTTATAGGCATATAGAACTTTTCTGAGGTTATTTCAGCTACAGTTGAATAACATCTTATGAATACTTGATTTTGAGTTACAATATCAAAATACTCTCCAACAGCTTTTACAAGTTTCTGAGGTAATTCTGCAATTTCTTCCAAGGATCTGGATGGATACATACTTTGGATTAAACCATATTGGTACAGGGTTTTTACAATTCCTGAAGGAGTTCCTGGATAAATGATGGCTTTATTGAAAGCATAATGAGATACATATTTGATGGTTTTATGGGACAAAGATAACTGATTCAACTTTTTGATAATTACTTTGTAGAAATTATATTGTTTGGGTATTTCAAAAAGATCATTATTGGGTTCTTTCTGAGGATGGTTATTCTTTTTGGTTTGGTCTTTTTCTTTTTCTTGATAGGTCATTATTTGGGAAAAAGATAAATTTTCTGGTACATTCTGGCTTATAGGAGTTGAGGTTACAAAAGAATTAGAGGTTAAGAGTGACTCAAGTCCAAATGACTCGATTAAACTTTGAGTGTTGCGAGTAGAAGACTCGCCTGGAGTGAATGACTCCATTACAGGTGCACTTGGCTTATATGGCTCAACTTCTTTTCCTTTATAGTTCATATTATGGTCATCTGTCCTTATAGGTGATTTGGCAATAGCCTTACAGGTCTCATTTTGGACATCTGTCCTTATAAGTGGATTGGCATCAGCCTTACAGAGCTTCAAATTCTCAAGCTGAATATAGATGTCATTAAGTGAATCATTAATACCAGATATAGAGCTTGTAATCCCTTGTATACTGGTACTAACTTGACTACTTAATAGACTCATATTCATTTCAAGAATATTCATCTTCATTATAAGTTGGTTCATCATTGAGGAAGAATCATCTTCCTTATTCGTTTGAGTTATAGGACTTCTTCTTCTTACTGGCTCCATCTGCTTAAATAGTCAGCAATTAAATTATTCTTTCCTTTTATATATTCAACATCATAATCATAATAAGCTAAATCAGATTGCCATTTAATTAACATTTTACTACTTAACTTATTTTGTTTTATTCCTCTAGACAACCAATGCTTTACTTGTGTATTATCAGTCCTTATTATAAATCTATTATTAACTATAAATAATTCTAATTTTTCAATGGCTTTTACAACAGCTAATAATTCTTTCCAATTAGAATGATATCTACTTTGAGAATCATTAAATTTTCCACTAGTATATCTAGTTATTTTCTCAGTTCCATCTTCATCTTCATAATATAAAGCTGCACCCCAATAGTTATCAGATGCATCAGTATATATAATCCATTTTATATTTTCTTTTAAAGGTATGGTTAACTTTGGTAAATCCTTACACAAAGATTTTATATTTTCTACAATTTTTTCTATATTATTATCCCACTTCCATATAGTTTTTTCTCCTGCTAACTTAGATATTTTAGAGGTTAATTTTGATAAATTAGGTATATAATTCCTTGCCTGATTTACTAGTCCTAAGAAAGATTGTAGATCTTTTTTATTGTTTATCTTTTTGAATTGTAATATCTTTTGACTTATATGATCTTGTAATTCTATTCCATCTTTAGTTAATATTTGTCCTAAGAAATTTACTTTCTCTTTTCTTAATTCCATTTTTGAAGGTGATATATTTAATCCTTTCTCTTCTATTATTTTTACAAAGTGTTCTAAATGTCTTTCATGTTCTTGTTCATCTTTCGAGAATATTAATATATCATCAATATAAATCACAGCAAAGTCTCTTATTGGTAATAACATTTTTGACACATATTCTTGAAATATACTAGGGCTATTATGATATCCCATTGGTAATACATTCCATTCATATAATCCTTCTGAGGTACTAAAGGCTGTATATTTTTTACTATCTTCTTCAAGTTTTATTTGAAAAAATCCTGATTTACAGTCAAACTTACTAAATATAGTTTTTCCTCTTATTAGATTGAATAATAAGTCCATCTTAGGTATTGGATATCTATTTCTTATAGCTAATTCATTTAGTTTTTGGTAATTTATAACCATTCTAGTTTTTCCTCTTTTTTCTTCACTATGTTTAGACACGATTATAGCTGGTGATGAGTATTCTGACCTACTTTCTCTTATAAGATCATATTTTTTCATTTCCTCTATATGCATTATAAATTCTTTTCTATCTTCTTTAGTCCATGCATAAGGTTTACAATTTATTTCTTTACTATAATCTTTTAACTCTATTTTTGCTATAGGTTTAGATTTTTCCCAATGTACTAATGGATTGTCACTATAGTTTTCTACAATTCTTTGTTCTATGGTTTTTATTTCTATAAAATTTAAAGTTGCTAACATATGTTGAATTTCTACTGGATTATTATTTTGTAAGAATTGGACTTCATATTCATTATTCTTTTTCTGAAATTTTTCATCTTTTCTCCTATATGGTCTTGTTATTCTTATACCCCAAGCTTCATGTTTACAAGGTGTTGTTAATATTAAAGCTTTACTAATCATATGTATAGGGAAATATTGTTCTAAAAAATCTAATCCTAGAATTACATCACACGAGGGTTCATTATATTGGTTCAATTCTTTTATTATTAATTCATAATTTCCTATTTGAACTTTCACCTCTTTTGCTTCTAGTTCTAACATGTGAATTTCTTTACCTGCACTTTCCATTCTTAACATTTTGTTTTTCCTTTTCCATAATTCTGGTGGTAGTACATTATATTTTGCTACTGTTAGGTTTGCTCCAGTATCAACCAAAGCATGATATTTTCTAGATCTATATTTTGCATATATAAATTTTATAAGTATATAGTACAATGGTCTACTCATATCCTAGATAAAACTTCTAAACGTTCTTTTAAAGTTTTCTTAATTACTTTTCTATCTTTTCTCTGTCTCATTATTCTAATATATTCTTCCTCATATAATAAATAATGATTATCATAAATAAAGTTTAATCTTCTATCTTCCCATTTATAAGCTTTACTTAATCCTCCAATTATCATTCTTAGAAAACTTTTATCATTCTTTGGTATTTTAGTTATATATTCATGTTTCTTATACATCCATAAATCTCCTTCTATAATTATGTTTTTCTTTTTTCTTATTTCTTCATTTAACATATGAATGTCTCCCATATTATGCTCTTGATAATAATTTTAATTGTTTTTGAAATTCGTCTTCTACTTTTTGTCTTTTTTTCATTCTTTTAATTACATACCTTATTAGTCTTATTCTTATTCTTCTTCTATTTTCTTCTTTTAATGCTCTTTCTAATGCTTTTTGTTCTATTACATCCCATTTTCGTAAATTATTGTTAAAGGTTCTTATGGATCCTATACTTGCTTTAGGTATTTTTATTCCTCTTTCATAATTTATATAATACCAATTATTTTCATCATATAACCTAATCTTTCTATCCATTTATCCTTTTGATAATATTTTTAGTCTTTCTTTTAATGCTTTTTCAATATCATCCCTATTCATCATATTATTTACTACTGCATTATAAGCTTCTACAAAATCTTGTGACTGTGTGTAGTATACTATTCTTAACTGTCTTTTTTCTTTTTCATTACATTTATTTATTTTGTGTACTATATGATTCATCATTGCTTTATCTGCTTTTGGGATTATTATTTTTTCATCATCTATATAATAATAGTCTTTATTTTCTTCTGATAATATTACTTTCATTACTCTTGCTGTTTGATGTACATTTATCATCATATTAATTTTTGAATTATAATTGTCTGATGATTTATGTTAAAGATTATCCTATCTTTTTTATTTCTATAAGGTTTTACCTTTTCTAAAAAGTCTTTTCCTAGAACTACTTTATATGATTTATTTGAATCTTGTTCTACCCATAAAGTTAATTGTATTACATCTCTTTTATTAAATCTTACTATTATATTTGTTTTTATACCTTCTTCTGTTTCTTCATAATCATTTTCTATATATCCTATTTCTATTTTACTTTTTTCTTCTTTTTCATCTACTAATGTTATTATTTCTTGCCAAATTCCATTCTTTTTAATTTCCATTATAATTTTATTTTGTTCCTTTTCTTTAGTTATGTCTAAATTTGTTATTTTTTGATTTATTTCAACTAATTCTGAACTTATAGGGTTTATTAGGGACATTTCAGCTAATCTACTATTTCCAGCTATATCAATACTTTTTCTTGGATTCATTATATTTATTTGTAAAGGTTCATTTAATGTATTTATCCTTAATGATCTATTGCCTAAATTATTGTTTGTTATTAGTCTTTTTCCTCTATTTTCATTTATACTTACGGTTTTATCTAATTCTATTTCCAATATTTTTGGTAATGTTATATTAATAGGGTCTGTTTTTACTTCTTTTAATATAGGCATAAATTGTTTTTCTATACTTACTCTTCCTACTGACTTATTATATATTTTATGTTCATTTGTAAATACTAGTCCTACCATTGCTGTTATACTTATAGTTTTTGCTCCTTCTAATAATTTTATTCCTTTTAATCTATGGTATATTATAATTGATTTATCTATATGTTCATCATTTCTAGATATTGCAAAATTAGTATTTAGGGTAAATTTTAATTTTTGATATATTAAATTTCCTGTTAACATTCCTAATACACTATCCTGCACACTACTTATTATTCTTCCATCTGTTATTAATAATTCTATAGGTGAATCTATACCTTCTTTAAAATATGCTTTAACTAATAATTGTACCCCTGCAATATATATTTCAGTTACTTCTTCTTTAAAAGGTAATTTAGATATTTCATTTTCTATTAATCCTTTACTTATTAATGGTATCCTTAATACTCCTTCTGTTAATGTTGATTCTATAGGATGTTTCTTTTGTAATATTACACATTGGCTTTTAATATCTTTCTTTGATTTTAGTATTTTATTAACTTTACTCATAAAATTTTCATTTACTATTTGACTTGGTTTCAAGTTTAATTTCATATCTTTTATTTTTTCATATTGTTTCGCATTAAATGTTAATCTTTTTTCTACACTTCCTTCTGATGTATTCCTATATTCTTCATAAGTTTCATATTCATCTTCTTCTTTTACCTCTTCTATTTCTTTACCTTTCATCATATATAATTTAAATTCTTCTTCTGAACCTTCTAAATATTCTATTTCTGATTCTGATTCTAAATCTGATTCTTCTTCTGTTTCGCTTGATTCATTTATTACTTTTATTTTATATATTTCTATATCAGGGTTTTCTATATCACTGTATATTTCTTCATCGAATTCTAGGGGTTCTAATTCATATTCTTGAGATTTTTCTAATATATTCATAAGTTTCTTATCTCTAGGTTCTTTACATTCTGTTGATATATGTCCTAATTTTCCACAATTATAACATCTGCATTTTCTAGGTCTTTTATTATAATCAATCTTGTTTCCTTTCTTAAAATATTTTCTAAAATATCTCTTAGGTTTATATTTTTTGTAAAACTTATCCTTTGGGTATTTTTTAAACTTATATCTATATTTACCATATTTTTTCTTTGGCTTCCATTTCTTTCTATATTTTCCTTTCTTATATTTTCTTTTTATTTTATTTTCATCCTTACAACCCCATCTATGAGGTCTTTCATATTCTGCACATCTTAAAATTATTTTATTCTGCTTATAATATTTCATATTTCTCCATGCTTGCTTACATTTTTCAGATAAATAATTTCTTAGATAATCTATTCTTTTTCCTAATGAATCTATATATGACATTAATTCCGGAGTTTCTTTAAATATCTTTATATAATCATCTATTATTTCATCCCTTATTAATTTTGGTAATTTTCTATAAAAAAGATCTAAATATTTTATTCTCTTCATTTCTGGATTTTCTTTTATTTCGTAATAATATTTTTGGAATTCACATATATAAGAATTTAAATGTTTTGGTTCTAATGAGCATATTTCTATTTCATATAATCTTTTTATTGCTTCATTACTTGTTATATGTTCTTCTAATGTACTACTTCTTCCTACAAATTCTGTTCTGAGTACATGCATATTCATATCTTTTTACTAATTTAACATAATATTCTTTTCTACTATTATATTCTTCTTTAGCTATATGTCTTATTTGATTTCTCCAGCTTTCCTCTTGGCTTTTCCACCAATAATATACATTTCCTAAAAAGCTTGATTCTATGAGTAAATTAGTTGATTGGAAATCTAGATTATTCCTTCCTATTAGTGCTATTATTGTTGCTCTAGACCATTCTTCAATTATTTTTTCAGGGTCTAACACACAATCTAAATTTAACCATATTCCTGATACTGGTATACTTTTACTTTCATATTGATCTATAGGTGTTGGTGTAAAACCTCTTCCTTTTGGTATTTCAAATCTTATATCAAATTCTTGGTTTTCTGTCTTTTTATTATGTGGTAATTCTTCTTTATCTATTTCATATTCTCTTTGTTCTTTATGTTTATTATAGTCCGTTTCTGTTCTTACTTTAGATGATTCTGTTTCTTCTTTCTTACTCGAGTTTTCTGGATCATTTATACTAACTCCTACATTTAATTCTTTATATTCATCTACATTTCCTTTTATAATTGTTGCATTCTGAAAGTCTTTTTGAATTTGTTCTAATTCTTGTTCTTCTATCCCCATTAAAGCTTCAATTTCATTATCTTCATCTTCTATAGCATTCATCATTTTTATTTGTGGATTATGAATTTTAAATATATCTATTATATCAGTTGAGTATATTATTTCTGCAATTTTGCTTCCCTCTTCAATTTCTTCATTCTTTTCAAGATTTTCTATCTTATTTTTTCCCTTTGTAAATTCTATTATTTGTTTTTTCTCTTCCTCTGTAATTCCTAAATTATTAATTTTATCATTTATAGTCCATATATTATTATTTATTATTTGCTGTCCTCTCATTATCTGTTCTGCAATTAATCTTGTCTGTCTTACATTTTCATCCATATTTTGTTTATATATTTTTTCTTTTGCATTTTCCAATTTTTCCATTTCATCTAACGTTTTCATCATATTTAGTTTTCTGTGTTTATGTATTATAGGTTCCACTAATTCATTTTCATTTTTTATTTCAGTTTCTTCTATTTCCATATCTGTTACTCCTAATGAATTCATTATAGTTTTTACATTTGATTTTATGATTCTTAAATCTTCCGTATTACTCTCTATTCTCTTTTTCATATTATATATTTTTTCTTCTAAAGACTGACTTAGAAATTCTAATCTTTCTTTCCTATTACTAGGTTTTTCTAATTTCACTTTTTCTTTTACATCATCCGGAACCATTTCTAATATTTCTTCTAAATTATATATTTCCATCAAATCATGAATATTTGGATTTATATATGTTCCCAATTGTTTCATTATATACATATTATTCCAATTCATTAAATTCCAAGTATTATTTCCATTTCCTCCTATCATAAAAGGCGTAAATATACATGTTTCTTCTTGATTTCCTATTAATGATAAATGTGAACTTACAGGTAGTTTACTTAATTCTAATTCATACATTCTAGGTTCAATCTTCTTAATTATATTCATATTATATTTCCGAGAATTCAGACTTTTTGATTAAACAAGCAGTAAAATATAACTAATCACTGGCTTAGTGCAAATTTAATAATTTCTATAACAGTAAAAAACTTAACGCAAGTAGTATAAGAATTAACAGGTATCTAAGAATTCCATTTTATCGAACCATAAGCTCTGATACCTCTCAAAACATTCAAACTAGTGTTGTTGCTATGGATGAAAAGAAAAAGAAATAATAATAATGATGATAAATTTGAATCTTTTATTTTATTTTTTTATTTGAGAAAACTTCCCACCATTATTATTATTATTTTTTTATTGCTTCTTTCTTAAAATTAAAAACTTCTATTTTTATTAAAATCCCACAACTAATGCGCCTAATTGATATATCTCATAAAATCTCCAGAAAACTCCTCTAATTAATTAGCACTGATCATTTCACAAACATATCAAAATATATCTCAAATCTTTTAAAAATTGAAAGACATCAGATATCTTAATTGCTTTCTTCTCAAATGCCTATCTGGGAAAGGATATGATCTACGAACTAATCTAAGAGATTTTTCGAGGTTACACCAAAAACTAGTCTCTATCCTCTTTGTGGAATTCTTCAACGACTAAAGGACGTCCATCAGACCACACAAGCCACGCCAAGCTGCTCTCATCACTAATTCTTCATACCAAGAAAAATCTATATCTAGTTCAATTATACAATTTCATTGTATTTCATGTTTTTTTGTTCATTCCTATAATCTACACTTTGTGCAAGAATGCGCAATTTCGAAGGAAATCGAAGAAGTCTGTCATATTCATTAGTCACGTCAGATTGTTGATGACCTAACCAAAGCTATATCTAATCGAGGTTTTGCCTTGTTTATGAAACATTTGGTGTTAAAGATGTCCCTTAAATTGAGGGGAAATATGTTAGAGTAGTTAGATTATTTATAGATGGTGGCTAATGACAGTTACCGAGTAAGTTAAGTTAGACAACTCTGATAGTATATTATAAATATAGAGCTCTGCGGTAATCAATACAATTTATCTCAATAACTCTCCTCTTTATACTCTTTCTCTCTCTATCGTTTTTTATGATATTATCATCCAGTTTTTGATTTAGAGTTCGTAGCTGTCCCTTCTACTATAGATGTTTCCGTTGGGACTCGAACTCAAGACTCAGAAGGATCTGTGGGGTCTTACACCGCTATACCAATTCTATATTGGTCTCTCTATCATTTCTCTCTTCAGTTTTACATAACTGGGGTGATCACGTTCTAAAATGAGTGTAGAAATCTTCCTCAAATGGGTGTAAAATGTGTTTTATGTAGAAGTGTGAACTTTCAAATATATATTTGGTATGTCTCAAAAATCTAATATAATTTATTATGAGTATAAGTAATTATATTATAAAAAGATTAAAACGCCAATGCCAAATTGTAAAAAAATAAATTTAAAAAAAATCCCTTCGAGACGCGTCAAAGAATAAGAACCAAAATAAAGTCACCGCTTCCAAAAATAGTAAACCGCAATGGAGCCGCAAGTTAGAAATCAAATAACAGGGTAAAAAACCTCCCATTGTAACTCGAAGCATCTACCACCTTGGAAGATTCCCATGCTGACAACTGACTTTTTGAGTGTTTCTTTTTTTTGGTCAAAGACATTTTGAGTTTTATTGATCGTCCCCTAGATTGTAGGAGGGTGATTTTTTTTAGGATCTTTCTATTAGAGGCAATTTGTTCGAACACTAAGTGGCCGTTTGGTTCATAGAATCGAGATAAAGTAATGTAATGTAATGCAACGTAGTTGAATGTAATGTAATGATGATTGCATGAACTTGTTTGATTCATCATTAAGGAAAGATAATGCATATGCATAAAAACATTTGGTTATATTACATCGACCATGAGAATATATGGTAATAATATAATAAGAGACAAAATTATCCTTATCTACACACACATATATATATAATGTATACTTGGGTTCATGGTAATATTTTCAGTTTGGATAATGTTCACGTTGGGTTCATAATAATTTTTTAATATATAATGGTGGAAATATTATGTGGTTCACATGTTGAGTTCATGTTAATTTTTAATATTTAATGATGGGCATATTATTTAATAGGATATTTTAATATTTTTAATGGTGGAATATATATATATTATTTAATTTTTTTAGTGGGGGGATATTTTTTAATTTTTATACTATTAATTATTTTTTTAATATTTAATAGTAGTAATTATTTAATATTTAATAGCATTTAGGGGTGGGCACTTTGGTCAAATTAAATAATTATAATGGCAATAGTGTCCTTTTCACTTGATTACAGGATGCCTGCATACCTATTCATCAGTTCTAGTAATATAATCCTGATTACATCAAATGATGTAATCAGGATTACAAAATGTAATCATCTTTATATTACATAAGCCTAACCAAGCGCTGTAATCAGTCTGTTTCATTACGATTACATATAATCATCTCCCATGGAATCGAACCAAACGGGTTATAAAGGGCACTAAATGTGGGTGTGGGTACTTCTCTCAACGGAGATTCGAACCTTGGTTTGTTATGTTGCGAGGGACTAGCCCCTTCTGTTAGACCAACCCCATAGGTATACGATGGTGAATTGATTTAGATTAGATAAACGTGATACTTAATTTGTTAATCCTTATGTTCTTAATATAAGATATATTTACCTAATTTGATTAGATTAAAAATTAAAAGTTAGTTAAATTAGTTAATATAACATGTACTCATTCTAGTCCTATTTATAAGAGCCAAATAACCAAATTACATAGTTTAAGAAAGCAGTTAAAATTAGTTAAAAATAATAAGTATGTTTGAAATAATTTTTTTCCAAGTATGCCCTTATTTATTAGGGGCAAGCGTCAGAGAGAAATAGAGTAAGTAAATACAAGTATCACCAAATTTTTAATTAATGCATTATGTATAATCAATGAGGGGTAAAGATCAACTTCTAAAATATATCTTATACGGCAGGGGAGTATATTTTTAGTTTATTTTCTACGTCGCTTACTCCATTGTTATCGATAAAGCCTTATAAACCCTGATTCTATGTGTCGATTTCTTTTGTTGGTTTGTTGTGGTTTTGTTCACTCTAGATTTAGTAGGATAATTTGTGTTGTAGGTGTTATTGTTATTTGTGTTCATTGTACTTGGTTTGTGATCATGAGTGTCATTTATTTGGTCCTTCCTAATCTGGAAATGTTCATTGTATTTGGTTGGGAAAATTCAAAAAAAAAAAAACCTTAGAATATGTAAAAGAACAAATCAATGCAGTGAAATTCGAAAATCCTAGGTCAGTGTTGTGTAAATACGGAAGAAAAATATGAGATTTTGAAATCTCGGTGAAATGATGAATGTGCCCTTCAGCTGTCCTCCTCTCAACTTGAAATAACAACATTTCTCTTTTTATTAACAACATATCGTTCTATATTAACAATTCCGTTTTATTCTTTCATATCTTCATATCTTAAAATATGGTGTGCTGTTAATATAAAATATGGTATTGTTAATAAAGACATGTTTTGTTATTGGCCCTGAAACTTAAATTATAAAGTTATGAAATAAGAAAATGGAGTTGTTAATGTAGAATATGATGCTGTTAATATAGAGACTGATGTTGTTATTGTGAACAAGAAAGTCGAGTTGTTAATAAAGAGACCGGTGTTGTTATTGTGAAAGTAGAAAGGTTGGTTGTTACCGTAGAATGCGGTGTTATTCATAAAGAAACGGTGTTGTTATTACGAGTTGAGAAAGATGGACGCCTGAAGGATAGATTCGTCTTTTCATCGAGATTGCAAAATCCTAAATTTCTCCTCCGTACTGACACAGCATTGACATGGGGTTTCCGAATTTCACAGCACTAATTTATCCTTTTCTATATTCCAATATATTTATTTTGGAATTTTTCCTATTCAGTTTGGCGGTGGATTTCCATATAAATAGGTGCTCTTCTTGGGCTTTTCTTTCATAACGCGTGATGGCTGGTCTTCGTCGTGACCTCATAAGTGATGTTAATGAGAGCAAAAAAAAATGGATCTTCCTTATTCGTGTGCTGCGGAAGTGGATTATTTGAAGGAAGACTCCGCCGTTCTTAATCTGAAAGGTCGGGATGATACTTGTTCATTGGAAAAAGTGAACCTCTTCTCTTATTAATGCCCTTATGTTTGTTCCACAAAGATGAAAAAGAAAAGAATAGAAAACACCCTTAACATATAAATGTGAGTTTACAAGGATTTATCATAAACTGTCGAAGACTAGAGATACTCCCCATGGTCATTAACATAGAATCTATACGTAGAGTTAATCTTGATTTTAAATATAATACTCCTATATAAATTTTATATTTATCTTTTTTTTTTTCATTTACACTTATTGGTACTCCTTTAATAATACTCAATCATGAAAGAGAAGAAGGGAATTAAGTAAGATGATTATGATGTTTTAAAAAATAAATGTTATATTAACTAAATTTAGTGACCTATTAATCTAACCAAATTAGGTAAATATTAAAACTAGTCTTATCCACGATATTAAATTCGGGTACATTGTACGTAATGCTTTGACCAGCGGTACATTGTATATAATAATTTAGTGTTGGGTTAAAAAAAATACGAAAGATAAATTAAATTAAAATTATAGATGTGCGGCTAAACTTCCCAATTTTTTTTTCTTGCTACATAAACTTCCCAATTTTGACGTCCCTTCGGGAGGAGACTGCGATCAAAGCCGCAATAGCCGAGCAAAAGCCCAAACAAAACTGTTACGCTAGCTGTTCTGAGCACCGCTCCCATTATTTCACCTTCTTTCTCTCTCTCACCCCCCCAACTCCACTCCCTTACTCTCCCCCTCTATCCTTCTCTGATAAATTTATTTCATAACCCTAATCCTCTTTCCTCTTCTGGGCTATGGAATATCGCTTCGTCTCAGCTGCTATTAAATGAGGTGTTTTTTAGTCATCTGAGCACACTTATTTTTCCTCTGAAAATTTTATTTTATTTTTCTGTGAAGGTGAAAAAACAGAAGAAATAGCTGTTAAATTTATTGAATTCTTGTTCTGAAGCTATCTTCTTCGAGCTTGAATTGTTGTTGCGGCTTCTGGAGCTTTAAATTATGGCTGCGGTTGCTGAGATTTCCGTGGATGCAGCAGCAGCAGCGAACCAGTTGGACTCAAATTCCAAGTCGGAATCCGAATTCAATGTGCAGAAGCTCGTCGATATGTTCACTAAGTTGAATCCTTTGGCGAAAGAGTTTATCCCTTCAAGATATTCTCACCATGATCACCTCCATCAGGGCGATCATCAGCTCCCCCCGAACAATTTTCTGTTCGGAAATAATATGGCAGCTGATGGTAATCACCAAAATAATCGAAGGGTATTGTCACTTTTCTTCGATCTCTCATTAAATTAGATGTTTGGATTTTATATTTTTTTGTTTACTTATTATTTACGCTATTTTGATTGAAGGTTTTAAATGATTATTACTGAGAATGCTTGGTGTTGCATCGAATTTATAGTGAAAGTTCGTAGTTGTTTTGTTTGTGGGGTCGGTAACTTGGTATTTGTATAATGCACTTCGATTATGAAATTCAGAAGTAGCTTGAATTGAATAGAATCTCTGCAGTCTATGGTCATGCATTTGCAGAGTGGAATTTGGGTTTTTTCTTCTCCGTGTTATATTTTATTGTTTTTTATGCCATGCATTTGCAGTTATTTGTTTTCATGTGCTAACTTAAATTTTCCTTGAATGCTTTGAATGTTTCTTGAGGTTGGATATAGCTGATTGTGCCTTTTATCATGATATGTTATCATGTTGTTTTTCTGTTTATTGTACAATTGACTGTGAAATGTTTGTATAGCATTTACCAAGCAATGCTAGGTATATTTTCGTTATTATTTTATAGAAACACTATTTTTTCTTCGGTAAAGATTATGGTGATATAATTGAGATGGTTTTTTATGTGGAAGTCAGTCCTGATATCATTGACCTTGCCTACTGAAAACTTATGCCTTCATCATCTTGCAGAGAAGAACTAATTATACCCAGGGGAGGAGAAGGTCAAATGGAAGAGTGCATAAGGCTCAGAGAGAAGATAGCATTAGAAGAACAGTATATGTTTCTGATATAGATCAGCATGTGAGCAATAGTGGCTGAATTAACTTGTGAATTTATGAATTTTATAGTTTTCCTTGCATTGATTATGATTATAGAAAGATTTTATTTCTTTTTGGGACAAAAAGAAAGATTGTATTATTTGAACTGTCTCGTTTCTTGATATAGGTTACAGAGGAGCGGCTTGCTGCCTTATTTACTAGTTGTGGACAAGTAAGTCATGAGTCTCACCTGGAGATTTTGTTAGTCATTCTCGTAACTTAATACTTAGTGGAAGTAATCATCATAGTTGTCACTGTTGTATTGTAGCAGCGGGCACTCATAGTTTTTTGCCCTTGCATTTCTATGTTTCCTGCTTTAGTCTACACATTTTTAAAATGCTATTCATATGTTCCTAAGAGACATATTTTTTTCTGTGTGTTTCATGTGCTAAGCTTCACTGACATCTTCCTATTATGCCGCTAAGCAGAACATAACATGCTTTTCTTGTTTCACTAATTGCTTGTTCTTGAGTACACGTGGACTTGTGTAGTTGGAGGATAGTATTTCTTTTGGGTTTTCCTTACTGAAATTTTCTAAACCAGAGTTGTTAGTTTTTTCCTATCCTTTTTCATATTGCTGGTGAGCTGGTTTTTGTGTTAGATATTTTAATACAGAAGCTCATTAAGCAAAACAAGTATGTGAAAATGAAAATGTAACTTTATAATATAAACATTTCTAAATTCGATCAATATCCACCCACTGAATTGTGTGTCTGTGTGTGTTTCATTGATATTTGCTAGAAATCTCTCATCTTTCTCTTGTGTTAAAACAAAATGTGCATCTGTTCATTCTAATTCTTCTGTAACTTTTGTTCGTCTCAATAGCTTACTGAATCAGCGAAGGATTACCGTTTGGTTTTTCCCTGTAAGGTCTGCTTAATTTGGCTGTGTAGAATACCATTTTTCCCATCTGCGAAATGGGTTCTTATTTCCTCCATAATGAGTGTCACTCAATCGTTTTTATTAACATTTAATTTAATTGTGAGCAGACCTCTGTTTTATTTACAAAATATGTCCACTAATAGTTGTATTACTAGTCACCTATCATTACTTTTAAGAACTCATGAAATGCATTATTGTTGTTCATTATTATCTTTCATTTTAATAAATAAGAAGATTTAAACTCAAAGATAGATTGCCTTTTTAATAATTTCATTAATTTGGAAATCTCACATCAAGCTTTTCTTCTTGATTGAAGGTTATTGACTGCCGAATTTGTGGTGATCCACATTCAATTCTTCGTTTTGCATTTGTGGAGTTTGCAGATGAGCGTAAGCATTTTGCTTCCAAATGCAGTTGTCTCCCCCTGTTCCTCTAATCGACATATGGACATGCATGCCTAAATGACCATTATGTTTTAAATCTATCTGATGCAATTATCTTGGACTGTGTCAACAGATGGTGCAAGAGCAGCTTTAAACCTTGGTGGTACCGTGCTTGGGTACTATCCAGTTAGGGTCCTTCCTTCCAAAACTGCCATCCTTCCTGTGAATCCCACATTCCTCCCTAGGGTATGGACAAATCTCTGGTCCTTTTTATATGATCATATATTTGAACTGAAAGGAATACCAAACATTTCCGAAGAAAAAGCTGTCTCTATTGTGGGAGATTGGTCATCTAGCTTTTTTATCAAAGATAGAACCAGTCCATTGACTTATCTTTGGTGTTTAGAGAAGGGAGGGTCTTATACCTACAGATGGTCAGCATGGCGGATAAATGTTTCTGAAAGTGCAATGCTAACCCATTTCTTTTTCTTTCATTGCTTGGCTTACGTCCTTTTTTTCCACACAATCTTTCCTCCCTTCATGTGATATATTCTTTCTCTTTCCAAAAAAGGCAAAATTGTCCTGCTCCTTTATTCATGCCGTATTAATTTGGTGGTTAACTTTCGAATTTAAAGCTCCTTAATCTATTTAAAAGCTTTTCTTCATTTTTAATAAATGCAGTCTGAGGATGAACGGGAAATGTGTAGCAGGACTGTCTACTGTACAAATATTGATAAAAAGGTATATTATTACTCATACTCTGTTGACTCAATGAGCTGGTTTCATTTATTGATTTTCCTGTAAATTGTGCCTGTCATGATATATATATATATAAAGGTATATTATTACTCATACTTTGTTGACTCAATGAGCTGGTTTCATTTATTGATTTTCCTGTAAATTGTGCCTGTCATGATATATATATATATATATATAAATGAACATGCAAGATACCAACACATAATTGGTCTAGCGGTGTAAGGCCCGCTAGATCCCTGTGGGTCTCCAGTTTGAGTTCTAGAGGAGACACCTGTGTTGGGAGGGGTAGCTGCAAATCCCAAAACTGGAGTAGTCGGTTGCTCGGATAACTAATAATAAGATCCAGAAAAGGTGCTGCATACCGGTTGATAGTATAAAAAAAAAAGATAAATAAATGAACACGCAAGATTAAATAGATTTACTGGATGAGGTTTATGGTCAATTGTGGCCTATTGTCCCTATAACATCTGCCTCTAATAAGGCCTGACAAAACAGTGGTGGTTCAGGAAGTATTTGTCAATCACAATCAAGATCGGGGACTGCTTACTAGTCATGATATAATGCATCTGTTTTTGCATATATGGCATGATAATTAGAGTTGGATTTTTCTAATGCGTTTTTAAATCACCTTTGACCTCAATTATCTTGTAGATTTCTCAAGCTGAAGTGAAGAACTTCTTTGAAACTGCTTGTGGTGGTGAGGTCAGTCCAGCACATCTTATGCCATTAGCTTTAAAACGATTATCTGAAATGTTCGCTTACACTCGGTTTCCTTCATTATTATAGGTTACCCGTTTGAGGCTTTTAGGAGATCATGCTCATTCAACTCGAATTGCTTTTGTAGAATTTGCAATGGTAATTTTATTATGATTATTCAATGATCATATAGTTGCCTGCTATATCCTATATTAAATTAGGAGGTAAATTACACTCTCCTAATTTGAGAGATGTTCAAATTACATGACTCTGGTCTCTGTTCTGAAAATCTACACTCCCCTCCTTTGAAAGTTTAAAAAAAAATTAAAAAAAAAGAACTGCATTGACCTCTCTTGTTATAAAAAACGAGCTAGTATTACATCTAGTTTGACCAAAATACCTTTATATCTCTTATTTATGTAATACAAGTATTTTTTTTATCCATTTAACCAATATAAAAAGAGTTGTCCCAAATTAAAAAAGATAAAATTTAATGTTTTCAACACAAGATGACAACATTGAAGTTTAAAAATGATTTTTTCATGCTATATTTTCAACAAAAGAGAATAATATTATTCTTGAGGTATTTTTTGTCAGATTTTAGCTTTATAGGGATTTTGTGTAAGGAGGAAAGGAATCTGCAATTATACGTTTCTTAGGGTGGTTAGGTGTGATTCTAAACTGTAAAAGCAATTGTGAGCAGGACAAGTTATTTAGCTGATCTCATTTATGGACCACATGTGCTTCTGTTTATATTACTTTCCTTATTACTAATACCTTTTAAGCTTTTTGGAAATTCATCTTCTTAATTGGGTGGTAGTCATTTTCAAAGCACCCATGATGATATTTCATTAATAAGGATGTTGGATTAGTTAGCATTTTGATGCTTTGACTTGTCTATTTCCTTCAATTTATGCCACATTTATTCTTTTTGGTTGCTTCTATTAGGATACTTGTTGGATGCCATTAAGCCTATGTGGCATACAAGGTGGACAAATGCTATTAGGCTTCTCATTTGCCTCCAAATGATTCCTCGATTAATTGGCCACCCTTGGAAGCCCTACATCTTAATAGTTACACTTGGGAGCGTGTTACTTGGCTTTCATGCATGGTGGAACCTTTTGTAGGTAGCCTTTTCTAGAGCTATCAACCACTAGCGTTGATGCAAATTAATTGGGACCGGAGTAGGATGGAGACCTTCCAACAGGCAGTTGTTAAGGTGGAAGAACCAATCTATTTTATGTATCCTATAGAGTAGCTTATACTACCTTGGTCTCTATCATGGTTATATTTGTTCATTTTGGATGTCAATAAGTTATATAGTTGGTGCTATGCCCTAATAATGGAGGAGGGTTGTGTTAGGCTCTTGATAGCCAATGTATAAGTCTAAAATATGGACAATAGATACTTTAGAGTTTTGAGCTAACTCTAAGATATGGACAATAGGTACCTTACAGCTTTGAGCTAACGCCAAGTCATTGCCCCTAAGCAACGTGTTGTATGGCTCGGGTACAATGTTGCTGAATTTACCTAGTGGGATATGACTTGTTGGTGGTTGTCAAGAAGTTAGGATTTCTCAAATAATGTTAGCGAAGTAATGCAACTTGACCATGATTGGATAATCATTTCATTTGTTCTAATCACAAATCTGGATATTTTTCACCATGCACGCACTGCTTGAAATTAGTTGAGTTTTATTCTTGATGAAAGATTTGTTGGCCATAAGGAATTATTGAGATTGTGTTATTTTTCGCCTAGTTGGACGTGGCCCAATGGGCAGGGGTCTGTTAGTTCCGTAATGAGTTTTAAAGCCAATGATCCAAGGATATGAAAATTGATAACTAAATAGGCCACACATGACAAAATAGTATGATTTTTTTTTATTTAGAAATATGTGAAAATAATGAGTTAGCATTGTTGTGTATTTTTAAGTGTAGTTGATGTCTCTTACAAAGAATGAAAAGAACAAAATCCTTAAGTTTATTTCAAGAATTAATTACTTTAATTTTATGACTAATGAGCTTCTATATAATTTATGTTTACGTACCTTTCTTAATTTTTGGGTTAGATCTGCAATTGAGTATTTTGTGCATATTGCATGGACATGTATATGTCCTATGTCCTATTCTATATTTTATGTTATTTCACTCATTAGTGGATCTTACAATTTGATACATTAAAAGATTCACGGCTTACAAATATTTGTTTTTGTTTATATTTGTTAACACTGAGAAAGACTTGGTTGTGGATAGAGTACATGACATCTTGCAGTCTATGCAGCCAACCCCATCTAGTGGGATAAGGCTTGTTGTCGTAAACACTGAGGAAGACTTGCACAAGAGGAACCCTCTTGACTGACTTATTTTTTTCTTGACCAGGCTGAAAGTGCCATTATGGCACTAAATTGTAGTGGGATGCCCTTGGGAAGCCAGCCTATCAGGTTTGGCCCCTTAACTGGACGATAATGGTTTTACGTAGATCTATAACCAAACACAGTTTGATCATATTTGGTTCCTCCTTATTCTGCAGGGTAAGTCCTTCGAAGACACCTGTGAGGCCAAGAATGCCCCATCCAACACCCCATTAACTGATCAGCATCCAAACGAACTTACAGGGGCAAATTGGTCAACTTTCCTGTTGAGACTTGTGTGGAAGGGGTGGTGAAGTTTCCTTTATTTCAGCTGTTCCATTTTCACAATCATAGCAGTTGCTTTAGTAATGCCCAAGCATATAATGTTCTGCTCTAACTTAAAAACTTCCTAGGATCCAGTCTTCATCTTGAATATTTTACCTGTTTCTTTTATTGAGGTGGGCTTGTTTAATTTATTTTATTACTATGATCAAGTGGTCACCTGATCGGCATACTTAACAAGCTTTAATCTTAAACACCATTAAAGTCAAAAAATGGTGTGAGTTCAGTGTTTAATTAGTAGCAAATTCTCTTTCCTTCAACCAAGTGCATGGATATGATTTTGTTTTTCTATCCCGAACATGAAATAGGTCTACATCGACAGGAAGGTCAGATCTTTAGGACCTTTATGAATGTTTTCCTTGCTAAATCATTATGCTGTGGAAGATTAACCGTTTTCATGAGAAAAGATGGAGTCGATTACACACACCCGCACAGATTTGGCTTCTGTCATTTTCTTTTCCCGTCCATGTAGTATTTGGGGTAAACAAAGCAGGGGGAACACTTTTTTTCCCCCTTTTCCAGTAGCATTTAGTAAACAAAGCAAGGGGAACACTTTTTTTTTTTTCTTTTTTCAGTAGCATTTAGTAGTTTGAAATATTTTTTCAGTAGTATTTAATATCTTAAATTAATTTTTAGTACACATAGCACCCTAAAATATTTTTTTTATTGACACTCAATATCAATTGAAAAATATTTCAGACTGCTGGGTGCTAAATACTGGGTGTTATTGAAAAAATATTCGAGGATGTTGATAGTGCTAAAAATTTATTTAGGATCTATTGAAATGTATTTTAGAGAGATGGAATTTTTTTTTTTTCAAGAAAATGCCTCCTTTGCTTTGTTTGCCACAAAACTTCGTAGTTTTCATGTGATGGGTGCAGATGGGGAAAGAAAAGGAGAGAAGCTAGATCCCCCCACCCCACGCACGCACACACGCCCACACACTAGTTTGCTTGGTTAGTGAGATGGATGATATTTTTTTTAATCAGCTTGTGTTTCATTTCTTATAAGTACTTTCAGAGTAAAATCCTAAATTTACAAAATCAGTCAATGTAGTAAAGCTTACTTGTAAATTATGCTTGGAGAGGAGAATTAGTCTCAAGCTAAACCTAACACCATCTTTATTCACCATACCCAAAAATGAAGAACGTACATATTACTTGATGGCATTCTGGAATCTGATGCTTATTTGTTCTTTTGAGAACTGGACCAGTAAAATCACCTGGTTCCAGATCTGTATTGCTTCCAAACTTGTGTGGGAATGATGTTGAGGTTAATATTCCGCAGATATTAATCTGAGAGAGTGGAAGAGGCAAAAGATTCCACAGATATCAGAAGCTTCATAATATCTGTATCTATCTTATCTTGGTTCACTTTCTTCTTTGATTCCCACTAATTTAGAATGTATACCTGTCTCTTTATGAGAGGTTAGGATACCGATTTAGGAAAGTGGATTAAAGTGGATGTGGCCCACTTTATTGTCAAGCAAGGTAAATTCCTCTAGAGAAATTTAATGGAGTTTACAAAATTACTGGTGTCATTATAGTAGTATTTCATAGAAGGCAATTTATTCATGATTTTTTGTGTTTCCGAGTTTTCCCCCTCTAGACATTTGTGAGACTTGTACGGGGGAGCTTTATTTGTGGAATGCCTTTTCTATTCTTGGTAAATGTAAACTCTAGAATCTTAGTTGTCATGTTTGGTTGGTTCAATGTGCAACACCCTGAACCAGCCTGTAGGCCATTTAATCATCCACAAATTCGGTCCAATGTACGGTGAATCGTAATGATTCTATAGAATATTCTGCTTATTAATGCCTATTATTAGACTATGGACTTGTGTTTGTGTATATGATGTCAATGTTATAAAATGTAGGCCGAATTTCTCAGACATAGGGTTAATACAACGTTTGACCCCTTTAAGTTTGCCAACATTTTTTTTTGTCCCTCAAGCTTCAAACTATGGTTTTAGTCATTTAAGGAGTAAAATGGTCTATGTATTTATTAAATTATAGGGTGTAATGTTTTAAATGGAATGAAGTTTGAGGAACAAAAACCTCTATTTGAAACTTGAGGAATCCAAACCAAAATGAAGGTAAATTTGATAAATCAAAGAGCATATAAAGCTTATCAATTAATAGGTGAAGGCACATAATTACTACGAGTGTGTTCATATGAATATACTAATCCTCAATATAAAACATATTCTAGAAGGTTTTTATGGGTTTACACGTGTTATTTTGTAAACAAGTGATAGAATAAAATTCTTTTTTTTCCTACATATATCTTTTGTATTGTTGGGAGAGTTATGAAAGAAATACATAACAAGTAGTTAATACATTAATTTTAATTTGAGGGTAGTTTTGGAAAGTGAAGTGGTATTCTTTTGATCAAACTGTATGCAAGTACACTTTTTTAAGGCACATAATACTTTGCAACTCATTTAATTAAGGGAAAATTACAGTCAGCTCTCAGACAAAAGGAAAAATGAAAAATTGGTCATTTGAAATCTCAAAATAAAAAAATGGTCTTATTGGCAGCTCCAGGTGTGGGTCATTGACAACATCTTGAGTGCCATTAACAAGTTCTTAGGACCATTTTTTCGTTTTGAGATTTCAAGGAACTATTTTTTTATTTTTTCTCTTGTCTGAGATCTGACTGTAATTTTTCCTTTAATTAATCTCAGTGTGATTTATTTAATATAGCAAACTATCTTTCCATTATTACTAAAATATTGAATGGTAAACCACATAACCTTCCCATATAAACTTTCTTAACAACTTTTAAGAGAAATCAAAGAAAACAAAATAGGAATATTTAACAGCTCTGGAAAAGAATTTGATATAGATTCTTGCGCTGCATAAAATGTAAGAAATGGGTTCTGTAGTGTTTATATTATATATTGATCGGTGATATCAATTAACCTCACCATATGCCATAAATAAATAAGGGTTAAGATTCAAATAAACACATGAAGTATTTCTTTATGGATACCAGATGCCATAAACTTTTCTTGAGTGCAAAATTACACATGAAGTTTTTAAAATAATGTAAAAATGTTACATTTGTTGAATTAGTTGACATTAACAGTTTAACAAATATGAAGGTAAAAAAAAATGTGTAAAAATACACATAAATTTTTTAAAATGATACAAAAGTGTCACAGTTGGTGTTGCCATATTTACTAAAAGGTCAATGTTAAATTTAACGGCTGTGGCATTTTTACATTATTTTAAAAACTTCATGTGTAATTTCACACTCAAAGAAAGTTTATTGTATCTACGGCCTTTGGCAAAATACTTTATGGGCAGAATTACACATTAACCTTATAAATTTTGCTTAACTTCTCAATGGGATATTGTACACTATAAATAATGGTGCAAATTCAAACATAAACAGTCTTCAAGGCTAACATGGTTGGACTCCATATGTTGGATCCCGCGTAGCAAAAATGAAATTACAAAGATACAAATTGAATCATTCAATCAAAAGAATTCAAATAATAAATCAACAACACATTTTTGACACCAATGTAAAAACACAAAAAAACAAAACAAAAAAAAAACATAAACCACAAGAACACTTTATTTCATATTGAATGGGATTTATATATCCTCATAGCTACAAACTCTTGATACAACATTCTCGTCACTTGTTACAAGGCCAAGAACATTGACATTTTTTAGGCGACCTGCAATCTCCATTTGAGGGTCCATACCATTCCTCACACAAGTCACTGCACTTTTCAGGTGTGCAATGTGACAACGACTTTGTATCCGTACAAAACACGGTTTGTTGTCCTCTCACTACTTCGCTTCCTGTTCCATCACCAAGTCATCAAAACCAAACATTTTCTTTATGGGGGAAAATAAGTGAAAAGTCTTTGTTTAAAAATTTTATTGGTTAGAAACAACTAATTTGTTTTTATGCGCATAAAGTACCAGTATTCTCTGTAGGATTTCATACACAGAAAATACCGATACTTAAATTCAAGTCTTTTTCATCAATAAAGTTTTTAAACAAGGAATTCTCAATGGTTTTCCCTTTTCTCAAGGAAGTAAATTGTAAGAAATAATCATTTTATTCATGAGATGTGAATAGTATATATGCTATGCTATAATGTTATATTGATCATAAGTGAAATAAGTTGCATGTTCTTGAAACACAATGTGTAAAGTTACTCAAACCCTTTCCATTCTTCTTTGGTTTTCTTTCTTCCTATCTCAAGCACAATATTAGGGTTATATAATCGGTAGAAAATTCATTAATGAATACACAGTATAATAGTGAAAATTGTGGGGAAAAAGTGTGAAAGAAAAACAACACTGCCATTAATTAATTACTGAATAACATTAAGCAAGTTGAATAATTAGGAATAATGTATATTGTGAACTTGTAATTTTCATACCAGAAGTGAATAAGACAAGCACAAGGATGACAAAGATCTTGCCGCTCTTCATGGAATCCATGTTTTTGCAGAGGAAAATGAAGTAATGATGAAGGAATGAATTGAAGAAGAAGAAGATTGTGGTGGGTTTGAATGGTTCAAGGTGGGTTTTATAAGTAATTGGTCTTTGAAGGAGTGGTTATCGTTCAACTCTTTGGATTTTCTTCTAAATTTAGGTTATTCAATTTATACAATTAATTCTAAACCACTTAATTTATAGTATAGTCATAATTCGTTAGTTAAAGTTATCTAAATAAATCATCTCTAGAATAGTAATTAGAATTAAATCACTACACAAAATAAGAATTTTGTTTTTCCCCATTAGAGAGATGTATATAAAGAGAAATAGTGGATATGTTTGCCTGTCAGAATGAAGTCATTATTAGTATTAAAGTAATATCTATAATACTTTACAGTAATAATTTCTTAATAGTAATTTTTTTTTCTTTTAAGGATATATTAGATATTCATGTCTAAAAAATTACTTTTTTATTCCATTTTTATTCTATTCTTAGTAAGTAAAAAATCTATGCCAATTTGGTTTATTATATATTCATGCCTAATTGTAAGGCCTATTTAAATAAATCTCAATCATTTCTCATTCTTTATAAAATTAAGGTTGTGTATATATAAGGTTTGACCAAAAAAAGAAAGAGTTTAATTTGCCGCAAAAAAGAAACAAACAAAAAGAGTGAGGAAGAAAGTAGGGGTGTTTATGGGACTGGATGGGAACGGGATAGACCTATTCCACGTCCCTTCCTGCAAAAGGGAACGGGACAGCAAAACTGTCCCATGTCCTATCCCATTCCTGTTGGGATGGGACAAGACCTAGATTGAAACAGGATCGGGGTTGGAACAAGACATCCTGTTTACCTCTTTGTTTTTTGAAGATATGGAGCATCAGATTTTTCTTCTTTATGGACTTGTAAAAACTAAAATGTATGGGTATGAGTTGGATATTGAACCTAGATTATTGTAAATATATAATACAAATTTGTAATCATCCTCTTTTATCATTTTTAAATCAAAAGTATAATAAAAATAAGAAATAATTAAAATTGAAACTTAATAAGAGCAATGATAATAAATATTTATAGTATTTTGTAGAGAATTAGGCAAGCATATGCAAGAGAGACTAAGAAGTGAACGAAGACGTCAACACCGTGCTAGTAACTGTGAGGATTTCTTTTAAATATTTATAGCATTTTGTATTAAAGAGATAACCAATATATGATAATATCTTTTCATATGACTAAAATTTGTCTAAAAGAGACTATATGATAATATTTTTTAGGTTAAGGTGCAAATTTGCCCTGGAAATATTTGTGAAGTCTTAATGTCACCTTGAAAGTTTTTTGGGTCTCAATATTACCTTGGAAATCTAAAAACATAACAATGTCATTGTCACCCCTCTCTTAATCACTGATAATGTTGGCCATTAATTTTGACTAAAATTACTTATTGGGCAGCCACATGTACTCTAATTTTTCCAAATCATCATCACACTTCATCCTCTCATTCCCCCTTTCTCTCTCCCTCCTTCCATCATTCTGAAAAAAAAAGTTTCTTCTCTCTCTCTCTCTTCTTCTTCTTCTTCAAACACAAAGTCCATACGCTAGAAGAGTGAATAGAGAGCATCATGACAAAACAAATTTTTTTCACTTTAATCCTCAATATTATTAGTATTAATCTCAGATCGACACGAGCATTACAATACAAATTTCCGTTCTTACTATACTATTTTCAAATTGTTTCCATAACCGCGATATTAAATCCAGAAAGAAATTACAATGACTAAAATCAGTTAACCAAAACAGAATCGATATGCAAAAAACAAAAACAGACAAGCAGTGGTGGGGTCTGAGTTCTTTTAGAATTCTTTGTCTTATTTTCTTTTCAAAATCTCATCTCCACCCTTAAATTAAAAAAAAATAGATGGTTCAGATTTTATATTTTATAAAAATATTATTTTAAACATAAATAATAAATAAATTTAAACTGTTAAAATCTAATCTATACAAATCATAACTATAACACAAACAAAAGTTTAAAAAATTAAATTATAAAATACTATAATAATAATTGTAGAAAATATTAAATTTGAACCATTCATTTTTTCATCTGAGGGCAGAGATGAGATTCTAAGAAGAAAATGAGAAAAATGATTCTAAGAGTATCCTCTTTCTCAGTTGTGGTATCTTGAGCTTTGCACACAACATGCCCACTGCGATGAGCGATTATTGAGAGAGAGGTCGGGGAAGAGGCGAAGCGAGATGGTTAAGTTGGGTTGGAGCTTAAGGCCTTTGAACTGCGAAAACTTAAGAAAGGTGCAATGGCCAGAGGGTGAAGGAACTGAAGAAGCCATGATCTGAGGGGAGGTACAAGAAGAAGGTGGGGAAGATCGAGAGAGGCAGAGTGAAAGAGAGAGAGAATAAACTTTTTTTCCCAGAAAGATGGAAGGAGGGAGAGAGAAAAAGGGAAAGAGAGGATAAGGTGTGATAATGAGTTGGAAAAATCAGAGTACATGTGGCTGTCTAGTAAGCAATTTTAGTCAAAATTTGCGATCAACATTATCAGTGGTTAAGAGAGAGAGGTAACATTGCTACGTTTTTAGACTTCCGGAGCAATATTGAGATCCAAAAAATTTTCAAGGTGATATTGAGACTTCACGAATACTTTTGGGTTGGATTTGCATCTTAACTTTATTTTTTTATACAAATAACGTCTATTAAAAAAGATATCAGTTATATATCTAATAAAAATATTAGTTATTCTAGAAAAAAATATTAGATATATTATATATATCTTAAATTAATAACAATATGATTTCAGGATGGGACAAAAAGCCAGAACGGAACAAAGCCTATCTTGCATCCCGTCCCATTTTGGTAATAATTTTGTCCCATCCCGCTTTTGTCCCCTACCAAATTTTTTTGGGACGAGACTGTCCCATCCCAAAATGATTGGGATTGGAACGAGATGGTTGGGACGAGACAGAAGTGAACATCCCTAGAAGAAAGTAGGTATAAAGTATATTTCTAGTAGCATGAATGAAGTTAAAGAAATTAAAATATTCTTTGGTTTTAAAAAATGAAAATAATATATATGATCTTTGTTATATCCTTACTTAATAGAAACTACTTTTTTAATCAATTATTTTTATTTAAAAAATACAAGAAGGCATTTTCACATATATAAAATCACATTTTCAATCAATCCAAATCCTTTTTCATTTTCATTCTGTATTTTAAATGCCATTATTTTCCCACTATTTTTTAACATTATGATAATTTTAAATGCCATGCAATTGCATCATTGACTATAACTCTAATGCAATCACTATTACATATTTGAGCATACATAACGCTCGACAAATAATGGTTATATCAAATAAACGTTATATATATCGAAGCGGAGGTCGCACAAGGATATATAATACTTAAAAGTAACGATTATTTATGCGTACCATCATATATTGCGAGGCAGAATTCGTGAAAACACAAAAATAACTGTTGTAGTTAATAACTGTCGTTTATTTAGTTACAAAAATGATGGTTCTTAAAACACTACCATCATTTAATAGTTACAAATGATTTGTCTTCCAACATTATTTCGACAAAAATACAAACATAGCGGTTTTATCAATTGGCCGTAGAGTATGAACCAAAAAAATGACTTTCATAATAAGCAATCGTCATGTAAAGAACAAATCTAAAAAGCCCTTTTCATAACATCAAGTATAAGTTCTCCTAAGTTAAATACTTTAGAGCGCATTTCCTTTTGTTCTTAGTACTTTCCTAAATAGCACTTTTTCATAACCTCGTCCTTCTCTCCCTCATCATAGTCAAATGCCAAAGAGCTCTTTCTATTCACTCTCCTCATCCTCCACATCTTCCTCCTCCTCGTCATTCTCACCCTCCTCTTCCACAACATGGCTTTCTCCCTTAGAAGATTTAGCTACCATATCATCCACGTATACTTCAAGTTCTTTATGCATCATATCATAAAAGAGTGCCTACATGGCGTGCTGCACTACCTCCTCTTCCTCTTATTTTGCCACCATTTATTTAGTTACAAAAATGATGGTTCTTAAAATGCAATAACACTTACAAACGATTCATCTTCCAACCTTATATCAGCAAAAATAGGAATATAATAGTTATATCAATTGACCGTAAAGTATGAACAAAAAAAGACCTTCATAATAAACAATTGTTATGTAAAGAACAACTATAAAAAGCACTTTTTCATAACCTTGTTTGGTCCGACACTAAGTACTAGTTCTCCTAAGTTAAATACTTTAGAATGCATTATTCAACTCTATTTATACTGACTTATTCCTTTTGTTCTTAGTACTTTTCTAAAATGTACCTTTTTATAACCTCATCCTTCTCTCCCTCATCATGATCAGACAATAGAGAGCTTTTTGCATTCGCCCTCCTCCTCCTTTTAGTCATCCTCACCCTCCTCCTCCACCACCACCTCCTTCTCCTCCTCATCCTCAATTGGAGACTCTGCTGCAGACGTTAACGAGCCTTGACCTCTCTACAAGGCATCTCGCTACACATGCCACTAGTTTGAATACGAAGTTGGACCTCATCCTTCATCACAATTAGATTGTATATGATCACTTCCAGTAAGACCTTTCATCTCCTTCCTTAGATGTTGATGATGTGCCGAGCGAGGGGGAGGGGTAGGAGGAGACATTTTGCTCTATAACCAAATTATCTTCATCCTACTTCTATTTAATTAATAAGAAATGATCTTTAATACTAAAGGACACATTCGACAGTAAGATAATCCATGAAACCCTTTATATTTAAACGTCCGAAAAATAAAATCCACTTATCCACTTCTATTTCAACTTTACATATCAAACTTCTGACTTTTGTTCTTAATCGATATCATGGACAAACACAAGAGGTCTTCTGGTTCATCATCTTTTGATCTCCCTATGGGAAAACCAAAAGATAATCGCCACCCACCGACAAGCATTGAAAGGCTAATCCACGTGAACCATGACTTCCAACATACGATCAATGATTACATGGAAGAGCAAAAATGCATAGGTAAGTGCTTCAAGGAACTGGCCTCTCTTGTTCGCTCTTTGATTGAGAAAGGTGGACAAATTAATGGAGAATGATGAATATGATAATGTAGCAGATCCTTCATCCTCATAACTTTTTATTTTTTGTTTTTTTATTCACACCCTTGTTTTCTTTTTTAATTTTTTGTTTGTAGTATGGGGTTGAATAATCAACTTCAAAAATTATTTTTAAAAATTTAAATAAATAATGGTTACTAAGTAAAACCTGTCACTTTTTAGAATACCATGTCAAAACCCTATTGGTTATTAAGAAATAATTGTCACAGATTAAAAAGCCTAACGATTATAATATAAAACCGTGAATTTATGTTCAGAGGTTCATTACAGTTGTAAATTAAGAAAAGAAAAGACCACCTTTCATAATGGTTCTAAACTTATAACCATGAGCAAGTTTCGCCAAGCCTTTTAAAACATCCGCTATCTCGCGCCTCTTAACATTCCCAAGTTATTACACTTGTCTTTGGTTGAACATTACCCACCTTCCTTAGAACCCCATAACTCCGGTTGACTTTTTCAGCCTTCAATAGTTGGCTTTTGGTAAACCACATCCTTCACTGCTTTTTTTGAACTTCAATACAACAACCGTGTGAGTTGCTTCGATTTCCGTAACTAGCTTTTTCATTTTGGAGCCCTAGCTAGGTCACATTCCTTTACATGCTCTGTTCTCCTTATTTTTAAGTATGATTTCTCTTCTGTATTTCGCATTTTCCATTCTGCACTCTACTTATTTTTCACTTCGTCTTACCTATCTAGGTTTTGACCTTAGTCTTGCATCATGTTTTTTCTCGAAAAACTCATTGCTCTGTTCCTTGTGGCTGACTGAATGAGTTTTGTTTTCTAGTTAAAATAGCTAGTTCTGGTTCCTTCGGCACTGATAATATCCTTAGTATTGGTATTCCCCCTAGTACTGATATTGCCCCTAGTCAAATAAGAAACTTGATCCCATAACAAGCCTTAGAACAAGATAGGGTTATTGTAAGGAGGGGCCACTACACCTTGACATTTGTGAATAAAGCCAAGTTTTTAGGGAGAAAATTTGATTTGACATGGAATAATGAGGGTCAAGCTCTTGGTCCGTCACACTTCGTCAACTACATCAGCTTACGGAAGGACCAACGTTCCTATCATGTCGGGTAACTGGCGTTGGGTACAAAACAAGTACAGACGTTATGTGAGATAATATTAGAGTAATGTATATATACATGCTAATTACTTGCAATGAATTTGTAAAGAATGTTAACTTAAATTGTGTGCTTTGCAATTGCATACGATATAGATGAAACTTACAAGACATTTGTCATCAAGAAAGATGGCCAAGCACTACACGCATTTTGCCATGTAGTAATGGAGGCGTATTTGCAGAATCCTGAAGAGGCCGATGACACAGAAGTTTCTCAAGATCTTTGGTCCACGATCAAACTGAATGAGTGGAGAGAATTAGTAATATCACATCACGACCCATCATTCCAAGTAATACTTATTCACAATTCATAAGACCTACATGTATATGTTTAAAATTAACTGGAGTTTGTGCATTTTCATAGGAATTAAGATGGGTGAATAAGGAAAGGGTGAAGAAAAATAAGTATCCCTATATGGTAGGGTAAATAGGGTATGCTCACATTGCTTAAAAGTTGTTCGCTAAGAGTAGGGATGGTAGTAGACCTTCCCATAATTAACTTTGGTCGGTGGTGAGGCAAATAAAGATGGCCTTTATGACATTCCTCAGGTGAAGGAGGTCCTCGATAAAATGGTAAATATTAATATTAGTTCTCATTTATGGAAGTAATGTCTTCAATTAACTATTGTTGTGTGGCCTCGTCGTTTACTTAGAGTATGCAAGCCGACTAAGAAGTCCACGGCTCAAAAGAAGTTGCCTACCAAGTCCAAGACTACCAATTAGTCTAATCCCCCCATTTAGTCTAAGTCCCCCATTTAGTCCAAAAAGAGGAAGCATCTCAGCCCCACTGATCAAAACAGGAAGAATTCATTCTCACAGAATAAGCTCGTTGGCCAATCTGCTTGAAAGTCTCTCTAGGAGTTTGCTAACAAGTTCTTTGCTTCAAACATGTTGGTCATTCTCACATTTTGATATGTTGGTTTTGGCATTTCAAGCACCTGTACCATACTTACATCCTCTCCCGCGGCCTCCAAGATAAGATCAAGTTCATCTGCCTTGACAATGTCAAGCACTAGGCTGACGGCATGAAGGAAGATGTCAACCAATCTCACACGAGGTTTTTGGGAGATGAATTCATTAGAAGGGTACCAGATAAAAGGGACACTTACTTCTTAGTGCTTTACATTCAAGAGTTGGTACATCATTAACTTATGTTTAAATTTATTTTTATTTATTTTGTAATTGTCCTCATGGTGTGATCTATTATTGTACTTAGGGGACACTAGATGCTGATAGTGGTAAACCTATTGTGCAAAAAGATTTGGTACTATGACTATTAGCGGAGTTTCATACACCGGACTATACATGTAAGAGACAATCAACCAGTAAGTTATCCATTCATCGTTTCTTATAATTCATTTCATTTTGCATGTTTCTACATATATAATTTTTTATTGTATCTTCTTTGAGCGGTGTACAATTATTGCATGCAAGATGGTCTCAACGGCACCAAAAACAACCTCACTGATGGCCACTACAGATACACCTTTCAATGGCTGAGTCCAAAGGTATATATATTATTCACTAATAACTATAATATTAAATTGAAGAACATATGTAGTTTATATATATATATATATATATATATGTGTGACTGGCTGACAAATTTTTCTTCTCATTTTCTTTATAGTGCCCAAAGCAACAGAACAAGAGCAATGATTGTGGGTACTACATGATGCAGTATATGAAGGACATAATCACACACAGTCCTGAAAATATTGACCCAAATGAAGTGTATTATATGGTCAATTTATTCATATATACATTCGGTCAACTATATATTACAATATCTAACTTTCTTTTGCTGTTTCTTCTTGCACATAGTATTTTAATGCCTCCTACATGAAGTTTAGCAAATCACGAAGGGAAGAAGTGGCTGAAGAGTTAGTGACATATCTTCAACATCAGTGGGAGAGTGAAACCTTTGAATGACTGTAAATTTCTAGATACTGATTTGTTACTCCAAATTTCCCCGTGTCAGGATTTGTCCCGCTACTTGACCCTCAGGTGGCGTGCTCGAGTCATTGGGGAGGTGACTCTTTGGGGGAAATGTGGAGCACCTCAGAGAGCAAAATCCCTAAGCCTTGAAGAGGTGGGGGGGGGGGGGGAGACAAATCCTAGTACGGGGAAATGTGGAGTACCTGTGTCTGGCACCGTAGGAAAATGAAGAGTACCTGGCCGTGTTGTTATATAGTGAATACTCAATATAGAAAATGAAAATACGATTTTATCTTTAGAATGAACTCTAAAAATAAGTAATATTGTCCATGCCATGCATGATAAATATGTATGTTTGTATGTAATTGTTGAAAAATAACTCCGAATCTATTCTTGTGTGTGTGATTTAGTGGTTATCATTTACTTTCTTGGATTTTTTTTTCCTATGAGAAGTTGATTATATATAGGGGTGTGATAATGATATCTATTTTCCTTATATATATGGATCGGATATATATATATATATATATATATGGTTTATTGTTTTCTTTTCCTTAAAAAATTTCATGCTTTTCATTTTACTGTCTTTATAAATTTGCCTGAAAGAACCTTCCATAGATGAATGAATACTGCAGAACATATATGCACAATTGTTCACATACATATTATGATCAAATGCATACTGGAAGATCAACACACATGCCATTAGCTATAGCTAAGGCCTTACACACACACACACACACACACACACACACACAGAGAAACATCAATATTAATGAAAACTAAGCATCATATGCAAGAATTAGTCAATTGTGGACATTTTATGTAAGATGTATTCCGCTCAACGCTCTTCAAACCTCTGTGTGGTTTCAAAGCATTTTGCATATGTATATGTCTTCTCTGATCTATGACTGTTCTAAAAAAATGAAAAAAAAAAAATTGTATCATTCACTAGTCCTATGATGTTGCAATGTGCATGAATTTATCTCGCTAAATAATAAATAAATTATCAAACTTTAGAAAATGTTGCAATGTTGGTCTCTGTAGTTAAAAGGGAATAAATGTAACACCCATCTAATTAACCATGATACTTCATACTTTTCAAAAAGTAACCTTGATAAAAGTATTCATTAGACACGTGGCTGTAGGAATTTCAATTAGATGATATCATCCGATGTTGAATTTGCATCACATGCACTGAATGTTCTAATCTCACCCTTATAAGTAAGTATAATTACGTAGAGCCCGGCTCCAACCTTAGGCACACGGAATATTAACATAAATTGCAATAGAGTCTCATCAAAGCCCATAAATAAGGTATTCTGGAAATGAACCCCTACTAAATAAATAACTTCTTGGCCTTTAGCCATCTACTCATAAAACATAATTAACCATAGAAAATAAAAAAGATGCAGTATGATAATGAACAAAGTCCGTAAATGACAATTAAATGAATTAGACATGAACTCACGGCTACAGTTGCAGAAGCCTTAAGCCTCTGGTGCCTTCCTAGTCAGGCGCTTGTCCTCGAAATCTCACCTGAGAAATGTAAGAGTAATGAGGTGAGACCATTGTCCCAATAACATAGTCACTACCCACCTTACCTACCGGCACCACCCATAGGGTGCCACGTGGGACTAGTACACATGCAATCAATAGATATATAAATAATAAGGGAGTATAATGCATGAGAATATCAATCCATAGTCAATCACAATATGGCATGCTATATCGCAGATCAACATAGACTGTCATATGCTATTTACTTTCCTTGTCATTTATCCATTATTAACCTATAGTCCACCCTTATATCCTCCTTATTTCATCTGATCAAACCCATGAGCTAAGTCATGCCCCATGTTACTGGTGACTTTCACAAGCTTTTCATAGGTGTGATGTAGGCCGGCCAAAGAACTGCAGAGCAACGAGGGACCATGAGCTCCTCCAATAGGGTTATTACCCTCAGGGATATTGCCCAGGCCTCGGGTGTATTGTTCAGGCCCCAGGGATATTGCCAACATCAAACTCACCTCGACGACCAACATGATCACCAAGGCGAGGCATACATTCACACCCATACGAAATCAGATATATTTAATCACACACAAACCTATAATTGTCTCTAATTGTTCTACAAATCAACCTATTCAATCCTAGGGTTCACACAGAGGTCCCATAAGGCAATTTTGGTCAAAAAAAAGTAAGGTTCATTCCATTTCTACTTATCTTAAGGTTGTGAAGTTTTCTGAAAAACCCACGAGCAGCACCAATAAATAAAATAGATAGGACAATGTTCTTGGAGTTTTTTCTAAGTTATAATCAAGAAGAATCTTTCCCAACATATACAGATTCAAGCTAAAGAGTAAGGGAAAACTCAACCAAATCAGTTCCATCTAGCTACCTAAGAATTTATCTCATATGTTTACTTAGAAATCTCACGAGTAATGGCCATGATAGGAATTTAGGCTAGAACTGAGAATTACCCTAGCCTAGATTCCTTAGAACCTCGCTCATAATTAAAGAAAGAGAATGAGCAGGGAGGATTTGGGAGGCTTATCGATGAATCAGAGCCCTTAGGAGTCCTCCTCAGGAAACTCTAGCAGAGCTCTACCTCTCCATATGAGAAATTCTGAAAAATAATGAGCTGTCACATACTCCCTCTTATTTATGAAAATTGGTGACTCGCCTCAACAATTGCAATGGTCGTCGAGGCGGCTGACACAGTGTCATTCACCTTGATGCACTACTTAGTTGTTGAGGCAAGTGACACAGAAAGCCACTCCTTTGTTTTTAATCAGCTCACCTCAAGCAGTGCCCTGCTCGTTGAGGCGAGTTGCCCAAATTTACGTGTTCTAATTTTTGGGATGTTACCGTAAAAGTTCAGTAAAACCAAGTATGTGTATGTGGGCCCCACACCACAAGGAATCTTATTAACGACAGGAATGATGATAGGGCAATGTTTTCTTCAATTTGATAGTAGCATTGCACCACTTAATAGTTTAGAATATCCAGTACTCCTACACGACACTTGTTTAAGAACAAACATGCCTTTTAGCCCTTTTTAAAATGGATGCAACTTCTGAAATTTGTGCTTCTTGTGTGCATTAGTTCATAGGATATTTCTCTTTAATGGAACATTAACATTTCAATTTTATTATATGTAGTTGCCAAAACATTAATCGTTGACGTTAGAAGCTCGTCAGTTGTTGAAAAATAAAAAAAGAAATAATAAGAACAGAAATCAGAAGGTATTTATGGATAGTTATTTGTCTGGCAAAAAAAGAAAAAATATTGGTAGTTATTTGATAAGTCCCGGAAAATAGTGTCAATTTTGTTTTTCTAGTTTGTATTATGTCATTATCTAGCCATAGTTGTTCGATCAACTTAGTGTCATTTTGATTTGCATGCTCTATGCGCTATTTGGATTAGACATAAAGAATTAATTTTACAGTTTACAACTTAAATATATGAGAATTGTTGTAAAAACACTAAACGATGTTGATGTCTATAAACTCCTAACTCTTGATCTTTCACTTTCTACACTCCACAACCTCTAATGAATAGTCTTTAGAAGTCTTTATGCCCATAACTCAAAGATTATAATTTGTACACTCATAAGGATTAACTTTGCTATTTATTTTATGTAACTCTTGGTTGAGGTTGATGGCCTATGAATAGAGCACTATATACTACACTTTGGTTGTATCCAAATGAATAAGATATTTCTCAATCTTTCTCTTTAATTCTCTCTTCATACCTCTTCATCTCTTTCATCTCAATCTCTCATATTTTCTTGATTTCATAATAAGAATAATTTTATCTCATAAAACATAATTAAATATCTAAAGTGAAAGGAATCAAGTCTTGGGATTCGAACATCTGTTCTCCTCCTTATGGGGTGATGTTACACTTACTACCTCAACCAATAGGTTGTCGGTACTCCAACACCAATTTAATTAATTGCAAATTTGTTTTACTTTAAATTAGCTTTTGGGCTTTTAAATAGGTCTTTTGAGGATATGAAAGTCCATCCAAACAAACCCTTAATTAGGAGAAATTACTTCTTCTAGTCCCTATTATGTTTATAAGCAACCAACAGATTGTGGGCATCGGGAGGGAGCCTTCTTCTTCCTCAACCTCCCTTTTTGATCTGTGACTTTTAGCTAGCGCTGATGACGACGTGACCAGGGAGGGTGCCGATTGTGGACAGCAGGAGGGAGCCGTCTTCTTCCTCAACCTGCCTCTTTAATCTGCGACCTTAAACCAGCGACAGCGGTGTTGGCGTGGAGAGAGAGGCTACGGATTGTGGGCATCGGGAGGGAGACGTCTTCTTCTTGAAAACTTCAACCTCCCTCTTTGATCTGTGACCTTAAACCAGCGACGGTGACGGTGGCATGGCCGGGGAGGGTGCCGATTGTGTGAACTAATCAAGTTCATGGTGACAAGATATGGGCTCTAAGACACGATGGATTTGCACCTTTGATCTTCAATCTTCAACGACTACACCCATCACAGCAACTAGATTTGATTTCAAGCAACAATAAGTTCATTCTCAAATTTAATTTCATACTTATGTTTTCTGGCTTCGTTCGATTTCTGGTTTTGTTTCTTTTTTTGATTCGATTTATGGGTTTGTCATTATTCTGGGTGCTACCCTCAAGTCACTGTACATTACCCCTGCTTGTGTTTTTTGCTGATTCAAAACCATGGATAGATTTGTTTATTCAAAATCATATTTGTTGTTGTATGCTGGCTGTTCGCCAGAGGAGGAACAGAGAAGTTTTTGTTTTTTCAGCAAGGGTGATAACGATGATGTGGCATTATAGATGGCATAATTTCCTATATGGCAGATCCACCTCATCATATGTTGGTCAACTAATAGTTGACTATTTGGGGTTTTAATGGAAAGGTGAAAATATCCCATTTTCTATATTTTTTAGGTATATTTACCCTTTCAAAAACTTCTTGGTGCCCACTACCCATATGATAAAATTTCTGGGGTATTTAAGCCCTTTAACCGTATTTATAAGGTGCCTACAAGAAATATTGAATATTTTTCATACATACTTATATTTAATATTTTTAATTATTTTTATTAGGGCCGCTAATTAAAGTGAGTTTTATATATTTAGCACCACAGAGGGTATAACAATTTCAATACAAACTCGCTTGAAGCAATAATGTAAAAGAAAAAGAAAAAGGAAAAGAAAAGAAAAGGCATACCCTGCCAAAACTCACCAAATACTTGAATCTAAAATGTGAGATATCAAAAACTGCATATCAAATAGTAATTTATTTATTTTAGATATTTTCATACATATAGAATAATATAAAGCTAGTTACAACCGAAACAACCGCATGTAGTATTGGCGATGACACAATAGCCATGATTATAACCCTTGTCCGTACAAAAGTGATTGCATAATTGGTCGTTGCAGTTAGGTGCTTCGAATTTCCCAGGACCACTACACTCAGATTGTACTTGTCCTCCTCCACTTATTGCCCTAGCCTCCAGACCTGTACCATCATCACAAACACTTTTATTTTTCAACCAGATTTGTGGCTCAACCAAAAGCTTGAAATTGCGTTGTTGTAGACCGAGAACGTTTTTCTTCTTCGGTCATTGCCATTATCGTTTAGAGACGTACTTGTAGAAGTTGTGGGTATGGTATAGGAAATTTTTTGTTAATCAATATTGTCTCAAAAGTTCTGAAAAAGGAAAAATATGATGTCGTCCCTGACCATTAAAATTGTTAGCGATCATTGCTCTTTTTAACGATTATGACGATTTTGTTTTAATACTTATGGGACAATGGTCTCCAACAAAAAAATTGTGGATACCTACATCTACTATGTAAAAACTTTCAGTGTGAAATTGAGCTTTAACCTTAAAATTTTATTACCCAAAGATACCTGAGGACTTGGATCCTTGAGCAAATTGCAACTCAAATTCACGGGCAACTCTTCTCTAGTTGATGCATTAATTCTTCTTTAGTTGCTTGCAACATAGCTTGAGCTATGAGTAGATGACTTTTGTTTTACACATAGTAGAAGATAGGTTTCACACAACTAAAGAAGAGTTATACTTGCTAAAGATAAATTGCACCTGAATCATTAAACAAGCTTCAAGCACCTTCAGACAATAAATTTTACAATAGATGATTGTTCAACAATTTTCTCTTAAAAAAATATTTTATACCAAGTAATTAATTGGAAAAATAAAACATATATTCAACTTACATATAGATATAAAAATTATGTGAGAAAATGGGTAATGGGAAATATATGGTACTCCCTCATGTCATAAACTTAGTAGCTAGATAACTAATTTGCATATATTGAAAAAGTTGATTAAATTAATTATTTGTAAGAAAATGTGTGCTAATTTTTCTACTATCAACAATTTGTATTGAAAGCTTCCAATTTAGTGTCATGTAATTGCAAGTCTGCAACGTTGACTAGGATTTTCTAAAACTCTTACTTTAGTAATCTAAGGCGCTCATTTCTCAATTTAATCTTTTAATATATTAATAGTAGAATAAAGTCTGAAAATAAGTAAATACCATTCATATGTACTTATGAAAAGTGAAACTGACTTATTAGATTTCATGCAGTGCATGATAAAAATACATTGAAGTGTTGAATAAACAGCTTAGAATATATTTCTTACCGGTAATAAATAAGAGAAGCATGAGAACGACAAAGCTCTTGCTGCTCTTTGTGAAATCCATATTTGAAGAATACGATTTGGAATTTTGATCAAAAAAAAAAAAAGAATACGATTTGGAATAAAATTAAGAAATGTGATGGGATGAAAAATTAGAGGCAAGTTGTTTCTTTATATACTTTTAGAGAGTGCTTATCATTTAACTTCTCGGATTTTTTTCCAAAACCATTTGATTATAAATCTTTTAATTTCTTGGGTTCTTTTCTATGAGAAGTTATTTATACATATGTATATTAGTATATGATAATTGGAATATATTTATTTCTCTTTGGATTTTCTTCCAAAAATAGTTCATCTTTTAATATATAGGATGAATTTTGAAAATACCAACAAGTTGTTGGATGAGGTGGTAAGGGGCCTCACCCCCGTTACTTAATGGGCATATAGAATCGACAAATGTGACGTATCCTATCACTACTACACCTAAAATGTACCACTTTAATCTTTATCATAACTTACTTTCAACTAATCTTCACATATTAGAAAATGACAATTAAGTCATTAAATATGTTTTTAATTGATTTTTTTTTTCAAATTTATCCATATTACATTTTTTCTCTTTTCACATTTACAAATAATTCTCACTTCTTTCTCCTCTTTTTTTGATGAAAATTAATATAGGGATAAAATTAGAGAACGATCATTAATAGCCTCTAAATAACTTTATATTTAAGGACAAAAATTTCTTCTACAAGAAATTTATAATATGGATGGGAGTGGTAGCTGTTATTTATTATGTGTGTGTGTGTGTGTGTGTGTGTGTGTTAAATTTCAGCTAGGCCTGAACTAATATCTTCAAATCCAGTTAGATATGTAAAACTAGGGCTTTTGGGTTGGATATTTGTATTTAAAATTCTTTCATATGTTTTTTTTAACTCAGTTCACTTATCTTATTTTTAATTAGAAAAGGAAAAATATCAAATTAAATATTATATAGGGAAAATCAAATTAAGGTCCCAACTAAGAAAAATAATACTCCCTCCGGTCCTAATTATAAGACAAAGCTGACTTTTTTGGAGAAATTAAGGAAGTCAATTAAATTACTTTAGAATGTTTATTTTGAAATAACTTTTTTTACCTATGGTACAATTTCGTAGAACTTGTGATAATTGTCAAAAAGAGGCTGTCTATGTCGAAACTGAAGGCCAAAAAAATTTAGACTAAATACTTTAACCACCCTTTTATTTTACCTTAATTATACATATCTCTCCTCGATTTAAAATCATACATAGTCCAAACCATTAACTCCATTAAAAATATTTTAAAAATATATTTTTAACTAATAAAATTTATATAAAATAAAATTTATTTACTAATTTACCCTTAATACTAAATCCCATATTTTAATTGACAGCTGGTAAATATGACAAAATTTTAAAATTGAGTAATTTTTTTAAATGATTGAAGAAAAAATATGAATTGATAAATTTAAATGACTTATACAATCTCTCAAACCTATATAGTTTATTATATTTGATAGAGAAAAATGTGTTTAATATATATTTTTAGTCATTTAAGAAACTAAAAATAATAAATTTCAATATATATAGTGAAACATTAAAATTATAAATTTTATAATCTCAAAATTAATAAATTTTTAACATATTAGAAAGTTCAAAAATTTATTAGAATTAAAATTTGGCGTATAAATTGTTTTGGCCCATGTTTGTGTGGGTTTTTAAATAATATATTCTAACGTTAAAGATAGGCATAAAGCAAAAGTTTAAAAGTCAAACTTAATGATCAACTAATGGTTTATGTGGATGGAAATATAATCTCAAAATATAAGGGACGTTTGTGTAACTTACATTTTAATTTTTAATAGAGGTCTATATGGGTTTTCAAAATAGTTAGAAGATTTGTGTAAATAAAGCAAAACAGAAGGGTGGTTAGAGTATTTTATTAAAAATTTTATGATTTATAAACAATATTACTTTTTTAATTTCTTAAAATTTGTATAATACTCTGAGAAAATATGTGAAGTTATATTCAAAGAACAAAATCAGCATAGGAACTACTCCACTTCTCCTATATGTATGTTTCACCGGAATAAAAAAAACACATAAAACATCATTAACCTTGCCTTAAAGTTAGGGTAAATTTGTGATAAAAAATTTACTGATGTGACTAAAAAATGGGACCAAAAAAACACCTTCTCTCTATGTCTTATAAAAAGGACAAGAAGAATATATGGAGGATAACAAAAGCAAGTTAAGAAACTATATATGCTTACCAACATTGAGAAAGAGAAGCACGAAAATGACAAAGATCTTGTAGCTCTTCGTCGAATCCATATTTGAAGGATATGATATTGGGAGAAATAATGATAAAGGCTAAGAGAGGTAATCCTCCTGTGAAAATGAGTGGAAATGATGCCTGCTTGTTTGTTCCTTAGGCATTTGAGGGTTTATATAGAAGAAATATTAGGCACCCTAATAAACATAGAATCAATCTACAATAAATGATACTCTCTCTAGTTCTAATTATAAGACAATGTTGAATTTTTTGGAGAAACTAAGTAAGTTAATTACATTACTTTAGAATATCTATATTTTTATTTTTTTATTCAACCTAGTTAGTTTAACTAATAAATTAATATATAATCGAAGGATACATAACATATTATATAATTAAGTAACTTATTTAGCTTCCTTAACTTATAAAAAGGACCGAAGGGAGTATATTTGGAAAACATATCACATTTTTTTATACATTTATTAGTTTTAAATAATATTAATTGTTAGTTCATTTTACATAATCAATATAGTTGTTGCTTTAAAAAAAGGTCCCGAGCACTATATTATAGTTTTAAATGTGCACACATTTTTCTACTGACCAAAAAGTGTTCATAAATTTTTCAGATTCAGAGAATTTAATAAGGACTTTCATGAATCATTAATTTTATTTTACTCCCTCTGATCGATAATATAAGGCACTTATAGAAAAATAGCTTGGTCCACAATATAAATCACTTATAAGATAATTATTGCTTATTTTTTCAGTTTTGCCCATGTAATTAATGCTCATTTTCAATTTGCCCACTCATTAAATTTTCAAAACACGTTTTTCAACAAGGGTAAAAGTGGGAAACAAATTCAATTTAGGACATATTTATTGAGTTAACTGTCATTTCTTCTTTTCCATTAATTAATTGAAGTGCCCTATATTATAGATAGGAGGGAGTATTTTCCTTTTGCATCCATAAATGTGAGTTTTTTCTTTTGCTCAAAAATAAATGTGAGTTATTGAGGGCATTAACATTTATATGCACAAAATAGTAGATTCATAGACTTTGAGAAATGTACATTAGGATATTAGTGGAAATACAGTCTGTCACTCCCGTCTTATTTATAAATCTATTTAAAAAAAAAATATTTGCTCCTTATTATAAGTTCTATTTCAGAATAATAAGTGCATTCTTTACTTTTTTTTCCCTATTAATTGCAATAAATAAAAAGTTCTATTCATGTTAACTTTTAGAACCAATCATAGATAAGGGAAAAGTTTAAAACTTAACTTATAATTATTGAGTAGCTAACTCTTCTTGGTATTTGAGAGTTTGCTAATTTAGACTTATAAATAGGACCATAGTGATATTAGAATTTACTCCTCTTATCCTATTTATAGGGTAATGACTAGAGAGTGTGTTTTTTGTTGTTGTCCTATTTATAAGGCAAAAATTTAAGGACAAAAATTTCTTCTACAAGAAATTTATAATATGGATGGGAGTGGTAGCTGTTATTTATTATGTATGTGTGTGTGTGTGCGTGTGTATTAAATTCAGCTAGGCCTCAACTAATATCTTCAAATCCAGTTAGATATATAAAACTAGGGCTTTTGGGTTGGATATTTGTATGTAAAATTCTTTCATATGTTTTTTTAACTCAGTTCACTTATCTTATTTTTAATTAGAAAAGGAATAATATCAATATAAATATAATATAGGGAAAATCAAATTAAGGTCCCAACTAAGAAAAATAATATCTGAAAAATCACATAACTTGTTAATGGTGCTACTTTCACTTGTTATTAATAAGTTATGAGATTTTTCCGATATTATTTTTCTTAGTTGGGACCTTTATGTGATTTTCCTTATAAAATATTCTTTTGTTTCTGTTTAAAATGTTACTTGTGTAGTTTCGCACAAAAAATTAATTACAACCAAAATCTAAATGACCTGAAAGTATTTTTATAAGTTTGTGAGACTTATATGTATTTAAGTGTTGAAGAGTTAGAATGCAGTAGTTGATTAAAGCTCTATAAATAGAGGGCTTAGTGTGAGGTTTAGAGGTGTGAAGGAAAGCCAAGTCCTTCCCAAAAGATGAGGGTTAACATAGTTCCCTATCTCAGAAGTCACCAAGAAGTCTTAGGGTTTTAGTCATTACTTTCAAGAAGGAAGAATTCATTGTATACATTGATAATTGATAATCTTTGTAAATAAGATTAGTTTACCTTCATTCTTATTTAACAACTTAACATTAAGTCCTTTAATCAGGACTTATTCATAATTTTGTTTAGTAATTAATGATTTTAGAGATCTTTACATGTCATTTTTTCTACACATTTTGCTAGGCTCAATTCAAGCCTCTCGGAGTCTCAGGTTCGCGAATCGCTATGCTAATTAGGAGGGTCGTCACATATGGTTTTCTTCAGCTCATAAACCCAATCGAGAGATAATTAAAGAGTTTTTTGAAAATTTGAAAATAAAGGCAAATGACACGCTTTATAGACTGGACATTAAGTTTATTTAGATCAAAAGTTAATTAGTGTAATGTGATATATGTTTGGGTAATCCTTTATTCAGAAAAAAAACTTGTTTGTGTGATATATATTGAAAAATCAATTTCAAAAGAATGTTCAAATATACGAAAATAAACCCAAAAAGTCAAAAAACAAAAGAAGTCAAAAGATTAGTACTCCCTTTTCCTTATTTATAAAGTCACATTTTTTAAATAGACTTGACCATTTTTATAAGGGTCCTATTTGAATTTGTCTGACTAATAAGTTTATTTTTACCTTTTTTATACTGAATTAGTTCTTGTATCGTATTAAGGATGAATGTGCGCCCAGCATCCAGCACCATGAACTAATCTTGAAGTTGCAATTAGTATCTTAAAGTATTTATAGTTGCAATTTGCCCCTTATGTAATACAATGGGTTCAGTTTCACCCTTATACTAACATATTGTAAAACCCCGTTAAGAGCAAAGAGCAAAGGTCTCTCCTCTGCCATTGTCATATGCTAAAAGCACAATGAAGACATACTTGACCAGGGGTATGAATGTAAGTGTCCAGAACACTGAAGACAAAAACCCTCGAATATTTCTTCATTACTCTCTGACTGTTGAATATCCTGGGCAAAAGTGATTTTGTAAACGTGATATCTCCATAGACAACTTCAAAGCTTTGATAAGCCAAAGTCAACACGGTTTTGCATGTTCCTTCGTCGAAGTAAGGATGATTAGAAAGCAAAGATTTGTGCAGGTGGCTGTCCTAATATTCAGCACCAGAGTGCTATACGAGTTATCTTAATCGGATTTCTATATGTCAGACTCCAGATCCAAGGCTAGGCAAGATAAGTTCAATGGCAAAAAATGAGGACAAAGCAAGGAAGAACAGGCACGAAACACCACCATTGTAATATAGAGAGGAGCGTTAAAACAATGAAAGGTTATTGGGATGAGAATATAAGTGGTTGGTGGGTGTGTGAGCTAGAGAGAGAGAGAGAAGCAGAGCTAACGCTTCCAAGAAGAAAATGAAGAAAAACAGCAGGGGTGGGATTGTTTGGATGCTCCGTTGGGGATAACGGCGTTTGGAATCTATTAAAGGGAGAGATTGAACCCATTTTAGTACATTAAGGACAAAATTACTCCCCTAAATACTTTAAAGTGCTAATTGCACATCTAAAATTAGTTTAGGGTGATGAGTACACATTTACGTTTGTATTAATTAAAATGTTGACTTTTCTCATTATTATTATCCTCCTCTTACTCATTCATAAATTAGGGCAAATTTTCTTTTAAGAAAAAAGTTTATTTCCTATATATATATATATATATATATATATATTACTTTTAAATAATTAATTTTAAATATTTTTTAAATAACACAATTCGGCTAAAAAGGAAGTATAAAGTACAAACTCATGAGACAGAAGCAATAATTCAAAAAAAAAAAAAAGGTGCTACCACTGTTAAAACTCAACAAATACTTGAACCTGACCCGATATCAAATAATTTATTTATTTGTTGAGGATGTTTGGATGGATATATATACATATATTAGATTATATAAAGGCAGCACAAGCGTAACAAGCACAGGTATGATCGTCTTGACAATATCCACGAATATAACCACGCGACTTCGCACAAAAGCGAGCGCAAACTTCGTTTGTGCAGTTAGATGTTTGGTATTTACCAGGAGGACACCAAGGTCGTCGACTGGCACTTATCACCTCCGCACCTGTAACCATATCACATACAACTTTTTTATTTTTATGTTTTTACCATAAAAATATGATAACAGAGTAACAATAGGAAATAAGGAAAAAGAAAGAAAAAGAATTTTAAAATTAAAAAATTTCAAATTAGGTATTTCCCAAAAAAATGAGTTGTGAATTGTTTATCAAATTTTGTCATTCCTTTATTAACTTTTGATAACAAACCTGATTTTAGATTTAGCAATTTTGAAGTACTTTTTCTTCCTTTTTTTTCTAGAAAATATTGACGTAAATGAATTTGAGAATACAAATATAGTCTGAGAAAAAAATTTATAAATTTGAGAAACAAAATAAATTGGGATTTTGCATTTAGGATAGAAAAAAAAAACTTCTCAATTCTCCCTTCTCTTACGGCACAGAGGGGGTATATTATAGGGACAATCTCATAAAAACCCTATGAAATTGTAAAATCTCAAATTGGTTTTGTTTCTGATAATTGGTAAAGGATTAATTGTACTTAATAAGAAATTCTCAATTCATTTTAGTGTGAAATCATTGATTTAAAATTTTGAAATTTTAGAGGCCTTTTTATAAGCATTTCCCTACATTATATGGTGGGTCATTCACTATATAGAGAGAGATAATTTACTGGTTGCATTGTTTACACTTTACAAATCAGAAGCAATGTTCTTATAATGAAAAATATGTCTCATTTTTATACAAAAACCATTTTCATTCTCTAATATATCATTTCACAATTGTTATAATAAAATTATTAAAAAAGTTATTGCATTAACAAAACAAATAATACTCATTACTAGAAAAAATGCTTTTAACGTCCTCTTTTTTTAAGCCTTATAACATCTGAAAACAGGGGTCCGTCTATCTGAGGGACGTAGAAAAAAATGTCAATAACGTTCGTAAAATAGGGGACGTATAAGGCCATGGCTTTAGACGTCCCCAGTTTTGACTGGGGACGTCTAAAGATGCAAAAAATGAACTTTTAGAAGTCCCCTTTCCAAACTAGGGACGTCAAAGTAACTTTAGACGTCCCCATTTTAGACTGGAGACGTCTAAACTAACAAATAACTTGTTTCTACGTCCCTTTTTATTTTAAGGATATTAAAGGTTTTTTTAATGGCCTTTTTTAATATATAAAACTGTCTGGAAAATTTAAACTGCAGAAATAGGAAGGAAACAACAGAATGAAACAACAGCAGTTTAGCAGAATGGAAATAACAATCTATATGCCGCTGTTATGCTAATGGAAACAACAGAAGACATAGCTGCCATGACATACTCTTGCCTTTGTTATGCTAATGGAAACAATGACCAGGGATTTAGTAGCTAGTTACACAGCTAATAGCAGATAGCAAGAGTAGCACACAAGCTCAAACTGGAGGAGTAATACCTTGAAACATAGTGATCAACCCCAAGGCTCTTTATGCAATATAAATTTAAGGAGTAGCAAACTAATTAACTAACAAACCACACAAACTATACAACAATCTATATCCAACAACAACAACGGTAATTATATTTACAATATATAGAACCACCACAAATGTATGTTCTACACAAACTACTAAAGACTTTACTTTGGTATACGTTGAAGAAGATGTCATGCCAAAAAGTCTCTGATCATATTTATGTCTTCATATAAGTAGGCATCTTCATTGTCAAAAATCTACAAATTAGAAAATAAGCTTAGATGAAATAATGAATCAAGTGAATGAATTGCCATTGAATTACAACACAAAAAATATTATCCTCTGAGAATGAAGAAGCGATTATTTGTTCAAAATCTATCATAATGCCACTCTGAATGATGTTAAACATATAAAGTAAGACATAGTATCCACATTCCCAGCTGCCAGGTTGTTGAGAGCACTATAAATCAAAAGCAAATGGTTAAAATCAATAAAGGCATATCTAAAATGACTGTAAATCAAAAGAACTTGATTTAAAACTACGTACCTTTGGAAACAACTATTTCGGGTTTTTGCCATCTTTATGATCGTATGGCCCGCCAAGCACTCGATATGTCTAGCATGCCCTATCATTAAAATGAAAATCAACAGAAATTAGAATAAGTCATTTAAGTCAAGACTCAATAAGCAATGAAATACAAAAACATAACATACGTGTTGAAGACGTTTTTTGTTTCTTTGTCTGGCCTTTTACTCAAGGAATCAAACCAGTAAAGTACATGGAACCGAGGACAAAGAACACACAAACTCCAGTGGTAACTATAAAAACATATACAGATTAAAATGAAGTTAGATCGCAAGGCAATTATTTATTAAATATCTCAAATAGAGAAAATTAAAATGCGTACCCACTACTACAGAATTATGATATAACCACCCCAATGGACGTCTCAATTTTAAAATTGGGTGGTTAAAAAGGAAGGCGGTGGCATTTTCGTAATTATGTGTACGTAGAGAAACCTTTAGACGTCCCAAATTTGAATTTGGGACGCCTAAAGTAGAGTTTAGACGTCCCAAATTTTATTTGGGACGCCTAAAGATTTCCACTGGCGCGAAAAAATAAATTAAAAAAATTTAACTTATTTTAGACGTCCCAAATGGGATTTGGGACGCCTAAAGTATTGACTTTAGGCGTCCCAAATGAGATTTGGGACGCCTAAAGTAAGACTTTAGGCGTCCCAAATGGTTTTGGGACGCCTAAAGTCATGTTAGAAATTCTGACATGCGTAAGACTTTTCTTCCCTTTTCTTCATTCCCATGTCAGAAACCCATCCCTCCTTTTCCATCTTTCCCATCCCCCATGACTTCTCTTCCCTTTTTTCTTTCATTCCCGTGACTTCGTCTTCTCTATCTACACCATGGGTATGCTTTTTCATTATTTTCTTTTCTTCATTACACTTTGTCTTCCTCTCTTCCTTTTCTTCATTCCCTTTTCCTCCACCTCCTTCCATTCTCATAGCACTTTCTTTACTCTCACCCTCCGACGAACGCCTCCTCCACCTTTTTTCCCCCCTCCGGCGTAGACCTCCCACTTTCATCGTTGCTTTTAGCCTTTGGCGTACCTCTCCTCTCCACTGTGCATAAACAACTCCTCCAACGTCTTCTCTCCACCTTAGAAGCACATAGATACCGTTGGCTGCCCTCTCCCCTACTTTCATCAGGTTTATTTTTTTTTTAAATATAAATTTACATGAAGAATTAAGTTAAACTTGCAATGTGAAATTATTATAATGCTTTCAATTTATTTACATGATTCTAGTTATTGGAGTGTTTTTCCCTTGATTGTTTTTTTTTCCAGAATCATAAACTAGTTGTTAGTAGTTATGCAATACTAATAATGTTTTTGTTTTATACGTTTGGAGCTTGGAAATAGAGGGAAATACATATGTATATTTAGTTTGATGAAATGAACAACAATTAGTTTATAGTTGTTAGTGACAAACATTTTGACACTTTCTGGTTGTTGTTATACATATATAATATTAGGTTGTATGAGTTGTTGTTATTATACATATATATATATATAGTAAAAAGATTGCAATGCTAGATGTCTTTATCATTTTGTAAGGGATATTTTGTGGTTTATGAATCCATCTTCAATTCTGTTTCTGTAATTTTAATTTGCTTGGTAATGAAGAATATAAATAATAATTTTAAAAAAATAAAACTTTTTAATGTCCCAAATTAAGAATTGGGATGTCTAAAGTCCCCCTGTGGAGGACTTTAGACGTCCCAAATTGAGATTTGGGAGGTCTAAAGTCCTTCATGTGGGGACTTTAGACCTCCCAAATTGAGAATTGGGACGTCTAAAGTCCCCCCGTGGAGGACTTTAGACCTCCCAATTCTTAATTTAGGACGTCTAAAGTCTCACTTTAGACGTCCCGTTTTTTTTGGGACGTCTTTTCTTAAAACATACTACGCCCCCTATATAGACGTCCCCCAGTTTTTGGACGTTAAAAGTGCCAAAATAGGGACGTTAAAACCCTTTTTTGTAGTAGTAACCCTTGAACAATTGGTGCTAGATAACAATGATAGTCATTCTCTCCCATTGTGAAGCCTGCATAGTGAGCCCTTTTTTGCACTGTATTCTTATCCCTTGTCGTATTTGCAGGACACAAGAATCTATATAAATCAACTCTTTGCTGCTCAATGCATATATGACGTAAGGAGCTATAATAGAATTAAAATGACGAATGTATTAGCCAGTGAATATATGAAACCAAAAAACCATTTCACTAAATGAAGGAAAAAATGGGAAATTAAAAACTTACAGGATTGCAAATTTGACCCATCCTGCGTCTATCTCCTCTAACTTAATGAACTGTTTAAGGTCATCTTTATCAATTGTGAAGGGATACTCTAATTTCTGGCCCACAATCCCTAGAGGCATGTGAAAATTGATCTGGCGAATACCTTTATAGATATGCTACAGTCATGCTAAGAAGGGCCATTTTCCTGCTTCCTACTCGTTCTTTTAGAACATAAAAAAAATATTGTTAGTAGAATGCCGACAGATCTCAAGTAACAGTGAGGTTGTTCCATACCAATGGAGGTATTGCCGCTGCTGAGCCAATAAGATATACAGGCCAAAGGATAAAATATCCTCTCACCTGAGCTATCATGGCAACCTCGCCATCAGGAATAAGGATGACTGTACCTTCTTCCCCCTCTCGAACACACATCACAGTCACCCTACGTAAATGCTGTGGAATTTGCTGATGATGGTGGGTGTTAGCTTGCGTGTGAACGAGAGAATTTGCAACTACACACAGCACTGGGGCATCCAAAGAGAGGATGACAGGTTCTCCTGGCGTTGGAGTGGGAGAAGGGCTGTCAAGTGGTTCCTCCACTAGGTTGTAACTTCCTTTGGTGCTGTGGAAGGCTGGGGATGAATGGGTTCTACGCTCGGTAGTTGCCATATGTGATTCAAACATCTTCATCATTTCAACTCATAGCTCAGGCATCAGCTCAAGACATAGCTCTGGCAACAGCTCTTGTCAGAGCTTGTCGTGAAGGTTAGCCTCAAGCTCTTGTGAGACTTCCTAGCAAATCTTGGCCACAAGCTCCCTACTGGGTTCAGCTTGTGACGAATAAGAATGTGAGGCTCGGCCAAAATACTTCAAAACATGAACTCCCCCTGCCTCTCCTCAAACATGACCGAGGTGATCTGCCTTCCCAATCGCTATTGACAAGATGTCCATCCATCCACTTGGAGTGAACAAACCTTGGCTACTATGATCTTCCAGTTCATCCTGCAGTATAAAAGTTATCGTAAATGAAAATTAAGCACTCCCATTATATAAAAAAAACTTTATACCTATACTCTAACTACTTACAATTCTTGCGGCAACCTTAGCAACAGTCGAATTTACGTACTTCCTTCCCTTAATCCTCCTTGCTTTCCATTTTTTGTGACGTGGAGGAGGTGGCGGGGCCTGAATGACAACGTTAGGATCTGATGTGGTAGCTTCCTTCAATTTCTCCAACTCTTCTACTATAATCCTTCGCTCAAGCTTTTGATAACCACCACGAGACATGCAATGTTGATACTTATTAGCTGCTTGCCTCTCTACATTTGCTGCACATAATGCCTGTGAAAGGAAAACAATGAACACAAAATCAATAATGTCAACTATATTCAAATAAAACACTGATGACAGAAATCTTACCAAAAAGTTTGGATCTTCTCGTGATGTCATAAACAACCTCCAGTCCTCTAGAGACAAATACGTATACTCCTGACATGGATCCTTAGCCCTCAGGTCCCCTCAAATGTAATCTTGTGTAAGCCTATTCTTGAAATCTTTCCATCGTAAACGAACCTCCCTCATCCACTCCTTGTACATCACCGCGGTGTCAGGGACATTATAGGTTTGTTGCAAGGTAAAAACATAAGTTAATTATATTTGAAGCAATAGAAATAAAGATATATATACAGATGTATTAAAACTTATATACCAAAAGTTGTTGCCAAATCAAGTCTTTCATTTTTTGTGGAACCAACTTCCAATTATCACAGGTAATGCAAACTTTGCTTCGACCCAAAAAACCTAAGTGGCTAATGAAATGGTCTTCCTCTGGAACAATTGGTTTCATATTGTCATTAAAATCAATATGCAACCTCTCCTGTTGATGGTGATGAAGTGCTACCAATGCAGGCATTTTTGTACTGCCTCTAACCCTTCTTCTCACAACAGGTTCAGGCCTATTCATTTCATTGTCCCTATCACTTTGTACGTCACTAAAATTGTCCATATTCCTATAAGCACAAAAATCATTGTCAGATAGGTGAATAAATTATAAGTAAATGAATAAACTAACTAGTTATAAAACAAACAGCACACATTACTATTTTCTAAGTTAAGCTCTTACTCTATATTGTTTCCCATATTCCTTCACCATGATTATTTGTTATAGCATATTCTTCATCATCTACCAATTCTACTTCACTTGTTGTAGGTGGATTAATTGTGAAAGGTGGTGTGTAGTCAAGGTTGAAGGTTGGATCACCATGCTTCTATTTTTTACTTTGAAGTACAATGGAAATTTTTTTATTTGCAGGATCTGTGATATAAAACACTTATTTCGCCTGGCTTGCTAGAATAAAGGGCTCATCCCTATAACCTACTCTTTCAAGATCAACTGAGACAAATCCAAATTGTTGATCTACTACCACAACATTATTGCTAACCCACTTATATTTGAATAAAGCAACTTTGAACTTGTTGTAAGTGATTTCCCATATTTCTTTTATCACTCCATAATAGGCCATGGATGCTAATATGAGGTTTTTGTCTTTCGAACTGGAAAAGTGCATGGCTTCAGCTTCTACCATCACCCCACTATTTTGTATGGTACTTCTGTCATCTTGGTCTTTTGTGTAGAAAGAATGCTCGTTTATATCATAACCAGTCCAAGTAATGATTTGAAACGAAGGCCCCCAAGCTAGCCACTCTATTGTCTCAGACATACTGGTCTCATGCAAAACCTTTTCCTGAAACCACTTTATGAATGTCTTGTTTTGCTCAATAGCAATATGTATGTCATTCTTCCTTGGATTCATGTTCTTCAATCTCTTTGTGTGTTCATCTATGTACGGTTGAACTTCAGCCATGTTATTCAGGATATACAAGTGTGCTTGCAACACCTCTTCACGAGGTATAGTCTTCACTTTCAGTTCTTGTGTTCCCTTGCTTTTCCCCTCTTCATGCCTAGATTGTTCCTTCTTCCCTGATAGATAATTCCTACAGAAGTCCATAGCCTCTTTAATTACATATCTTTCAACTATTGAGGCTTCTGGTCAATAGGGATTTTTAGAGTACCCTTTTAAGATCCTTATGTATCACTCGAAAGGGTACATCTACCTCAGGTAAACTGGACCGTAGAGCCTTACCTCCCTTACCAAATGAACTATCAAATGCACCATTATATCAAAAAATGAAGGAGGAAAGTGCATATCTAATTTGTACAATATAATATAACCCTCATCTTCTAGTTCATCCAGCTTTTCAGAGTCAATGACTTTGTTACAGATAGCATTAAAGAAAACACATAATCTTATTACAGCGGTTTGAACTTGATCGTTTATAATGCCTCTAATAGCTATTGGTAATAGTTGTTACATCAACACATGATAATAATGGGACTTCATTCCCACTAACTTCAAATCGTCCATTCACACGCACCTTCTCACATTCGAAGAATACCCTTGTGGCACCATAATTTCATGCAAACACCCACACAAACTTCTTTTCTCCGCTTTTGATAGTGTATGTGCTGTTGGATCCATGTATGCCCTCCTACCATCATCTCTTAGCTATGGATGTAATCGTTCTCTTATACCCATATCAACAAGGTCTAGTCTCGCACTAATCCCATCCTTAATCTTCTCTGGTATGTGCAAAAGCGTACTGACAAGGCTATCACAAATGTTTTTCTCTACGTGCATCACATCAATACTTTTTCTCTACGTGCATCACATCAATACTATGTCTCACGTCAAGAGTACGCCAATATGGAAGATCAAAGAAAATTGATCTCTTCTTCCATATGTTCTTCTCACCCGCAGTCTTCTGATTCTTACTGAATAAGACATTGATACGTCGACCCGACTGTATACCTCCTCTCCGGTTAATGCCTTCAGAGCCATTCCATGCTTCGGCAAGCCGTTAAAATGCTTTCTTAACCTACGATACGGGTAGAACCTATCAAGGAACCTCCTGTGACCAAGGTAGACCGTTTTTCTTCCATGCTTAAGTTGGTGGAAGTGAGTGTCTGCTTCACAAATCGGACATGCTTTATACCCCTTCACACTGTACCCTGACAACTTTCCATATGCAGGGAAGTCATTTATCATGGTGAAAATCATTGCACGTAGCTTGAAGGACTCCTTCGTATATGCATCAAACACATCTATGCCTTTCTTCCACAACTTCTTCAAGTCCTCAATCAAAGGCGCCAAGTAGACATCGATATCATTCCCCAGCTGTTTTGGTCCAGAAATCATCATAGAAAGCATCACATACTTGCATTTCATACAAAGCCAGGGAGGCAAGTTGTATATTACAAGGAGTACCGGCAAACATTGTGTGTGCTATTAAGAGTTCCATACAAATTGATGCCATCTGTACAAAGCCCAAGCCGAAGGTTTCTCAGCTCGTAGCCAAATTCAGGGAACATTTCATCTATTTTCTTCTATGTTGGATAGTCAACCGGGTGCCGAAGATATTTTCTGTTGGATATTCTATCATCCGAATGCCATCTCAACTTCACTTTTTTGCAGTACCAAACAAACACTTAAAGTGCGGTATTATTCACAAAACCTTTAAAGGTTGACTTTAGTGGTCCTATCACCATAACCACCATCTTTCTTCACTTTGTATCGTGTAGTTTGACACTTAGTGCACTTACTCAGACCTTCATACTCATTTCTATACAGTACATAGTCATTAGGGCAAGCGTGTATCTTTTTATACTCCATACCCATCGTAGATAGGATTTTCTTAGCCTCATACATATGATTTGGAAGTATATTATCGTCTGGAAACATATCACATAATAGTTCAAGTAGCAATGTGAAACTACTATCGGTCCACCCATAAGTTGCTTTTAAGTTAACCAAATGTAATGTTCCTGTCATCCGTGTGTACTTACTCCCAGGGAACAACAGTGTCTCTACATCACTCCGCATGCTGTCATATTCATGCGACTGCGTAAAGGATTCTACCTCAATATCGTGAATCATTCTTTCCATTCTATCTTCATCTATGACATCCACAGCTTTCTTCTTGTGCGACAAACAATCAGTTACTTCCTCACCATGCCATATCCACCTTGTGTATCAAAGATTTATTCCATTACAAAGAAAGTGATCCCTTATAACTTCAACATCTCATTTTCTCTCATTTAAACAATTGACATAAGGACAAACATACATCCCATTTTTGGCTGGAGTGTTCCTTCTAGCAAATGCAATAAACTCTTCAACCCCATTCTCATATTCTTCACTTGTTCTCAAAGCATTCATCCAACTATGATCCATTTTATTACCACCTACGCCATTCCCATTAACACTCAAGTTTAGAATAATTGTCAACACTGGGAATTACCTTTTACAATTTTGTTTTTCAAAATTTTGGCAGCATTTCCCCTTAAAAGTGAGACATCCCAAAATCAAAATAACAAACCATCTCAGCTTAATTTAAACTAAACTAAACTAATTAAGGCAATCCATATTCAAGACAATGTCAGCACATCAAATCCAACAATTTCAGTTGCAACACCACTCATTCATGCATTCAAATCATGCAAATTCACAAGTAATGCCATGAAAGTTCACACTCTATAAGCATACGTTCAATCAAGAGATTGTATAGATGGCCATGGCACATTGTCAAGCAATGATTCCAGTAAAATATGTAAGCAAATTCAGTGCATGCTCATGGCAAACTCAATGTCTAACTATATTGAACCAATGAAATTCAAATAACATGGATGGAAAGAGTTGCTACCTTGGATTTTCTAAGCTTTACAACCTTATGTTCTCACTTGATTCCAATAGAACTTTGCATATATAAATCCTAGTTCACATGCACCATAACTAAAATTATTCCAAGGTAAAAAAGGGATAAAAGTAGAAATACAGGGACACTCTTGTCTCTATATTCTACTCTCTCTTTTTGCTAAAACTTGTATATGTAATTTATATATCCAAACATTAAAATTAGCTTGCAAATATACTTATGGAAACATCCCAACAAACAAATAGGCAAACAAAGAAAGTATATATGATTTCCTAACCAAAGTTTGAGTCAGAATTGCAGTAATACAAGTAAGCAACGAATCCCATTTATCTGCAAAGAGTACATGGCAAAGAAAAATTATTTGCTCAAACAATTTAAGCACTGCGTCTATGGAAATTTAATATTCAAAAAATTTAAACAAAGGTGTGGTTGGAACTTGGAAGCAAACCTGTAGAGGATGTTTTACGAGGAGACAACCCATAGTGGTGAGAGGAGGAAGATAGTGGCCACAATGTCAGCAAACGACGGTGACAAGTTGAGGCAGGGAAGAGAGAAGAATGGAGGACCAAGAATAGAGAACACGTGGAGGAGATGAAAGTTGAGGACCAAGAACAGAGAACGCGTTTTGTTGTCTTCACAAGACTAGCTCACAAGACTCTTAGCTTGCTGCTCACAAGACTCGCTCACAAAACTCTTAGATTGCTGCTCACAAGACTTGATCGGGCTCACAAGACTCCCTCGATGCTGGGTTCTGAACTGATACTGGGTCGTTCTGAGCTCACTTCAGATATGTTTTGGAGACCTTTAGGCATCCCCACTTAAAATGGGGACGCCTAAACCTTGTATATGCATCCTCAATTTGACTGGGGACGCCTAAAGTATTCCTAAAAGGCATTTAGACGTCCCCAAAATGGCTGGGGATGCCTAAATTCCTGACAGATGCACATGCACTATCACGTCAGACCAATGCATGTGCACGTTTAAAGCAACCTTTTAATAAAAAAATTTTATGCCTTTAGGCATCCCCAGTCCAACTGGGGATGCCTAAACTTGTCTTTAGGTGTCCCCAATTGGACTGGGGACGCCTAAACATGCCTTTAGGCATCCCCAATTGGACTGGGGATGCCTAAACATGCCTTTAGGCGCCTAAATGTTCACTATGGCACGTTTTAGAGGGAAATTTAAAGTTTTAGATGTTTTAGGCGTCCCTTTCTAACCATGGGACGTCCTTTATTGTAGTAGTATGTATTTTCTATAGTAGTGACTCTTGAATGTTTAACATGACTATTTTGAAATAAAATTAAATGGCTAGAATAAATATATTCTGGCTAGATGCTATTCTTACCAGAAATCAATAAAAGAAGAATGAAAACCACCAAAATTTTGCTGCTCCATGAAGGATCCATGTTTGAAGGATATGATTTGGGATAAAAATAGGAAATGTAATGAGATCAACTTTGTAACACCCCAAATTTTATTCCCCAATATGCCTTGTAAGTATTTGTGGTATTTAATAAAATGGAAGGGTGAATTTTGGAGGATATGACTATGTTGCTAGTGAAACTTCCCTATGAGGTTATGAGATTGTCATGTGATTTTGGATGACTATATGAATCATTTGAAGCTATATACAAAGAGTTATGAATTTTTGAATTTAGTCTAGAAAAACTACCTATTTCCTGGAACAACATCCAAAGAATTTAATTCTGGGAATTTTGTGCTTCCAATTGGCAAAAGGCTATATTTTTCCTTGAAACTAGACTCAATAAGGGTTTTATAGGCTTTGGAATCATTTCAATATGATGTCTACAAATTAATTTATGATTTGTCAAAGTTGGGGCAAAAAATCTATCAAAATTGCCACAAATCCGAAAATGAAGAAAAAAATGTGATGGCAACATTGTAATTATGAGATAAGTTGGCATCAGCATATTTTGCTCTAACTTGGACCCTAAAGTGATGTGAAAATGGGCCAAGGAAGGATAAAATTATGGTTCAATTGGAATGGTTCTTTATGATAAGATTTCATGTAGATATACTCTAGTTACAAAGTGCCACAAAAGTAAACCTTTTTGAGAATTTTTGTGATTAAATAAATTAAGGGAAATAGGAGATATTTTAAAAGACATATTTCCCTTCATATTTCTCCAAAAACTGACAACAAGCATAAACAATAGAGAGAAAGAGAGAGAGAGAGAGCTTTGTTGATTCTAGAGAGAAGGAGGAGCAAATTTGCAAGGTAAGCTTGATCCTTTCGATGATTTAGCTCCTAACTTGTGTAATCCTTCCTCTAACCTTTCTTTCTACATGGTTCAAGGGGTTTTTGCAGCAAATCCTTAGGGCTTCAGAGGGTTAGGATTTTAGCCAAGTGAGATAGAGCAAGAGAAGCAAAAGGTAACTCTATAAACTTCAATTTTTGGTTGCTATGGATGTTGTTGCTGGTTTAATCAGTGATTTTATAGTTGAATTGTTGTAGATTTTAAATTTGGGAAATGATGAAGCCTAACCATTATGCTGTCCAAATTTAGTCTAAATCATGTTGGGAATGTAATTAAATATTTAATCAAGTAGTTAGGAGTAGAAAGGAGAAAGTTTATGGAGTCAGAATTCAAAAACCCCAACTTTTCCTGAAGTGTCTTAAGTTTCGGCCAGAGCTAGATGGAGGGGTTTGAGTTGGATTTTTGATAATCTAATGATTCCATTGTGTTCAGGAGGGAAAATTAGGTGCGGTTATAGTTGATCATTTTTCCAGAAAAGCCCTAGGAAGCGAAATGACCAAAATGCCCCTGAAACCCTAAGTTAGGGGCTGCCAAGGGCCTTTTTTGTCTTTTGGTAGTGAATTTGGTAATTCTAAGGCCGAGAATGGATTTCTTGGGCGAAAATCATTTAGAATAGCCCAGGTCAAAATTTTGAAAAAAGTATGATCGGATCGGGTACAAAGGGGCCGAGCCAGGTCCCAAGGGCATTTTGGTAATATTTCAATATAGACTCATATAACCACCAGAAACACTATGAAGTGTCTAAAATAGTACATGAATGGTTTTTAACCTAATTTGTATATTTGGGATTTTATAATCAGACAGTAGGCCGAGCCGAACACAGAACATTGGACTAATGGAAAGGTACTAGAGAAGGACTCAGAGACCAGAGGTAGGGGGACTTACCTTACTTGCATATATTTGATATCTTTGCTTGTGTAGTGATGTATGTGATTGCTTTACTTGACTGTGTAGAGCATATTTGAATAAATGAAGCTCTGTTTCTATTTATACTTTTACCATAGTTTTGTTGCATGAAATATTGAGCATGTAGAAATGTCATTATGGGGCATACATCTAGTTAAAGCTAACATGTCATGCATATAGCATCTATCATGCATGCATTATGGTAACTATTTTCCTACTGAGATTCTCTCGAATCTCACCCTCCCCTACCAACAATTTAGACAAGTGAATACATAAGGTACGCAGAGGTCAAATAAGAGAAATGCATGAGAAAGGATTGTAGTGGTGTAACGAAGACAGGAAGATAGCTTCGTTTCACTAGAATGGGACTAGACACCTAAGTAGCCCTATACGACTACATCGATTGTAATTATCATGTACAAACCCTTATGGGAATTTTTGTAATTAGGCGCATAATATTAGTATATTTATGCTATTCCTGTGTTACCTACCAAACCATGCATTAATATTCTGCTGCAAGTCAAAATAAGTAAGGGTGTTACATTTTGGTATCAGAGCAAGGATTCTGCCCACAGAATTGTCTGCTCAGAGTAAATGTGGTGGTTCTGGCAATAGGATAGTATACTGATAAGCTTGATTATATAGTGATAGGAACAGCGAAGTGAATTACTTCGGCTAGTTTACAAGCCCCTAAAAGGAACAGACACTCCCTGAGGAACAGTGGAATACCTGGAAGGCAGCACATATTACCATACTAGAAGAGGATGCTACAAGGATAACATAGATGCCGAGAATGTGGGTTCGACTAAGGCCAAAGTGTGGGTCCTCATCCTAAAACAGAATCACCAGTAGGCTGATCAGTGTCCAACCACAGTTGTGGGTAGTTAAGTGTCAAGCAGATAAGCCACAAACAAACAAGATAGATATAGATATAGATTCCGTTACCGATCCCGGCGTTGGAGCGGTATACTTGATGCGTGACATACAACCAAATCAAGAGCTATGGCAACACATCAAGGTTATATACCTGCGGGTTGTCCGTGAGTACATATGATAAATCCCTATTTTCTCATATTTTTCAAAACTTTATTTAGGGATTTTATCATGTTATTTTGGCCAAACATGCATTTATTATGACTAATTAGGATTAAAAGTGATTGCATGAATTAGTTGATAAAAGGGGTAAAAATGTCATTATTTTCATGATTATCTAAATACATGGTATTACAATAGTTTAAATTTCATTTCAGGGTATTTTGGTCAAGCAGATGATTTTTGGAAATTTCAGTTCAGTCCCTGAATTCTAGAAATGACATTTTAGTACCCAAAGATATTGTCAGTTTCGTACCTGAATTTCTAAAATGACATTTTAGTCCTGAAATCTAGAAATCAACGTTAGGCTACTGGAATCAGATTTTTAAGGGCATCTTTTCTCATCATTCAGCAAGCTGATACACATACACACCCACCTCTATTTCCATTCGGCTTCAACCTCGCTCTCAACCTCACTTCTTTCATCTCCATCAGTTCCTTCACCCCATCCACCGATCATTCTTCTTCTCTATCACTGTCCAACACTCCTCTCTTTCTATATTGTTTTGCCATGGCTATTGGAGGACTTAGAGCTCGGTTGAGATGTTCTCCAGTCATGAGCACGTGATTCTTCCATTTCTTGGTGATTAAAGAAGCTAGCTGGAGTTCCTTACACCTATAGGGAGTTCTTCTACCTTATTTTCTGTTTCACTCATTTTTGACTATGAATTATGATACCTAAGTTTCTAGTATTGTAATTTATGGTTGTATTGAGATGTGTTTCGGTTGTTGCATATTGAGACTGAAATTTGTATTAGATTTTGTATTTTAATGATTTGATAGAATGTTTGTTAGCCTAATTGTTAGCCTTGTTCTATCATTCATGTGTTTGATGCTCTTAATTGGCCGGCTAGGTTGCTAGATTGTCAATTTGAGTATAGAATGCCTCTTGCAAGATTTAATGCATGTTAAGTGCCAACTAAAATGAGTCTAATGAACTAAACTCAAGCTAGGTGTCTAGGTGGGTTTAGCTAATTAGAGGAATTGTTTAGAGAAGGTCTCTTCTCACAAGCCTAAGTACTTAACAAAGGAATTAAACTCAATTAAATTGGAACAAGGACAGCTAGTGGATTCACTCATTAAGGAAGCTCATACTCACATTTCACATCACTCCATTTCACTAATTAAACTTGGAAAAACTTATAAACAAGTGGTTTAGCCTAGTTTAGAATAGTTAATTAATTTCATTACACTCTATGGTTAATTTGTTAATTAATACTTAGTGTGTGTTTGGGAGCTTTCCAAACCATAGTTTCAAATCATGGTTTGCGCAACCCGAGACAAAACTCCTCTCACAAACTTACCTCGTAAGTCGTAAAAGCTATTAAAAAAAGCTAATCCAAACACACACTTAGTTAGCTAGGGACTTAATAATTGGCTCCTTAAAGAGATCAAGTTAGGTTAGCATCACTATAGTGCATAGTTAGTCTAGTTTTATTTGATAGCCCTACGACATGGCTTGTCAAATTTGGCGCCGTTGCTGGGGAGCCTAGCTCCTAGGTAATTGGGTGTCAATTATCATAATTGACCGAGGTATTGTTTTTGTAGGTAGGAATATTATTTTGTCTTCTCTTACATTCAGAAATTTTATGGAACTACCAAATAAAGATTTCCTATTGTTAATTTGTTTTTCTTATATCAGATATTAAAAAAAAGAGTCCTCTTGTCTGGTTCTGTTGGTGGTTGTTGCGAGGGTGACAGAGTGTATGGTATTTGTATGTTGTTCTCCTGAAGTTTGAAGATTAAATTGAATTCTACATCTGCTATTATACGATGAATGAATGAGCTCATATTTTTGTCAATTGCCAGTCTATCTGCTGCCACTTCTTTTGAAATCCTTGTCCAAATTTGATTCCTTTTGGGCATGAAACTGATTTTGGTAATCTTATTTTTTTCCACTGGCATACTAAATGCACTCTCAACTCTTGGAAACTAATTTAAGTTATAAGTTTGCATTCTTCCTCACATTATTAGTATATTTAACTACTAATTTTGGAAGGATTGGATTGACCATTCTGCTTCAGAATTTGTTTTTCACTGCTGAAATTATTAATGCTGTTTTGCATGAAGAAATTTTGACTGATTAAGGAAGTTGTATTTGAAAAAACTTGACTGTCATTTGATTTTCCAAGGTGTGCTGATCTGAATCTAGTTTAAGATTGTTGGAATTTTAAATTTTCTTAGCCAAATTTAACTAACTGATGTGTTAGGCTCATTCTTGTGAATTAGGGAGTCTCTTTGTTATTGGTGCTGAAATTGTGTTGTTCTAGGCTAATTCTTGAGCGTTCTTGCTTGGATTTATTATCTTTGAACCTCATTGAACTTAATTGACATTTAATGGTATCTTGCATCAGGTTTGACTAGCTTTTGACTAAATTTGTAAGAACATAATTGTTTGCTGGAAAATAGCAGTTAACTGTTCAAATTCCTATGAGTGTTCTTTCCTGTTTAAATTGGTTCATTAAACTTGCTGCTTTGTGGACCAATTCTTCTGAATCCAAGCGACCATTTTATTTAATCTTACATATCAGATTGATATTAGGATTTTGAATGTTGGAATCTAATTATGTCAAGCCTTAAGATGTGAAATTATATGATTTGCATAATCTGATTCTTTCATAACATCACTTGAAATTGTTAGGAAAATTATGGTTATTTGGAATCTGATTTTTTCCCTGAAACTTAATGAAATTCTTACAAGTTTTGAAAGAAATCTTGCTAACAGAAGCTATTTCTGTTCTATGAATTTCAAATAAATATCTGATCTTGTTAAGATTTCTGATTGAAGCAATCTCTGCATTTCTAAATATTTTGTTGATATCCTAAATAGTAAAATTGCACCAATTTTGAGAAAAGAAAAATAAACAATTATTTCTTCTCCCTGTTTCTTCCCTATTATTTTCAAGCTAAGAGTGCCATTTGTTATTTGAGTTGTGCTCTGAAAGAAAAGGTTTGGGATTGAAAAACCTGAGTTTCATCACTGTGTATTTGACTATTCTTTAACTACATTTTATGAAGTCTTGAGAATTTGAACTTGTGTTCTGATTTTAGAATTACTAAGTGCATTCTAGTTTGAAATCTGACTTGAGTTGCAATTGGAATTTCATTATTGGAATTTTTATTATGATGCGGCATTTCAATTTGTAAACCTTGCTGTTTTGTTTGCTGTGAAGTCTGACTCTTATTGTTGAAAAAATTTTGCTGCTGCGTTGTGCATTTTGGTCTAAACTCATTTGCACCTTGACAATTGACATTGCATTAAGTGCTTGATTTGCTGCATTTTGAGTGCTGTCACAACTAGTTTTTAAAGTAATTGCTGTTGTGATACATTTGTGATGCTACTACAAACTGTGATTTCTATGCAAACTAAGTTTTGACTATCAAATCTAGACTAAAAAGATGTTTTTGAATCACCTGAAGCATTTGTGATTGTTAAGCACTTTTGCTGTTCATCGCTATTCCTTGGATTGTATCAAAGTACTGAATCATAGCCTTGTGTGCGGTCTTGAGTTTGTTGCATATCTTATGGCTTGGTTTAATAATTCCAATGGTTTTAATCCTACTCCGCCCATGCCTAATAGGTCATTTGCTGGACAAGGTGCTCCATCTCCTCACCACTCTTTTGGAAGCTACAATGTGGCTTACTCACCTTCTATTCCTCAACCTAGAATGCCACATAGGATGCTCTAACCTTATAGGGAACTCTATTGTGTGCACTATAAATCTAGGTGCTATAAAATTTAAGATGTTATCATAGGATAGAACTTGCGAGACAATTTGAGCCTTCACCTCAACCACTTGTACAAAATGAGGAGTCTCCTTTTGATGTGATATTGAGAAAACTCCAAGACTTAAATGGCTATTTGGAGACTAAAAACAATAAAAGCAATGCAACCTAACTTCTTACACCTACACCTAGTGCACCCATCCAATCACAAGAAGTAGAACAAGTGCAAGTGCACATTGAAGATAAGCTTCCTTCTCCTATAGGCAAAGTGATTCCCACTTACAGTGAAATTGCCTCACTTCTCTGTATACCAAAATATAATGATAGAATCTTGGGTTTAAGGAAAGCATATGATCACTTAAGGGCACATCACCATAAATTAGTCACTTGTAGGAAGTACAAGGAAATAGCAGAAGAGTTGCGTGAACTCAACTCCCTTGAAGACAAACTCATAAATCACATAGCGTGGGAAGAATCAGATGGTATAGATAGTGAACCATGGTATAAAGTTCAATATTTGGATTATGAACAAGAAAGTCAAGCCACTATTGCCACCAAAAGTGAACTTGGAAGTGGAGTACCTTGTGAAGAATCTAGTGAAAGGCTTGTTTTGCTATGGTTGCAATGATGATAAAAAATGTGTTGCATATCTAGAAATTCATAATTGATTGCATTCACCCACCTCTATTTGTGGGATTGATTCCACTATTGCATGCATGATTGATGATGATTATATTAGTGTTGTTAGATGCATTGAATCTTCCTTGAACTCTAATGTTTATAAAGAGGTTTTGTTGCTAGTGAACATGAAAATATTAGACATGCTGCCTCTAGCGGTAGTAACTTAAATGAGCATGTGACTTGCAATACTTTCACTCTTTTATGTGCTGATTCAAGTATTGAAATGCATGATAATTCTTGTCTAGTATTGAAATTGCTGATAATGCATATATGACTAATTCTAGTGATCCCCTAATTGTTTCTAGCTCCCCTTCTTCTACCCAATCTTTTTATGGTGATAAAGTAAAGTGTTCTAGTGATCTTTCACTGGATTACACCATTTCCAGACCATGCTCTAATTTACTTGAGGATACTAAGCTTGATCAATCTCTATTTGACCAAAATGAGCTTGAGAAGAGTACTTTCTGTGGTGATTTTGTAGGTTCTAAAGTGAAGAAAAGGTCAAAGAAACCTTTCAACATCTTCAAGGATCTGAGAACCTTGAATACTACTTATGGGCCAATGTTCATAGAGTGTGTGATCCACTCTACTCCTTCTTCTCAACTGTCTGAGGCTACTTATAAAGAGGGAGTGATTGCTGTTATGGAATCTCAAAGAATGGGCAAAGGAGCAAAAATACCCATGATTTTTGTCAAAAAGAGCTGCTGGCACCATAACCAATTTTTTGGTGCAAAAATACCCATCATCACTAAAAAAGGGTCCTAAAATGCTACCACCGTTAAATTCATATACGTTGACTGTGTGTTTGAAAATTTTGACCAAATGTGGTTACATGGACATTGAGTTGGCCAAATTTATGTCTTATGCGATAGTGGAGTGTGAATGCGTAATCTCTATCCCTTTCACAAAAGAAATCCCTCTTTCTCACGTCTCACCAACTATCATCACCCCTTCCTCGTCCTTTACTTCTTTAGCCAAACCCACCAGCTTCATCGTGCATGATCAAGTTCCTCCATTGTGACATCCTTCTCACTCCTCTTCCTTCGTCTTATCCATCACTTTCTCCTTTCTCTACCTCCTCCTCCTTTCCTCATTTGAAACAAAATCTTATTGCAAATTGATAATTGAAACTATGAAGCATACATGAAATTACCACTAACCTTGTCAAAAACAACTAAAGCACCCACGAAATTGGGCATTTGACAGTAAAGACTTTAGACTTCAACATTCTTGAGGCGAAGAAGATACATTATGAGCATGGTGATCGTGTCATGGCCTATTTCACCAACTATGTAACACCAACTGAAGAGATCTAGGAAAGTTGGATTGGTCCTTTTGAAGTGATTGCATTATGCCACAATAGAAAAGTGAAAATGAAGGATGGATATGGGAAATATTTTCACATCAAGTCTAACCGCCTTCGCATGTACCATAGTAGCTACAAGCCTCCATGATAATGTTGTTTCCTTCCTTTATCTTGTTCTACTATTTTGGACTGTTAATTACATATTACATGATGTTAAACAAGTGTGGGGGAGGGACACTCTAGTAGAAAAAGGTAGCTTATATTTTGTGTGTTGTTTTTGGTCTTGTTTTTGTGTGTTAATCTTCTCTTTCTCATATTGATTCCTTGTTACATTATTAAGTATCATTGTTGTATTATTAGTCTATATTTGCATTGAGGATAATGCAAGGACTAAGTGTGAGGGAGGGATGAATAATGTTTTATTTTGTGTTTGTAAGAACTCCACTATGCTTTCATAATCTTTCTAGTGGCTGTTTTGTCTAAGTTGGAGCCAAATTTTCAAAATTTTGAGATGTTTAGGTATGATCAAGTATCTCAATTGCATATGGTTAGATATTGATGTTGAAACTTGTTTAAATGAAGTATGTTGCCATATATTTTAAGTCCAAAGAATGATTCATTGTCTAGTTTTAATGAATTTGATAGGAAACTAAAGCCTAGTTGGAAGGTATTTTGGGCCTAATTATTCAATTCAGTGTGTGATTCATCCACTTAGTCTACTACTCTCTAGAACTTGTCTTGTTTTTTGCTTGAGGCTACATTTTGCATTAGCATGAGTAGAAATGACATAGGCATTCATATTCAATATCTAGTTAACCAAATAGCCAACCTTGATCATGTTATCTATTGTTTAACCGTTTGAGCCTAACATCATTTTTGGTTTCTGCACCTCTATTTCATTCTTGAGAGGACCTATGTGCAGTGTGTAACCCCCTGAAGTAATTATATCCGAAATACGTGATTAAAGTGAAATAGAGACCAATAATAAACCAATAACATTTACTAACCCATCTCATGACGGGGTTTTCATAAATACAGTTCGAAATCATTTAGACCTGGTCTCATAATCACTTTTCGAATACAATTACTACGCGGAATATCACATTCATAACAAATCAGAGTACGTAATATAATCCCGGCAATCCCGGGTTCCATACATTAACTCAAAGCCTTATAGGGCACAATCACCCATACAAGCCCTCAGATGGGGATTACACAAATCTTTCTCATACACATACATATATACATATCCAAATACAAATATCCATCCCAACTATCGAAAACTGAATCCAAAAATATATAATACTCCCAACTATGATAACCAACCACCAACTTTAATCCCAAAGGAGTCTTCACCGCCCTTAGCTGTTTACTCCATCATCGATCTACTACCCTGTCTGAAAGGTTAGTAGGGGAGGGTGAGATTCGAGAGAATCTTAGTAGGATAACAATATCAATATGCATGTACGATAAATGTTTAATGCATGACATGCTTGCATCACACAACTCATGATAACACAATGACAATTTGCAAGCTCAATGCTTCGAACAATATACCTATGGCCATAGCATAAATTGAAACATAGCTTCAAGTTACACATAATTATGCAAAGCTAAGACATGCACCAACACACTAACACATATATCAAATACAAGCAGAAGAGATATGTTCCCTACCCTCTTTCCACGTAAGCTCCAGCTTCGCTTACTCGCGATCAGAATGAATACCAAACCACGATCAGGGCGAACATCATCCCTATAATCAAAATCATGAACATAGGGTCAATCCCTTTTCCAATTCCTCAACATACAAACACTTAATGTTGGTTATCATTTAACACCTTTAGGTGGCTAATCAAAGCCTAAACATATGCCTAAAGGCTTGGGAAACACTTGACCAAAGATCACCTTTAGAAGTGTAAAATACTGATTTTTGGGGGTGGGCTGCGGCCCAAAACGTCCCAGAAACATTTGGGCTGCGGCCCAAGAAAATCCAGTTTCTGGCTGAACTTCCAAAAATCATAACTAATTCCACAAAAATTGAAATGAGGTGATCCCAAAGCCAAATGAAAGCTATTCAAGTCCTCTACACAGGAAAAATATTGGCCTTTACTAGAAATCACCACACAAATACAGAATTCCCCAAAACTCAAGACTGTCCTCAAAACAGGTTCCATTTTCGACCTCAAAGTTTGGACAGCTATAACTCCCAGTTCCCAAAACGAAATGGCACAAATTATATGTCCATTTTGAAGCTTGGGATGTGAACTTCAAGACTGGAAAGTTTCAGAATTTTCTAACATCATTTGCCCATTCAAAATGGCAACACAAACAGACTGCCCAGACAGAATTCTCACTGGACAGAATTTCCAGTTTTGCAACCATTGTGTCCAATCCAATTCAAACCAATTCCAATGATTAAATACCACAACATGGCACCATTTTCAACATGAAACAACATCCAATTCATCCAATCCAAAATCACAAGAAAATCAGGGTAAAATTCGAAATTCACTAAACTCATCCACAAATCACAAAACTTAGATCAAAAGGAAGCAAATGCTCACCTCTTCCTCTTTCCCAAATCAATTTCTTGATTCTTCATCTTTCCACTTTTGCTCAAGCAACAAAACACCTCCTCTCACAAATCTAAAACCATAGGAATATAGCCCTCAACCTCATGAACAACATTAATGAAAGACACTTGAGCATATGAAGGCATTAACTTACCAAAACTCAAGCTTTTCCCTTTCTCTTTCCTTAGCTTGCTCTTGGCGAAAATAGAGAACAAGAGAGAGAGATGAGATGATGAAATGAAGATGATGAAGAAAGGGAGCAGATTTTAGGGCCACAAACCGTCCAACTAAGGGAGGAGAGGAGAGAGGGAAAACTTTGAACATTTGACCCAAATCCAAGGGTCCACAATTTGCCAAGTGTCACCATCTTGACACATCCTCCATGATCTCACATGCACACACATACACATGATTCCGCCCTTTGATCTCTTGCAAAAATCAATCCTAACCATTGATCTTGAAGTTACCAATGAGTTTCCTCTTCGGTAACTGACCAATTGGTCGGTAACTTTACCGTTTTGCCCCTGATTACGGCAATTCCTCTTGAATCACCACCAAACACACCATATCATTCCTTTTCTTCCACAATGCGCCCTCCCCTCTATTTTAAGTCAATTTAGATGTTAATCCATAATTGAACTTAAATACAGGGTTTCGGCGCTGCTCACAACACATACGAATCACATCGGGTGCCAAATCACACCATGATCTCCAAAAGGGTTCATTCATCACTAATGACATCCACTTTTGGAGTCATTAGCCCTTAATCACAATTTAGGATCCTGCTAAACCAGGGCTTAGCAGTCCACTAATCTCAGGCTTATTCTCTAGCCTCAAGTCTCAGAATTCGGGGTGTTACATTACTAGCTCAAGTGGTAGTGGGAATGCATTGAGGCGCTACTTACCCCCAGGTAGTGGCTTCGATTCCCACGGAGGCGAAAAATCTCGCTTGGGGAGCGAGGGACTCTTGTGAGTAGTGGGTCTAACGGACTTGACCCATCCTGCTCCGCACCGCGAGGTGGGAGAGGGCACCAACCGTTGTGGCCCGGTGGGGTGAGACGGCGGTGGGGTGTTACACAGTGCATACTATCATAGAAAGGGCATTATGGTATCTTTGAGCATAAAACCATGTTGTCATGACTTTAGAGGTTGTTATCGATGTTGAACCTTGTTTAAAATGTGATATTAGAATAGACACTGCCTCAAGTTGTAGTGATTTATCTTGTTAAGTGGTCAGAAGTACAATATTATGATAGAAAGGAAAGAAATAGAGGTATATACAAAAGGAAAAAAACTGAAAAGAAAAAAAAAAGAGAGACAATAGAAAAAAAATGATACAGAAAAAAATAGAAAGAAAGAAGAAACAAATTGAAAAAAAAAGAAATAAAAAAAAAGAGGAATAAAGAATAAGAAGGGATATATGAATGTCATTGTGTTGCATTTACTTATTTAATTATACCATTGTGTTCCATGATATTCCATTATACATGCACTTTATGGGTCTTTTCTTTCTTTGATTCACTAATTATCATTTAACCCACACATCTTCCCTTGTCATACCATTCTAATCATTCCATCACCTCCAACAATACAACCCTATAAAGTCCTTTAAATCTACTTTTGCCATTTGCTACAAGTGGTAGAGAGCTTAGAAACATTACAAGCTTATGATAGAGTGTGACCAAGTGGATGTGAGAGAAAATACCTTACACGAGAGTTGAGAGTAAACACTTATCCTTATGAGGTTTCCAAATTAAACTCATTTGAATTAAGCTTTGCATCTTTGTTAGCTCTTTTAGCATATGACATGCTCATGGACTTGGGATAAGTGGATACTTCATTATTTAACAAATGTGATTCTTGAAGCTTGATCATAATTATTCATCTCTATTCTCATTGTGCTTTGAATTAGACTTGCTTAAGAGTGCAAGAGTTTAAGTGTGAGGGAATTAATGAATCTCTATTTTCTCATATGTTTCAATACATTACTTAGAGATTTTATCATGATATTTTGGCCAAACATGCATTTATTATGACTAATTGGGATTAAAAGTAATTGTATGAATTAGTTGATAAAAGGGGTAAAAATGTCATTATTGTCATGATTATCCAAATACATGGTATTACAATAGTTTGAATTTCATTTCAGGGTATTTTGGTCAAGTAGACGAATTTTGGAAATTTCAATTCAGTCCCTAAATTCCAGAAATGACATTTTAGTACCCAGAAATGACATTTTAGTACCCAAAGATATTGTCAGTTTAGTACTTAAATTTCTGAAATGACATTTTAGTCCTGAAATCTGGAAATCAGCGTTAGGCCACAAGAATCAAATTTTTAAAGGTATCTTTTCTCATCATTCAGCAAGCCGATACACATACACATACACACCCACCTCCATTTCCATTCAGCTTCAACCTTACTCTCACCCTCACTTCTTTCATCTCCATTGGTTCCTTCACCCCATCCACCGATCATTCTTCTTCTCCATCACTGTCCAACACTCCTCTCTTTCTATATTGTTGTGCCATGGCCATTGGAGGACTTAGACCTCAGTTGAGACGTTCTCCAGTCATGAGCACGTGATTCTTCCATTTCTTGATGATTGAAGAAGCTAGTTGGAGTTCCTAACACCCATAGGGAGTTCTTCTACCTTATTTTCAGTTTCAATCATTTATGACTATGAATTGTGATACCTAAGTTTCTAGGATTGTAATTTGTGGTTGTACTGAGATCTGTTTCAGTTGTTGCATATTGAGACTGAAAATTGTATTAGATTTTGTATTTTAATGATTTGATAGAATGTTTGTTAGCCTAATTGTTAGCCTTGTTCTATCATTCATGTGTTTGATACTCTTAATTGGCCGGCTATGTTGCTAGATTGTCAATTTGAGTAGAGAATGCATCTTACAAGATTTAATGCATGTTAAGTGCCAACTAAAATGAGTCTAATGAACTAAACTCAAGCTAGGTGTCTAGGTGGGTTTAGCTAATTAGAGGAATTGTTTGGAAAAGGTCTCTTCTCACAAGCCTAAGTACTTAACAAAGGAATTAAACTCAATTAAAGAGATCAACCTAGGTTAGCATCACTATAGTGCATAGTTTGTCTAGTTTTATTTGATAGCCCTACGACATGGATTGTCAACAACATCCCGGTGGCCTAGAATACGGCATGCACTGACAGACCGGCCTAGTCGAGGGTGGTCAGGGATAATTTATTTTGGGGATTTTGGATGGCATAAGGATCCACACAATACTTCACTTCTTTCTGGATATAGTGTTTTGGCCCGGAATAAGAATGAGATGGCAGAACAGAGTCCAAAAGATTACTTTGTGGATAATAGGGAACATATCAGGGTACATAGTAGTCTTTATGGATGATATACCAGTTTACTCGTGGAGTAGATCAAAACATGAACAACATTTAAGAATTTTATTGAATTATGTATTATTACATTCTCTATGAATGATTGTGTATTATTATGGAGGTTAAGTGGGATCCAACTGAGGAAGTAAGACACGTGTGGGCAGACAGTATAGCCCTACCTATATTATATTTGTAGTATGAAACATCAGAGTGGCAAGCGGAAGCATTGTGAATTTATGTGCAACATTTGAGGACAACAGTAGAGGTTAACAATCTATACAAGCGTTGATCATCCCAAATCTTAAGTAGAATTATGTAGTTTTCCCAGAGTGGAATCTAGCTAAGTAGGATGGTGAGTCTATACGGTCTGCAATGGTGTGACCTATATGGTTTATAATGAAGTAATCTGTGTAGTTCATAGTAAAATGACCTGTCTGGTAGTAATTTGTGTGGTTTGTAGTGATGTGAGCTATGTCGTACGTTGTGTGGTGACCTGTGTTGTACGACATGTGTGATCTGCTATGTGGTAACTTATGTGATCTTTATGGGGTATAATTTGTGTGCTATGCAACCTTTGCATGGTATGCGATCTGTGTGTGGTGCAATCTGTGTGTTATGTAATCTATGTGTGGTATGCGATCTGTGAGATGCAAAATGTAGGGTAGGTGATTTGTGTGGTTTATAGCGAAATATGTAGGCAGAATGGGAATAAGCCCTTGTGCAGTAAAGTATAATTGTAGTAGGGGAGCTGTATACATGGATTATGGTTACATACTTCGTGGACATCATTTGAGTATATTGAATAATAAGGAATAGATTGAATGATAAGAAGTGTTTCCCAAATTATAGACGTTCAAATTTCGTTGGCAAAATTTATTTAAGTGGGGGAGAACTATAACACACCAAATTTTATTCCCTAATATGCCCTGTAAGTATTTGTGGCATTTAATAAAATGGAAGGGTGAATTTTAGAGGATGTGTTTATGTTGCTAGTGAAACTTCCCTGTGAGGCAGTGAGGTTGTCTTATGATTTTGGATGAACAAATGATGACTACAAATTATGAAATTTTACCAGGTGAAAGTAGACATCCTAAGCTTTAATTTGATAGGCATATGAATCATTTGAAGTTATATACAAAGAGTTATGAATTTTTGAAATCAGCCCAGAAAAAGTTCCTATTTCTTGGAACAACATCCAAAGAATTTAATTCTGAAAATTTTGTGCTTTCAATTGGCAAAAGGAAATATTTTTCCTTGACATTAGACTCAATAATGGTTTTATAGGCTTTAGATTCACTTCAATACAATGTCTACAAATTAAGTTATGACTTTTCAAAGTTGGGGTAGAAAATATGCCAGAATTGCCACAAATCTGAAAATGAAGAAAAAATGTGATGGAAACATTGTAATTATGAGATAAATTGGCATCAGCATATTTTTCTCTAACTTAGTCCCTAAAGTGACATGAAAATGGGCCAAGGAATGATTAAATTATAGTTCAATTGGAATGGAGCTTTATGACAAGATTTCATGTAGATATACTCTAGTTACAAAGTGCCACAAAAGTCAACCTTTTTGAGAATTTTCTTGATTAAATAAATTAAGGGAAATGGGAGATATTTTAAAAGACATATTTCCCTTCATCTTTCTCCAAAAACTGACAACAAGCATAAACAATAGAGAGAGAGAGAGAGAGAGAGAGAGAGAGCTTTGGTGATTCTAAAGAAAAGAAGGAGCAAATTTGCAAGGTAAGCTTAATTCCTTCAGTGATTTAGCTCCTAATTTGTGTAATCCTTCCTCTAAGCTTTCTTTCTACATGGTTCAAGGTGTTTTTAAAGTAAATCCTTAGGGTTTGAGAGGGTTAGGATTTCAGCCAAGTGAGATAGAGCAAGAGAAGCAAAAGGTAACTCTATGAACTTTAATCTTTGGTTGCTATGGATGTTAGTGTTGGTTTAATCAATGATTTTGTGGTTGATTTGCTATAGATTTTAAATTTGGAAAATGATGAAGCCTAACCGTTATGCTGCCCAAATGACTCAGGCCATTCTGGATTTTTGATGAATCAAGGGCATTTTTTTTTCTTTTGGCAATGAATTTGGTAATTCTAAGGCAGGAAATGGATTTTTTCGGTGGAAATAAATCAAAATAGCCCAGGTCAAAATTTCAGAAAAAGTATGGTCGGACTAGATATAAAGGGGCGGGGCCGGGCTGGGTCTCCCAGGGTATTTTGGTAATTTTTCAATATAGATTCATAGAACTACTAGAAACATTATGAAGTGTCTAAAATAGTACATGAATGGGTTTTAACCTAATTTTTATACATTTGGAATTTTAGAATCGGATAGTAGCCTGAGCCAGACACAGAACATTAGACTATTGGAAAAGTACAAGAGAAGGACTCAGAGACCAAAGGTAGGGGGACTTACCTTACTTGCATGTATTTTATATCTTTGCTTATGTAGTTATGTATGTAATTGATTTACTTGACTGTGTAGAGCATATTTGAATAAATGAAGCTCTATTTTTGTTTATACTTTGACCATAGTTTTGTTGCATGAAACATTGAGCATGCAGAAATGTCATTATGGGGCATACATCTAGTTAAAGCTAACATGTTATGCACATAGTATCTATCATGGATGCATTATGGTAACTGTTTCCCTACTGAGATTCTCTCGAATCTCACCCTCCCCTACCAACAATTTAGACAGGTGAATATAGAAGGTACACAGAGATCAGAGAAGAGAGATGCATGCGAAAGGATTGCAGTGGTGAAACGAAAACGGGAAGATGTCTCTATTTCACTGGGACGGGTTTAGGCACCCAAGTAGCCCTGTGCGGTTACATTAATTGTAATTATCATGTATGAACCCCTGTGAGGAATTTCTGTAATCATGCACATAATATCAGTATATTTATGCTATTCATGTGTTGCCCACAGAACCACATATTAATATTCCACTACAATTCAAAATAAGTAAAGGTGTTACAAAATTTGAAGTAGTTTCTATATGACCATATTTACTTAGAGATGGTGCTTATTTATTGTTATAAATACTATTATCTTTATTGTTATAGTTTATGAATGTTGACAAATTTTTTCAGATTTTCGGGTAAAAATAAATTGTTCAGATTTTTTTGAACAAAATAAAACTTTCAAATTCAAAGAACCTAATTATGACTTTCAGGAATTATTAATTTTATTTTATTTTCCTTTTTCATTTATAAATTCTTCTTTTCTCCCTTTTTATAAGAAACAATTACCATATATAACTCATTGCAAAAAAAACCCCATATATAACTTTTTCCTATTTATAAAAAATATTTAGAGAATGTATAAAAATTTCTTTATTAACACATTCCCCCCATTTAATTACTCATTTTAATATCAATACATTTAATATCACAACTCCTAACCAATGCATCAATCGTCTTTATTATAATTAGTTTTCTTATTCTCTATCTTCCACAATAAATACTTTCCTTATTTTCTCTTATTTCCCATCTCAACATAGATAAGGGTATTTTTGGGAAAAGACTATAATTTTTACTTGTTTATTGTTTTCAACTAACCTTTTAATTTATGTTATTCAGTTAAATGTTTTTTATTCTAAAAAGAGACAAAGGAGTACTAGTTTTTTTTCTTGCCAATAGAGGTGGAAACAGGCCAGGTCAGGCTAGGCTTGCCTTAGCAGGCTAGGCCTGTTAAGTAATGGGATGGTTTGAGCCTGGCCTGTGGCCTGTTAAAGGCCATTTTTTTTGTCTGAGTCTGGTCTGTACACAAGTCTGACCTAGCCTATAGCCTATTAAAGAGGCATGAAATTTTAAAAGATTTTAAGCAGGCTAACAGGCCAAGGGCCTTACAATAGGCCTACTTCAAATAGGCTAAAAACAGGCCTACTGAAAACAGACCCAATTATATAAATTAATACTAATGATTCAATATACATCATAAAATATGAATCCAAATACAACAATATAACAACTATCATTAATTAAAATTAGAAGTTCGGCCTGTTTGAAACCAAATACAACAACATCAATATATATATATATATATATAATGTAAGTGAGGTTGTTGAACAATTATAGATTAAAAAACATGAAAACGCCTGATCCCCTATTCTAGGAATTTAATAGTAGATCAACCGTGGTTATGATAATTAACCCAGTTAAAATTGCAGCAGAGGGAATAGATCTTTATAACAATCAGACCTTCAGTTTCAGCATATGTTTCAAAGAATTTAGAAAATTTCATCATGGAAATTAGCCAATGATTGGCTAATTGAGAAGTCTGGTTTTATGAGGATACTAGATGGAGATGAATTTCGATTTTGAGTATATTCCAGCTATTCTCCACAGAAAAGGGTAAAAGAAATCAGGGTTTTAAATGAGGCATTTAGGTTTTCCATAAAAGAAAACATTAGTACTCACTCAGGCGCCGCTAATCGATATCTAATGCAACTCCTAATACCCTAATTTCAAATTCTCCTTCCCTCGGATCTTTTCAATAACCAGATAAGGCTAAAATTATAAAGAAGCAATAAAAGAGAGTCCAATTACCTGCAAAAAAAGCTCGTTGACCTGCAACTCCTAATGCCCTAATTTCTAATTCTCCTTCCCTCGGACTAGCTTGCTCCTCCATTTCATACAAGATGCTCAATAAAAGATCCCACTATTCGATCTCTCTCATGTACTTATCTTTAAGCTTCAACAAGGTCTACCTCTTGCACTCTCTCCGTTGCTATGATGCTGCCAAGTGATCCACATCTGTAGTGGATCAAACCTGAGCCGCCGCCACCTTCGCCAAGGGATCAGGGTCCACCTATTGCTTCTTGCACTTGTAGATGAAGCCATCGTCATTGCAAAGCTCCCAGTCGTCGTCGTTGAATAAAGATGAGCTGTTGGTTTTGGGACTCAGGAGACGAGACACGAGAGACTAGAGAGTGATAGTGAGTGACTTGTAAGGAAATGAGATTTGAGGGTGACTGAGAGTCTGAGAGTGGGTGTTGGGTTAGGTTGGGTTACAAGAGTGGTGTTGGGCGGCCCAAAATTTTTTTTTAAAAATATTAACAGGCCGGCCTGTTGGGCTTAACATGTTTGTTAATAGGCATAGCCTGTGTTTTTAAACAGGCTTTGAAATAGGCCCGGGACTCGCCTTTTATTTTGATAGGTCAAGCCTGATCAGGTAGGAAGCAGGCTAGGCCGTAGGCCCCTGACAGGCCATCTGGCCTGTTTCCACCCTTACTTGCCAACTCATAAACCAATATGTAATTAGCTAGCTTTCATAATGTGCAAATGGCCTTCCTGAATATGCATACCATTACCTTCCCAGAGATACTTCCATAATAATGTGCAAGTGGCCTTGCTCATTATGCAATTACTTTCCATAAGGGTAATTAATTCGGTCTTTCTCATCCCTCTTATATACCCGGAACGATCTCACGCCTTTCCATGATGTCAAGTCCCATTTTCTAAATACTTTTTCAATGGAAGATTTATGGCTAATCTTCCCTACTACTAATACCACAACCAAGAAGAATAATAAGAATATATTTAAACTGAACACGGATAAGGATAAGGATAAGGATAATAATAATAATAATAATAATAATAATAATAATAATAATAATAATAATAATAATAATAATAATACTTTATTTAATTTATTTATTTGCATTCACATGGAACCAAATAAATCCTTTTGTATATATAAGTGAGAATATATATGTGTTGCTAATAGGAGGGAGGAGTAGGACAACTCCAATAACATTGGCATGTTTGACTATTGTTGATACATCTGCCACCGCTGCCTTCCCTTTGACCAATGGCATTCATGCACCAGTCAGAGTATTTGGGTGCCGTGCAACCAGGCAATGAGTAGTCCATAGGACAATCTTCAGTTTTTAGTTCTCTTGTTGCCTCCGAACCTGCATTTTATATTATTCTTTTCAAAAACCAACACTTATAAAAGCCAACATAATTAATATGTGGTCTTTTTAGGTAGGAATTAGATAACAAATTTATAAATATTGATATAATTCTATTGGGAGAAGTTGTATTCAACAACCTAGCTAAGGTATTTTTCTAGCTAGTAGCAGTCATTATTCCAAATTTAGAGTGCTCTTAATTACAACTGGAAAAATATTTTAAGGATAAAATTATACCAAAAAAACTACTTTAGTATAGTGAATGGTGAGTGCTAACAAAAAAAATATAATTCAGGGTGCATAGTGTACTAAAAGTTATTTTAGATTAATAACTATTAAGTGTTACTGAAAAGATGCTACTTTAGCTAGGTTGCTGGATTCAACAGAGATAGCTTAAACCTTTTATAAATTTAGGTCTTATACATAGTATTAAAACAAACCTATCAACTATCTCCCATATTTAGGATTGGAATGAGTAGTAGATAAATTACATATAATTTGTAGGGCTATATATATACACATGGGAATATAAAACTAAAAATAACTGAAAGCTTAGAGGTCGATCTCATGGCTCCACTCAATATCCATTCTCCTTCAAACACTAGGAGAAAGAGACTAATTAAAATGAGACTAATAAGTGTAATAAATAGCAACTCATTCAATAAAAAGACAAAGTTCATTGTCTGATCATTTACAAGTAAGGAACAATTTATTATAATTTCACAATACATGCAAGTAAATACTAAAATCCATTTATGTGTGTGTGTGATTTTCATACACAGTGCACACCATTTTCACCCTTAAAATATTTACACTATTTCAAAACAAAAGACAGTCATATTTAATTAAAATACACTTATACATGTTAGATCCCATATGTTTTGATGATAACAAAGATTGGATCAATAATATGAAAGGATTTGATAACAAATAAATGGATTTGAACAAAGTAGCATAGCATCACTTGGAGTCAGCACTGGAAGCAATCAACAATTTTTAAGAAGGCTTACTCGAGTAGCCACTCGGGTAACAGAAGCCATTACTCGAGTAACCACTCGAGTAAGTAAACAGAATTTCATCCAGTGAGGCACTGCCAAATTTTGAACGAAGTTACTCGAGGGACCACTCGGTTAATTAGCAAAGTTATATAGACAATTACTCGAGTAGCCACTCAAGTGACAAGATTTTCACAGGCATCACTCAAGTAGCCACTCGAGTAACCAAGTCCAAAATCTTCCAGTGACTCTCGGCCAAGAAATACAACCCATCACTCGAGTAGCTACTCGAGTAACCAATGAGAAAATAGCATTACTCGAGTAATCTGCAGAGTTATTTGAAGTGCCACTCAAGTAGCCACTCGAGTAACCAGATAGTAAACTCTCAGCCAAGAATTTGATGCCATTACTCGAGGGTGTAATCGAGTAATCTGCCGGGTTATTTGAAAGCCACTGGAGGGATCACTTGAGTAAGGTGTGAAGTAAAATGATGTCCACTCAAGTAGCCACTTGAGTAATCAGGTATTTTCAAGGTTTGTAATATATCACTCCATGTCTTACCCGAGTAATTCTTGATGCAAAATGTTGATTTGCTCACTGCCATACTTTTGACATGTTTACTCGAGGGACCACTCGAGTAACAAACTTGATCACTCGAGTAGCCACTCGAGTAAGGCAGTTCAGAAATTATATTTTCATCTAATGTCTCTTGATTTGTTATCTATATGATTAACTCTTCATTGTATTAGTATTCTAAGTACATTTGCAGAGAAACAATGAAAGAGTATGACAGATTTGAGAAGTCAAATAAAAGTCCGAACGTTCACTTAACGCTACTTACCGCCAACGGATAGTTTTCAAATACGAAGAATAGTCAATCGTTGCTGCGCGACTCTAACGGACAAGTTTGAAATTGCTTCCAACGGACACTACAAATCATCTATATATATGGAGCATTCAAAGAGAATAAAAAAAAAGCAGACACAAACTGAGATCACACATCGATCAATACACTTAGTGCCTTATTTTTCCTATACTTATTCTTTTGTACTTCAGTGAATATATATTTGCTCTGTGAGAGAGTTTTTCATTACAAACTCAATATTTGTTATTGAGACAACTTAAGGTAGTGGAAACTTGAGTTGGGGATTTGATTGCAACGTGTAAGCACATCGATCAATACACTTAGTGCCTTGTTTTTCCTATACTCATTCTTTTGTACTTCAGTGAATATATATTTGCTCTGTGAGAGAGTTTTTCATTACAAACTCAATATTTGTTATTGAGACAACTTAAGGTAGTGGAAACTTGAGTTGGGGATTTGATTGCAACGTGTAAGGGGGAGCGAGTGTCTAGGTGTAGGAACTTGCTGTGTATTGAGGTGCCAAGAACCCACTGAATCTTGGAGAATATAGTGAAACTCTCAAAGAAGCTCTGAGGACTGGACGTAGGTCAAAGTGGTTGTGGTCGAACCAGTATAACTCCCGGTGTATACTACTGTGATATTTTCCTTGCTCTTAACTATTTTTAATATTCCGTCAATTTCCTTATAAGCAACGAAATTTCTGGTATCACCCAATTCACCCCCCTCTTGGGTGAAACGCTTGCACTAACATTTGGTATCAGAGCGTAGATCTTCTTGTTAAGATTTAACAGCCTAAGAAGGATCCAATGGCAAGCATGGGTGAAGGCATTCTTCCCGATGGAGCTTCTATCACGAGACCTCTAGGTTTCAATGGCGAACATTTCTCATTCTGGAAAGCGAAGTTCAGAGTCTTCGTAATGGCTACTGAATATGGGCTATGAGATGTGTTTGAGAGTGGAAACTACAAACCTGAAAAGATTGTAGATTCACAAAGAGTTCCCAAAACTCCAGCAGAATATGATGAGAATGACAAGAAACTCATCACACTCAACAGCAAATCAATTTTAATGATTCAAAGTGCCTTGTGTCAAAATGAGTACTTTAGAATCTGCACACTCCCAACAGCTAAAGAAATGTGGGAAGCTCTAGAAATAGCTCATGAAGGAACTTCTAGAATAAAAGAAAACCGGATCAATACTCTGGTTACGGAGTTTGATTTACTTTGAATGAAGCTAGGTGAGTCGATAGCTAAATTTGAACTTAGATATGCTCACCTTGTTAATCAACTTGCAGCACTTGGAAAAGTCTATGATCAACATACCCAAGTAGGAAAGATTTTAAATATTCTTTCTAAAGACTGGGAGGCAAAAGTCACTGTAATTGAGGAAGTAAAAGGTGAATCAATGCAATCAATTGCTTCTCTTTTTGGAAGTCTTTCTGAATATGAAAGAAAGTTAAAGTTCAAACGAGAACTAAATGATATTAGTGACAAAAAGAAAAGAGGTCTAGCACTGAAAGTTAAAGAAGAAGAACAAGATGAAGATGAAGAGCTTGATGATGATGAAATGGTCCTAATCATGAAACGATTCAGAAAGTTCTACAAGAAAGGCCAAGGATTCAAAAACTTTCAGAAAGGATGAACAAGCAATAAAGAGCACATCATCTGCTATGAATGTGGTAAGCCAGGACATTTTAAATCAGAATGTCAAGAGCTGATTCAGAAGAATAAAGAAAAGAGAAAAGGCAAATTCTATAATAAGAAGAAAGCTTTTGTATCTGCCATATGGGGAGATAGTTCTTCTGACAAAGAAAGCGATGAAGAGGAAGTAGCCAATATATGTCTAGTTGCTCAAGAGGAAACAGAAGAAGAGGTAACTGATTCTGATCCTACCTATAATGAATTACTTTCTGAATATAATGCTTTACATTTTGAATTCATCAAAGTAGTTAAAGAACTAGTTGTTTCTAAAAAGAAAAACAAAATTCTTGAAATAGAGCTTAAAGAGAATTTTTAAAAAGATTGTGAAAATTGCACTTCTTTGAAAAAGAAAAATACTGATCTTACTAAATCTCTTGAAAAATTCACTAAAGGAAGTAAAATGCTAAATGTGATTCTAAAAGCTCAACGATTTGTAAATGATCGATCTGGAATTGAATATTATCCAAAATCAGACAAAAGGGAAGGAAGAAAGAAAGCAGGAGGTAAATCATACTTAAATTATTTTTAGCATTCTGTGCATACATCAAATCCTTTTGCTCATTATAATTATTGTAATAGAAAAGGTCATTATACTTCATCATGCATTCATAGGAAGAAAGGAACGATAGGAACCTACAAATGGGTACCTAAAGGTTCATATGTTTCAAAAATTTCTTGTACTAACACAAAAGGACCCGAAAAGAAATAGGTACCTAAGACTTAATCGTATTTAATGTAGATATGTCTCAAAGCATCCAAAACCAACAAGTGGTACATAGACAGTGGATGCTCTAGACATATGACCGGAGATTTTGAAAGTTTTACCACATTGTAACCTAAGGAAGGTGGAAAGGTAAAATTTGGAGGAAATCAATCCGGAAAGATAGCAGGAATTGGTGAAATAAAAAATGTCAAAGGAATACAAGTCAAAGATGTATATTACGTTGAATGCTTGTGTCATAACTTGCTGAGCGTAAGTCAAAGTGCAGATAAAGACAATTGGATAATATTTGATTCAGAGGAATATCTGATCGTCAACAAGAAACACTTACAACTTGATAAGAAAAATATCAAGGCAAAGCTCAGAGAAAAAAGGGAAGATAATTGCTATACACTTGATATAAATAGAAATAATTCTGAAAATTGTTTTCTGAGTAATGCCGATGAAAGTTGGTTATGGCATAAGAGACTAGCTCATGTCAACATGCACCAACTAGGCAAACTACTCAAAAAGGATTTAGTTCTTGGTTTACCTAAATTAAGTTTTAAAAACGATTTGATTTGTGACGCATGTCAAAAGGGTAAACAAACTAAATCATCTTTCAAATCGAAAAATGAGATTACAACAAATCAACCACTTCAACTGATATATATGGATTTAGTTGGTCCAGTGAGAGTTAAAAGCCTTGGTGGCAACTTATATTCATTGGTCATTGTTGATGATTTCTCTAGATTTACATGGACTATTTTTCTGTCATCAAAGGATGAAACCTTTGCAGAATTCATTGTTTTGCTAAGAAAGTGCAAAATGGAAAGGTATGTCCATTGTAGGTATCAGGACAGATCAAGGTAGAGAATTTGAAAATCAATCCTTTGAAGAATATTGTGATTCTAATGGCACTGATCACAATTTCTCTGCTCCAAGGACACCACAACAAAACGGAGTCGTGGAACGTAAGAATATAGTGCTCACTGAAACGGCTAGAGCAATGCTAAATGAAAAGAACGTGTCTCAAGTTTTCTGGGCCGATGCAATGAGCACAGCGTGCTATGTTTCAAAAAGAGCCTACATTAGAACAAAACTTGGAAAGACACCTTACGAGCTATACAAAGGAAGGAAGCCGAATCTTGCTCATTTACACATCTTCAGTTGTAAGTGTTTCATTCATAATAATGGTAAAGATAACTTAGGAAAATTTGATTCAAGAACAGATGAAGGAATTTTCCTAGGATATTCTAACCGAAGTAAAGCATATAAAATTTTCAATAAACGAACATATGTTGTTGAAGAATCAATTCATGTTGTATTTGATGAATTTGAATCCTCTAACAAAACCATTGATGATGAGCAGTATGTTGTTTTAAATCAAGAAAAAGGTCAATCTATTTCTAACTCTCTTATTCCAGAAGTTGATCAAAACAAGGAAGAAGATTAGTCACTAGGTCAACCTAAAGCCTGTAAATACAATAGGAGTCATCCCTTAGATCAATTCATAGGAGATGTGAATGAAGGAGTCAAAACTAGAAATAGAATTTTCAATGAAGTAAGTTTTTCTATATTCATCTCTAAGATTGAACCTTTTAACATTGACGAAGCCCTATCAGACAATGATTGGGTTATAGCAATGCAAGAAGAACTACATCAATTTGAAAGAAAACAAGTTTGGGATTTGGTACCCCGACCTAAGGATCATCCGATCATTGGCACTAAATGGGTATTCAAGAACAAACTTGATGAATCCGCAATTATTGTCAGAAACAAGGCAAGATTGGTGGCCAAAGGCGGCCAAAGGCTATAATCAGGAAGAAGGAATTGATTATTAGGAAACGTATGCTCCAGTGGCTAGATTGGAAGCTATACGTGTACTCTTAGCCTTTGCATGCATCAAAGGATTCAAACTCTATCAAATGGATGTAAAGAGTGCATTTTTAAATGGCTACATTATGGAAGAAGTATATGTAGATCAACCTCTAGGTTTTGAGGATGTAACCCAACTTGATCATGTCTTTAAACTCAAAAAGGCTTTATATGGTTTAAAACAAGCTCCTATAGCATGGTACGAGAGGCTCAGTAAATTTCTTATTGATCAAGGTTTTGTACGAGGAAAAGTTGATACAACACTTTTTATAAAATGAAAACGTGATGATATATTAATTGTGCAAATATATGTTGATGATATAGTTTTCGGTGCTACTAACGAAACTATATGCAAAGAATTTTCTGAGATAATGCAGGGGCAGTTTGAGATATCAATGATGGGAGAATTAAATTTCTTTCTCGGTTTGCAAATCAAACAAAGAAAGAATGGAATCTTCATATCTCAAACAAAATATTTGAAAGAGCTATTGAAGAAGTATGGATTGGATGAAGCAAATGGAATGGACACACCCATAAGCTCAACCACATTGCTTGATGCAGATGTCAAGGGAAAAGATTACAATATCACAAAATATAGGGGAATGATTGGATCATTACTCTATCTCACTGCAAGCGGACCTGACATTCAATTCAATGTGGGTATGTGTGCAAGATATCAATCAGCACCAAAAGAGTCACATGCTAAAACTATCAAACGTATCTTTTGATATCTTGCTAACACACAAGAATTGGGTCTATGGCATCCTAAAGGAAGAAGTGAATATCTAGTTGCTTACTCAGACTCTGATCATGGAGGATACAAGACGGACATAAAGAGCACAAGTAGACAAGGCCAATTTCTTGGAGGCTCACTTATATCTTGGTTTAGCAAGAAACAAACTACAGTGTTTCTTTCGTCAACAGAAGCTGAGTATGTTGCAATATCAAGTTGTTGTGCACAAGTAATTTGGCTAAAACAACAACTCCAGGATCTTGGTATTTATTTGAAAGAAACACCAATATACTGTGACAATACTAGCACGATAAGTTTGGCAAAGAATCCTATTCAATATTCCAGAACCAAACATATTGATGTTAGACATCACTTCATCAGAGATCATGTCCAAAAGAAAGATATCAAAGTCATATTCATTCCAACTCATCTTCAACTAGCTGATATCTTTACAAAACCTCTTGCAAAAGATCAATTTTTATATATTAGAAGAGAATTAGGAATGGTAAATCCCAATGAGTTATAAGTCATCTAGTGTTTACAAAATGTTAGATGATATTATTTATTGATGTTTTGATGATTACTAATTTAAGCATCGGAGTTTCTAGCAATTTGTTTTTGTAGGATCATAATATTCTGTTTTGGGTTATGAATAACAGAGGTTAATAGAGGACAACATTACTGGAGTGTTAACTTCAAGTAATGAGCATCACTGGAGTAACAACTTCAAGTAATAAATGTATCACTGGAGTGACAACCTGAAGTAATGGATGCATTACTCGAGTAGCCACTCAAGTAATGAACTTGGAAATGTGCCAGTGAAGTATTAATTTCAAATAAAATAGCACAACGATTGAAAATAAACAGTTAGAAGGTGAAGAGACAGCTTACCCGAGGGAGGCCTTGAGTGATGTTTAATGTTACTCGAGTAAGGCCTCGAGTGAACCTGGGAGAAAATTTCAAATCGACTGAATTTCAACTCAAATCTGTTCTAAAGAGCCATCAAATGATCAAAGGAATATACATGGGTAATTACAATATTATTCATGCCAGGTACGCGCTCAATATCACTGTATTTTAAGAATTTCTTGTATGATCACTCGAGTAGCTACTCGAGTGAAGCTGATGATCACCTGAGTAATGCCTTGAGTGATATCATGCCTTAGGTCTTTATGAGTCGCAACTCGATCATTTCTCACAAAATCACCTCGAGTGATTCACCAAGTGCTCTCACAAAAATTTTTCACAATAATTTCCTTGTTTCATTTCCGTCAAAACCCAGCAATTTATTGCTCCAAAAACCTCTTACATTTCTCAGATTTTCCTGCCCTATACCTTCGACAGCCACTCTGTTTTTTTTTTAAAATCCCATTTTCTCCAAATCACAATGGTTAGAACCAAAAATCTCACCCCTTCAGAGTCTTCTGAACCTAAACAACCATCTGACCCACTTTCCTCTCCACGTACCAAGAAACGCAAGCTTACACTGAAATCCAAAGCCAAAACTCAGTCCAACCATCAGCCTAAGCCAAAAGAGAAAGGGGTTGTGATCAAAGAGCCCATTGTCACAAGAGCACAATCCAAGAAGAGTGTCTCAACTGAAAGAGGCAAAGGCACAAAAGTATCATCTCCTCCTCCTTCTGATTCAACCGATACTCCTACTTTTTTCTCAAAAACCTTTGAAAAAGCTAAAGATTGATGAGAGGCTTACTAATGTCATAATAGGCATGCTTGATCAAGCCTTTCAGTCTAAGGGAGCAGAGAAAGGGGAATCCTCTAAGAAGCCAGAAGTACCAGAAGAGGAACTTACTCTCCCTCCTAAAGGTTTCAATATTAGCAAGTTGGAGGAGTCTCAAAAGTTCTTGACTTACTTCTCTAGGAGGAAGGTGTGCAAGACTCACTGCATTGATCTCCTAGTTCTTCGGGAGGTATTGAAGTACGACCTTAGTCCCTACCTTGAACCCTTTATGCCTTGGTTATCTATTAAATTACCCTTTTTCACCAAGGCAGTTAGTCATTTCTACTGCAATCTTGAAATACTAAATAACCCTGTTAGAAGATCAGTAGAAGAAGAAATGACCACAAAAGTTAGAGGTCAGAAATCCTCATCTCACCCTCTAGGATTAATCTTTGGTTAAGAATAGAAAATCCCCCTGATGATATCTATTCTAAACTTGAGCCTAACCATATCTTCTCTGTTCTTAGACCTGGTGAGTTAGTGGGACCCCTAAACTTCAATCCAAGTGATATGTGTGACCACCACAGGGTTCTATGGTATATCTACTCTAGAGCCTTAATAAACAAATCTAATAACTATACACATTTCACTGAAAGGGACTATAGGTTGTTTGCTTCTTTCCTTCTCCAAGAGCAAAAAGGCTTGGGAGAATATATTTTTGCGGAGATGCAAAAATACAAGACTGAAGGGAAGCCATCCACTTCTATGCCATATCCTCAGCTCATATCTCTGATTCTGAAGAAGAACAAGATTTGGTATATGGAGAATAAGGAACCAATTGAGAGGATAACTCCTGTTAGGAGGAATCAAATTGGGAAACTAAACATTGAAATACCTCTCAAGAGTCCTCTGGAGTCAGGCCCCAGAAAGAAGAAAAATACCTCTCAACTACTCAGCCTGGACCTTCTCAGCCAATATCTTTTAAGCCTAAGCATTTTGAGGCCGGTCCTTCTTCTATTCCTCCTCTTACATTACCTATCACTATCTCCAGGAACCTTTTCTTTTCCTTGCCTGACCCAGAAACACTTCAGTTGGTTTATATCACCCTTGATGATCCAGTTCAACTAGCTCAGCCTATCTAACCTAAGTCAGTGTCTACTCCAATTGCCTCACCTACTCGTACTGAGGAGGTTCTAGTTACTTCACCTGTTGGTACAAAGGAAGTAGAAATTACTTCTCTGCATCCAATAAATCCTCCAGAGGATCTTCAGACACCTCCGGTACACCTTCCTGACCCTAAACCATCATCCTCATACTCTTCTAGTTCAGATAGTTCATATGAGTCATTGGCTTTTCCTGTCACTCCCATCTCAGCCGCCAAGCCACCTACTCCTCCTCATGATTGATTCCACCTTTGTGATGAAAACAAAAAGGGGGAGAAACACTTACGTGATTTTGTGAAGAATGGCTGAGTCTATAGATTGGGATTTGGGTGTATGGGGCTTTAAGGCGTTTTTATCTTTGAATTATAAGTTTTGATTATGTAATGAACCTCTCATTATGCAAGTTATTTATTATGTCATTTATGTTAACATTTCATTGAAATTATATTGCATTAAGGAACTAATGAGTTTTTGATTGTGTTGCAAGGTGAACAAGTAATAATAAGAACAAAAGCTATGAAAAGATCTTCAATAAGTTATTTCAAAGAATTTTCAAGTTTAATTTCAACAAATGATTTTATATGAAGAAGAATTTTGAGAAGCGCATGTTTAGAAATTCAACTTCAAAAACTTTGTTCAAAATCACCAAGTTTTGTCATCATCAAAAAGGGGGAGAATGTTAGATCCCACATGTTTTGATGATAACAAAGATTGGATCAATAATATGAAAGGATTTTATAACAAATAAATGGATTTGAACAAAGTAGCATAGCATCACTTGGAGTCAGCACTGGAAGTAATCAACAATTTTTAAGAAGGCTTACTCGAGTAGTTACTCGGGTAACAGAAGCCATTACTCGAGTAACCACTCGAGTAAGTAAACAGAATTTCATCCAGTGAGGCACTGCCAAATTTTGAACGAAGTTACTCGAGGGACCACTCAGTTAATTAGCAAAGTTATATAGACAATTACTCGAGTAGCCACTCAAGTAACAAGATTTTCACAGGCATCACTCAAGTAGCCACTCGAGTAACCAAGTCCAAAATCTTCCAGTGACTCTCGGCCAAGAAATACAACCCATCACTCGAGTAGCTACTCGAGTAACCAATGAGAAAATAGCATTACTCGAGTAATCTGCAGAGTTATTTGAAGTGCCACTCAAGTAGCCACTCGAGTAACTAGATAGTAAACTCTCAGCCAAGAATTTGATGCCATTACACAAGGGTGTAATCGAGTAATCTGCCGGGTTATTTGAAAGCCACTGGAGGGATCACTTGAGTAAGGTGTGAAGTAAAATGATGTCCACTCGAGTAGCCACTCGAGTAATCAGGTATTTTCAAGGTTTGTAATATATCACTCCATGTCTTACCCGAGTAATTCTTGATGCAAAATGTTGATTTGCTCACTGCCATACTTTTGACATGTTTACTCGAGGGACCACTCGAGTAACAAACTTGATCACTCGAGTAAGACAGTTCAGAAATTATATTTTCATCTAATGTCTCTTGATTTGTTATCTATATGATTAACCCTTCATTGTATTAGTATTCTAAGTACATTTGTAGAGAGATAATGAAAGAGTATGACAGATTTGAGAAGTCAAATAAAAGTCTGAACGTTCACCTAACGCTACCTACCGCCAACGGATAGTTTTCAAATACGAAGAATAGTCAACCGTTGCTGCGCGACTCTAACGGACAAGTTTGAAATTACTTCCAACGGACACTACAAATCATCTATATATATGGAGCATTCAAAGAGAATAAAAAAAAAGCAGAGACAAACTGAGATCACACATCGATCAATACACTTAGTGCCTTGTTTTTCCTATACTTATTCATTTGTACTTCAGTGAATATATATTTGCTCTGTGAGAGAGTTTTTCATTACAAACTCAATATTTGTTATTGAGATAACTTAAGGTAGTGGAACCTTGAGTTGGGGATTTGATTGCAACGTGTAAGGGGGAGCGAGTGTCCAGGTGTAGGAACTTGCTGTGTACTGAGGTGCCAAGAACCCACTGAATCTTGGAGAATATAGTGAAACTCTCAGAGACGCTCTGAGGACTGGACGTAGGTCAAAGTGGTTGTGGCCGAACCAGTATAACTCCCAGTGTACACTATGGTGATATTTCTTCATGCTCTTAACTGTTTTATTAATTGGAATGATATTGCTCTATTTTGAAACAAAAATAAATATAATAATAAATATATTCCGATAAAAAGATAAGGCATGCAAGAAGTTATTCTTACCAGAAATAAATAAGACAAGCATAAAAAGGACCAAAATCTTGCTAATTTTAAAAGAATCCATGTTTGAACAATATGATTTGGACTAAAAAATTTGGACTAAAAAATAAGAAATGTAATCAAATCAAATTTGAGGTAGTTTCTTTATCAAATAAAGGTTGTATATATATAGTTGTAAATGTTAAATTATAGAATGGCAATGGTAATATGTTTATGACCGCCTATAATTAACATTCAATGAACTTAATCATGACTTTCATAGTAAAATATAGGGGGAAGAGAGAGACATTAATTTTTCAGATTCCATAGTCAACAAAATCAACTTTTTAGATTTTTTACCAAAATAAAATTTCAAATGCAAAGAACTTAATTATGAATTTCGTGCATAATTAATCAATTTTATCTTATTTTTCTTTTCTATTCATAAATACTAGTTTTTTTTTGCTAGCACATAAATGAAAAAGGATATATTCCTCTTTCTCTTTCTCATTTTCTTCTCATAATCCCTTCTCCACTCTTAAACCATGAAATGGATTTATAAAATTATTATTATAATATTTTTGTAAATTAAAATTTATTTTTTTATTTGTATAATGACTGGGCCCCACATCACTCTCTGTACATGTACCGCCCAACCAGATCGGTTATGTACTCCATGAAGTCCCAAAAGCATTCGGTTGGACCTTTATCGACAATATCAATCTTCTCCCGGTATTGCACTACGTGCTGCTCTCAAGTGTTCCCAAATCCTTCAGGCCTGATTTACCAAAAAGGGGTAGTGCACTTCCCTAGTGCCCTGTTCTATGTGCATCTCCTTTTGTCATATAATCAAAACCTTATCAGTATAATATCATGTTGCCAGAACTGCTTGCTCTAATACCAAAATGTAAGACCCCGTCTTACATACGACTGACCATTGATATTAATTAGAGTACTGGAGCCCAGTTTGATGGGCAACACAAGAATAGTGGAAATATACTGATACTATTGAAATAATAGGCTTGATTACATTACCGTTTTCCCATCGGGGTTTCATAATATATATACAAATTGTCTTAAAATATCCAACATATTCAAAAATAGATACTACATATAACCACAGTCTTCGTCTCGAGATCCGTGCCTGTCAATTCCCCTTATCTACTACCTTGCCTTTAGAGCCACTAGCTCCCGCTGAGACATTTTTGTTTATAAAAAGGGATGAGATTCCTAGGAATCCCAGTAGCAACACCCAATCAATCATATAGAATGCGAAAATTAAATATGCAATGTACCATATAATGTAAAATGAAAATTCATAACATAACGTGTGTACACAAAACTCAGGGCTAAATTATTGTTTGGATCCCCACGTGTACCTCAGCTAGGCCCCTAACCACAGCTAGGTAATGTACCCCAGGCGTACCTCATCTGGGTACCTAACCACAGCTAGGTAACATACCTCAAACACCATGTTCATATCACAAAATACAGTAACATACAACATATCAACAATCATATAGTGTATGAGAGATAATAGTTACTACCTTAACTCTTTTTTTGACTTGAAACGTGTGCATTGTAAAGCATGCCAATGGCTGGGCGCTCAACTTGGTCCTAAAACGTCAAATGTACAAGAATTAGGTTCAAACACATTCATGTATTATTCTAGGAGCTTCCATATAGTGTTTTTAGTGGTTATATGAGTATGTTGTGAAAATTTACAAAAATGCCCCTAGGGACCCAACCCGGCCCTGACTTACCCGGTCTGATCGTACTTTTTCTGAAATTTTGACCTGGGCTATTCTAACACATTATCGCCCAAGGAACCCATTTCTGGACTCGGAATTACCAAATTCACTGCTAAAAGACTACTTACCATTGATATTAATCAGAGTACTGGAGCACAATTCTGTGGGCAACATAGGAATAACAGAAATATACTGATACTATTGAAATAATAGGTTTGATTACATTACCAGTTTTCCCCTCGGGATTTCATAATATATATACAAATTGTCCTAAAATATCCAAAATATTCAAAAATAGATGCTACATATAACCACATTCTTCATCTCGGGATTCGTGCTGTTAGTTCCCAATATCTACTACCTTGCCTTTAGAGCCGCTAGCTTCGGCTAAGACATTTTTGTCTATAAAAAGGGGTGAGATTCCAAGGAATCCCAGTCGCAACACCCAATCAATCATATAGAATGTGAAAATTAAATATGCAATGCACCATATAATGTAAAATAAAAATTCATAACATGACGTGTGTGTACACAAAACTCAGGGCTAAATCGCTGTTTAGATCCCCTACATGTACTTTAGTTGGGCCCCTAATCACAGCTAGGTAATGCACCCCAGACGTACCTCTCTATGCTTGCTGCTTGGCTAACGTAAAATAGTAGGGTAGAGGATGGGAAATGCTTTTAATAATTGTTGCATTTTCCCTTGATTTATTTAATAAGCCAAAATTCATTAATTTGACTTTTTGTGTCATGAAAATGTGATACTAGAAGCCCAATTGTATCAAACTAATTCCTTTCTCTCTTAGTCCATCCATATTCATGCCTAGGGTCCTTCCATCAACGCAAAATAATTTGATCACAATTTATCCATAATTATAATATTGCCATCACATTTTTCTTCATTTTTCGGATTATTTGGCAATTATGGCAGATTTTCTTTCCAAACTTTGAAAAATCATAACTAAATTTGTAGACATCGTATCGGAGTTGTAGAACCCTCATTTATTCCCTAAGAATTGATCCACAAGTTGTAGACATTCAAAGTTTGAGGATGAAATTTATTGAACGGGGGGAAAAATACAATATCCAAATTTTGGAATCAGACGCTAGAGAATAAACTTGAAGTAAGTTAACTGTTAAGCTCTAGTTTAACAGGTGTCCCAAATTTATTCCCTAATATTTCTTATATTTTTTAGGTATTAAAAGGAATAAAATAGTGAATTAAAGAGTACAGGAAATTTGTATACAAAAATGGAATTTATGGAAGTTGCAAGTGCATGCCATTTCATTGCTTTTAGTGAGGCGGTGTTGTTGTGTAATGCATTTCATTGACCAAATGATGACCAACAATTATGAAATTTTACAAGATGAACGTAGACATCCTAAGCTTTAAATTGATAGGTTATATGAATCATTTTAAGCTATATATAAAGAGTTATAATTTTTTGAAGTTACCCCAGAAAAATTGGAAATTTTTTGGAATAGCTTCCAAAAACTAAAAATATGGGAATGATGTGCTTCTAATTAGAAAAATTCTATATTTTTCTTTGAAACTAGACTCAATAAGGGTTCTATGGCCTTTGGAATCACTCCAATTTGAGGTCTACATTTTTGCTTAATATGCAATGCACCATATTAAGCCAAAATGAAAGTTCAATTCGATTCACATGTAAGTACCTCAGCCAAGTCACCGACTACAATTAGGATTTTCAATAATGTACCTCAAATGAGTCATCGACCACAGCTACGATTTTCGATAGTGTACCTTGGCTGGGCACCGAACTACAGCTAGATTTTCGATATACCTTTGTTGGGTAACGAACCACAACTAGGTACTGTGCCTCTAGCACGCAATCATATCACAAAATACAATAACAAATGCATACAATTATTCACATAGTATATGAAGAATGGTAGTCCCTACCTCAAAGTCCTATCAACCCCCTTTTAATGTGCCTCGTAAAACATGTCCCTTCTGGCCTCCGACTCGGTCCTAAAACATTAAATGTACAAGAAATAGGTCATAACCTATCCAAGTATCATTTTAGACTCTTCCATAGTGTTTCTTGTGGTTATATTAGTCCATGGTAACAATTTACCAAAATGCCCCCGGGACCCCAACCCGCCTTACCATACCTGGCCTGATGTCACGTTTTCTCAAAATTTTCACTAGGGCAATTCTGATGTATTTTCGCCTAAGGAATCCATTTTCGAGCTCAGAATTACCAAATTCAATGTCAAATTATGAAATCGCCCATGACAACCCCGTTTTAGGGTATTAGGGGCGTTTTCGTAATTATGATTTTTCAGGCTTTTCCGAAAAAGTGACCAACTGTAACCCCACCTAATTTTGCCTCATGAATACAATGGAACCATCAATTTCATGAAAATCCAACTCCTTCCCCCAAAATCTGGACTTGACCGAAACTTCTCTAAAAAAAAGGAAAATTGCAACTTTGATATTTAACCCCTAAAGCTTACTCCTTTCCACTTCTAATCCCTTATTAAGCCATTTAAACACATGCTAACCATGACTTAAAGAAATTTGGGTAGCATAACTCCTTAGGGTTAGCACTTTCCAAATTTGCAAACTCAACTAAAAGTCACCAAATCCAACAATAAACTTCAACAACAACAACATACTAGCATAGATCTAAGATTTGTGAAGTTACCTCTTGAGTTCTTTAACTTTTTCTCTCTAGACGTCCTCCTCTCTCTCTCTCCTTGAGCTCAAGATGTATCTTCTAAAACATAGATTCCATAGAGAAGAAGATTTTAGAGAAGGTTTTCATTCAAGAATACAAGAAAAATGCCTAAAAGATCACCTCTTACCTTAAGCTTCTTCTTCCTTCTCTCTGGATCTCCAAAGCTTTCTTGAACTCTCTCTCTCTCTCTCTCTCTTCTTTTCTCTTGTGCTGGCTGAAATGAGCAAGGGAAGAAGAAGGAAATGTGTTTTATAAAATATCTCTCCTTTCCTTTAATCTCTTGATTCCCAAGATGTAATTTTATGTTGACACTTGCCAAGAGGTCTTATCTTCCAATTGTGTCATTAGGCTTCCATTAGTTTTGAACTAATTTCCTCTCCCTTTGGTTAGCTCAAAAACCGTCCCACCTTATGTTCTCACAAACCAAATTGTTTCTTCCAACTAATCCAACTAGATACTCAAGTGTTGTACCATAATCATGATTACTATGTCCAAAAAGCAATATTTTAATGTAATTAGACATGTGCTCTTCTTAATCAATTATAAACTAATCCCTTTACCTTAGGATAATAACACTTGGCATGTTTATAGGCCAAATAATTAATTTTGTTCCTATTTTCTTTATTCCACAAGTTACACAATTGCTAACACATTTTATTTTCAATTTCCGGACTAATGCCAATTCTGGCAAATTTTCTGCCTAACTTTGAAAAATCATAACTAAATTTGTAGACATCATTTTAGAGCGATTTCAAAGGCTATGGAACCCTTATTGAGTCTAACCTCAAGGAAAAATATGGACTTTAGCCATTTAGAAGCATATCATTCCCAGATTTTATTTCTTTGACTGATGCTCTAGAGACTTTCTATATTTTCTGGACTAACTTAAAAAGTTAATAACTGTTTGTATATAGCTTCAATTGATTCATATGACCTATCAAATTAAAGCTTAAGATGTCTACTTTTACCCTATAAAATTTCATAATTTTTTCTCATCATTTGGTCCTCCAAAACCACATGATAAACTCACTGCCTCACAGGCGATTTCACTGAAAACATTGTTCACCTTTCCATTTTTCAATATTTGATTCCTTTGGCCTTAAATATTCACTATTTTATTGAATATATAACATAATCACAATATACTCTTGGTGAATAAAATTTGGGGTGTTACAACTCTCCCCCACTTAAATAAATTTCATCCCCAAAATTTGCTACACGTTCATAACCATAAACTCCGGGGCAACCCTTCTGCGTACGTTTTACTAACATCATTACCGCTGATCAGGATCTGCTTATACGGACTAAGATTCCTAAATTTTCTTGATTGAATTTTTGCTCATAATTCATCATATCTGCTATCTGCACTATCTTACGGCTCAATGTGTCAATAAAAACATTAGCCTGCCCTGGACAACATTTACATTCCAGGTCTTAATCTTTCAACAACTCTATCCACTTACATTGCGTCTTATTTCACTCTTTTTTATCATACACACATTTCAATCTTTGTGGTCGCAGTACATTTCCACAATTATGCCATCAAGGCATTGTTTCTAGATTCAATACAAACATTACTATCATCAACTCAAGGTTATGGATAGAATAGTTCAATTCCCGAAGCTTCAACTGAGGAGATGCATACGCCCTCACTCGGCTTACATCAATTCTCATCTCAATTTATGCCTGCTCGCATCTAAGATTCAATTCCCTTCCCAATCCATAACATCTGTCGTCAGTGAAGACAACAAAGGTCCATTATGGATATGGGATTATCAAGGTTGGTACTTTAATTAATTTTTGTTTCAGCTTTCCAAAGCTCTTCTCACTATCATCATCCCATGCATAATATTGAGTTCCAGGGAAATTTTGATATAGACATATCATAATAATTAACAAGACTCAAAACACTGCATATCACAACCACAGTTTCCGGCCTTCTCAGTTCAGTATTGCTTCCACTTTACCAAGGTCCACCGGGATCCCTTGCTATGAAACTCCGTGGCCCAGAAATGTTACCTTGAAAGCCATAACTCACATTTACTCGACTTGGCATAGAGTTATTTTTTCTCTCACCATGTTTAATTCTATTCGCAATTGTTATTCACATGTCATTTTATCTCGTGAGTTCACCAAAAGATCATTAACCAACCTGATTTGGAGGATTACCACTAAGCTATGTAGCCATACAATAGTAGATAATCAAGTCCACTAATGATTCATGTTCCTCAGCATTCATTATACCATTCATACATACATCGACTGTGACAACCCTAACACCCGTAGGTATAGGCACATTCTATTCGTATGGGAATCTACGCATGCTTACTAATTCTACTACCCTTTATAAGGTAGCCCATTCATATCCTCTGAAACATATTCTAGAGAGCTCTTCGGCCTACTAGGTTGGCAAAACACGATTCCCTACCATCCTTTATTCATACTTTTCAACAATGTATTTTCCATCCCCCAATCGACTCCTAGTAAAGCCTCAGGTTCGTAGGATAGCAGGTAGATTAATTCTTTCTTTCATCAGGATACTTTACCCTCATTGTACAGAGAAACCAAAAGCCACTCATACATTTAATTCTTTGTCTCAACCTTGAGACCCTATCTCGTGTCTACCTTTGTTCTATCAAGAACTATTCTCATTCAATAAGGGAATATTCTATTATCAAGATCTTTCCCTATGCTAGATTAGCAACTAGCAACCTCAAGAAACCTCATACACATTTCGATTCATTTTAGTACCATGTTTTAGTACCTCAGACCATCCAGGTCAATTCAAATTCCTAAGAAAGTAGTTCAACAATTATATCTGATTCTTGGATCATAATTCCACGCTTAAAACCTTAGCATTAGCTGAGCTGGGAAATCACTTTCCTTTACTCCATAGATTATCACTTGTACAATACTATTCTAAATAAATTCACCACATAAGGACATACTAGTCCACTAGGTCTTAGGGCCTTTAGACACGCAAGTCCACTACAATATTCGGCATGTAAAATTTTACAGCCTAGGGTCCACTACAATATTAGGTCTATCATGAAATCCAGAACCTCAACATCACATACATTGGAAATCGTTTTCCTCAATTATACCTAGTAGATTCGCTAAGTTTCATGATCAATAGTGCCTATTCTCACCTTCCCGGTATTTGGGTAATAACCTCAAAACATTACTGAAGGTTCAACCTTTTTTTTCCTTAGTTCAAACTTTCACCATGAAACAAAACTATAATGCCACAAATTCACATTCTGACCTAAGTATTATTTCAGCTTAGATCAAATTTAAGCTTATCCCCCACCTTCAGTATCATCAGATTGGATTCCTTTAAGATCGGCATCTCGCATAATCCTCCCACATTATATATCACATTCTAATATCTTGAGCAACTTAGGCCATATCAAATGCCTAAGGAGTCAATTCAGCTACTGAGTTTGATCCTCCGATACAATTCTCTCAATCACAACTCAACCTCAATTTCATAGAGATTCAAAATTATTTCACCTCAATTATGCCTATTGTCCACCCATATCATTCAGAAGGACCTAAGGATTTCCTTATCACTGTCCTATCTTTTATTTTCTCTATTCTATTCGTATTGAGGACTAGCTTCCCAATTTAATCAAATATCAACATTACCAGGGAGTATATATAATAAAAAGTAATTAAAACTCAAGCCATGCATTGAGTTGTCATTAAAAGAAATTGTACCTTGGATAAGTTTAGGGGATTTTCTAGCCTCTACCTGAATTATCGCATGGGCCAGGCTCTAGGCTCCGAGTCTAGACTCCTCTAGTTGTTGCTTCTGTAGGCAATCCCTAGCAAGATGTCCTGGTTCTTGACATAGATAACAGATTCGGCTAGTTGGATCCTGTCCCTTTCAACTGATCTCCTTAACGTATCTCCACATGGTTTACCAGGATGATATGGCTTGCGACACTGCTAGCATTTTCTATTCGTAGCAGGATTCTGATCTCCGAGCCTTCAGCCTACTTCAGCCTTTTATAGTTCCCTTCAGACAATTCACCCTGATTCTTACGTTTTTATGTGAAACCCCTACTACCAGACATATTCCTGTAGTTGTCACTTTTGTCAGGGTGCAAACTCGACAAGTCATTCTTGGTGAGTCAACACTCTTCAACTGCCTTGGTGAACACTATAAAGTGTTTAGGAATCAATTTCTTTCTCAATTCTAGATTTAACCCTTGTATCAATATATTAGAGCTCTACTCCTCATCATCCCGATGTCTTAGGTACGAGGAATACTGAGACAATCAGACATAACGTGCCAGGTACTCATCGAAGCTTTCTTCATTATCCTGTCGTATATTAAGGAATTCCTTTTCTTTTGCTAACTTGTTTGGTTGAGGAAATATCTTTCAACAAATTTTCCCTGGAACATTTACCATGTTACTGGAATATTCCATATTTGTAGAGTCAACTCTTTATTCCTCCACCATATATCTGCCTCTATTTCTAGTTTATAAACGACTAGCTGAACTTTAATATCATTGGAGCACATCAGCCTTTTGAAAATTTTCTCTAATACAGATAACCATTCTTCTGCTTGCAGGGGATAGAATCTCCCTCAGAAAGTATGAGGTTGTTGTTTCTCAAATCGTTTCACCCATGTTTGAAAAACGTTCATTTCATAAATGAATGCAGGTGGTAGCTCTTGATGAAGTTGCACAGATAAACTATATTCACCTACTTGCCTTTCAAGATGTTCTAATCTTCCCTGTCTTTATCGTAACTCGCGCAGTTCATCTCTCAGATTGTTATCACAAGTTGTTGTCATGTCATCTTGCTACGAATTTGTTGCATAGAGTCTAGGCTATCTTCCCAATATGGGTCATAATCTCCTTCGCTTGTATGTATCATCTTGGTACCTCGCTAGATGAAAATGAGAAAAAATAAATAAATTTCCATATAGACGTAAGGGAAGGTATTTTGACATTTCATAATCACTCGGGTACACATATATGTTAAATATAACATGCATTAGATATTTACAGTAGTTATGGGAAACTAGAGACATTACGCAACTTACAAACTACTGTACATTACAATATCAATTCTGATACCATTATTAGAATTGTTACTACAGATGTTATGATGCCGTCATTGCATGCATCGATTCTTTTATCCAGTGTACTAGTCCCACTGATACGTTGACTTGGCACTGGTACCTTCTTTGCTTGTGCTGATTCCATTGGCTTCTGATATTGCTGACACTATTCTAATACTGTTAGTAACATCCTGATACCACTATAACAAGTGCAGGTATCGTTGTCATATGCACTGAAACTACCGATACCATCAACTGGGTACTGGTATTGCCTTTGCATGCACTGATACCACTACTTCCTTAATCTATTGATACCATCCTGATACCACTGATACCACATTGATATCATCTTCAGGTGTACCAGTACCACCGATACTGCAATCTGGGTACTAATATCACCTCTGAGTACCTTGATACCCTTATTCCCTGATACCGCCATTACCGTCCCGTAACTGCTCCATCAAGTACATGCTCCCCTAGTATCCTTATCTCTAAAGAATGCTCCTCCTTAGAAATACTCTGGCTAGGGGTACCTTGGTTCACCAATAAGAATGATCCCTCATGTTCCTCACTCGAACTACTTAAACTAAAACCACTCATTATTCCTATCACGATGTAAACAAACTATATTAGTATACCATTCTGATAATGTCAGAATCGCTTGTTAGCTCTGATACCAAAAATGTCAACACCCATTTCCATTTTGATATTCAAAGAGTAATAATGACAAAGTTCCATGGCATACAGAAAATTACATTTGCCCGTATCGGCTGCCTTTCCCTTGGAGCCGATAACTCCTACTAGAATTTTGTTATTATGAAAAAGGGTAAGATTCCAAGTAATTCCAATAGCAACATATTATCATTCATAAAAAATGTGATAAATAAATATGCCAAATACCAGTTAATTTAATATCATACTAACGCACAATTTACAGTGACTGGCAAGTGCTGGGTTCGTTCTAAGATGTACTTCTTCCTAGACTTAGTATTCTGGAATAGGTAGAAGAACCTCATTGTGAAGCAAGGTCTGAAGAAGAACTTCTGGACTTTCCGGAGGTATATCAGGGAGTTAGTGAGGGATTTTGTGTATACCGAGCTATGATGCAAAGCCTACGTGAGCTATTTTGGTAACCGGAGCTGACTGGCACGTATTACGAGTTAAGGGCAGTTAGGTGGAACCGACAAATAGAGAAAGAGCTAGCCAGAGTCGGTAGTTTTTGGAGGATATAGAGAAAGTTAAGCGTGCTTGACCCGAGTTAGTATAGGATAAGTAACCCCTGGGAAGTTACATGAACTTGATATTTTGGTTATGTAAGGGACAATATGTCATGTACAATAATATATACGATATGTGATATTTCTATTTCTCCGTAACTACTGTAAATAGTTGTTATGTGCTATGTATGACATATTTATACCCTGACTTTTATGAAATGACAAAAACACCCTTGCTCTTATATAAAGTGTGATTATTCTTTATTGTCATGTAGCTTGAAACATAGAGATGGTTCAACTTGGTAGACCTCGTGGCAGGCCACGTGCAGGGCATAATCATGTACCGATTAAGCCATAACCTGATCCAGTACAAAAGCGAATACTAGATATACTAGAACAACAACAACAACAGACAATAAATGAGATATGAGTTGACCTCCAAGGAGTACAGGAAAGGCAAGATCATTAAGAGAATCGTCTGGATAAGTTTATGAGATTTAATGATAAAGAAATACTAAAGGAGCAGCAATCAGAGGATTTACCACCAGAGCTTGAGGTGGATATTCAAGTTTGGCTAAGCTGATTCGGTAAGCAGCAGCCACCTATGTTCAGGGGGAAGTTTGATTCTCAACAAGCTGAAGACTAGTTGGATCATTTGGACAAGATTTTTGATATGCTGCAATGGCCAGACGAGGTGAAGGCCCAGTTAGCTATATATAAGCTGAAAGGTGATATTGATCACTAGTAGAAGGGCATGGATTTTATCCTAAAGGGGAGGAATGTTCCTATCACATGAAAATTATTCCAAGACAAGTTCAACGAGAAATATTTTCCCCCGACTGTTAGAAGGGAAAAGGAGAAAGAATTCCTATGTATCAAACAGCAAGACCGGGAGAGCTTTGACGATTAATTGGCCAGATATATCTGACTGTAGCGATACTTGTCATATCACAAGCTGACCAATAATAAGGAGTAGAATGCGGACATGATGATTGAAGGGTTAAGACCCGAGTTTAAGGAAAGGCTGATTTCTCAACACTTCATGGAATTCAGTAAAGCGGCAGAGGAATGACGATACATGGAGAAGTGCATTTCAAACTAGGTGACACAGACTCAGAATAAAGGTGCTTCTGGAAGTGGTAGCTCATCACAGAAACAAAAAGAGTAGAGTGGATTTTCCAAAGGGTATCCTAAGAGATCGAATCAATCTAGAGGCCAGAGTTCTTCAGGAAGCAAAACTTGTTGGCACTGTAAAAAGCCACTTCACCTTGGTAGATCTTGCAGCGGGATTCCATTTAGGTCAGACCCGAGTAAACTACTTGTCTGTTATATTTGTAATAAGATGTGACATATAGCCAGGGATTGTCCATAAAAGTAGCAGTAGGAAGAGACAAGACCCAGAGTTTCTGGCAGGGTTTACACACTGACACTAGAAGCAGCCAGAAATTCTCCAAAGCTGACCTAGAGTTTTTAGTGCAAGCCATTCATTCATTGCATACGACTGCGTGAGACGGTTATGTTTACCTGTGCATAAATCCCCGTGCAATTTGGTTATATCTACACTTATGGGCACAAGAATTGTGACGGTCGATGTTTGTCTAAATTGCAACGTAAATGCTGAGGGATACAAATCGACCGTAGATCTAATTTGTTTGCCATTGCAAGGGTTATAAGTAATTTTAGGGATTGACTGGTTGACAGCGAACGGTGTGTTGTTAGATTGTAAACAGAAGAGAGTCATGTATCTGAATCCACAATCGCAAGTTGACATAAAAATCACTCTTAACATTTTCTCTGCAGCTAAGGTTGAGAGATATCTACAAAAAGGTTGTTAGGGGTATGTGGTATTCTAGTCTATGCAATCAGAGGTCGGTGTAGCCTTAAAAAGTATCCCTGTAGTAAATGAGTTCCTTAATGTTTTTTCGAAGGATGTCGATGGATTACCTCCAGATATGGAAGTGGAGTTCTTGATTGATTTGAGGGCTGGAGCGGGTCCAATTTCCAAAACCCTATACCATATGGCTCCAAGTGAAACAGTGGTGCTAAAGAAGCAGATTGAGGAACTACTTGAGAAAGGGTTCATACAACCTAGCGTATCACCCTGGGGGTGCTCCAGTACTCTTTGTAAAGAAGAAAGACAGAAGCTTGCATCTCTGTATTGATTATCGAGAGCTGAACAAGGTGACCGTTAAGAGCAAGTATCCACTCCTTAGAATTGATGATTTGATTGATCGTTTTTCTAGTTCCTGTGTATTCTCAAAGATCGATTTATGATCGGGATACCATCAGTTGAAAGTAAAAGCAGAAGATGTATTGAAGGCTGCTTTCAGGATCAGATATGGGCATTATGAGTTTCTAGTGATGCCATTCAAGATGACCAATACACCTGCTATGTTCATGGACTACATGAAACGAATCTTCTATCTGTAATTGGACCAGTTCGTAGTAGTCTTTATCGACGATATACTAGTCTACTCATGGAGTGAGGCTGTACATGAACAACATCTAAGAATTGTGTTGAACGTATTACAGGATAGACAACTCTATGCCAAGCTGAGCAAGTGTGAATTCTAGCTTTTAGAGGTAAAGTTTATGGGCCACGTTGTCTCATAGTAAGGTGGAAGCAATACTGGCTTGGAAGAGACCAGAGACGATATTTGAAGTATGCAGTTTTCTGGGTCTAGCTGGTTCTTATCTAAGGTTTATACAAAATTTCTCCATAATTACGTTACCATTGACGAAATTGACGTAGAAAGCTCAATATTTTGTGTGGGATGAGAATTGTGAGAAAGGCTTCCTGGAGTTGAAGCAAAGGTTAACTACAGCACCAGTATTAGCGATCCCAGATCTGTAGTTTTCATATGTTGTGTATACAAATGCCAGTGGGCATGGATTGTGATACGTATTGATGCAGCATAGCTGAGTAGTGGGATATGCATCGCTTCAGCTGAAACTTCATGAATTGAACTATCCTATCCACGATCTTGAGTTAGCGACAATTGTGTTTGCTTTAAAAATCTATAGGCATTATCTCTATGGTGAGACTGTAGAGTTATACTGTGATCACAAGAGTTTGAAATACTTGTATGATCAGAAAGAGTTCAATATGAGACAACGCAGATGGATAGAGTTGCTGAAAGATTACAATCTAGAAATCAAGTATCATCCTGGTAAGGCTAATGTCATCGCTGATGCATTAAGCCAGAAAATCAGTGCAGGTTGCAGCCATGATGATCTATAAGCAGAAACTGATTGAGGATTTCAAAGACTTAAATCTGTCTTGTCAGATTCTGTTAGGCAGTGGTGTTAGCCAAGTATACAACGATCTGAGGACGGTAATTGAAGAAGCCCAACAACATGATGATGAAGCACTATCTATCAGCAGTATAATTGATAAGGGTGAAACTCAGGATTACGACTTGTCACCTGGTGGATTAGTCAGGTAAAAGAAGCGGATATATATTCCACCTCAACCAAAATTGAAATGACAAATCCTGGAGAGGCACATAAGAGTAAGTACACTCTATTGTCAGGGATGAAAAGAGAGGTGACTGAGTTTGTCGCACGTTGCTTGACATGTCAGAAAGTGAAAGTTGAACAACAACGACCATTGGGGCTTTTGAAGAACCCTGAGATACCTAAGTGGAAGTGGGAAAGCGTTATTATAGATTTTGTGATAGGATTGCCTAAGGTCAGAAACCATGACGCTATATGGGTGATAGTTGACAAATTCACAAAGACAGCTCACTTTCTACCGATTAGTATTCACTATTCTCCTAACAAACTGGCGGAAATCTACATTAAGGAAATTTGAGATTACATGGTACTCCGAAGAACATTATATCCGATCAAGATCCATGATTCACTTCCAAGTTTTGGAAGGCGGTGCATGAGGCTTTGGGTACCAAGCTCTAATTTAGCACAACATATAATCCTCAAACTGATGGGCAGATCGAACGAACGATTCAAACCCTTGAGGACATGCTAAGGGCATGTGTGCTTGATTATAAAGGTAGTTGGGACAAATTCCTTTTATTAACAGAGTTTCCCTACAACAATAGTTATCATTCGAGCATCCAGATGGCTCCATATAAGGCACTCTATAGGAGGAAGTGTTAGTCGCCCTTATGCTGGACTGAGTTATCTGAGAGGGAATTGTTGAGGCCAGATCTTGTGTATCAGATGACGGAGCAGATAAAATTGATTAAACAGAGGTTACTAGCTACTCAAAGTCGATAGAAAAGTTATGCAGATAAGAGGCGAAAACCTCTAGAATTTGAAGTCGGTGATCACGTGTTAATGAAAGTATCACATATTATGGGTATTGGCAGAGCATTGAAAGTAAAGAAGCTGCAACCAACATACATTGGTCCGTTCGAGATCATAGAGAAGATTAGGCCAGTAGCATATCGCATCACTTTGCCACCAAATCTGAGCAGGCTACATGATGTTTTTCACGATTCCCAAATGAAAATTATCAACCTGATCCAAAACACGTAATAGGGTATGAGGATGTAGAAATATGTGAAGATTTGACGTACGAAGTCATGCCTGACTGAATCATCGATCGGCAGGAAAAGCAACTCAGAAACAAGAGCATTATGTTTGTCAAGATCGTCTAGAAAGGGTTATCACCCAGAGAGGCTACGTGGGAAATAGAAAAAAGTATGAAGAAACGTTACCTGGAGTTTATGAATGTCTAAGTGTAGCAAATTTTGATGACGAACTTTAATTAAATGGGGGAGAACTATAACACTTCAAATTTTATATTCACCAAATATATTGTAATTATTAGAGAAATTCAATAAAATGGTGAATATTTATGAAATTTGGAACATATGAATTTTAGAAATATTCATATTCATGAGAAACGCAATTAGATTACAAAGGTGATAGCAAAATCATAATTTTTCCAATTTAGTACAAGATTAATTATTTTCCAATTAATTGAAGTTAAGTTCAATTAATTAAGGAAAATAAAGGAAAAAGGTATATTTGGAATATTCTTGGTTAAATAAATCAAGAGTTGTGAAATTGGAAGGAATTATGCATAAAGCCTTTAATTGAATTATGGAAATGTTGAAATAATTCTTATTTCCCTTTTTCTTGCAATTTTCGCCTAGCACAAGAAATTTCAAGAACTCAAGAGGTATCTTCACAAAACTTAAATCCATACTAGTATGTTGTAGTTTTTGGTGATTTTTGTGTATGGTTGGATTTGGTGATTTTTGTGTATGGTTGGATTTGGTGATTTTTGTGTAGTTTGTAAATTTGGAAAAGTCCTAATCCTAAGGGGTTACGCTGCCCAAATTTCTTTGAATCATTGTTTGAATGTGTTTAAATGACTTAATAATGGATTAGAAGTGGAAAGGAGAAAGCTTCAGAAGTTTAAACACAAAAGTCCAATTTTTCCTTTTTCTCGACCTATGTTTCGGCCAAGACCACATCTAGGGGAAGGAGTTGAATTTTCATGAAATTGATGGTTCCATTGGATTTAGGAGGCAAAAATAGGTGGGGTTACAGTTGGTCACTTTTTTGAAAAAGCCCGAAAAAGCGTAATTACGAAAACGCCCCTAAAACCCTAAATCAAAATAGTTGGGCAATTTCATAATTTGACACTGAATTTGGTAATTTTGAGCCCAGAAATGGATTCCTTGAGTGAAAATACGTTAGAATATCCCTAGTCAAAATTTTAGGAAAACGTGCTATCGGGCCGGTACGGCAGGGCCGGGCTGGGGTCCCAAGGGCATTTTAGTAAATTTTTGCCATAGACTAATATAACCACAAGAAACACTATGGAAGAGTCTAAAATGATACTTGGATAGGTTATGACCTATTTATTGTACATTTAATATTTTAGGACCGAGTTGGAAGCCGGAAGTGACACGTTTTACGAGGCACATTAAAAAGGGGTTGAAAGAACTTTGAGGTAGGAACATTATCTTTCATACATCATGCCATAGTCATTTGCTTGTATGGATGCCATTGTTTGTAAATGTGCTTTATTAATCAACATGATTTACCTAGAAAGGGGCAGTTAGTGCCAGGATGCACTTACACTGGGAGTTGGTGAGAGTCGAACCGGTGTCGATTGTGGAGCCGGGCCCTACGCATGTATACATGATGATGATAATATGTTTATATTGTTCATTAATTAGTGCATAAATGGCACATATCATATTTACTTTTCACATTTTTTTGAATGATAGCATGTTTCTACTTGGATTCCTTGGAATCTCATCCTTTTTGTTAAAACAAATATCTCAGTGGGTGCCAGTAGGACGAAAAGCAAAGGCGTAGATGCCTAGAAGTGATTGACACGTGTCTCGAGTTAAGGTCAAAGCTAGTAGTTATAATTAGTTTATGCTTAAGATATTTTGGGGATTCCTATATATATTGAAGTTTCCGCTGTATTCTGTATTTTGTCGATGAACAACTTTGCATTGTAAACAAATACTGTTATCAGTATATATGTACTTTTCTGTATGCCTATAAAATCTAGTCTTTATTACTCTTTGATTATCGAAATGGAAATGGGTGTTGACACAATGTGAAATTGATGAATAATATTAGTAGATGTCTTACCATATTACCCTCCACTTCTTTTCCCCAAAGCCACCCCCTCTTCTGTTCCCTTTTTTTTTGCAAATGAATGTAATTAAAGTAAACAACAACAAAACATTAACATTGAACACACAAAACAAGAAAATGTTTAAAATCTCACAAGAACTATTTGAATTTATATCAGATATTTGGATTGGATATATGTATCTATCCTTATTGCGAGTGCAGAGAGAGAGAGAGAGAAAGGAGACTAGGCACAATGCCAGGAACAGAGACAAATTGTTTTATCTGGAGGGCAGTATCCACTAGAGTTGATGCCAAATATATTCTGACAGAACATCTTACATGCACTGTTGATGCAGCCCTTCATGTTATATGCATTGAAACATACTTTCCCTTCTTCTGGCCTTGCTACCTCGACTGCACCTATACACACACACACATATTGATAAAATGATGTGAGCGATGCGCAAAAAGATGATTATTCTCATTTTCAATCTTATTGATATAATGAAAAACATACAAATAACACACACACACACATCACAACCATAAGCATAATTTTGAAATAACTTTTTTTACCTATGGTACAATTTCGTAGAACTTGTGATAATTGTCAAAAAGAGGCCGTCTATGTCGAAAATGAAGGCCAAAAAAATTTAGACTAAATACTTTAACCACTCTTTTATTTTACCTTAATTATATAGATCTCTCCTTGATTTAAAATCATACATAGTCCAAACCATTAAACTCCATTAAAAATATTTTAAAAATATATTTTTAACTAATAAAATTTATATAAAATAAAATTTATTTACTAATTTACCCTTAATACTAAATCCCAGATTTTAATTGACAGCTGGTAAATATGACAAACTTTTAAATTTGAGTAATATTTTTTAAATGATTGAAGAAAAAAATATGAATTGATAAATTTAAATGACTTATACAATCTCTCAAACCTATATAGTTTATTGTATTTGATAGAGAAAAATGTGTTTGATATATATTTTTAGTCATTTAAGAAACTAAAAATAATAAATTTCAATATATATAGTGAAAAATTAAAATTATAAATTTTATAATCTCAAAATTAATAAATTTTTAATATATTAGAAAGTTAAAAAAATTTATTAGAATTAAAATTTGGCGTATAAATTTTTGTGGCCCATGTTTGTGTGGGTTTTTAAATAATATATTCTAACGTTAAAGATAGGCATAAAACAAAAGTTTAAAAGTCAAACTTCATGATCAACTAATGGTTTATATGGATGAAAATATAATCTCAAAATATAAGGGACGTTTGTGTAACTTACATTTTAATTTTTAATAATGGTCTATATGGATTTTCAAAATAGTTGCAAGATTTGTGTAATAATACAAAACAGAAGGGTAGTTAGAGTATTTTACTAAAAAATTTATGATTTATAAAAAATATTACTTTTTTAATTTCTTAAAATTTGTATAATACTCTGAGAAAATATGTGAAGTTATATTCAAAGAACAAAATAAGCATAGAAACTACTTCACTTCTCCTAATATGCATGTTTCACCGGAATTAAAAAAAAAACACATAAAATATCATTAACCTTGCCATAAAGTTAGGGTAAAATTGTGATAAAAAATTTACTGATGTGACTTAAAAATGGGAACAAAAAAAACACCTTCTCTCTATGTCTTATAAAAAGGACAAGAAGAATATATGGAGGATAACAAAAGCAGGTTAAGAAACTATATATGCTTACCAGAGTTGAGAAAGAGAAACACGAAAATGACAAAGATCTTGTAGCTTTTCGTCAAATCCATATTTGAAGGATATGATATTGGGAGAAATGAAAATAAAGGCTAAGAGAGGTAATCCTCCTGCGAAAATGAGTGGAAATGATGCCTGCTTGTTTGTTCCTTAGGCATTTGAGGGTTTATATAGAAGAAATATTAGGCACCCTAATAAACATAAAATCAATCTATAATAAATGATACTCTCTCCGATCCTAATTATAAGACAATGTTGAATTTTTTGGAGAAATTAAGGAAGCTAATTAAATTATTTTAGAATATCTATATTTTTATTTTTTTCTTCAAACTAGTTAGTTTAACTAATAAATTAATATACAATCGAAAGATACATAACATATAATAAGATTAAGTAACTTATTTAGCTTTCTTAACTTATAAAAAGGATCGAAGGGAGTATATTTGGAAAACATATCACATTTTTTATACATTTATTAGTTTTAACTAATATTAATTGTCAGTTCATTTTACATAATCAATATAGTTGTTGCTTAAAAAAAAAAGTCCCAAGTAGTATATTATAGTTTTAAATGTGCACAAATTTTTCTACTGACCAAAAAGTGTTCATAAATTTTTCAGATTCAGAGAATTTAATAATGACTTTCATGAATCATTAATTTTATTTTGCTCCCTCTGATCCACAATATAGGACACTTATAGAAAAATAGCTTAGTACACAATATAAGTCACTTGTAAGATAATTAATGCTTATTTTTCAGTTTTGCCCATGTAATTAATGCTCATTTTCAATTTGCTCACTCATTAAACTTTCAAAACACATTTTCCGACAAGGGTAAAAGTGGGGAAAAAATTCAATTCAGGACATATTTATTGAGTTAATTGTCATTTCTTATTTCTCATGAATTAATTGAAGTGCCCTATATTATAGACCGGAGGGAGTATTTTCCTTTTGCATCCATAAATGTGAGTTATTGCGGGCATTAACATTTATATGCACACAATACAAGATTCATAGACTTTGAGAAATGTAGATTAAGATATTGGTGGAAATACAGTCTGCCACTCCCGTCTTATTTATAAATCTATTTTAACAAAAATATTTAGTCCTTAATATAAGTTCTATTTCAGAATAATAAATGCATTCTTTACTTTTTTTTCCCCCTATTAATTGCAATGAACAAAAAGTTTTATTCATGTTAACTTTTGGAACCAATCATAAATAAGGGAAAAGTTGAAATTTTAACCTCTAATTATTGAGTAGCTAACTCTTCTTGGTATTTGAGAGTTAGCTAATTTAGACTTATAAATAGGACTATAGTGGTATTAGAATTTACTCCTCTTTTCCTATTTATAGGATAATGACTAGAGAGTATGTATTTTTTTGTCCTATTTATAAGGCACTTCATTAAAATTTTTACATAAATGCACAATTTTACCATTCATTTATTATTGCATAGATTGTTACTCACTCTAGTCTACAATACACTCCTTCCGGTCCACAATATAACTCGCTTTTAGAAGAATAACTTGGTCTATAATATAAGTCACTTGGAGAGCAATTAATACTTATTTGTTAATTTTGCCATTGTAGTTAATGTTTAGACATGACTCATTGTATTTTTTCTTTCTCCTTGAAAATTTCATTTATGGGTAAACTTAAAAATTTCTTTCAATTTAAGATAAATTTAATGAGTTAACTACTATTTCTTAGTTTTGATGAATTGGTTGAAATGACTTATATTGTAGATCGGACCGAGTAAGTCACTTTAACTAATTCATCAAAACTAAGAAATAATAGTTAAATAATTAAATTTGCCATAAATTGAAAAAAATTTCAACTTTACCCATATCAAATGATCTTTTTAATGAGAGAGGAAAATACAATGAGTCATATTTAAATATTAATTACAAGGACAAAACTGACAAAAAGGTATTAATTGTGCTTAAAATGACTTATATTGTAGACAAACTAATATTTTAGAAGTGACTTATATAGTATAACAGAGGGAGTATTTTCTTGGAAAATGTGTAATTAAATAGAAGCAAAGTTCAAAAACTGTTGACTTTTCAGGCAGAATTAATGAAGTTAAAGTTTTTTCTTGGTACTCTCTCTGGTCCTTATTATAAGACAACGTTGACTTTTTTGGAGAAATTAAGGAAACTAATTAAATTACTTTAGAATATCTTTATTTTTATTTTTATTAAAAGGACCGAAGGGAGTATATTTGAAGAACATATCACATTTTTTATACATTTATTAGTTTTAACTAATATTAATTATCAGTTCATTTTACATAATCAATATAGTTGTTGCTTAAAAAAAGGTCCCGACTAGTATATTATAGTTTTAAATGTGCACAAATTTTTCTACTGACCAAAAAGTGTTCATAAATTTTTCAGATTCAGAGAATTTAATAATGACTTTCATGAATCATTAATTTTATTTTGCTCCCTCTGATCCACAATATAGGACACTTATAGAAAAATAGCTTAGTACACAATATAAGTCACTTGTAAGATAATTAATGCTTATTTTTCAGTTTTGCCCATGTAATTAATGCTCATTTTCAATTTGCTCACTCATTAAACTTTCAAAACACATTTTCCGACAAGGGTAAAAGTGGGGAAAAAATTCAATTCAGGACATATTTATTGAGTTAATTGTCATTTCTTATTTCTCATGAATTAATTGAAGTGCCCTATATTATAGACCGGAGGGAGTATTTTCCTTTTGCATCCATAAATGTGAGTTATTGCGGGCATTAACATTTATATGCACACAATACAAGATTCATAGACTTTGAGAAATGTAGATTAAGATATTGGTGGAAATACAGTCTGCCACTCCCGTCTTATTTATAAATCTATTTTAACAAAAATATTTAGTCCTTAATATAAGTTCTATTTCAGAATAATAAATGCATTCTTTACTTTTTTTTCCCCCTATTAATTGCAATGAACAAAAAGTTTTATTCATGTTAACTTTTGGAACCAATCATAAATAAGGGAAAAGTTGAAATTTTAACCTCTAATTATTGAGTAGCTAACTCTTCTTGGTATTTGAGAGTTAGCTAATTTAGACTTATAAATAGGACTATAGTGGTATTAGAATTTACTCCTCTTTTCCTATTTATAGGATAATGACTAGAGAGTATGTATTTTTTTGTCCTATTTATAAGGCACTTCATTAAAATTTTTACATAAATGCACAATTTTACCATTCATTTATTATTGCATAGATTGTTACTCACTCTAGTCTACAATACACTCCTTCCGGTCCACAATATAACTCGCTTTTAGAAGAATAACTTGGTCTATAATATAAGTCACTTGGAGAGCAATTAATACTTATTTGTTAATTTTGCCATTGTAGTTAATGTTTAGACATGACTCATTGTATTTTTTCTTTCTCCTTGAAAATTTCATTTATGGGTAAACTTAAAAATTTCTTTCAATTTAAGATAAATTTAATGAGTTAACTACTATTTCTTAGTTTTGATGAATTGGTTGAAATGACTTATATTGTAGATCGGACCGAGTAAGTCACTTTAACTAATTCATCAAAACTAAGAAATAATAGTTAAATAATTAAATTTGCCATAAATTGAAAAAAATTTCAACTTTACCCATATCAAATGATCTTTTTAATGAGAGAGGAAAATACAATGAGTCATATTTAAATATTAATTACAAGGACAAAACTGACAAAAAGGTATTAATTGTGCTTAAAATGACTTATATTGTAGACAAACTAATATTTTAGAAGTGACTTATATAGTATAACAGAGGGAGTATTTTCTTGGAAAATGTGTAATTAAATAGAAGCAAAGTTCAAAAACTGTTGACTTTTCAGGCAGAATTAATGAAGTTAAAGTTTTTTCTTGGTACTCTCTCTGGTCCTTATTATAAGACAACGTTGACTTTTTTGGAGAAATTAAGGAAACTAATTAAATTACTTTAGAATATCTTTATTTTTATTTTTATTAAAAGGACCGAAGGGAGTATATTTGAAGAACATATCACATTTTTTATACATTTATTAGTTTTAACTAATATTAATTATCAGTTCATTTTACATAATCAATATAGTTGTTGCTTAAAAAAAGGTCCCGACTAGTATATTATAGTTTTAAATGTGCACAAATTTTTCTACTGACCAAAAAGTGTTCATAAATTTTTCAGATTCAGAGAATTTAATAATGACTTTCATGAATCATTAATTTTATTTTGCTCCCTCTGATCCACAATATAGGACACTTATAGAAAAATAGCTTAGTACACAATATAAGTCACTTGTAAGATAATTAATGCTTATTTTTCAGTTTTGCCCATGTAATTAATGCTCATTTTCAATTTGCTCACTCATTAAACTTTCAAAACACATTTTCCGACAAGGGTAAAAGTGGGGAAAAAATTCAATTCAGGACATATTTATTGAGTTAATTGTCATTTCTTATTTCTCATGAATTAATTGAAGTGCCCTATATTATAGACCGGAGGGAGTATTTTCCTTTTGCATCCATAAATGTGAGTTATTGCGGGCATTAACATTTATATGCACACAATACAAGATTCATAGACTTTGAGAAATGTAGATTAAGATATTGGTGGAAATACAGTCTGCCACTCCCGTCTTATTTATAAATCTATTTTAACAAAAATATTTAGTCCTTAATATAAGTTCTATTTCAGAATAATAAATGCATTCTTTACTTTTTTTTCCCCCTATTAATTGCAATGAACAAAAAGTTTTATTCATGTTAACTTTTGGAACCAATCATAAATAAGGGAAAAGTTGAAATTTTAACCTCTAATTATTGAGTAGCTAACTCTTCTTGGTATTTGAGAGTTAGCTAATTTAGACTTATAAATAGGACTATAGTGGTATTAGAATTTACTCCTCTTTTCCTATTTATAGGATAATGACTAGAGAGTATGTATTTTTTTGTCCTATTTATAAGGCACTTCATTAAAATTTTTACATAAATGCACAATTTTACCATTCATTTATTATTGCATAGATTGTTACTCACTCTAGTCTACAATACACTCCTTCCGGTCCACAATATAACTCGCTTTTAGAAGAATAACTTGGTCTATAATATAAGTCACTTGGAGAGCAATTAATACTTATTTGTTAATTTTGCCATTGTAGTTAATGTTTAGACATGACTCATTGTATTTTTTCTTTCTCCTTGAAAATTTCATTTATGGGTAAACTTAAAAATTTCTTTCAATTTAAGATAAATTTAATGAGTTAACTACTATTTCTTAGTTTTGATGAATTGGTTGAAATGACTTATATTGTAGATCGGACCGAGTAAGTCACTTTAACTAATTCATCAAAACTAAGAAATAATAGTTAAATAATTAAATTTGCCATAAATTGAAAAAAATTTCAACTTTACCCATATCAAATGATCTTTTTAATGAGAGAGGAAAATACAATGAGTCATATTTAAATATTAATTACAAGGACAAAACTGACAAAAAGGTATTAATTGTGCTTAAAATGACTTATATTGTAGACAAACTAATATTTTAGAAGTGACTTATATAGTATAACAGAGGGAGTATTTTCTTGGAAAATGTGTAATTAAATAGAAGCAAAGTTCAAAAACTGTTGACTTTTCAGGCAGAATTAATGAAGTTAAAGTTTTTTCTTGGTACTCTCTCTGGTCCTTATTATAAGACAACGTTGACTTTTTTGGAGAAATTAAGGAAACTAATTAAATTACTTTAGAATATCTTTATTTTTATTTTTATTAAAAGGACCGAAGGGAGTATATTTGAAGAACATATCACATTTTTTATACATTTATTAGTTTTAACTAATATTAATTATTGTAAGAGGTAAGCTTCACCCAAGAGGGGGGTGAATTGGGTGATGTTATAAATTTTTCGTTTGAAGTGGTGATATGAAAATATAGTAGATAGAGTAGAGTAGAGAAAATTTGAACACAGAGAGTTATACTGGTTCGGCCTAACAACAATGCCTACGTCCAGTCCTCAGAGATCAAGACCTACTGAGCTTTTCATTATATCTCCAAGATTCAATGGGCTCTCAGACGCCACAAAACAACAATCGTCCTTAAACGGACTACGAGCAGAAATATTCTCTCAACAAGAAACTTCTCTCCCCCTTACGACAAGTCTTATGTGCAGAGAAACAACCTATGACCCTTCTCACTTGCTTATGTATACAAGACTTATGAGCAGCAAATTTTTCTCCTGCTTACACCACTGTAAGTTTTACGAGCAACAACGTTCTCTTCTGCTTGTATCTTATAAGGCTTATGAGTGGAAGACACTACAAGGAATTCTCTCAACTGCTTCTCTCGTAAGGAATAACTACCCTCTCAAGGTCCCAATACCTTGAGATCACATAAACATAGAATTTTGAGTTTGTGTGAGGACTCTCTTACAGAGCAAATGAATAAACACTGAAGATCAATGTGTATACAGAGAAAACTGATAAATAATAGAGAATTGGTATAGGCTTGTGAATTCTTGTGCTACGTTGTTGTTGTTTTCTCTTTGAGTCTCTGTATATATAGTTGCTCCAGTTTTTGCCCGTTTGGAAATTCTTCATTTGTGGAGCGGGACATTTGAAAATATTGGCAGACACGTGCATGATTGAATAATCTGAGTGCGGTAGGTGCCAGCGTGTTTATAATCATCTTGTCTGCCGTTGTATCACTTTCCTCATGTGGTTCAATTCAAACGTTCATATTCCTGTATCATACTTTTAAAACAATCAAAACAATGTTAAACAATGATAAAAAGTAATGATGATATAATTTAATAACAATAAACCATATTCGGAATGAACGTTGTGATACTTATCATTTTCTGTGATCAAACAGGGCATCACTCGAGCATGAAAGGCTCACCTCGAGTGATTTCCTATTTTCCTTCATATACCTCTGTTATCGGTTTGTGCTTGCATAGAATATCAGAGAGACAAAATCTTCACTCGCTGGTGAAGAGGAGTCTCACTCGAGCACAAAACCTCTGCTCGAGTGATCTTGCAATTTTTACAGGTAATGTCTTCTCGGGTCATCACTCGCATACCATTTTGACAAGAGTGAGAATTTGTACTCGCGGGTGATATGGACCCTCACTCGAGCACACTTACCTCTGCTCAAGTGAGACACATATTCTCAAGGAATATGCTCTCAAAACCATCACTCGCATCAGAATTTCAGAGGGATAGAATTTTCACTCACGAGTGATGTGGGCCCTCACTTGAGCACACATACCTCTGCTCGAGTGAGAAGAATATTCTCAAGAATCATACCTTTTGAACAAGCACTCGCAACAGATTTGGAGAGGGATGGAATTTTCACTCGCAAGCATTGACGTGTCACTCGAGCATATATGGGTGTGCTCGAGCACACTTGTACTTCTCTGAACTTCATGACTCTCGGCCAAGTACTCGCAGTCCCTTGCTCGAGTACAGAATGCTCATGCTCAAGCATTGATGTCTCTGCTCGAGTGAATGATGGAAGCATGCTATTACTTGCTCTTGGCCAAGCACTCGCAGACCCTCACTCGCATGTATGCTCGAGTGAGAATGACTTCTCTGCTCGAGTGCATACCTTGTGCTCGAGTTATCTTGTGAATACAAAGGGAGAATGCCTCTCGGGTACTCACTTCCTGGCATTCTCTCGCATCTGCTCGAGCATAGAGGAGATCTATGCTCGAGTGCAAACTTCATGCTCGAGCACTCCAATGCATTTTCACAGCAGATATCAGAAAACTTCAAATATGCATTTGGTAACTTGGAATCTTTTCTTAACCTTCTAAGAACATATTTTACACATAATTGAATTATTGTTATCATCAAAACTTGGGATCTAACATTCTCCCCCTTTTTGATGATGACAAAACTCTTTGTGATGAAGGTTTAAAAGAAATTGAATGAAATTGAAAAGTTTTGAAATTTCTTCAATGTTTCCAAAATGCATATCAAGTTTAAGTTTCAAATTCAAGTTTTCCTGCAATGTTTCCTCTGGACACTTAACAACCAAGATAAGCATAGTATGAGGTATGTAACTTAATAAGAACTTAATAACTTGAAACATTAAAATTTTAAAACTTGAACCATATCATTAACTTTGGAAAAACTTGAACAACATAACATAATAACTTGTAATTCAAAATGACATACATATCAAATCCTACCCAATACAAAAAACTACCCAAATACCCATATACACCCTACAGAAGCTCAGAAAACATCACACATCCTTCTCCCCCGTTTTGGCAACATCAGAAGGGGGTCTGGAGGTGGAGCAAAAGATACCATGGCAGTGAGAGGGTCAATGGGCTGATCAGAGGGAGATGGTGGCTGTGGTACAGATGATGAGGGAGGTAGTGAAGGCGACCGATCAAATGTAACATCTACATTGGAATCTGGATCGGTGAAGAGCACATGATTCTGTGGTACTGAGGGAGGAGTGGTCTCAGGAGGCACCCCGGAAGATGAAGAGGGAAAATGAGAGTGCAAGAAAGTCTCCATATTGGTGATCCTCTGTGACATTTCATCCTGAGTTTTGAACATTAGTTCAAAATTAAGATTGGCCTTGTCTACCAGATTGATGACTTGTGCTTCCATTTTCTCCACAAGCTTCTCATATTCAGTCACTAACTCCTTCTTCAAACTTGATACGGCTTGATTAATTACCTCAGACAGATGATTGGACAGAGAGGCATTGAGAAATGAAGGAGGAGGAATAGGGCCTTGTGCAGATGATTGTGCCTCATCTCCTCTGGATGGAGTGGCTTCCCTTTTTGATGTGGCTTTGGTCCGACTCACTGGAAGATTGATACCCATATGAGTTAACTGAGTCTTACCAAACTGTGAGATGAGTACCCTTTCTTTTCCTTCCAAATACCAAATTTTGTTTTTCATCAAGATGAAGGAAACAAGTTGAGGGTAAGGTATGGTTGTGGATCTTGTTGAAGAAAATCGAAACCGCCTCATCTCATTAAAAATGATTTCCCCTACATTCCTTTGTTGCCCAGCAACCAAAGAAGCCAAGAGATAGTAATCCTTTTGAGCAAAGTGGGTAAAGTTCTTGGATTTATTGACTATGCTCCGGGAATAAATGTAATGAAGGATTCTGTGATTATCAGGCATATCAATAGGTTTGAAAATGAGGGAGCCAATTGGATCTTTTGGTCTCAAAATGTTAAAAGTTTCATTGGCAGAGAATGAGGGTGGATCAGTAGGAGGTGAAACATAACCAAGTAAATCATTTATGATTTTGGCAGAAATCATAATGAATTTCCCTCTAATGGTTGTAGATACAGCTTCTTCAATCAAATCACCAGATCTAGACATAATATTATGGGTTTTCATATTGCAATAAAATGTTTTCACAACAGTGGGGGAATATGGCAAATGAATATTTAGCCAGGGAGCATAGTATTGAAGGTAAGGATACAAGTCCAAATGACAATTCTTTTTCAGATAATCAAGATCAACATATACTACTGGGCAGAAATGTCTATGTTTGAATTCATCATCATATACCTTCTGAGATAAGCCTTAAGCTCTGTCACATTGAATCCCTCAGGAGGACTAGTGAGTTGGTCATCCACTGGTGCTTGGAGGCAGAAGGTGCTCCTGAAGCAGAAGCACTTGGGTGCTTAACTTGATGTGAACTTGAAACACCGGCTTGAGATGCAATATTCCCAACTATCTTGTCCAATTTGGATTTTTCTATTGCTTCCCTGAGTTGTTTACTGAAGGTATCCCCAAAAGAAGAAGATGATTGGGGTTGTTCTAAATCCTTCTTCTTTCCCTTTCCTTGAACCTCTTTGGATTGAGACCGAGTGATTATGGGTTCCTTGATTATGGGTTCCTTGAAGACCACACCCTTTGGTTTCTTTTGAGGAGGTTGGTCTTTCTTGGAAACTTGAGGCTTTGGATGAGGTTTCTTAGTCGGAGTTCTCTTTTTGGTTTTGGGCTTAGGAGGAGGTGAAGGTGAGGGTGAGATTTTGGGAGATGGAGGAGTAAGTTCAGGGGTTCCAGATTCACTGGCAGTAGAGTGAGTAGGAGAAGGAGAATGAGACTTTTGAGGAATAGAAGGTAACTTTGTTCTTGCCATTGGGAAAGTGGAAGAGAAACAAGAACTCTCGTTTTTGAAAGAAATACAAGTGGAGATTAGGGCACAAGTGAGAAATGCAGAAGACAAAAATCACCTCTTATAGAAGATTGAAAGGTTGTAACGGCGATTTGAAGCAGAAAGACGTGATTGAATGATGAGAAAACGGTTAAAGGTGAAGAGTTGTGTCTTTCGAGTGAGAAAGCACTTCGAGTGAGAAGAGGAAGTGCGACGTTCTGAGCTCCTCAGTAACTGATATAAGTGACAGTGCTCGAGCATGAACCCTAGTGCTCGAGTGTGTTCTATCTGTGCTTGAGTGATCCTCTGGAAAAATAAAGAAACATGTAAAACGTACCTGGATTGTGGATTCCTTGACATATTTTGCATCTTTGTACTCAAATCCTCCAAGATCATTTAAGTAACCATGATTTGGATAGCTTTTGTAAAGAGATTCTTCTTCTTCACTCGAGCAGGCATTCCTCACCTCAAGCATGTTCATATCATGCTCGAGTGAGAATTCCTCACTCGCGAGTGAGTTAAATTCTCACTGTTGTTTCTGATATATTCCCTTGGTATTCTTAACTCCTCTGTTAACCTTTGTTTTAACTACCAAAGAACAGAGTATCATAAATAGTGCTGTGCTCGAGCAGAGCTTCTTGTGCTCGAGTGACACAGCTCCTCACTCGAGCAGTACCTTCAATGCTTGAGTGAGACTCCAGCAAAAACAAATTTTGGCCACTCCGATGCTAAAGTCAGTATGGTTATCATCAAAATAAACATTTAATTAAACTTTTTAACAAGAAAACTTACAACTCATTGGGATTAACCATTCCCAATTCTCTTCGAATATAGAGGAATTGCTCTTTTGCAATTGGTTTCGTGAAAATATCCGCAAGTTGAAGATGAGTTGGTATGAATTCCACTTTGACATCTTTCTTTTGAACATGATCTCGAATGAAATGATGTCGAATGTCTATATGCTTGGTTCTTGAATGTTGTACAGGATTCTTTGCCAAGCTTATCGTGCTAGTATTATCACAATAGATTGGGATTTCTTTTAAATAAATTCCCAAATCTTGAAGTTGTTGTTTTAACCATAGCACTTGAGAACAGCAGCTTGCCACAGCTATATATTCAGCTTCAGTCGAAGATAATGAAATTGTGTTCTGCTTCTTACTAAACCATGACACTAGAGAACCTCTGAGAAATTGACATTGTCCACTGGTACTCTTTCTGTCAGTTTTATATCCACCGTGATCTGAATCTGAATATGCCATTAAATACTCGTTCCCTCTTTTTGGATACCACAGTCCAAGCTCAGAAGTATCTCCTAAATATTTGAAAATTCTTTTTACTGTCTCTGCATGAGATACCTTAGGATTGGATTGATACCTTGCACACATTCCTACACTGAACTGAATATCTGGCCTGCTTGCTGTAAGGTAGAGTAATGAACCAATCATTCCTCTATACTTTGTAATGTTGAAGCTCGGTCCCTTTACATCAGCATCCAGCAATGTTGTAGAGCTCATTGGAGTATCAACTCCGTTAGCATTATCTAATCCATATTTCTTCAATAATTCTTTCAAATACTTTGTCTGAGATATAAATATACCATTCTTCTTTTGTTTGATCTGAAGTCCAAGAAAGAAGTTCAATTCTCCTATCATGGACATTTCAAATTCTCCCTGCATAATCTTAGAGAATTCTTGACACATAGATTCGTTAGTAGCACCAAAAATAATATCATCAACATAAATTTGAACTATTAGAATATCATTTTTGTTATGTTTGATAAATAGAGTTGTATCAACTTTACCTCTGACAAAACCTTGATCAAGAAGAAATTTGCTTAGGCTTTCATACCAAGCTCTGGGTGCTTGTTTCAAACCATATAATGCTTTCTTAAGTTTGAAGACATAATCAGGTTTTGTTTCATCTTCAAAACCAGGAGGCTGTTCGACATATACTTCCTCCATAATATAACCATTTAGAAAAGCGCTTTTTACATCCATTTGATAAAGTTTAAAACTTTTGATGCAAGCAAAAGCTAAGAGTACTTGTATTGCTTCCAATCTTGCCACTGGAGCATATGTTTCCTCATAATCAATGCCTTCTTCTTGATTATAGCCTTTGGCAACCAATCTTGCTTTATTTCTCACAATGATTGCTGATTCATCAAGTTTGTTTTTGTAAACCCATTTGGTCCCTATAACCGTATGATCTTTAGGTCGAGGAACCAAATCCCAAACTTTATTTCTTTGAATTTGATTTAATTCTTCTTGCATAGCAATCACCCAATCATTGTCAGATAAAGCTTCTTCTATATTAAAAGGTTCAATTTCAGAAATAAAAGCAGAAAATGTTACCTCATTGAGGATTCTATTTCTGGTTTTGACACCTTCATGAATATCTCCTATAACTTGATCAATTGGATGATCCTTCATATGTCTCCATGCTTTAGGTTGATCATGATCATCAACATCTTCTAAATTTTGAAAATCATTTGTTTCAAAATCATCCTGCTTTGAAATAGATTTGTTTTTCTTGATTGAATCCATTTCTTCTTCATCATTAAGTTTTGTCTGAGATTCAATTTCATCAAACACAACATGAATAGATTCTTCAATAGTACATGTTCTTTTATTGAAAACTCTATAAGCTTTACTTCTATTAGAATATCCTAGAAAAATACCTTCATCAGACTTTGAATCAAATTTACCTAAATTTTCCTTACCATTGTTGTGAATGAAACACTTACACCCAAAGATATGAAGATGAGCAATATTTGGCTTTCTTCCTTTGTAAAGTTCATATGGTGTCTTTCCAAGAGATTTGCAAATATAGGCTCTATTTGAAATATAGCAAGCAGTACTCATTGCATCTGCCCAGAACACTTGTGACATTTCTTTTTCATTAAGTAAAGCTCTCGCCATTTCTGTAAGCACTCTGTTCTTTCTTTCTACTACTCCATTTTGTTGAGGTGTTCTAGGAGCTGAGAAGTTGTGATCTATTCCTTCGTTGTTGCAGTAATCTTCAAACAATTGATTATCAAATTCTCCTCCATGATCTGTTCTAATAGAGACAATAGACATACCTTTCTCATTTTGAACCTTTTTGGCAAACATAATAAATTCAGCAAAAGTTTCATCTTTTGAGGCGATAAATATAGTCCAAGCAAATCTTGTAAAATATCTACAATTACTAACGTATATAAATTTCTTCCAAAACTTTTTACTCTTGCAGGTCCTACCAAATCCATATGAAGTAATTGTAAAGGTTTTGAAGTAGAAATTTCATATTTTGTTTTAAAAGAAGATTTAGTTTGTTTTCCTTTTTGACATGCTTCACAAATCATGTTATCTTTGAATTTGAGTTTGGGAAGACCAACAACTAAATCTTTTCTAATCAATTTGTCAAGTTGATTCATATTGACATGAGCCAAATGCTTATGCCATAACCAACTTTCCTCTGATCGACTAAGAAAACAATTTTCAGAAGAATTTGAATTTAAATCAATAGTATAACAATTACCGTCCCTTTGAGCTCGGATCTTTGCCTTGATAGTTTCTTTGTTTAGGGGTAGATCTTTCTTGCTTACTATCAAGCATTCTTTTGAGTCAAAAATCACCCAGTTATCTTTGTCAGTGCTTTGGCTTACGCTTAAGAGATTGTGGCATAATCCTTCAACATAATATACTCCGTGGATTTGAAAGCCATCGGTTCTTCCCATTTCACCAATTCCAACAATACGTCCGGATTGATTTCCTCCAAATGTCACCTTTCCTCCTTCTCTAGGTTCAAACATGGTGAACTTATTTTTGTCACCAGTCATGTGTCTCGAACATCCACTATCAATATACCATTTGTTCACTCGAGATGCTTTGAGACATACCTAGAATAAGATGATCAAGTTTTAGGTACCCACACTTTCTTGGGTCCTTTGTGGTTAGTATTTGGAATATGTGTCCCTTTCGGAACCCATTTATATGTTCCAACAACCTTTCCCTTTTTGAAATAGCACGATGAAGTATAATGTCCTTTCCTATTACAAAAATTGCATGACACAAAAGGATTTGATGTATGCACAGAATTCCTGAAGTATTTAAGATAGTCTCTACTACTCTTCTTATTCTTATCATGCACAGCATTATATCCAATTCCAGATTTATCAAAGGAAACTTTCTGAGAACTTAAGATAACCTTGAGAGTTTCACTTCCTTTAGTAAATTTTTCAACAATCTTTGTTAAGTCTTCTATTTTCTTATCTTTCTCTTTACACATTTCATATGATGATATGACATTACTTTCTAATTCTTTTACTTTCTTCTTATAACTAACCATTTCTTTAGCAACTTTAATGAACTCTGTATGCAATGCATTATATTCAGATAACAATTCATTATAAGAGGGTTCAGAGTCACTTACCTCAGAGTCTGATTTTTCTTCCTTAGCTACCAAGCATAGATTGGCTACTTCGTCGTTGTCATTTTCTTCGTCTGACGAACTATCACCCCAAATAGATGATATATATGCTTTCTTTTTCTGCTTCTTTTTGTCTTTGTTTCTGAAGCATTCAGATTTGATGTGTCCTGGTTTTCCACATTCATAGCATACTATTTGGTATTCTTTGTTTTCTTTCTTGCTTGGTCCACCTTGATAATTCTTGAAATTCCTTTGTCCTCTTCTGTAGAATTTCTTGAACTTTCTCACGATCATTCCCATTTCATCATCACTAGGAACATCTTCATTCTCGGAAGTTCCTTCTTCTTCTTGAATAACTTTAAATGCAACTCCCTTTTTCTTTTTATCATCGAATTCTTCAAGTTCCTTTTTGAATTTCAACTTACCTTCATATTCAGAAAGGCTTCCAAAGAGAGCAGCTACGGATCTCATAGACTCTCCTTTGGCTTCTTCGATGGCTGTCACCTTTGCTTCCCATTCTTTCGTAAGAATATTAAGAATCTTTCTTACCTGAGAATTTTGATCAAACGACTTTCCAAGAGCAGATAATTGATTAACAAGATGAGTATACCTTAGTTCAAATTATGATATACTCTCTCCAGATTTCATACGAAATAAATCATACTCTGTAATTAAGGTATTGATCCTATTCTCTTTGATTCCAGATGTACCTTCGTGAGCAATTTCAAGAGCATCCCACATATCTTTGGCAGTAGGTAGAGTACATATACGAAAATATTCTTTTTGACTAAGAGCACTCTGTATCATTAAAATGGCTTTGCTATTTAATGTTACTAACCTCTTGTCATTTTCGTCAAACTCATCTGGACTCTTTTTAACTGCTCTATCTTCGATTTTCTTCATTGGAACATAGTCACCATCTTGTATAACATTCCATAATCCGTACTCGTTGGCCATCACGAACACTCTGAATTTGGCTTTCCAGAACGAAAAATGTTCTCCAGCAAAACCAGGAGGTCTAGTGATTGAAGCACCGTCTGGAAGGATATTTTCACCCATTGTTGCCATTTGTCGGATCCTTCTCAAGCTGTTAGGCTCTTCGGAGAAGACGAGGCTCTGATACCAAATGTAAGAGGCAAGCTTTACCCAAGAGGGGGGTGAATTGGGTGATGTTATAAATTTTTCGTTTGAAGTGGTGATATGAAAATATAGTAGATAGAGTAGAGTAGAGAAAATTTGAACACAGAGAGTTATACTGGTTCGGCCTAACAACAATGCCTACGTCCAGTCCTCAGAGATCAAGACCTACTGAGCTTTTCACTATATCTCCAAGATTCAATGGGCTCTCAGACGCCACAAAACAACAATCGTCCTTAAACGGACTACGAGCAGAAATATTCTCTCAACAAGAAACTTCTCTCCCCCTTACGACAAGTCTTATGTGCAGAGAAACAACCTATGACCCTTCTCACTTGCTTATGTATACAAGACTTATGAGCAGCAAATTTTTCTCCTGCTTACACCACTGTAAGTTTTACGAGCAACAACGTTCTCTTCTGCTTGTATCTTATAAGGCTTATGAGTGGAAGACACTACAAGGAATTCTCTCAACTGCTTCTCTCGTAAGGAATAACTACCCTCTCAAGGTCCCAATACCTTGAGATCACATAAACATAGAATTTTGAGTTTGTGTGAGGACTCTCTTACAGAGCAAATGAATAAACACTGAAGATCAATGTGTATACAGAGAAAACTGATAAATAACAGAGAATTGGTATAGGCTTGTGAATTCTTGTGCTACGTTGTTGTTGTTTTCTCTTTGAGTCTCTGTATATATAGTTGCTCCAGTTTTTGCCCGTTTGGAAATTCTTCATTTGTGGAGCGGGACATTTGAAAATATTGGCAGACACGTGCATGATTGAATAATCTGAGTGCGGTAGGTGCCAGCGTGTTTATAATCATCTTGTCTGCCGTTGTATCACTTTCCTCATGTGGTTCAATTCAAACGTTCATATTCCTGTATCATACTTTTAAAACAATCAAAACAATGTTAAACAATGATAAAAAGTAATGATGATATAATTTAATAACAATAAACCATATTCAGAATGAACGTTGTGATACTTATCATTTTTTGTGATCAAACAGGGCATCACTCGAGCATGAAAGGCTCACCTCGAGTGATTTCCTATTTTCCTTCATATACCTCTGTTATCGGTTTGTGCTTGCATAGAATATCAGAGAGACAAAATCTTCACTCGCGGGTGAAGAGGAGTCTCACTCGAGCACAAAACCTCTGCTCGAGTGATCTTGCAATTTTTACAGGTAATGTCTTCTCGGGTCATCACTCGCATACCATTTTGACAAGAGTGAGAATTTGTACTCGCGGGTGATATGGACCCTCACTCGAGCACACTTACCTCTGCTCAAGTGAGACACATATTCTCAAGGAATATGCTCTCAAAACCATCACTCGCATCAGAATTTCAGAGGGATAGAATTTTCACTCGCGAGTGATGTGGGCCATCACTCGAGCACACATACCTCTGCTCGAGTGAGAAGAATATTCTCAAGAATCATACCTTTTGAACAAGCACTCGCAACAGATTTGGAGAGGGATGGAATTTTCACTCGCAAGCATTGACGTGTCACTCGAGCATATATGGGTGTGCTCGAGCACACTTGTACTTCTCTAAACTTCATGACTCTCGGCCAAGTACTCGCAGTCCCTTGCTCGAGCACAGAATGCTCATGCTCGAGCATTGATGTCTCTGCTCGAGTGAATGATGGAAGCATGCTATTACTTGCTCTCGGCCAAGCACTCGCAGACCCTCACTCGCATGTGTGCTCGAGTGAGAATGACTTCTCTGCTCGAGTGCATACCTTGTGCTCGAGTGATCTTGTGAATACAAAGGGAGAATGCCTCTCGGGTACTCACTTCCTGGCATTCTCTCGCATCTGCTCGAGCATAGAGGAGATCTATGCTCGAGTGCAAACTTCATGCTCGAGCACTCCAGTGCATTTTCACAGCAGATATCAGAAAACTTCAAACATGCATTTGGTAACTTGGAATCTTTTCTTAACCTTCTAAGAACATGTTTTACACATAATTGAATTATTGTTATCATCAAAACTGGGGATCTAACAATTATCAATTCATTTTACATAATCAATATAGTTGTTGCTTAAAAAAAGGTCCCGACTAGTATATTATAGTTTTAAATGTGCACAAATTTTTCTACTGACCAAAAAGTGTTCATAAATTTTTCAGATTCAGAGAATTTAATAATGACTTTCATGAATCATTAATTTTATTTTGCTCCCTCTGATCCACAATATAGGGAACTTATAGAAAAATAGGTTGATCCATAATATAAGTCACTTGTAAGATAATTAATGTTTATTTTTCAGTTTTGCCCATGTAATTATAAACTCTTTCTCTCTCTTGTTTCAGCACCTAGGCACGGTTTTAGGCTGATGGAGGAGGTGGATGATGATTTAATATGATATAATATTATTTTCTAATTATTTACTAAATTTCCAACAATTTCAAAAATCAATATTTTGGCTTTTATGTACATAAATCCTTATGGACATGTAACTATGCCATTAAGTCAAACTAATATTTTCTTCTTCATGCCACATATAGGAGACACCTAAGGGTCCTTTCCTATGGTATCAATTTGCTTCACAACTTGTTTTGGTTACGTATACACATAAAGTTCCAATTTTGGCCAAATTTGCATTATTTCTCAAATTTTCCATAAATTCACATTAAATTGACCAAAATATTTTAAATATATTTTTCCCTTTTTATTTTCCTTATTTAATTGAAATTAACTTCAATTAATCAAAAAATAATTAATTTTGTGATAATTTGATAAAATTACGATTTTTCCATTACCTTTTTAATCCAATTTCTTTTCTTATTTTTCTTTGGCCAATTCCCATATATTTTTGGACCAAAAATTTTCTCCACTACTTCTCCATTTTTGGACCTTAATATTAGGATTTTTAAGCTACCCAGATTAATTCCATAATTATTTTTCCCATTTTCTCATGAATATAAACATTTATAATAAGGATAAATTTTTTTCCCATTTTCAACATTTTCTCAAGTAAGTAGGCATATAGAAATTATTTTTTTTAAAAAAATGAATTTAAGTAATAATTTAAATATAAAAGACAATGAGAAAATTAAACAAGTAACAACTAATAAAATTATATTTGTAAGCTTAAAAATTAAAAAACTTATAATGTATAGTAAGTTTAAGAGAAAGTTGTAACTTCAAGCAAATACCTAGAAAAAAATTATAAGTACACATAAAACTATAAATTAAAATTCATAAAAAATTTTAAACTTAACAAGAAAAAAAAGAAAACTATAATACCACACTAGTAGAAAAATGACTTTTTAGACCGGTTAAAAATGACTTTTTAGACCGGTTCTGTATTAGGTCTTGATACAGCAGGTCTAAAAAGTCTGTTATTTTTTAGAAAAAGTCAAACTTTTAAGACCGGTCTTAAAAGTCAAACTTTTAAGACCGGTTGTATCCACAACCGGTCTAAAAACTCCACATTTAAGACCGGTTGTGGGAACAACCGGTCTTAAATGTCTCACCTTTAAGACCGGTTGTTCCCACAACCGGTCTTAAAGTACTTTTTAAGACCCGTTGTGACTACAACCGGTCTTAAAGCTTCATTTTTTTAAATACGTCCCTTTTATTATATGTACACGCACAGAATGCTCCAATTTTAAACAGCAGTACATAACAATCACTCATTTCAATTTCAAAATTCAAAATCACCAGGCAGTACAGTCATATATTGATGATTCATTTGCAATTAGACAGTAAGGATGACCAAATGAAAGCAGTAAAACAAAAGCAATGAACATGCCCTTTGGTAAAAGTCCCATAAAACTGAAACCCAATAGGAATAATGTAAAAGTCCCTCTAATTGCAGGTTCTATAGGAAGACACAGAAATTGGGGGCATACACAATACCTTCAACCCCCTCACTAGCTCTAGAATTACTTAAGCCTCAAGAACATGCTTCCCTGTTTATAACATTTAAAGCTTACTTGGAGATACTTATGAAATACATAATAATCAAATAGTGCTTATATGCGATTTGATCCATTGACATCCATCTTGTAAACAAAAAAAGGGACAAACTAACAAATGCCAAATACAGCTAGAAACATCTGTCATTAAATATCTACATTCATATTCATAATCAGAGATAAAACATCTCAAAAAGGTCTTCAAGCTTCACAAAGGACATAATAATCTAACCTAATATGGGTACATTTTTACAATAATGTACAATGAACATTGGATTCAAAAACTCACTATTTTTGTAATAACTCATGGATGAATTCAGCACAACATGTGCGAATGAAATCAATATCTTCTTCAGGAAAGGGATCAGCAAGATCAAACATCTGTAACACCAAAACCAGACGAAACATTGACTTAGTAACTTAAAAACAATAAAGTAAAACAAAAGTTCTGAAATATAAATTTACCTCTTGAGTAAAATCAGTCATGCCTAGAGTGATAATATTGTAAATATGTTTCAAAACATAAAAACCACATAAGTTGGACCCCTTTGGTTGCCGACGGCTCTGAGAAAAAACATGATATCATTAAAACAAATATAAAGGCATGTCTTATTACATTATGTAAACAAATCCATATGTACTAACCTTTGGCATGATCCATGTAGGGTCCTTTAAGTCACGAACATGCTTACCACAAGCACTGTGTAGGAATGTCCACATAGCCCTATGATCATCACAATGACAAATGTTATTGGTTTTACACAAATTCCATAAACTTTGCATACAAAAGGTAAGAATGCAAGAAAACTAACGAATTCATGGTCTTTTTCAAATCATTCCCTGGTTTGAAGTGGAGGGAACATAAGAGGATGACAGTGTAACTACTCTTGCATAGAAGAAGCAACTGCCAATGATCACTGAAAAAAACAGAAGAATATTAAGCAAACATAAAACATTATATAAATTATAAAATTTCACTTTGTTTCTTACCTATGCACATATGGAGCCAAGAAACACTCAGTTCCAGTTTCACTAAGCCTCTGTGACAAGTATGTATGTCTAGTAGCAGCAGTGGTCCCTTTCTCTTGGATGTGATGGGGGCATAAGAATCCAAATTTTTCACTTTTTCCAGAGGAGACCAACCTACGATGCATGTACCTACAATAACGCAAGCACAAAAATAAACAACAGTGGCAAGTATTTTTGAGGGGTAAATGTAGATCGAGGACGAGGAAGCATACCTCAAACAAAACGATGAAGACGAAGACCTCCTTCAGTCGCAGCAGTGAATGACGGACGGAGCTCGAAAACCAGGAGTAAACGAAGACGGCGACCCAACAGCGACAACAATCGGCGACCCAACAGCGACAACAATTAGCAGCGACCGGCCGGATTCGATTGTTCCAATTATATCAGGTAAGGGGGGAGTTGAGCACTGAGAAGAGAAATGATTGGGATGAAAAATTTCAGAAATGGAGAGGGCGCGCGAGAGCTGGGTTAAAATTGGGGGAAGTTTTTAAGACCGGTTAAGTAGCTTAACCGGTCTTAAAACTCCAATTTTAAGACCGGTTGTTTCACAACCGGTCTTAAAAATAAACTTTTAAGACCGGTTGTTAACAACCGATCTTAAAAGATTCCTTTTTAAGACCGGTTCTTAGAGAACCGGTCTTAAAAAACTTCATTTTAGACCGGTTCTCTAGTAACCGGTCTAAAAAAGTAATCTTTTAAGACCGGTTAGTCTACAACCGGTCTAAATTGTATTTTTAAGACCGGTTATTATAATAACCGGTCTCCCAAACTCTTTATAATTACGTAAATGCCACCGCGCATTTCTTTTAGACCTCATTTACTACAACCGGTTTAAATGTGCCGGTCTAAATCACCTTTTTTGTACTAGTGCCAATTGATGAAAGCTTCTGTATTAAAAAAACTTATAGTCCTACAAATAATAGTGCCTTTAAAAAAAAAGACTTATATGACGTTTGTTTGTTAAAGCGTCATAGCTTCTTAATTTTAAAAAAATTTAAATTTTCTTTTAAACAAAAAAAACCCCAACCTTATAAATTCAAAGCCCTTGTGCCTTAAAAATTCAAGACACCACGTGGTGCATTGAATAATATTCTAGGTATCACATGGTGCCATATTCAAGGCACCCAATGCCTTGAACATTCAAGGCATCAGGTGGCTCACCAAGCACCTTGGATGGCGCGTGGTATATCAAGCGCCATCCAAGGTGGTCCAACAACACCTTGGATGGCACTTGGTGTACCAAGGGTAGTTTAAGTTGGCCTTTTATTAAAAAAAATTAAAATTTTTTTCTAATAAGGATAATTCATTTATAAGTTTTGACCTCTAATTTTTTTTTAAATTAGCCCACTTTGTGTGGCTTTTAAAGCCACTTTCCATAGAAAATATTTTTTTAAAAAAAAATAATTTTACGTAATAAATTATATATAAAAGACATTAAACAAATTAAATAAGTAATAACTAATAAAATTATATTTGTAAGCTTAAAAATTAATAGGACATATGTGTTTTATTTTAGAGATATTATAATTTCATTATAAATCTAGCTGAACTAAATTGGACACATGGTTAATTTCAAAGGACTTGACATGACGAATTCAAAAAACTTGACTTCAATTTTTTTTCTTCCTTTAAATATTTAGAAAATCTTTGTTTTTTAATTAATTTTGACTCCTACTAGTTACTACAATTATTTTTTAAAAATAATTTTATGCAATAAATTAAATATAAAAGATATTGAGTAAATTAAACAAGTAACAACTAATAAAATTATACTTGTAAGCTTAAAAATTAAAAAACTTACAATGTATAGGAAGTTTAACAAGAGATGGAAAAAAATTATAAGTACAAATAAAACAAAAAGCTAAAATTCACGACATATTTAAAAAGAAATTGAAGGGCCTTTAATGGCGCTTTATAGAGCAAGTGTCATTAAAGGTATATACCCAGCTATGACGCTTGTCTGGGTAAGCACCATACAAGGGGTCTATTTTTTTTTAAAAAAAATAACTCCTTGTATGGCGCTTCCCCAAGCAAGCGCCATACAAGGTACTCAGCAGCTATGGCGTTTGACCCAAAAAGCACCATAGCTGCCACATGTATTTTCTTTTTTAAAAATAGAAGTCTCATTTGGCGCTTATTTGAAGAAGTGTCATAAGATCAACGCCACTAAGATCTGGCGCTTATTTTGTAGTAGTGATTAAACATTTATCCTGCATACATATTGGTACTGTTTTCCAACTGAGATTCTCTCAAATCTCACCCTCCCCTACAAACAAATTAGGCAGGTGAAAACAAGAGGTGGACTGAAAGCAATGAAGAGAACTATACGGGAGGAATACAGTGGTGGAACGAAGATAGGAAGGTGTTTCCGTTTTACTGGGATGGGTTTAGATACCTTAGAGCCATGTGCGGCTACAAGGTTTATAATTATTGTGCATGAACCCTTATGGGAAGTTTCTGTAATCATGCACATATTATCAGTACATTTATACTATTTCTATATTGCCCACCGAACCACGCATTAATGTTCCACTACAAGTTAAAATAAGCAAGGGTGTGACACTTTCACTTTGGGAATTTGCTGCTAGAATCTTGAGCTAGCTGTAGGTCAAACTTCCCCCAAAAAATAGGAGGTTGCTGCTTGCCGAACCTACTCAGCTAGGTTTGGATGTCTGCTTTAGGCTCTGGTAAGATATCCTCTAGTGGAGGTTCCTTATATAGTCCCTCCTCATCATTTCCTCTAGGAAATCTTGCCTTTATTGTACCTCCCGAAGTTCATTCCTTATTTCTTTCATAGTATTTTACTATTGTGCCAGTATATCTAGTATTTGCTGCTAGAATGAATCTAGTCTATCCTCTTGATCAGCGTTATCACATCGGCCTCTACCTCTTGGCCTATCGCACATTATCTCTATATTTCAAACTACATGAAAATAAAGAAGAATTAAATTTCATATAAGAACAAGGGCATTTTCATCATTTCATAAAAGTCAGGGTACATAAATATGTCATACATAGCATATAACAACTATTTACAGTAGTTATAGAGAAATAGAAACATCAATAACCTATAAACTACTGTACATGATATATTAGTCCTTTTACATTGCAATTCTCTAAGTTACCTGTACTTTCTAGGGGGTCACCCATCCTAGGACTTTTCTGGGTTGATCATAATTAACTTTATCAGCACCCTCCCAAAATACCGACTCTGGTTACATCTATTGTTATTTGTTGGTTCCACTTAACTGCCCGTGTCTCATAGTACATGCTGGTCATCTCCGATCACCAAAATATGCGGCCTAGGTCCCACGTCAGTTGTCATACATAAATCTTTGAACCAAGTCATCCATATGATCCAGAAACTGGTAAATGTTCCCATTTAGGCCCCGCTTGACAACGTTATTCTTCTGCCAATTCCAAAAAGCAGAGTCTGGGAATAAATCTAGTGTGGTATGAATCCAAAACTCAACTGGCACATCGACCTGCAACTGCTCCCAGATAGCATACAGGGGCCAAACTTCAATCAGGAATGCAAAGTAATGTCCAACAAGTGTGGCTTGAGCTCGTACTACGTGCCAATCTCTAGCTCCCAACTTAGTCCTAAAATGTCAAATGTACAAGAGTTAGGTTAAAACCTATTCATATACCATTTTAGACACCTCCATAGTATTTATAGTGGTTATATTAACCTATGGTACCAAAATGCCCCAATGGTTCCAGCTCGGCCCCACCATACCCAGTCCAACCGTACTTTTTATGAAATTTCAACTGGGGCTATTTTGACATATTTTCACCCAAGAAATTCATTTCCTGACTTGGAATTATCAAATTCACTACCAAAAGATAGATATGCCCTTGGAAGCACCACTTTTAAGGTTTCATGGGTGTTTTCGTAATTATGCTTTTTCGGGCTTTTCTGAAAATGTGACCAACTGTAACCCCATCTAATTTTCCCTTCTGAACTCAATGGAATCATCAAAACAACAAAAATCCAACTCTAACCCCTAGATATAGCCCTGGCCGAAACTTAGGTGTACTCCAAGAAAATTGGGGGTTTTTTTATTCTAACTACGCAGATGCATTCCTTTATACTCCTAATCATTTTATTAAATATTTAATTACGTTATAACTACCTTTTAATACCAACTTTGGTAGTGAAACAGCCCCCACAACCCATTTTCCAATTTCACAAACAAAGACAATCCTGCAAAATTTCACCAATTAAACCACTCACAGCTGCCAGAACAATCAATATTTGAAGGTTTGGAAGTCAAATTTCACTTCCTTCTAGCTCTCCTTAATGTGGCCTAAAAGCCTAACTTGCCAACACTAAGAGTTGTGCTTCTCAAACCTTGAATAACATAGAAGAGTAGCTTAGGAGTAGAGTTATACGTGTTAGTACGAATTCACCAAAGAAATTGACCTACCTCTTGAGTTTTCTTCTCTTTCTCTCTCACAATTTCTCAACTCCCTCTCTCGCTATGGCTGCTATGTGGTGATAGAAATGAGCCCAAGAGGAAGAGGATGATGATATTTTATTATATCATATATTTACTTTAATTTATCCAATTTCCAAAATACCAATTTTTGACTTTTTGTACATAAATTCCTAACTCCAAGTAACTTGATACCTTAAGCCTAATTAACATGCAACAAATATTTCTCTCTTATTGTCAATACTCGTTTCCATTTCAATATTCGAAGAGTAATAGAGACTAAGTTCCACAGGCATACATAAAAGTTCATATATACTAATAAAAGTAGTTGTCTATAATCCCAAGCCAAAATACAGAATGCGATAGTATTTCCAATATTTACAGGATATTCCAAGAGTATTCTAAACATAAATTGACTATAACCACGAACTTTGACTTTGCCTCAACACACGTGCCAATCACTTCCTTATGTCTACGTCTTTGCCTTTTGATCCACTGGCACCCGCTAAAATGTTTGTTTAGAAAAAGGGGTAAGATCCCTAAGAATCCCAGTAGAAACATGCAATCGACATATGAAATGTGAGAATTAAATATGCAATGCAGTATATCAAGTAACATGAAAGTTCACTTCAATTCATATTGTACCTCAGCCGAGTCACCGACCACAGCTAGGATTTTCAATATTGTACCTCAGCCGAATCATCGACCATAGCTAAGATTTTTTATATACCTTGGTTGGTCACCGAAACACAACCAGGTACTGTGCCTCTTGCAAGCATTCATATCACAAAATACAGTAACATATACATAGAAATAGTCACATAGTATATGAGAAATAGTAATCCCACCTCAAAGTTCTATCAACCCTTTTTTTGTGCCTAGTAAAACGTGTCGCTTTCGGCTTTAGACTCAATCCCAAAATATTAAAGGTACAAGAAATAGGTAATAACCTATCCAAATATCTTTTTAGACACTTTCATAGTGTTTCTTGTGGTTATATTAGCTTATGGTGAAAATTTACCAAAATGCCCCCGGGACCCCAGCTTAATTGCATATTTTCCTAAAATTTTGACTAGGGCTATCCTGATGTATTTTTGCCCAAGGAATCCATTTTAGGGCTCAAAATTTCAAAATTCCATGTCAAATTAAGAAATTGCCCATAACAACCCTACTTTTAGGGTTTTAGGGGCGTTTTCGTAATTATACTTTTTCGGGCCTTTCCAAAAAGGTGACCAACTGTAACCCCACCTAATTTTGCCTCTTAAACCCAATGGAATCATCAAATCATTGAAAATCTAAATCTTTCCCCCACAGAGCAGAGCTGACCAAAATATGGCAAGAAAAAGGAAAATTGCACTTTTGTGTTTTAACCTCCAAAGCTTATGCCTTTCCACTTCTAATCCATTATCAAGCCATTTAAACACATTCTAACCATGATTCAAAGAAATTTGGGCAGAATATCCCCTTAGGGTTAGGACTTTCCAAATTTACAAAAATCACCAAATCCAACCATAGACTTCAATAATAACAACATACTAGTATGAATTTGAGATTTGTGAAGTTACCTCTTGAGTTCTTGAGCTTTCTCTCTCTAGGCATCCTCCTCACTCGCTCCTTGAGCTCAAGATGTGCTTGCTAAACCATTGATTCCATAGAGGAGAAGATTTTAGAGAAGATCTTACACAATGTTACAAGAAAATCTTAAGAAATTAACACTTACCTTAAGCTTTCTCTTCTTCCTTCTCTCCAGAGCTTGAGATTTCTTAAACTTTTCTCTCTCTCTCTCTCTCCCCTTTCTTGAGCTTGAACAAAAATGACAAGAGAAAGATGAAGCCTTGCTTCATAAAATCTCACCTAGCTTCTCTACATTTAATAATTGGTGGTAAATTGGATTATGACATCACTTATATAACTAAGCCTTATCTTCATCTAATTTATGTCATAATGTCCGATTGAAGTTGAACTAATTCCTTCTGTTTTCCCTCTAGCCCAAAATGTCCAAACTCAAGCCCTCACAAACCAAATGGGCTTCATCCAACTTATCCAACTATATGCTCAAGTGTTGTACCATAGTGATAATTACCATGTACAAGAAATATTATTTTAACATAATTAAGCATGTCCGCAACTTTAACAATTATAACTAATCTTTTACCTTAGGATAATGACACTTGGCATAATTATGAGCCAAATAATTATTTCACCCTCCTATTTCTTTATTTCACAATTTATACAATCACCATTACATCTTTCTTTTTCAAATTCGCAACAATTAGCAATTTTGGCAGATTTTCTGACCAAACTTTGAAAAATCATAACTAAATTTGTAGACATCATTTGAGAGCAATTTCAAAGGCTATGTAATACTTATTGAGTCTAGTTTCAAGAAAAAATATAGCCTTTTACTATCTAAAAGTATATCATTTTTATATTTTCAATCTTTGCATGCTGTTCTAGAAAATAGTCAATTTTGCTGGGCAAATTCAAAAATTCATAACTCTTTGTACATAGCTTCAATTGATTCATATGACCAATCAAATTAAATCTTAGGATGTCTACTTTCACCTTGTAAAATTCCATAATTTTTGCTCATCATTTGTTCTTCCAAAATCACACCACAAACTCACTGCCTCGCAGGAGATTTCACTGAAAACACTGTTCACCTTTCAATTTTCAATATTTAATTCCTTTGGCCTTAAATATTCATCATTTTGTTGAATATATAAAATAATCACAATATATTCTTGGTGAATAAAATTTGGGGTGTCACAATTCTCCCCCACTTAAATAAATTTTCTCCCCAAAATTTGCTACATGTTCATAACCATAAACTCCAGGGTAACCCTTCTGTGTACGTCTTACTGACATCATTACTGCTAATCAGGATCTATTTATATAGACTAAGAACCCCAAAGTTCCTCTATTATCTTTTGCTCATAAATCATCATATCTACCACATGCACAATTGTACGACTCAATGTGTCAACGACAACATTAGCCTGCCCTCGATAGCATTTACATTCCAAGTCTTAATCTTTCAACAACTCTATCCACTTACATTATATCATATTTCATTTTTTTATCATACACACATTTCAATTTTTGTGGTCGCAATACAAATCCATAATTAAGCCATAAAGGCAGTGTTTTCAGATTCAATATAAATATTATTACCATCTACTTAAGATTATGGATGGAATAGTTCAATTCCCAAAGCTTCAGTTGACATGATGCATACGCCCTCACCCGGCTTGCATCAATTCACATCTCATTCCACGCCTACTCACATCTGGGATTCAATACCATTCCCAATCCATGTTGACTAGTATTAGTAAAGACAACAAAGGTCTATTGTGGATCCAGGATTATCAATGTTGGTACTTTAATAAATTTTTATTATTAGCTCTCCGAAGCTCCTTTCACAATCATCATCCCATGCATAATATTGAGTTCTAGGAAATTTCAATATAGACATCGCATAATAATCGACAAGACTAAAAACACTGTGTATCACAACCACAATTTCTGGCCTTCTCAGTTTAGTATTGCTTTCACTTAACTAGGGTTTCTCAAGACCCCTTACTGTGAGACTACGTGACCCAGAAATCGTACCTCTGAAAGCCATAACTCACATTTACTCTACTTCGCATAGAGTTGTTTTTCCTCTTACCATATTCAATTCTATTCGCCATTGTTACTCATGCGTCATTTTACTCTGTGAGTTCACCAATAAATTATCAACCAACCAGATTTCGAGGATTACCACTAAGCCATGTAGCCATGCAACAAGGGACACTCAAGTCCACTGGTGATTCATATCCCTCAACATTCATTATACCATTCATACATACATCGACTATGACAACCCTAACACCCGTGGGTGTAGGCACATTTTATTCGTATGGGAATCTATACATACTTACTAATTCTACTATCCTTTCTAGGGTGGCCCATTCATATCCTCCAAAACAAATTCTAAAGAATCCCTCAACCTACCAGGCTGTCAAAACACGATTACCTACTATCCTATATTTATACTTTTCAACAAACTATTTGTTATCCACCAATCGACTCCTAGTAATACCTCAAGTTGGTATAATAGTAGGTAAATCAATTCTTTCTTTCATCAAGATACTTTAGCTTCATTGTACAGGGAAACCAAAAGCCACTCATACATTTTATTCTCTGTCTCAACCTTAAGACCCTATCTCGTGGCTACCTTTGTTCTATCAAGAACTATTCTCATTCAATAAGGGAATATTCTATTATTAAGATCTTTCCCTATGCTAGATTAGCAACTACCAACCTCGAGAAACCTCATACATATTTTGATTCATTTTAGTACCATGTTTTAGTACCTCAAACCATCCAGATCAATTCAAATTCTTAAGAAATCAGTTCAATGATTGTGTCTGATTCTTGGATCATAATTCCACACCTAAAACCTCAGCATTAACTGAGCTGGGAAATCACTTTCCTCAACTCCACAGATTATCACTAGTACAATACAATTCTGAATAACTTTGCCACCTAAGGACATACTAGTCTACTAGGTCTTAAGGCCTCTGGACATACAGGTCCACTACAATATCCGGCATGTAAAATTTTACAGCCTAGGGTCCCTAACCCCACCTTTAGGTCCATCATGAAATCTAAAGCCTCAACATCACATACATTGAAAATCATTTTCCTCAATTATACCCAATAGATTCGCTAAGATTCATGATCAATAGCACCTATTCTCACCTTTATGGTATTTAGGTAATAACCTCAAAACATTACTGAAGGTTCAACATTTTTCACATAGTTCAAACTTCCATCATGAAACAAAACCATAGTGCGCAAATTCACATTCTGACATAAGTATTATTTCAGCTTAGGTCAAATTTAGGCCTATCTAAAACCTTCAGTATCATCAGATTGATTCCTCTAAGATCAGCATATCGCATAATCATCTCACATCATATATCACATTCTAATACCTAGAGCAACTTAGGCCATATCGAATGCCTAAGGAGTCAATTCAATTACTAAGTTTGATCCTCCGATACAATTTTCTCAATCACAACTCAACCTCAATTTCATAGAGGTTCAAAATCATTTCACCTCAATTATGCCTATTGTCCACCCATATCGTTTGGAAGGACCTAGGGATTTACTAATCACTATCCTATCTTTTATTTTCTCTATTCTGTCGCATTGAGGACTAGCTTCCCAATTTAATCAAATATCAAACATTAATAGGGAGTATATATAACGAAAAGTAATTAAAACTCAAACCATGCATGAGTTGTCATTAAAAGAAATCATACCTTGGATAAGTTCAGGGGATTTTCTAGCCTCCACCTGAATTATCGCATGGGCCACACTCTAGGCTCAGAGTCTAGACTCCTCTAGTTGCTTCTGTGGGCAATCCCTAGCAAGATGTTTTAGTTCCCGACACAGATAATAGATCTGGCTAGCCAGATCCTGTCCAGTTGAACTATATCTCCCTAACGCATCTCCATATGGTTCATCAGGATGATATGGCTTGTGACAACGCCAGCATTTTCTATTCTTAGCGGGATTCTAATCTTTGTGGCCTTCAGCCTGTTTCAGCCTTTTATAGTTCCCTTCAGACAATTCACCCTGATTCTTAATTTTTTTTGTGGAACTCCCACTACCAGACTCATTTCTGTAGTTGTCACTTTTATCGGGGTGCAAGCTCAACAAGTCATTCTCGGCAAGTCAACATTCTTTAACTGCATCGGCAAACATTGTAAAGTGTTTATAAATCAATTTCCTTCTCAGTTCTAACTTTAATCCTTATATCCACATATCAGAGCTCCATTCCTAATCATCCCGATGTCTTAGGTACAAGGAATACCGAGACAATCAGACATAACATGCTAGGTACTTATCGAAGCTCTCTTTATTATCCTATCGTATGTTGAGAAATTCCTTTTCTTTCGCTAACTTGTTTGGTTGAGAGAAATATCTTTCATTAAATTTCCCTTGGAACATTTCCCATGTTGCTATAAATACCTATAGAATCCACTTTGTATTCCTTCAACATACATGTGCCTCTCCCTCTAATTTGCAAATAGCAAGCTGAACCTTAATATCATTGGAGTACATCGGTCTTGTGAAAATTTGCTCTAATGCAGATAACCATTCTTCTGCTTGCAGGGGATCAAATCTCCTTCAGAAAGTAGGAGGTTGTTGTTTCTCAAATTGTTTCACTCATGTTTGAAAAACATTTATTTCATAAACGAATGTGGGTGGCAGCTCCTGATGAAGTTGCGCATATGAACTATATTCACTTACTTGCCTTTCAAGATGTTCTAATCTTCCTTGTCTCCATCGTAACTCGCTTAATTCATCTCTCAGATCATTTATCACAAGTTGTTGCCGTGCCATCTTGCTACGAATTTTTTGTACAAAGTTTGGGCTATCTCCCCAATATGGGTCATAATCTCCTTCACTTGTATGCATCATCTTAGTACCTCGCTAAATGAAAATAGGGAAAAATAAATTCGTATAGATGCAAGGGTATTTTCGTCATTTCATAATAATTCAGGTACACAAATATGTTAAATATAACATACATTAGATATTTACAATAGTTATAGGAAACTAGAGACATTATGCAACTTACAAACTACTATATATCACACGCTTGTCCTTTTTACATCATATAACCTAATATACACATGGCTTCCAAGGGGATCACCCATCTTAGGATTACCTTGGGTCGAGCTTGCTTAACTTTTTATATACCTGCATAAAACACCGACTTTGACTCTATCTTCTTCTGTCCGCCTGTTCCACATGACTCTCCTTGCCTCGAAGTGTGTGCCAGTCACCTCCAGTCACCAAAATATACTGACTGGGTCCACCTCACTTGATGTGCATGTAATCCACTATGTACTAATTCATATGATCCCTAAACTCAACAAAATGATCATTTGGGCCCCACTCAATTATATCATTCTTTTTCCTGGCCCAGAATACTGTATATGGGAAAAAATACATAATTGTATGAATCCAAATCCAATCTGCATACTTTAACAGTAGTGGAACTTGATCCTAATAAAGTGTATCCATGAAATCTATATATGCATGATACTAGGCTATGGGAGTACTATACTTCTTGAAAGCTTATAAGTAGCAACGCTGATCATATTTCCACAACCTCAGATTTGGTTGCAGATCATATTTCAAGCACACTAGTCTAGCTCTAGATACAGTAGCAACGCAGAACTCAGACTTAAACTCATCAAAAAATGGCTACTCCGAATCTCCTTCCGCTCTCGAGGTACTGGTTCAGGTCTCGGCTGAGGCCCATATACCACTCCATCATGGACCTGCTCCCCTAGTGTCATAGTCTCTTTAGACTGCTGCTCCTCAGAAATACTCTGGCTTAGGGTACCTTGATTAACTGATAAGAGTGATCCCTCGTGCTCTTTGCTTGGACCGCTTAAACTCCAATGGCTCATGATTCCTTCAACCATGCAAACAAAACCATATCAGTATACCATTCTGATAATGCCAGAACTGCTTATTAGCTCTGATACCAAAAATGTCAACACATGTTTCCATTTCGATATTCACAGAGTAATAGAGACTAAGTTCCACAGGCATACAGAAAAGTACATATATACTTATAAAAGTAGTTGTTTACAGTCCCAAGCCAAAATATAGAATACGATAGTATTTCTAATATTTACAGGATATCCCAAGAGTATTCTAAACATAAACTGACTATAACCACAAACTTTGACTTTGCCTCGAGACATGTGCCAATCACTTTCTTGTGTCTATGTCTTTCCTTTCGATCTACTGGCACCGGCAGAGATGCTTGTTTAGAAAAAGGGGTGAGATCCTGAAGAATTCCAGTAGAAACATACTATCGACATATAAAATGTGAGAATTAAATATGCAATGCACCATATCAAGTAAAATAAAAGTTCACTTCGATTCATATTGTACCTCAGCCAAGTCACTGACCATAGCTAGGATTTTGGATATTGTACCTCAGCCGAGTCACCGACCACAGTTAGGATTTTCGATATACCTTGGTTGGTCACCGAAACATAACCAGGTGCTGTGCCTCTAGCATGTATTCATATCACAAAATACAGTAACACATATATAGAAATAGTCACATACTAGATGAGAGATAGTAGTTCCTACCTCAAAGTTCTATTAGCCCATTTTTTATGCCTCATAAAACATGTCGCTTTCGGCTTCCGATTTGATCCTAAAATATTAAATGCACAAGAAATAGGTCATAACCTATCCAAGGATCATTTAGATACTTCCATAGTGTTTCTTGTGGTTATATTAGCTTATGGTGAAAGTTTACCAAAATGCCCCTGGGACCTCAGCCTGACTGCACGTTTTTCAAAAAGTTTGACTAAGGCTATCCTGACATATTTTCGCCCAAGGAATCCTCTTTTGAGCTTGGAATTACCAAATTCAGTGTCAATATATGAAATTTCCCTTGACAGTCCTACTTTTAGGGTTTTAGGGGCGCTTTCGTAATTATACTTTTTCGGGCTTTTTTGAAAAAGTGACCAACTGTAACCCCTCCTAATTTTGCCTCCTGAACCCATTAGAATCATCAAATAATTGAAAATCCAACTCTTCCCCCCCCAAATAGATATGTCCAAAATATGTCTCAAGAAAAAGGAAAATTGCACTTTTGTGTTTTAACCTCCAAAGCTTATGTATTTCCACTTCTAATCCATTATCAAGCCATTTAAACACATTCTAACCATGATTCAAAGAAATTTGGGCAGCATAACCCCTTAGGGTTAAGACTTTCCAAATCTACAAACTCAACAAAAATCACCAAATTCAACCATACACTTCAACAATAACAACATACTAGTATGGATTTGAGATTTGTGAAGTTATTACCTCTTGAGTTCTTGAACTTTCTCTCTCTAGATGTCCTCCTCTCTCTCTCTCTCCCTCCTTGAGCTTAATATGTGCTTGCTAAACCATTGATTCCATAGAGGAGAAGAGTTTGGAGAAGATCTTATGCAATGTTACAATAAAATCTTAAGAAATCAACACTTACCTTAAGCTTTCTCTTCTTCCTTCTCTCTAGAGCTTGAGTTTTCTTAAGCCTCTCTCTCTCTCTCCCCCCTCCCTCCTTTCTTGAGCATGAACAAAAATGAAAAGAGAAAGATGAAGTGTTGCTTCGTAAAATCTCACTTGATTTCTCTTCATTTAATAATTGGTGGTAAATTGGATTATGACATCACTTTTGCACCTAAGCCTTATCTTCATCTAATTTATGTCATAATTTCCAATTGAAGTTGAACCAATTCCTTCTGTTTTCCCTCTAGCCCAAAATGTCCAAACTCAAGCCCTCACAAACCAAATGGGCTTCATCCAACTTATCCAACTATATGCTCAAGTGTTGTACCATAGGGATAATTACAATGTACATGAAATATTATTTTAACATAATTAAGCATGTGCTCAACTTTAACAATTATAAACTAATCTTTTACCTTAGGATAATGATAATTGGCAAACTTATGAGCCAAATAATTATTTCTCCCTCCTATTTCATTATTTCACAATTTATACAATCACCATTACATCTTTCTTTTTCAAATTCGCAACAATTAGCAATTTTGGCAGATTTTCTGACCAAATTTTGAAAAATTATAACTAAATTTATAGACATCATTTCAGAGCGATTCTAAAGGCTATGGAACCCTTATTGAGTCTAGTTTCAAGGAAAAATATAGCCTTTTACTGTCTGGAAGCATATTATTCCCAAATTTTCAATCTTTGCATGTTGTTCCAGAAAATAGTCAATTTCGCTGGGCAAACTTCAAAAATTCATAACTCTTTGTACTTAGCTTCAGTTGATTCATATACCTATCAAATTAAAGCTTAGGATGCCTAATTTCACCCTTTAAAATTTCATAATTTTTTTCTCATCATTTGGTTTTCCAAAACCATATAATAAACTCACTGCCTCGCAAGCGATTTCACTGAAAACAGTGTTCACCTTTCAATTTTCAATATTTAATTCCTTTGGCCTTAAATATTCACCATTTTATTGAATATATAAAATAATCACAATACATTCTTGGTGAATAAAATTTCGGATTTTACACTTGTTACATGTAATAGCATCCCAAGGATCCCTCCTTTAGGTCCAAATTGGCTCACAACTTGTTCAACTTACGTGTACTCGTAAAGCCACAATTTTGGTCAAAATTGTGGCTTTTACTCAAATTTTCCATAAATTCATATTTGTTTGATCAAAATATTCCAAATATATTTTTTCCTTTTATTTTCCTTAATTAATTGAAATTAACTTCAATTAATTGGAAAATAATTAATTTTGTGCTAATTTGGCAAAACTTACGATTTTGTCATTACCTCTTTAATCTAATTTCTTTTCTTCTTTTTATTTGGTCAATTTTTATTTATTTTTGGACCAAATATTTTCTCTATTATTTCTCCATGACCTTGATTTTGGGCTTTTTAAATTACCCATATTAATTCCATAATTATTTTTACCCATTTTATCATGAAAATGAACATTTGTAAAATTCATAATTCCAAATTCACAAATATTTACCATTTTATTGAATTTCTCAAATAGTTACAATATATTTGGTAAATATAAAATTTGGGGTGTTACAGCAAACTCAAGTTTAAGAAAGCTCGGATCGTGAACTTCAATTGTAAACTTGTAAAAGCTTACTTGTATTAATAAATAGGTTTTAAAAGTATATAATAAAATTATAAAAATGACAATAATTTAATTTAAATATATTTTGAATATGAAAAATTGAAATTAAATTCATTATCATTTATAATTTATCATATCCATAAAAAAATTTCTATGAATTTCATGCATAAAGTCATTAAACATGATCAAAACGAACAAACAAACCTGAATTTAAGAGCGAGTTGACACAATTTTACAAAGTAAAAATGTAAAAACATTAAGCTCTATGTGTAAACTCACGACTTTAATTAAGTTTATGGCTAGCATGAGTTTAAGTACAAACTGACACAATTTTATAAGCTAAAATGTAAAATTGGTAAACTTGGAAAATCAACACACGAGTTTGACAACAATGTATGACCCAATGTGAGATTGATGAATAATATTAGTAGATGTCTTACCATATTACCCTTCACTTCTTTTCCCCAAAGCCACCCCCTCTGTTCCCCCTTTTTTTTTTTTTTGCAAATGAATTTAATTAAAGTAAACAACAACAAAACATTAACATTGAACACACAAAACAAGAAAATGTTTGAAATCTCACAAGAACTATCTGAATTTATTTTAGTTATTTGGATTGGATATATGTATCTATTCTTATTACACACAGAGGGAGGGAGGGAGGGGAGACTAGGCACAATGGAAGGAACAGAGACAAATTGTAGTACCCTGAGGGCATAGTCCATTAGAGTTGACGTCATAGAACCTAACAGTACCCCTTACATAGATTGTCGGTGAAGCCCTTCAATTTATATGGCATGAAACATACTTTCCCTTCTCCTGCCCTTGCTACCTCAACAGCACCTACACACACACACACACAGATAAAATGAGGTGAGCGATGCGTAAAAATATGGTTATTCACAATTTCAATCTTATTGATATAATGAAAAACATACAAATAACACACACACACACATCACAACCCTAAGCATAATTTTGAAATAACTTTTTTTTACCTATGGTACAATTTCATAGAACTTGTGATAATTGTCAAAAAGAGGCCATCTATGTTGAAACTGACGGCCAAAAAAATTTAGACTAAATACTTTAACCACCATTTTATTTTACCTTAATTACACAGATCTCTCCTCGATTTAAAATCATACATAGTCTAAATCATTAACTCCATTAAAAATATTTTAAAAAAAATATTTTTAACTAATAAAATTTATTTACTAATTTACCCTTAATACTAAATCCCAAATTTTAATTGACAGCTGGTAAATATGACAAACTTTTAAAATTGAGTAATTTTTTTAAAAATTTTGAAGAAAAAATATGAATTGATAAATTTAAATGATTTATACAATCTCTCAAACCTATATAGTTTATTGTATTTGATAGAGAAAAATGTGTTTGATACATATTTTTAGTCATTTAAGAAACTAAAAATAATAAATTTCAATACATATAATGAAAAATTAAAATTATAAATTTTATAATCTCAAAATTAATAAATTTTTAACATATTAGAAAGTTCCAAAAGTTATTAGAATTAAAATTTGGTGGTATAAATTTTTTTGGCCCATGTTTGTGTGGGTTTTTAAATAATTCTAACGTTAATAAAGATGGACATTTTGGTAAAACTAAAGTTTAAAAGTCAAACTTAATGATCAACCAATTATTTATGTGGATGGAAATAGAATCTCAAAATATAAGGGACATTTGTGTAACATACATTTTAATTTTTAATAGAGGTCTATATGGGTTTTCAAAATAGATGGAAGATTTGTGTACTTAAGATAAAACAGAAGGTTGGTTAGAGTATTTTACTAAATAATTTATGATTTATAAACAATATTAATTTTTTAATTTCTTAAAATTTGTATAATACTCTGAGAAAATATGTGAAGTTATATTCAAAGAACAAAATCAGCATAGAAACTACTCCACTTCTCCTATATGCATGTTTCACCGGAATTAAAAAAACACATAAAACATCATTAACCTTGCCTTAAAGTTAGGGTAAAATTGTGATAAAAAATTTACTGATGTGACTTAAAAATGGGACCAAAAAAATACCTTCTCTCTGTGTCTTATAAAAAGGACAAGAAGAATATATGGAGGATAACAAAAGCAGGTTAAGAAACTATATATGCTTACCAGCGGTGAGAAAGAGAAGCACGAAAATGACATAGATCTTGTAGCTCTTCATCGAATCCATATTTGAAGGATATGATACTGGGAGAAATAAGGATAAAGGCTAAGAGAGGTAATCCTCCTACGAAAATGAGTGGAAATGATGCCTGCTTGTTTGTTCCTTAAGTATTTGAGGGTTTATATAGAAGAAATATTAGGCACCCTAATAAACACAAAATCAATCTATAATAAATGATACTCTTTCTGGTCCTAATTATAAGACAACGTTGATTTTTTTGGAGAAATTAAGGAAGTTAATGAAATTACTTTAGAATATCTATATTTTTATTTTTTTCTTCAAACTAGTTAGTTTAACTAATAAATTAATATATAATCAAAGAATACATAACATATAATATGATTAAGTAACTTATTTAACTTCTTAATCTCTCCAAAAAAAGTCAACTTTATCTTTTATTTAGGACCAGAGGTAGTAATAATCACAATAATTGTTATGGTCGCCATAAACAAAATATAGGAATGAAATGAGATCACATTTTTGGGGTGAGATATTTTTTTGAAATTAAATTAAATATTTCAAGAATTCGAAGCACATCTTTGATAGGTCAAAACCTTTTTGCATTTTAATGTGAACGTCGGGTGGTTACAATTCAATAAATAATCATTTTAGTACCAAAGCTGATACATTTTTTGTCCGTTCTTTTTTTCCTTGACCAATGATGATACATACACGAATAAAATGAGCTTTAATTTTGTAACCTACAAAGGATTTTAACTTTTCAAACGGGTATTCCATTCAAGTATCAACGTTTTTTTTTTTTTTGTCAGAGAAGTGTCAATGTTATTTTGGTTTTTAATTCATCAACGTTTCGTATGTTGCTCCTATAACAACCAATAACGTTCTTCTAATTTAATAATTCAAAGTTCAGCTTCTTGGTACTATACTGATGGGAAATGAAATAATGATTTATTAGGATTTTTTATATTTAAGTTATTTATCATTATTAGGGAATATTTGGTTTTTATGTTGACATGATTGTCATCTTTTAGCATTAATTGTAATTTGCATTTAATTTAGAATTCTAGAATGTTCTGTCATCAATTTGGCATCAGAATTTGGTTCCTCCATTACTTTCACTGCCCAACTCTCATCAAAGAAAATCAACCAAAGCATTTTCCTTCTTTAAGTTGTTTTTATTGCTATTATTATTTTTATTATTTTGTTTGTTTGTAATTTCAGTTGAGAAAAAAAAGAGTAGGAAAAAAGGTTGAGAAAAACAAGAGTGAAAAGGGAAAAAAAGAGAAAAAGGACAAAACAATAATAACAAATCATTCCTTAAGAGGAGGAGGAGGAGGAGGTTAGGCAGGTCAGAAACTAAGCTTACGTATCAGTAGTGAGAGAGAAGAATGAAAATGACAAAGATCTTGTAGCTCTTCACGGAATCCATGTTTGAAGGATGTATATGATATGAAATGAAATCACTTTTTAGGTTGCATTTGTATGTGCTTGGACATAAAGATAAGGGAAAATCTCATATAAAGCTATGTAAAATAGGATAGCTCTAGATCTGGTTGGTAAATTCAATAACTCTCTAATTAAGTCATCAACCTAATTTAAGATTTTAAAATGTGGGTAAAATAACTTTAATGCCATCTCCTCTCTCATCTTTAAAGAGTTTCATTTCTTTATAACTTATATTTTTCCAATATATATCAATATTAATTTTTAATAAAATAAAATATAATTCATCTATAGTTTAAATATATTAGTTATCATGTTAAGAACAAAAACTTATAATATTTTTAAGTAAGGAGTTCATTTTATTAACATGAACAATTTTTTTTTCAAAATATATATATGTCATTATAAAAAATATTTTTTAAATAAATATATTAATTATAAATTTTACTATATTTATTTCATATATAAAGTTTTTCTTAGAAATTTTTATATTTCAATAAGCAATTTATGAAATTTTAAGTGCATTTAATATTTTTATCTAAAATATCCTTAGAAATATATCAAAGTTTAACGCCTTTCTAATATAAACAAATAATTAATATTGATCATTCATATTAAGGAATAAAAAAGTTAAAAAAGTGAAATCTCAACAAATTATTTTTTAAAAAACTCCCATTTATACGTTAGGAAAAAATTATTTAGAGTTTGTTTAGATTAATGTTGATAAAACTAGCTTTCATTTCAATTGATTTTTGTAAACTAAAATTTGACAAGTGTTATCCTTTCCTTTTTCTTTTGTCTCACTTGATCAAAATAACTATTTTTTTTTTTAAGAAAAATCAAAATTTTTTATTATATTTTTGTATCTTTAATATCAATTGAATGATTTTTGGTTGAAAAAATCAATTTTTTTAATATCAATTAAATGATTTTTAGTTGGTATGTATCATGGTTCCATTTTTTTTTTTGAATTATTTTTTATGATCCTTTTAGAATAAAAAAAAATCCTTTGATTTAGAAAAACTATATTTTATTTGATTGTATACTAATGTTGCTATATATAGAGTAATAAAGTCATACAGTAATAAAACTCTTTTCAGAGTAAGAGAAGAAATGGGAGGGCATTAAAATTATTTTACCCATATTTTAAAATATCAAATTGGATTAATCATTTATTAAATTTACCAACATAATTTAGAATTTTCCTATTTTAGGTAACTTTATATGGAATTTTCCTAACCATGACTTTAATAATAAAATATTTTCTTACTTTTCTACACATGACATACAGACATATATAAACTATATTTTTTTGGTCATATATATGTAAACTAGATTGAACGCTCATACTTTACAGAGAGTTTGAAGCATGTTGCATTATTTTGTTTGGTGAAAGTCTGATCATTTTTAGCTTATAAATAATATTATTTTTTGTAAATGTTATATTTATTTTATATATATATATATATATATATATAAAATATAAATATACAAATATAGGTTCATTGAATTATTTTCAAAAAGAATTTGATAAAAACAAAACAAAAATTATTTTTTTTGGAACAAAAAAGTTTTTTTTTTTTTTTTTGAATGCAAATCTCGAACCCGCACCTTGCAGTTTTAAAGCATGACTTTAAACCACAAAGCACGAGGCAGCTGGCAAAAAAGAATTATTTTCAAACAGGAAGAATAGTTAATTACATTCAAATTATAGTTTGTGAATATTCATGGCCTATTAAGATTCAAGGAACCTAATAATGACATTAATGAATTGTTGTATCATATTTTCCTCCCAGACCCATTCATCAGTCTAAGTTATTAAGTGTAGGAGCATTCATATGTATCGAATACATCATGAATTTTAAGAAATTTTCAAGATTCGAAGGACCTAATCAAAATTACTGGCCAAAAAAAAAAAAGAACCTAATCAAAATTATTAAGTGTAGGAGCCCTTCTGTTTCAAATATATCATAATTCTTCCACTCTGGGAAATTTTAAACGTAAATGTATGAAAATATGAGTTGTAATATTTGTATTACTATGTTTATTTAATATAATTGAAGGCTTATAATTAGTTGTCCTTCTCAAATTTCTTGTGCGTATATAAATAAAAGTGAATAAAAAATGCTGCTTTTTCCATTTTTTTCTATCCTTTTTTTATTTTTATAAAAATTCTTTATATTTCTAATAGTTGTATGAATTTTATCATTCAAATTTTTTGTCTAAGATATATATTTGGTCATCTAAATTCACATCAAGTTTTATTTTGATCCCGTAAGTTTAAAAAGAACACTTTTAGTTATTTAATCATAACACTATTAGTTTTATTTAATGCAAAATACTGATTAAGTAAATTTACACCCTGATTCTGCAACTAAATATTGATAATCTTGCTTAAATTTCAAAATATAAAAATGACTATATTAAGGAATTAAAACTTGATCATATTTTGTCAATATCTAATTGCAGAATCATCATTTAAATTTGTTGGGTTCACATTTTCGGTTAAATAAACTAACAATATTAAGATTAAAGAATTACATATGCACTGTTTAAATTTATAGGACTAAACTGAAACTTAATGTAAATTTAGATGACCAAACATATACTTTAACCTAATTTCATTGATTTTCTTCCTGTAGTAGTGGATTATTATATACTACCTGATTAAGTGTTCCTAACAATTATTAATTCCTTCGATATTTTTCCAAATAAAAGTAGTTTATTATGCTTATTTGATTACTTATAACCTTCTAATTATTTTATACTCTATATCTCTAATATATATGTCTTTGTGTGTGTGTGTGTTGCCAGTTTCAAGCATGACGATTTGTGTGAATTCATTGTCACACCCTTATCTTATTTTAACTTATTTTAAAATATTTGCGGAAAACGATACACGGTTCGGTAGGTAATACAGGAATAGCATAATTATATTGATAATAAGTGTATGATTACAAAAATTCCCCATAAGAATTCATACTTGATAATCACAATTCATGTAGCCGTGCAGAGCTACTTGGGTGTCTAAACTCATTTTAGTGAAACAAAGACATCTTCTCGTCTTCATTCCACCACTGCAATCCCCTTCGTATGGTTCTTTTCATTATTCTCAACATATCTTCTATCTTCTTTGTCTAAATTGTTGGTAGGGGAGGGTGATAATCTAGAGAATCTCAGTAGGAAAATAGTACCAATATGCATGCAAGATAAGTATTTAATGCATAACATGCTTGCATTACATAACTCATACTCACACAATAACATATCTGCGTGCTTAATGTTTCAAACAACATACTTATAGCCATAGCATAAATAGAAACAGAGCTTCAATCATTCATATATGTTTCACATAATCAAGTAAAGCAATAACATGTATCAATACACCATCACAAATATCAAATACATGCAGGAGAAGTAAGTTCCTTACCTTAACCCTTTTCTGCCTCATAAAGTGTGCCAACGAATGGACTCTCAAATCGGTCCTAAAATGTCAAATGTACCAGTTTAGACATTTCTATAGTGTTTCTAGAGGTTATATGAGTCTATGTTGAAAAATGATCAAAAATCCCACGAGGGACCCTGGCCCCGCCAAACCCGGTCCGACCGCACTTTTCTCAGAATTTCGACTATGACTATCCTAACATATTTTTACTCAAGGAATCCATTTCCAGATTTGAAATTATCAAATTCACTACCAAAAGACAAAATTGCCCTTGGCAGCCACGCTTTAACGGTTTTAGGGGCGTTTTTGTAATTATGCTTTTTCGGGCTTTTCTGAAAAAGTGACGAACTGTAACCCCACCTAATTTTCCCTCCTGAACTTAATGGAACCATCAAAAACACCAAAATTCAATCCAAACAAGGCCTAAAGCAGACCTGGGCGAAATTCTATAAAAATTGGAGAAAATGGAGTTTTATGATTTCAATCTATAAAACACCTTCTTATCACCTTTAATCACTTGTTTAACCACTTACTTACACTTCGCACATGATTAATCCAAATTTGGGTAGCACCTCCCCTTAGGGTTTGAGCTTCCCAAAATCACAAAGTCATAAAAACCAAGCCAATAACCACAACAACAACAACAACAACAACAACAACAACAACAATACATCAAGAGAATCAAGGTTCTTGAAGTTACCATGGATTTCTTCACTTTGTCTCTCTAAATTGTCCTCCCTCTCTCCCTTAACCTTGGGATTTTGCTTGCTACACCATAGGTTTCATGAAGAATAAGGGATTAGGGAAGCTATTTTACAAGTTAGAAAGCTTAATCTCTTGGAAACACAACGCTCACCTTTGATTTTTTGGCTCCTCAAGCTCTCTTGTTCCCTTAAGACTCCAAGCTTCTCTTGAACTTTCTCTCTCTTTCTCTCTCTATTTGGTGGAAAATGACAAAAATAAAGAAGGAAAGGAAATGACTAAGTCTTAAAATATCTCTTCATCTCTTTTTAGGATATTATATTTTATTAAGTTATGACATGTGATTGGTACTTGTCCTTATCTCCTCCTTCCCCCCATCTCTCTCTCGTTCTTGATGTGAAATGAGCAAGAAAGATGAAGCATGGGCTTCAGAAAATATCTCTCATTTTCCTCTTAATTAATAAATGATAGGATAATGAAATATGATATAAGCCCTGTACTTAAGTTTATCCTCTTCCAACTTGTGTCATAAGCCTCCAATTGCAATTGAACCAATTCTCCTCCATTTGGTTAGCTAAAAAAAGTCCTAAGGGCCCTTAATGCACACCATTTGGCTTTCATTCCATTACTCAAACTAAATGTACCAAGAAATCATATTTTAATCCAATTTCCACATGTGTTCATCTTTAACAATTCTAATTTAATCTCTTGACTTTAGATGATGCCACTTGGCATATTTATGAGCCAAATAATTATTTTTCCCTTATATTTCTTTATTCCACAATTTACACAATTGCCAACACATTTTATTTTCCAATTTTCAGAGAAGTTGGCCTTCTTGTTAGATTTTCTGCCCTAACTTAGAAAAATCATAACTAATTTTGTAGATATCGTTTCGGAGTGATTCCAAGCCTATAGAACCCTTATTAAGTATAGTTTCAAGGAAAAATATAGACTTTTGCTATCTAGAATCACAATATTTCCCATATTTTCAATCTTTGCATGTTGTTCCAGAAAATGATCAATTTCATTAGGCAAACTTCAAAAATTCATAAATTTTTGTATATAGCTCTAATTGATTCATATTACGCATCAAATTAAAGCTTAGAATGTCTACTTTCACCTCGTAAAATTTCATAATTTTTGCTCTTCATTAATCTTCCAAAAGCTTATGACAAGCTCACTGCCTCGTAAGAAATTTCACTGGAAGCATAATCACTTTCTTCAAAAGTCATCATTTTATTTTCTTTAATGCCCCAAAGATAAAAGAAACATTAGAGAATAGATTTAGAACACCTGCTAAACTGGGAATTAGCAACCTCTTAATTTAGGCTTATTCCCATGCCTCCAATCTCAAAATTCGGGATATTACATTTCTCCCCCCGTTCAATAAATTTTGTTCTCGAAATTTGGACATCTACAACTTGTGGATCCCTTCTTATCACTCAATCCATCCCTTTTTCATGTGTAGGCTCACAAGTTGTGCAACATAATGATCATATCACTACAAAAAAAACGTGATTTAGTAGCGGTTAAAAATAGGTATTCGTAGCGGTTCTAACCGCTACAAACTATATTAGTAGCGGTTAGAAAACCCGCTACTAAATCGTACGTTGCAAGCGGTTTTGTAGCGGTTATATAAAACCGCTACTCAATCAAAAATAACCGCTACAAAGTTTGTAGCGGTTAATAGTAACCGCTACAAAATCAAGAGATATTTGTAGCGGTTATATAACCGCTACAAATATGAAAAATTTTATTTAGAGTGAATTTTTTTTTGTAGCGGTTAAAAAACCGCTACAAATATATAAAAATGAAAATTTGTTAAAAATGACTTTTTTCATGTCAGTTGTCAGTCCCCGAGAAGTAGTGGTATTTGCCCACAAACACTTGAACAGCGTCACGGTGAAACGGCCTTGATAATTAAGCTCGACCACATCAAGAAGCTTGCCATAGTAAGGGACGCCTCCGAACTGCATGTTGGCGTCACTGCTGCTCGCATAACTCCTTGTCCCAAATGTGCCATAAACACCCGAATTCTGTGTTTGCAATCCCTGATCCCGTGAAACCGTGCAAAACTTAAAACCATTGACATTGTATGCTGTAAACCGTTTTGCATGATCAAGAGGGCCGATTGCGAGAGCTCTGAAATCCGGTGAGTGTGGGTTGTGGTCATTTAGTATTCTGCGAGCAAACCAGCCCGGGAATTCTCTGTGGACCCTCCTATCAACTTCCGAGGATGTCTGTGTACGGATCCTGAGCTGACGCTTGACATGACTTCTGAATTCCCTGCAATTAATAATGGAAAGGCGTTAGTGAAATGAAAGTGAGAAATGTTACGAAAGATATAGATCGAATAACGTAACATACATGTGAGTGTACAATTCTTACCGTATGAAAGGCTCAACTTGAGTGCAATTAATCAAGACATGTCTATGTGCTTGGAACTTCTCAATTGCCGTTAGTTTGAAGTTCTCAGTTGCTCCAACTGGTTTACCAACACGAGGGATAAATTCTCCTGATGTCGGCGCAGGTTCAGGACAATCGTCAACACGAGGCGAGCGGTTGAAAGCCGTCTCAAGATCATCAAAGTACCTTGAGCAAAAATATAACACCTCATCCCCTATATAGCCTTCAGCTATACAACCTTCTGGCCACGCCTTATTCCTCACGTAAGATTTTAATTTCCCAAGGAACCTACGAAGTACATAAGAGAAAATTTATATAAAATGATGAAAAGGACGACGAGCAAACATTAAATACAGACAATAAATGAAAGCACATATATAAAATGAGTACCTCTCAATCGGATACATCCAACGATATTGTACTGGTCCAGCGAGCTTTGTTTCATGAACGAGGTGGACTGTGAGGTGAAACATCACAGTAAAAAAGGACGGAGGAAAGATCATCTCCAAGTGACAAAGCGTAAGAATGATTTTCGACTGCAGCTGATCGAGCTCCTCAACGATCAAAACCTTAGAACACAACTTCCGAAAGAAAGAACAAAGTTCCACCAAAACGATGGAAACATCGGGAGGAAGTGTATTCTTTATAGCCAGAGGGAGTAACTGCTGCATAAGAACATGTGAGTCGTGACTCTTCAGGCCAGCAACCTTTCGAGCCTGCAAGTCGACACATCGAGAAATGTTGCTTGAATACCCATCAGGAACTTTTAATTTCTTCAACGTCGCGAGGAACACATCCTTGTTCGGTTTTGTGAGGGTAAACTTTGCCGGTGTAAATCTGTCATTCTCATCTGGCCAAGCGTCTTCACGAACTCCCATGTCGCGTAAATCTTTCCTAGCTTGAAGGTGATCTTTTGTCTTGCCGGGTTCGTTAAGCAGCGTATACAGCACATTGTCACAAACATTCTTTTCAATGTGCATTACATCAAGACTGTGGCGAAGTAAATTAGATCTCCAATACGGAAGCGTGAAGAAGATACTTATCTTCTTCCACTGCTGAGGCGCCGAAGTCCTGCGCGTCTTTTGGCGAGTTTGTGCTGAACCGTCGCTTTTTCCAAACTCGACGTCAACATGCTCAAGCTGCTGTAAGATATCTGTACCGGACAAATCCTGTGGTGGTCCTCTTTTCTCTGGTTTCCCATTGAAGCGATTCCGTTGCAATCTGAACTTATGCGTTCCATCGAGAAACCTCCGATGCCCCATAAAGCACCACTTTCGGCTGTAGGGAAGGCGCAGTGCGTCAGAGTCGAAATTGCAAGCCGGGCACGCCGACCCAGTATGCACGTTCCAACCAGATAATGTGCCAAGGCCAGGAAAGTCACTGATCGTCCACATCAAGGCTGCACGCATGTTGAACAAAGTCTTGCTGTGAGCGTCGTACGTCTCCAAGCTGACATTCCACAGGTCAAGCAATTCCGCAATAAGCGGTTGGAGATACACATCGATGTCATTGCCCGGTGCCTTTTTGCCTGGAATGATCATAGACATAATGAAAGAGCTTTGTTTCATACACATCCAGGGGGTAAGTTGTAGGGAACTAAGACTACCGGCCAAATGCTGTAACTTGTGCTAAGATTCCCGAAAGGATTGAAACCGTCGGTCGCCAACGCAAGCCGGACATTTCTGGGGTCAGTCGCAAAATCTGGAAAGTCGTTGTCAAACGTTTTCCAAGCAGCTGCATCCCGCGGATGTCTTAATTTACCGTCTTCGTTTTTATCAACGGCATGCCACCTCATGTGCTCAGCAGTTTTAGACGACATAAATAATCTTTGTAGACGAGGTTTCAAAGGGAAGTACCTGAGAATCTTTGCAGGTTTCTTCTTCTGCTTTTTCCCCTTCCGAATTGTCTTGTACCTCGATGTGTGACATCTCTTGCACGTCTCCCTGCTGGAATCGTCTCCCCAATACAGCATACAATCATTTGGGCACGCATCAATCTTTTGATAATTCAACCCCAACCTGTTGATGATCTTCTTGGCCTCGTAGAAGGTTGTGGGAATCTCGGCGTCGGGGAATGCATCTTGTAATAAGTCGAGCAACATCGACATTCCCTTATCCGTGATCCCACACAAGCACTTGATATGATACAATTTGATCAAGAAAGATAATTTAGAATATTTGCGACAACCTTGATATAAAGGACGATCTGCCTCATCCATCAAGCTGAAAAAATCCCGAGCTGCTTCATTCCCCATAAAAGCCGGCTCAGAGCCGTTCACTTCTTCGTTGAAGTTGTCGCCTTGAAATCCAAACGCATCACGCACAGCATCATTCACAGGATCATCTTCATCTACTTGAACGCCTACTTGAGAACTTCGAGGAAGAGCCTCGTCATATCTAACGCCGTGGTTCTCACCATGAACTGCCCAGAACGTATAGTCCTCAGGGAAAGGCTTCACAAGCAAATGTTCCTTCACAACATTTCGTGGATGCCACTTCTTGAACTTGCATTTCCGACACGGACAGACGATCTTGCCGTTACAGCTGGCGTGAGTGAATGCGAAATCTAAGAAACTGTTTAATCCATACAAATATTCAGGAGAATTGCGCGGCAACTTTATCCATGATTTATCCATAGCTACAAGTGAGAGAGAAGAAAGTATAGAGAAGAAGATGAGTGATAAGATAATTACGAATGCCTAGAACCTTATATTCTGAAAATCCAACGTTTATCATTTTGTAGCGGTTATTAAACCGCTACACCAACCGCTACAGAAATTCCAACGTTTATAATTTTGTAGCGGTTACATATATAAAACCGCTACTAATATTGAAGCCGTTAATTGGTGGGAAATTCAAAATGTACTTGTTGGGTATTAGTAGCGATTTTATATCTATAACCGCTACTAATGTTCAACTTATTAGTAGCGGTTATCTATATAAAACCGCTACTAATATTAAAGCCGTTGGACATTAAATATAAAAATAATTTTCTAATTTGTAGCGGTTATACATAAGATAACCGCTACAAATGTGCACAGAGGCGGCAATTTTGAAAATTCAAATGATTTGACTGTTTGTAGCGGTTATTAGTGTATAACCGCTACAAATTTACTTATATATGTGTAGCGGTTTCTGAAGAGAAACCGCTACAGATATATAAGTAAATTTGTAGCGGTTATTGTTTCAAAACCGCTACAAATATACATTTATAAATGTATATATAATTTATTTTTTTTAAAATATATTTAAAAAAATAAATTACATATATATTTAATTTATTAAATTATTATATATTTGTAGCGGTTATGTACTAATAACCACTACAAATATATACATTTGTAGCGGTTTTACCCAAAAACCGCTACAAATATATACATTTGTAGCGGTTTTAACCTAAAACCGCTACAAATATATATATAATTTTTTTTTTAAATTTAGATTTAAATCATTTATAAATTATTTCAATGCGATATATTAATATAAATATAATTATATAAAACACAATAAGAAAATTCTGAAATAAAATCTCATAAATATTTACAAATGTTTAAAAGAAAATAAAATGTCCTAAACTAAGGAGCTGGGGGCTGATCCTCTGGTGCTCCCTCAGGTGGGGCTCCCTCAGATGCCGCTGGATCGGGCCGCTGCACAGACTGAACCGCACCATCGTCATCAGCAGGAGGAGGAGCAGTAGGAGGAGGAGCAGTACTCGGGACGACGTAGTGAGGGACAGGGGGGACCGCTGGATGCTGCTCGTCCGGGAACAGCCGACCCCATGCTCGATCGAGCATAGTGTTCGCGATCTCACGCCACTGCGTCTGCTGCGCGTATATAGCGTCTGCGTGGATCTGCAGCTGCTGCTGCTGCTGCACCTGCATCTGCTGCGCCATCTGCTGCTGCAAATCTGACCGCAGCTGGTCAATCGACTCGTCCCTCCGACGTCTGACCCCTCTAGACGTGCCAGCCTCAGACGCGGCGCTCCTGCCGTAGATCATGCTGGGTCTGGCGCCTATCCCCATCCCCCGCACTCGTCCGGGGTGCTCAGGCTGACTAAGGCCCGCCTTCAGAGGAGCCGTCGGGTCCACTGACCCCTGTGACTCCTCAGGCTGGGTCTGTCGCAGCTCAGCCTGCGACTGCTGCATCCGCTCCTGCCATTTTATGAAACAATTAATAATTACAATTTTTCATTATTAACTTGGTATTATAAAAAATATAATATTAAATTAACTTACAATCGCCGCCTCTGCCTGCTGAGAGGTCGCAGTCCCGTCACGGTATCTGTGTGTGATGGCGTACAGCTCCGCATAGTCCTTCTGACGGTTCTCCTGCTGTGCCTTCGTCTCCTGAAACAATTACAAAACAATAATTAGTGTTATGAATTAATCAGCTAAAAGTAAGTGAAGTACTTGAAAAGTTACCAGCTCGCTGTAGGTCACAGCAAAGGTCTTCGATCCTGCTGTGTGGTGGATCGTCTGCTGCGTGGTGGATCGTCTGCTGCGCCCGGTTCGCGGCGTTCCTCCGAGCAAGCTCCTGGAAAAAAAATTAAATGTATTATAATTTAAAATTAAATACAAAATAAATTGATATTATAATTTAATATTTAACAATTACAAAATTATATATCAAAAATCTAATAAATACATTACCTGCGCCTCAGGGCTCCTCCTGAACTGGACGAAACGCGCCCAGTCGTTCGGCGGCACGCCGTCCGGTACGCTCTCCTGCAGCTGCTCCAGAGGCATCGTCCCGTCCCTATCCACACTGTGGAAGAGACGGTTCCTCCTGTTCCTCCAGGCGTCGCCTATCTTCACGAGGGCGTACCTCTTCCGGTTGGCCCGGACGGCAAACCGCAGCTGAAAAAAATACATTTAAATATCAATAATACTAAAAATCATAATTTAAAAAAGATAATTAAATAGAATTAATTAAAAAAATATTAATTGAATAGTTTTAATTACCTGAATCACCTCCTCCCAAGCCTGATCCTTCGGCCCCCTCGGAATGTGCCTCCACGTCGAGAAGTGAACGGGGAACCGCATCCAATTCGATCCCAGATCGCTCAGGAAGCGGTTGAGCAGGTGACCCCCATTGTGGATCGGCTGGTCAGTGCCCTCGTTCCACGGCACTACAACTCGCAGGGACCGGTCCATGCTGTTCAGACCGGCCACATCCAGCCTCCTCGTCGACACGTTCCCCTGCTCATCTGCACAGTTGACCGCACGTTAGATAAATTATAATTCAAAGTTAAAAAGTTAAAAAATTAAAAAATTAAATAATTTACCTTCGACCTGCACCTCAAACCCAGTGGACCGCGAAGACGACCCTCGTGGGTTGTTCTGCTCCCGAGCCTCTTCCTCATCGAGGAACTACTCCATCTCCCTGAACCCACTAATCGGGATCTCGAACTCCTCCTCGTTGAGGAAGTCCTCAACGCTAATCTCTGGCACATCCACCTCAGGCATCTCAGCTGCGGTCGTCGCCTGTGGGATCGTCTGCGGTTCCTGTGGAGGGATGGGCTGAGATGCCTCGGTAGCCCTGCCTGCGCGCTGCCCCCTCCCTCTGCCCCCTGCCCGGCTGCTGCCACCCCGTAAATTCGGTCTGGGGACCTCAGGGGCCTTCCCCTTCCCCTTATCCTGTCCTGAAGCCATATCAACTGTACAAATTAACAAAAAATTAGTCACATTATTATGCAAAAATATAATAAAATTACAAATATAAATAAAATACGTGTTATATACGTACCTCAAGTGTAAATACTGCGGAATATTGACCAAAAACTCCTATAGAGACGTCTGAACGCTCAAATCTCGAAGAAATCACTCAGAGAAACCTCAGGAAACAAAATGAGTAAACGGAGAAATGAAGGAGGTGGGGGGTTTAAATAGGCCAGTAATTAGTAGCGGTTATTAAAAATAACCGCTACTCTAACCGCTACAAATAATTAAATTTGTAGCGGTTCTACAATAACCGCTACAAATCTTCACAACGTTTGAAATTCTGTAGCGGTTATTGCCCAAAACCGCTACAAATTTGGAGTCTCTTGAAATTCTGTAGCGGTTTTGGGCAAGAACCGCTACAAAATTCTGACCTTTGGTATTTTGTAGCGGTTATTGTGCATTAACCGCTACAAAATAACCGCTACAAGTTTTGGCGGGAATTTCGCGCCAAATTTGTAGCGGTTTTTTGTAGGAAACCGCTACAAATATTCTTGCCGCTACAAATTTGTAGCGGTTTATGTGAAAACCGCTACAAATGTCATAATTTGTAGCGGTTTAATATAACCGCTACAAGTCCACCGCTACAAAATACCTTTTTTTTTTGTAGTGTATAATTGAGGGTCATTGCCCCTATTCCTCGATTCACTGCCCATCACATTTCTTAATTCATTTGCCAGCCTGTGGGCACACTGGTCCACTAGGTCTTAAGCCCAAGCACATACAATTAACATGCTTCCACTGTGCCATTCTGATGTTTAATACTATCTAATACATTATAGATGGGACTACATGGTCTGCTCACACTTATCTTAATTCCTCAGTTGGATCCTACTAGACCTTTATAGTAACCCCTACTTGTTCCGTAATTCGGTTTGGTCAGAAATGTTCAGGGCCAACTACTGTTGCAACCCCTACTTGTTCTATAATTCAGTTCAATATACCCATAGGCGCCATACTTAGGTTATGCTCAGTGTACCCATAGGCACTATGTTCGATAGTGGGTGCACTATATTAGATGTGCCTGAAGGAACTATTTTGAAGTACCCGAAGGCACTATTCATCAGTTTCAGTAAGTCCACCCACTATCAGTAAGCCCAATCCAAGCCCAAGGGATATGTTTCTGGATTCATCCGTTTCGGTAAGTCCACCCCCTGTCAGTAAGCCTAATCCAGGCTTAAGGGACATGGTTCCGGATTCATCAACTTCAATAAGTCCACCCCTTATCAGTAAGCCCAATCCAAGCCCAAGGGATATGGTTCCGGCCTTGCCTATAAGCCCTCTAGGCCCAAGGCGGGATATCTACGCCCCCCCTTTACGCATTTCTTTCACCACTGTAGGACTCGAAGGTACTACTTGGGGGTAAGTAGAAACTTTACATGAGACTTGCTACCATTAGGCCAATATTCATCAGTTTAAGTTTTAGTTCGATTTAACGTATCTTGCATGTAGGATTTTACAGCCAGGGTCTCTAACCCAACTTTTAGGTTCATCATGAAATATAGAACCTCAATATCACACAAATTGGAAATCATTTTCCCCAATTACACCCAATAGGTTAGCTAAGAATCAGAATCAATAGTATCTATTCTAACCTTCACAGTATTTAGGTATTATCCTCAAAACATTGCTAAAGGGTCAACATTATCAATAAGGTTCAAACTTCCATCATGGAACAGAACCATAGTGCAACCATTTCACATTTCAAACTAAGCACGATTCAGCTTAGATTTAATTCAAACCTATCCTCAACCTTTAATATCATCATTTTGGATCCTTTAGAATCGATATACGGCATAATCACCACTAATTATACATCACCGTACATCAACCTACATACCTTTAACACCACAGTGTTACTACAGATCATCACTCAGCATGGAGAAACCTTAAAACATTTACTACACCTTATTTTTCATAACCCCATCGAATGGATCTTTCTGGGCAGTATTTACTGCAACAGAAATGTCCTGATTTCAAAATCAATATTTATATCATCATTATCTCCATGCGTCAAGCATCCTTTAAATCATCTATCTTAAATGATCATTAGTTATGGAGAAACCTTAAGACAATTACTATTCCTTAAGCTTTCATGACCTTATCAACTCAACTTCCTAGGGGGTCACCTATCCTAGATTACCCTAGGTCGAGTACGCTTAATTTTCATGCCGCCTTGTAAAAACGCAGATATCGGCTTTATCTGCTTCCAAAAATCATGCCTATTATCTCCAGGAATCAAAATACTGTGTATGGTTTGCGTATCAGTGCTAATACATTCGCAATATCAATTTTGATACTATTATCAGAATTGTTACTACTGGTGTTCTGATACTATCATTGCGTGCATTGATTCCTCTATTTAGTGCACTAGTCCTACTAATATTGCCGATTGGGCACTGGTACACCTCTGCGAGCACTGATACTACTACTTTCTGATACCATCCTGATACCACTGATACCATACTGATATTATCTCCAGGAGCACTAGTACCACTAATACTACTATTTGGGTACTGATATCACCTCTGAGTGCCTTGACACCCCTGTTCCTTGATACCACTGATACCCTCCTGATGCCGCTGGTACCCTCTTGATACCAGTAATACCCTTTTTAGTTTGGTATTACACCACTTGCTGCACTCCTGGTACTCGTTATTTTTCAAGGCTGGTTCACCAATTGTGAAGATACACTCCTTTAGTACCTCCCTTCCGTGCATATTTCCTATCACTGTGTAATCACGACCATTTCAGTATACTATTTTGTTGCCCGAACCGTCACTCTCCTTGAACCGTTTTCAGCACCTCCAGAACCACTTTTGGCTCCTCCAGAACTGCTTTCGGCTTTGATACCAAAATTGTTACACCTTTATCTTATTTCAACATATTTCAAAGTATTTGCAGGAAATGATGCACGGTTTGGTAGGCAATATAGGAATAGCATAATTATACTGATAATAAGTGCATAATTGCAAAAATTCCCTATAGAAATTCATACATGATAATTGCAATTCATGTAGCCGCGCAGGGCTACTTAGGTGTCTAAACTCATCCTAGTCAAATAGAGACATCTTCTTGCCTTCATTCCACCATTGTAATCCCTTTCGTACGATTCTCTTCATTGTTCTCAGCATATCTTTTGTCTTCTCCTATCTAAATTGTTTGTAGGGGTGAGATTCGAGAGAATCTCAATAGGAAAACAGTACCAATATACATGCAAGATTAGTGCTTAATGCAGGACATACTTGCATTACATAACTCATGCTCACACAATAACATATTTGTGTGCTCAATGTTTCAAACAACATATTTATAGCCATAGTATAAATAGAAACAAAGCTTCAATCATTCATATATATTTCACATAATCAAGCAAAGCAATAACATGTATCAATACACTAGCACAAATATCAAATACATGCAGGAGGTAAGTTCCCTACCTTAACCCTTTTTTGCCTCGAAACGTGTGCCTTGTAAAGTGTGCCAATGACTGGACTCACAAATCAGTCCTAAAATGTCAAATATACCAGTTTAGACACTTCCATAGTGTTTCTAGGGGTTATATGAGTCTATATTGAAAAATGACCAAAATGCCCTGGGGGACTTCAACCACACCGTACCTGGTCTGACCGCACCTGGTCCGACCGCACTTTTCACAGAATTTTGACTATGGCTATCCTAACATATTTTGGCCCAAGGAATCCATTTCTGGACTCAAAATTACCAAATTCACTACCAAAAGACAAAATTGCCCTTGGCAGCCCCGCTTTAACGGTTTCAGGGGTGTTTTTGTAACTATGCTTTTTTCGGGCTTTTCCGAAAAATTGACCAACTATAACCCCACCTAATTTTCCTTTCTGAACTCAATGGAATCATCAAAAACACCAAAATCCAATCCAAACATGGACCAAAACAGATCTGGGTGAAATTCTATAAAAATTAGAGAAAATGGAGTTTTATGATTTCAATCCATAAAACACCTTCTTATCACCTTTAATCACTTGTTTAACCACTTAATTACACTTCCCACATGATTAATCCAAATGTGGGTAGCACCTCCCCTTAGGGTTTGAGCGTCCTAAAATCACAAAGTCATGAAAACCAAGCCAATAACCACAACAACAACAACACATCAAGAGAATCAAGGTTCTTGAAGTTACCTTGGATTTCTTCACTTTATCTGTCTAAATCATCATCCCTTTCTCCCTTAACCTTGGAATTTTGCTTGCTACACCATGGGTTTCATGAAGAATAAGGGATTAGGGGAGCTATTTTACAAGTTAGAAAGCTTAATCTCTTGGAAACACAACACTCACCTTTGATTTTTGGCTCCTCAAGCTCTCTTGTTCCCTTAAGACTCCAAGCTTCTCTTGAACTTTCTCTCTATATATATATATATATATATATTTGGTGGAGAATGATGAAAATTAAGAAGGAAAAGAGATGACTAAGTGTTAAAATATCTCTTCATCTCTTTTTAGGATATTGTATTTTATTAAGTTATGACATGTGATTGGTACTTGGCCTTATCTCCTCCTTCCCTCTATATTTCTTAAGGCTTCTCTCTCTCTCTCTCTCTCTCTCTCTCTCATTCTTGATGTGAAATGAGCAAGAAAGATGAAGCATGGGCTTCAGAAAATATCTCTCATTTTCCTCTTAATTAATAAATGATAGGATAATGAAATATGACATAAGCCTTGTACTTAAGTTTATCCTCTTCCAACTTGTGTCATAAGCCTCCAATTACAATTGAACCAATTCTCCTCCATTTGGTTAGCCAAAAAAAGTCCTAAGGGCCCTTAATGCACCCCATTTGGGCTTTCATTCCATTACTCAAACTACATGTACCAAAAAATCATATTTTAAAACAATTTCCACCTGTACTCCTCTTTAACAATTCTAATTTAATCTCTTGGCTTTAGATGATGCCACTTGGCATATTTATGAGCCAAATAATTATTTTCCCCACCTATTTCTTTTTTCCACAATTTACACAATTGCCAACACATTTTATTTTCCAATTTTCGAAATAGTTGGCCTTCTTGTTAGATTTTATGCTCTAACTTTGAAAAATCATAAGTAAATTTGTAGATATCATTTCGGAGCGATTCCAAGGCTATAGAACCCTTATTGAGTCTAGTTTCAAGGAAAAATATAAACGTTTGCTATCTAGAATCACAAGATTCCCATATTTTCAATCTTTGCAAGTTGTTCTAGAAAATGATCAATTTCATTGGGCAAACTTCAAAAATTCATAAATTTTTGTATATAGCTCTAATTGATTCATATGACACATCAAATTAAATCTTAGGATGTCTACTTACACCTTGTAAAATTTCATAATTTTTTCTCATCATTTATTCTTCCAAAAGATTATGACAAACTCACTGCCTTGTAAGAAATTTCACCAGAAGCATAATCACTTTCTTCAAAATTCACCATTTTATTTTCTTTAATGCCCCAAAGATAAAAGAAACTATAGAGAATAGATTTGGGACACCTGTTAAATCGGGGCCTAGCAGTCTACTTAATTTAGGCTTATTCCCAAGCCTCCCAGCATTTTTCATCACCTAAATTCAATTCTAGAGACTAACCATTGCTCCTCGGCAACGACGCCAAAATTGATGTGTGCTTTTCTTGCTAAAGTAGTCAATTAAACTAGGTCCTAAATTTTTATGCAGTTTAAGGTCAACCTAGGTCATTCTCCTAAGGAGCAAGCTATGGGTTTTCTTTATGATTGAAATTTAAGTGACAAAAGATGTAATGGAATGGACCTAAACTAGAATGCAAGACACTATTACCTAAATGCAATTAGACTAAATAAATGTACTAATGCAATTGATTCTAAAATCTATATGAGAAGGAGACTAATCTATATGAATTGGAATGCAATTTTTGAGGTTTTTTATGAAAGTGAATTAAGATGCCATAGAATTCCTCTCTTCACGCCTCAAGCAAGTCACTAGCATTGACAAATATGATTGATCGGTGTTATGGATAAAGAATATTTTAATGTTGGTGGAGCAATTTATTGGTGAATTGGTGGGTGGAATTCGTACAGTGTATACGTGGAAGGAGAAGAATATATATAGGAATGTATGTGTGGCGATGAATTGAGAAAAAGGGTGAGGGAATTTGTCATGATGTGATGAATAGTGCCAAACAGAACTGGAGTTTCAGCGTGATCTCCTTATGTTGGCGGCTAGGTTAATTTAATTAATAGAAGGAAGAGAGAGTTTTTGGGATCCAATCTTGAGCCATGAAAATGTAAGTAGCCCAATAAAGTCCAACCATTAGATTCTCTTTTAACTTCCAAGCAAAATTCTATACCGTAGGATTTTCCAATCTGCTTCTCCTTACCCTACAAGAATCAAATAAAATTGTGATCTATCATATATTTGAAAATATTATCCAATCACAAGATAGCAATCAGAATACTATCAATTTAAGCTAAATATTATCACAATTAATTCATATTTATATTATTTCCCAAAAATTGGCTAACAATCCAAATATTATCTAATAAATCCAAATTATCCAAAATAGCCCCCAAAATAAATGTATAAGGTGGTATAAAATATATAAAATTTGGGATTTATTACTCCCCTCCATTCAATAAATTTCGTCCTCGAAATTTGGACATTTACAACTTATGGATCACTTATTATCGCTCAATCTATCCCTTTTTCATGTGCAGGCTCACAAGCCATAATGATCATATAATTGAGGGTCAGTGCTCCCATTCCTCAATTCACTACCCATCACATTTCTAAATTCATCTGCTAGCCTATAAACACATTGGTCTACTAGGTCTTAAGCCCAAGCACATACAATTAGCATGCTTCCACTGCGCCATTCTGATGTTTCATACTATCTAATACATTATAGATGGGACTACACGGTCTGCCCACGCTTATCTTACTTCCTCAGTTGGATCCCATTGGACCTCGGTAGTAACCCTTACTTGCACAAGTGGCTACCATGTCTCACATAAGCGCGATATTATCCCCAAGGTCGTGGCTTCGAGACGTGGGAAGGTGAAAGGAATGCACAAGGAGGGTGCAGATATTCCTTTCACATGCCCGACTACCCAATGGGCTGGACTAGGGTATGAGTGCCCCGATTACCCAGAAGGGCCGGACTGGGATCTGTCAATAAAAAGCACCCTTTTACTGTCACACATCGGTCCGGCCCTTCTGGGTAATCAGGGCATACACACCCCAGTCCATCCCATTGGGTAGTCGGGCTTGTGAAAGGAATATCCGCACCTCCCTTATGCATTCCTTACCTGGGGGTAAGTACAAGTGTTTGGCAAGAGTTGGTACCATTTAGGCTCAGTGGTACCAACTCTCGCCAAACACTTGTACTTACCCCCAGGTCAAGTGTTCAAGGGTTGGGGAGGCGAAAGGAACGCACAAGGGAGGTGCGGATATTCCTTTCACATGCCCGACTACCCAATGGGATGGACTAGGGTGTGAGTGCCCCCGATTACCCAGAAGAGCCAGACTGGGGTGTGACAAGCATTAAATTAAACAAGGACAAAAAGGTGACGTATTACTAAGAACAATTAATATAATGTATTCACTTTTATAGAAAAAAAAAAGTTTAATAGTATATTCTCATCTTGCTAAACCTAGACATGTCATTTTTATTATTTGACAATTAATTTAAGTCCCCCACCCACACACACATATTTCCATTAATTATCTTATTATCTGTTTGCGTTTCCTTTTTCTTCTTCTCGTTTTTTTTCAAGTGGTAATTACAGAAACGTGAAAGTTGAAATGGAGAGGAACTCAACTTCAAGGCACAATTTTTCTTTCACTTTCATTTAATACCTTTCCTCACGTTACCCCCTCTCTAAAATTTTCTCTCACCACTTCTCTTCCATTCGACACATTTATATACCTCTCATCACACTACATTCACAATTTTTCTTGAATGGAAGACTACTCTACTAATGAAGCAGTCTTTAATTTCATTGAAAAAAAAAAGAACACAACAATAGTACAAATTTAAACTACTTTTTTCTTTTCTGCCATATTAAATACATATCTTTATAGTCCCCCTGTCCTATTTATAAAGCCCGATAACCGAATTACGCAGTTTAAGAAAGTGGTTAAAATTAGTCAAAATAATAAGTATTTCTTGAAATAAACTTATTTTCAAGTATGCCCTTATTCATATGGCGCAAGTAAGAAAGAAAAATAGATTAAACATAAGTACTCCCTCTTGTCCTTTTTATAAAAGTCCAAAATTTGAATTGTTTTAGTTTTTTTTAGAGGAGCCCAACAAGAGTTGTCTAAATATTTAATAAGTTTTTTTGTCATTTTTGCTCCTCATTAATTGCATGTATTGCATTAATTAAAATGTTAATGATATTTATATTTACTCTATTTCTCTCTTACTTGCCCCGTCATAAATGAGGGCATACGGGAAAAAAATTATTCTAGGCATACTCTATTTCAAACTTGTATTTACTTTATTTCTCTTTCTTACTTATTATTTTTAATTAATTTTAACCGTTTTCTTAAGCCGCCTAATTCGATTATCAAACTCTTATAAATAGGGCTGGAGGGTATATCACCAACTTTTTAATTAATGTAATATATTTATATATATATATATATATAATGAGGGGCACAAATGAAAAAAAAAAAATCAATAAATGTTGAGACAAGGTCTTATAAAAAGAACCAAAAAAATTCAATTTTTAAGTTCTTATAAAAAGGACAGGAGCGAGTATTAATTATTCTACAGCCACCAAGGTATCAAAACTCGGACCGGGCATTGAACCGGTAGAGGTACTGGGTTAAGGATCAGTGGGTCAGACTGGGGATAAACTGGAGCTAAACGGGGACCAAACCGGTGAGAAATTGAAAATTTTAGACTTATAGTATGGAATTCTAAAGGAAAAATTTTTAAATTTTTTTTTTTAAAATATGAACCCTGACCAAACTGGTTTACCGGCCGGTCCGGTCCGGGTTTAAGAACCTGGACAACCACTACTAATTTTCTTTCATTCAATCATTTATTATCCATTCTCTTTCATATATTTTTACTCATTCTCTCTCATATACTCTTTTCATACTCCCTTCGATCCTTTTTATAAGCAACTTTCTTTTTCTTGAGGTTGGTCCTTTTTATAAGCAACTTTCTCCTTGTGTCTCAATATTTAAACTACTTTTTCTTTTTCTACCCCTATTAAATACACATCTTTATATTAATTATCTTCCACTCACCACTAATTCTCTTTCATTTACTCATTTATTGCACATTCTCTCTCATATTTTATACTTATACTCTCTCACATTTGTTACTTATTCTCTCCCCTATACCATTTTTATAAATAGAGGCATATTTATAAGAAACATGACATTTTTAAAACATTTATTATTTTTAACTAATCTTAACTGTTAGTTCGTTTTGCGCAATAAAGATAAAATTTGCTTATAAAAAGGACCAAAGGGAGTATATTTGGAAAACATATCACATTTTTTATACATTTATTAGTTTTAACCAATATTAACTGTCAATTCATTTTACATAATCAATATAGTTGTTGCTTAAAAAAAAGTCCTGAGTAGTATATTATAGTTTTAAATGTGCACAAATTTTTCTACTGACCAAAAAATGTTCATAAATTTTTCAGATTCAGAGAACTTAATAATGACTTTCATGAATCATTAATTTTATTTTACTCCCTCTGATCCACAATATAGGGTACTTATAGAAAAATAGCTTGGTCTACAATATAAGTCACTTGTAAGATAATTAATGCTTATTTTTCAGTTTTGCCCATGTAATTAATGCTCATTTTCAATTAGCCCACTCATTAAATATTCAAAACACATTTTCCAACAAGGGTAAAAGTGGGGGAAAAATTCAATTTAGGACATATTTATTGAGTTAACTATCATTTCTTATTTCCCATGAATTAATTGAAGTGCCCTATATTATAGACCAGAGGAAGTATTTTCCTTTTGCATCCATAAATGTGAGTTATTGCGGGCATTAACATTTATATGCACAAAATACAAGATTCATAGACTTTGAGAAATGTACATTAGGATATTAGTAGAGATACAGTCTGCCACTCCCATCTTATTTATAAATCTATTTTAACAAAAAACTTTGGTCCTTATTATAAGTTCTATTTCAGAATAATAAATGCATTCTTTACTTTTTTTTCCATATTAATTACAATAAACAAAAATTTTTATTCATGTTAACTTTTGGAACCAATCATAGATAAGGGAAAAGTTAAAAATTTAACCTATAATTATTGAGTAGCTAACTCTTCTTGGTATTTGAGAGTTAGCTAATTTAGATTTATAAATAGAACCATAATGGTATTAGAATTTACTCCTCTTATTCTATTTATAGGGTAATGACTAGAAAGTGTGTATTCTTTTTTTGTCCTATTTATAAGGTACTTCATTAAAATTTTTACATAAATGCACAATTTTACCATTCATTTATTATTGCACAGATTGTTACTCACTCTAGTCTACAATACACTCCCTTCGGTCCACAATATAAGTCGCTTCTAGAAGAATAACTTGGTCTACAATATAAGTCACTTGGAGAGCAATTAATACTTATTTGTTAATTTTGCCATTGTAGTTAATGTTTAGACATAACTCATTGTATTTTTTCTTTCTCCTTCAAAATTTCATTTATGGGTAAAGAAAAAACTTTATTTCAATTTAAGATAAATTTAATGAGCTAACTACTATTTCTTGGTTTTGATGAATTAGTTGAAGTGACTTATATTGTAGATCGGACCAAGTAAGTCACTTTAACTAATTCATCAAAATTAAGAAATGGTAGTTAACTAATTAAATTTGTCATAAATTGAAAAAAATTCCAACTTTACCCATATCAAATGATCTTTTTAATGAGAGAGGGAAATACAATGAGTCATATTTAAATATTAATTACAAGGACAAAACTGAAAAAAAGGTATTAATTGTGCTCAAAATGACTTATATTGTAGACAAACTAATATTTTAGAAGCGACTTATATAGTATAACGAAGGGAGTATTTTCTTGAAAAATGTGTAATTAAATAGGAGCAAAGTTCAAAAATTGTTGACTTTTCAAGCATAATTAATGAAGTTAAAGTTTTTTCTTAGTATTCCCTCTGATCCTTATTATAAGATACCAATTAACAAGTGTTATTGATTCTTCTTATAAGGCATTTGCTTGTTTCCAAATAGCATTAAATATTTTTTTTCTATGTTTGCCTATATTTAATAAGAGTAGTGGGAGAGAGTAATAATTAAAATGATATTATAGTTTAATGTAATTAGTGAGGGTAATATTAGAAATTATTTAGATTTTATCATAAATTTAATGCTTTTAATTGTTTTTATTGCTTTGTGAGAATTGTTAATTGAGAAAATTGCCCATATATACCTAATTGAAAATTTAATTGCCAAATGGGACCTTTTGCACATAGCGAAAATTGTTTGAATATAAGAAAAGATCTTTTACACATATGGAAGATTGTTTGAACACATGGAAGATATATTGCACATAGATCTTTTGCTCACGGGTAAGATTGTTTGAACACAAAGGAATATCTTTTGCACCTAGGGAAGACTGTTTGAACACAAGAGAAATCTTTTGCATATAGGGAAGATTGTTTGAACACAAGAGAAGGTCACATAAAGGTAATATGATCATTTTACTTCCTATTTTATTTCTCTTAAAGGACCTGGGTACTACAGGTCCCGTTTAACAATTAAGTCTTTATAAAAATATATTTTTTAATTAAAATTTACATAAACAATTAAATTCATTCACTAATTTACCCTTAATACTAAATCCCAAATTTTATTTTTAATTGAAAGCTTGTAAATAAAAAAAATTTTAAAATTTTGAATACTTTTTTTAATTGTATGTACAAAAATTATAAAATTATAAGTTCAAATGACTTATATGCTGGCAAAAAAAAATGACTTATAAAATCTTTAAAACCTATATAATTTATTATATTTGATAGAAAAAATGTGTTTGATATATATTTTTAGTCATTTAAGAAATTAAAAATAAATAAATTTCAATAAATATGGTGAACAAAATAAAATTATAAATTTTATAATCTCAAAATTAATAAATTTTTAACTTATTAGAAAGTTAAAAAACCTATTAGAATTAAAATTTGGTGGTATATTTTTTTTGGCCCATATACATATATAAAAAATTCTAATGTTAGATGGGGGTATTTTGGTAAAACAAAAGTTCAAAAGTAAAACTTAATGGCCCAAAACAAAAATTCAAAAGTAAAACTTAATAGTAAACTAACTGTTTGGGCGTATAAAAATAAATTCTCAAAAAATAATGGAGGTTTGTATAATGTATATTTTAATTTTAAGGGATGTCTTTATGGGTTTTCAAAATATAAGGGAGATCTATATAATTAAGGCAAAATAGAGGTAAGGTTAGAGTATTTTACTCTAGTTTAAATTAAGAGTGCTCTGTAAAATTGAGAAAATACACTTATACAATCATCCTCCTTATTTTTGTCCTTGATAATCAAGAGTTGAGCAAATATAAAAATGTCAAAAAGTAGATGATAATCCTTTAAAAATTTAAAGTGACTATTATTTTGGAATAAAATTAGATAAATGATAATTATTTTTTAAATAGGAGTAAATATAATAATAAACATATTCCGAGAAAAAGACAAGGTATTTGAGTCTGTAAGAAGCTATTCTTACCAGAAATAAACAAGACAAGCAAACAAGTGACCATAATCTAGGTGATTTTAATAGAATCCATGTTTGGATGATATGATTTGAATTAAAAAATAGGGAATGAATGGAATCAAATGTGAGGTAGTTTCTTTATGTAACAATCCAGGACCACACACAGCACCTGCGGCTGTCCGAGACTACACACAGTACCCGGCAAGATTTGTTCCCCCCTCCGCACCACATAAATGCTTAGGGATTTTACTCTTAGGTACTCCTAATTTCCCCAAGAGTCACCTCCCCAAGGACTCAAACCCTAGACCTGAGGGATAAGTCTAAAGCATAAGAGCTCCCTGGTAACCAAGTGTGCTATAGCGCACTTGGCTACCAAGGATCACATAAGGTTTGTACTTGACCCTCAGGTCAAGCCTTCGATCCTTAGAGAAGAAAATCCCTAAGCACATGTGTGGTGCAAATGGGGGGACAAATCATGCCGGGTGCTGTATGTAGTCTCGACCAGCCGCAGGTGCTGTGTGTGGTCCCAGGCTATTACATAAAAATGCGCCTTTTATGTAACAGCCTGAGACCACACATAGCACCCGGCAGGATTTGTCCCCTGCTCCGCACTACACAGGTGCTTAGGGTTTTTCCTCTTGGGTACTCCTAATTTCCCCAATAGTTGCCTCCCTAAGGACTCAAACCCTAGACTTGAAGGATAAGTCCAAAGCTTAAGAGCTCTTTGGTAGCCAAGTGCGCTATAGCACACTTGGTTACCAAGGATCACATAAGGTTTGTACTTGACCCTCAGGTCCAGGGTTTGAGTCCTTGGGAGGTGACTCTTGGGGAAATTAAGAGTACCCAGGAGAAAAATCCCTAAGCACCTGTGTGGTGCGGAGGGGGGACAAATCCTGTTGGGTTCTATTTGTAGTCTTGGCTAGTTGCGGGTGCTGTGTGTGATATCAGGCTATTACACTATCAAATAAAGGGTGCATTATATATACTTGTAAATGTTACCATGTCAGCAAAATAAATAAGTAAATAAATGTTACCATTGAATGACAATGGTAATGCTTATGAACGCCTAATATTCATCGAATCTTATCATGACTTTAATAATAACATATTTTCTTATTTTTCCACACAACATGTACATACATATATATGTGTGTATATACTACTAAAAACCGTCATAAGTGGCGCTTATTTATATGAATATTATAGCCCTTGGGAAGCGCTATAGCTTCCAATGCCATTAGAAAAAGCTGTAGAATTGCCACAGTTTATTTTTATTATTATTTTTTAAATAGCTTCTTGTCGCGCTTCCTATAGGAAGTATGGGCTTCTTATGGCGCTTCCTCCAGAAAGTGTCATAGGAAGTAATACACTTCCTATGATACTTCATCAAGGAAGCACCATAGGAAGTATATTTTTAAAAAAATAATTATACACTTCCTATGGCACTCCCTCAAGAAAATGCCATAGGAAGTTTTTTTTTTGAAAAAATAATTTTACGTAATTTTTTCTTTTTCCTAATGAACCTTATAGGTATAGTCCAAATCCACAGCAAATTGAATAAAACCAAATCAGAATCAAACCAAACCAAAATGAAATAACTCCAAATAAATAACTAATTTATAAAATCACTACTAAATATATTTACAACAATATAATTGTAATGTACAACTAATTCTAAGTGAATAAACAACATAAGAATGGGTAAAAACAACCTATGTATCTAAATGTTAACTAATTGCCTAACCATATATTCACACCATTTCTCAATGTATAGGAAGTTTAATAAGAGATAATTGAAACTTCAAGCAAATACCTGGAAAAAAAATTATAAGCATCCATAAAACTACAAGCTAAAATTCATGACATATTTTAAACTTAAAAAAAAAAAGGACTGTAATGCCAATTGAAGAAAGCTTCTGTATTAAACAAAAAAAGACTTACAAGGGAGATTCTATAGGAGGAGACGAGGAAAAAAATGTGGGAGACCAAGCTTTGTAGTGCTGACAAAGAGGGGGCCAAATGTTGAAAAAATATGGAGGAGGAGGAGACAAGAAACAAAAAAGAGTAGGGGATCAATGAAGCCTTTGCACTTAGCTTGTCGCCATAAAAATAGAGAGGAGGGAGTAGGAACAATGGTGGGTTGTTGGTAAGAATAGAGAGAAAAGAGTGGGGACAAAATATTTTATAGGAAAGGAGGAGTGGGGAGAATGGATAAGGAACTGTGGGGGACCAATGGAGTGGGGACTGAAGGGATAATGTAATGCCCCAAATTTCAATTAAGGGCTAATTGCAATTATTGTGAATGATTATGTGGATTTTAGATCCGGATTGAGTATTGGGAATGCCCAACACCCTGTATTTTAGCATAATTATGTGACAAATAATTATTTGGGCTAAAATAGGGGTAAATGGCGCATGGAAGAAGGAAAATAATTTGATTACGTATTATGTGGCAATTTTAATTAATATGCCATAATTAGTGAGAAATTGGAAGAATGGCCATAAGTTAGAGATTAATGGAGAGATTAATTACTAACTAAGGAGAAATGAGATATGTAACTAAATGGCTAATGAAAGGGTTAGAGTAACTAATTTAGTTACTTACTTTATAAGAACCAATGGAAATGGGACAAGTGGCAAAAGCTCATGATAATAGTTGTTGCGGGAAAGTCAAATTGGGATTAGAAAATTAATTTCTCTCCCTCCCCTCCCATATTTCGCTACACAAGGGACAAGGAGGCATGGGCTTCATCATTTCTCCTTCTTCAACACTCATCTCTCTCATTCTCTCTCCCATTTTTTGTGCAGCCATGGAAGCTCAAAGAGAAGAAAGAGCTTTGTGTTAAAGGTGAGTATTTGACCCTCTTAATGGCCTCTAATGGAAAAATGCTCTTCTATAAGCTTGTTCCTTGGCTTGAGAGCTTCAATTTCATGGTTTTAGATTTGTCATTTGGTGTTGTTTGAGCTCTCAAGAAATCTTGAAGTTGGGAGAATCAAGAAACTCCTTTGGAAAAGTTATAGAGGTGAGTAAGACAAACCTTTCTATATAGGTTTTGTAGCCATTGGTTAAGTTTGAATTTTCTGGAAATTTGGCTTGAAATTTTAAAAATTAGGGTCTTGTGGTGTTTAAGTTGTTGTTGTCATGGATATGATGCTTTGAGATGTATCTTGGATAAATAGAATTTGATTGAAGCTTAAATGTAAGTTTGGCACCTTTGTATCGATTTTGTGCATTGGGCAAAACAGGGCATGTCAATGGGTTGTGATTTTGGTCATTTTAAGGTTACCATCGTGTTCCTTGTGAGAAATTGTATGGGAATAGGTTTGGTTAATGATTTTGAAGTCATTGGACACTTTGGTAGAAAAGTTGGAAAATCTGTCTTATGTGAACTCCGTCTGGGCAGTCAGCTTGCATGAACATTTTTAATGACCAAATGGTGTTGGAAAATTCTGAAACTTTCCAGTCTTAAATTTCACATTCCAAGCTTCAAAATGGACATATAATTTGTGTCATTTTGTGTTGTTAACTGAGAGTTATGCTTTGCCAAAGTTTGGGACAAAAACTGAACTCTGTTTTGGAGTAGTGTTGAGTTTTTGGTAATTCTAGAATTTTTTAGTGATTTCTAGTCATGGTCCATATTTTTCTAGTAAATAGAACTTAAATACCTTTCATTTGGCTTTAGAATTACCCCGTTTCAATTTTTCTAGAATTAGTTATGAATTTTAGAAGTTCAGCCAATAATCAGGGAATTTCTTGGCCGTGGCCTAAGGTGGCTGGCCGTGGCCCAAACCTTTCTGTCTTGATTCTGGCCGCTGCCCATGGGTGGCTGGCCATGACCAGTGACCTTCTGACCATATTTTGGTTGCTGCCCAAGGGAGGGCTGGCCGCGGCCAACCCCTATGTTTCAGGACTTTAAGTTTTTGAAAAGTGATATTCAATCTATTGTTTCCCAACCTTTTAGGGCTTTTATTATAGGCATTTGTGGCCTCTTAAGGGTCAATTATGATAACCAAATTTAAGTGTTATGAAGTAAATTAAGTCTTGGAATAGAGTGTTCGTCCTTAATTATGATTCTAGGATTTGACATTTGCCCTACTCAGGAGAGACCGACGCTAGGACATGCATGGAAGGATCAAGGTAGTGACTCTTCTCTCATGTTGTGTATGATGTTTTGGTATGCATAATTTATCATTGAGCTGTGTGAACTGCATGTGCTATGGTCCATTATGGCGTGAGCACTTCAGCATGAGCTGTTTAGGGATTGACGCTAGTCATCTTTAGTTTGGCTGTTGAACTACCGTCATAATCGACATGGATCTTTGTGAATCCGATCAGTGGGGTGGCGTTTGTGAATCTAGCCGTGCGCTGTGTATTGATCTTGCCAGTGTGGCTTATGTATGAAATGCTTTATATGAATCCCAGCTGTGCTGAAATATATTGTGTGGATTGTGTTGTGCAATGCAGCGTGAGCAATTTAGCGCGAGCAAACGTAAGGGCGACATGAGTCATACCTGCCTTTGCCGTTGTAACTGTCGTTGTAGTTGCAATGTGTGTGTGATGATTTGCTTTTATGCCTTATTGTCGTGCATACTATGAGTGATTTGACACTACGGGGATTCCTTAGAATCTCACTCTTCCAAACCCGAGTGTGTCCGGAATTTACTGTGTACTCTGATATTGATGAATAGAATCAATTTGTATAGGCCATTTTTATATTGAAAAGTGAATATGAGACCGTTATTGAACAGACTTTCAAAAAGTTTTTGCAAACCCTGTTTTTGGGATATTTACTCTTAAATAAGTCCCAAATCATCTTATGGTTTCTAATTCAAACTTGATTATGTTTTTATGAACTAATCTCGGCCTATATCATGAAAGGGGTTACAGATAACACAAGATTTGGGATAAGAATCTACTAAAAAATGAAAAGCTTAGGAAGATGATATCGACAGACCTCGATCTAAAATTTAATATTTAGAAGAAAGGAGGGCCTCAAGGCGTGGCTAGCTATGACAAAGCGTCAAAGCTGGCCATTTGATGGCCTTATACAATACGAGGCATATCCTTGTATCATACAATGGTGGGCCCAATGGCGTCCCTGGTGGCCTTGTATGATACAAGGCATATCCTTGTATCATAGTGTCTTGTATGATGTTTGCCCAAGTAAGTGTTGTAATGCCCCAAATTTTGATTAAGGGCTAATGATGATTTTTGGCAATGTAATTGTGAATTAAGTTTGAATTCTTATGTGTTTTATGGCAATTTTAATTAATATACCATAATCAGTGAGAAACTGAAAGAATTGCTATAAGCTAGTGATTAATAGAAGAAATTAATTACTAACTATGGGAGAAATGAGAAATGTAATTAAATGGCTAATGGAGGGGTTAGAGTAAATAATTAGTTACTTACTTTATGATAACCAATGGCTTTGAGGCACTTGGCAACATAAGAGGATTAGAGAGGGTATTGGGAAAAGTCAAAAGGAGTATTTTAATATTTTTCTCTCTCTTCCCTCCCTCCTTTTCGCTGGACAAGCATGGGCATGGGGGGTATTATCATCTTCAACCTCTCTTCATCTCTCTCTTCTCTCTCATTTCCGGTGGCCATTGTTGCCAAAGAAAGAAAAAGGAAAAGCTTGAATTTAAGGTAAGCCAATGACCTCTAATGCCAAAACTCATTTGATTAATATTGTTCCTTGAGTTGAGGGCTTTAATTCTATGGTTATAGATTGCCCATCGGTGCTGATTTGTGTCTCAAGGAATTTTGGAGTTTGGAGAATCAAGAAAACCTCTTTGGGAAAGTTGAAGAGGTAAGTGAAACAAACTTTTCTATCTATGTTTTGTGGCATTTGGTTAAGTTTAGAATTTTTTGAATTTATTTCCCTATTTTTAAAAGTGAGGATCATTTAGAGTTTGGTATGCTATGGTCATGGAAATGTTGTTGTGGGATGTGATTTGAATAGATAGAAAGGGAGTTGGGATTGAAATGTTAAGTTTGGTGATTTTGGGATTTTGGTGTTTAATGTTGCCCAAAACCAAAGCATGATAACGAAATACGAATTTGGTAGTTTTGATTGTTCCATTGGATTCCTTGTGCAATTTTATATGAGAGTAGCTTTGGTTTGGTAGTTGGGATCATAGGAATCACTTGGGCAAAAGTTGCAAAGTGTTGTCAAACTCTGCTGTATTTTTGGTTTCTGATAAGCCTCACTCAAGTGATATGGGTCTCACTCGAGTGCGGCAGTTTGTGTTCTCATTTTCCCTTCAGTTTTTGTGTTGCACTTCTGTGAAAAAGGTAAGAGTGTTGCCTCACTTGTGAGTAAAATAGGGTATCACTCGAGTGAATCGTCTCTCACTTAAGTAAGGATGTATCTGACACCATGAACTCTCATCTTGAGCTGTCACTCGTGGTCATTTTTCAAGAGTGTGCCTTAACACTCACGAGTGTTAAGCCATCACTCGAGTGCTAGGGGTTTCCACTCGAGTGCTCCTCTTCTTTGAAAGTTTCCATTGCTCTCGAGTTAACACTTTTTGTGCTTCACTTTCTAGTACTCGAGTGAGCATTTGGCTATCACTCGAATGTTGCTTCTTATGCTTGAGTGCAGTGAGCACTTCTTGTTTTTGGTTCTTGCTCTCGGCCAAGCACTTGCACGAGTGTGCTGTTATGCTCGGGCGTAAATCGTACCACCACTTAAGTGAGGTCTTCTTCACTCAAGTGTCTGTGCATCACCACTCGAGTGAGGTCATCTTCACTCAAATGTCTCAATGGAAAAATCAGTTCTTGTGCTTCCAAAAGGGGATCTTTGGGATAGTTCTTCCAACCCTTTAGGGCTTTTATTAGAGGCAATTGTAGCTCCCGAAAAGACATTAATGATAATCAATTTAAGTGTTAAGAATTCATTGAGTATTGGAATAGAGAATAACTCTTCGTCCCTAATTATGAATTATAAGATAAGACATTTGCCCTGCTCGGGAGAGGTCGGTGCCATAGCAAGCAGGTAAAGACCAATGTATTAACTCTTCTCTCATATTGTGTATGATGTTTGGTATGTATGACTTATCATGTTGTTTTGTGAAATGTGAATGAAAATGTGCCATGGTCTTCAGCGTGAGCATTCGTAAGGGGTGATGTCTATCACACCTACCGCTGCCGTTGTAATCGACATGGATCTATTGTGAACTGTGAATTACTACTTTGTGAATCCGGCCAGTGTGGCTGTGTGTTGAGAATCTAGCCAGTGTGGTTGTGTGTTGAGAATCCAACCAGTGGGGCTGTATGTTGTGAATCTGACCAGTGTGGCTGTGTGTTGTGAATCTTGCCAATGTGGCTTGTGTTGAAAAATTCTTTATATGAAACCCATCTATGGTGAATTATATGGTTGTGAATCGTGTGTGGTGCAATACAGCGTGAGCAGTTCAATGTGTGTACTTGTAAGGGATGACGTGTGTGATACTTATCATTGCCACTGTAATGCTATTGTAGTTGCCATGTGTTGTATTATGATTTGCTTTCATGCCATATTGTTGTGCATACTATGATTAAATCGACAATACAAGGATTCCTTAGAATCTCACTCTCCCAAAACAATTTTAGACAGGGCCGAAGGATCTAAAGGGAAGCGGGTGACGAAGAGTGGTTAGAGCTCTGGATATGAGTTTCATTTTGGAATATTTGGTTATCATACTTGTAATTTTTGGATACTATATTGGGAAACAATTGTATATATTTGTGGTATGGTATAGTTTTGTGTAATCCCCAAGTAAAGGGAAAGAGATTATGGGCATTATTCCTTGTACATACCCTTTATTAATGGAACCCGAGTGTGTCAAGAATTTACGCTATATTCTGATATTTATGAATGGAATCAACCGGTACATGCCATTTTTGTGTTTTTAATGTGAATGAGACTACTGTGAACATGTTTTGAAAAAGTTTTTGAAAGCCCTGATTTAGGGAAATTTGATCTTGTTTAAGTCCCAAATCATCTACGGTCTCTAATTCACCATAATTACTTGTTTATGAACTTAATATCCGCCTTTGGTTGGAAGGGGGTTACAAGTGTCATAAAAGGTTATGTGACCTTTTTATAAAAAAAAAAAATAAAGGCCTTGTATGAGCAAATGCCATACAAGCCCTTACACTAGTTATGACATTTATAATAACAAGTGCCACAACTTTTAAAGTTTTTTATTTTAAAAAACTAATTATCTGTGACACTTCTTTAAAGAAGTGACATAGGAGGGGCGCCACTAAATCCCTCTTTTATAGTAGGGATATAAACAATATTTTTCTGACAATATATATATATATATATGTAATATTTTTTTGGGGCAAATATATGTAAACTAGACTAAACGCTCATACTTTACACAGAGTTTGAAGTAAGTTGTATTGTTTTGTTTGGTGAAAGTTGCATTGCTTTTAGCTTATAAATAATATTATTTTTTGTAAAATTTATATATATATATATATAGGTTATTTGAACTATTTTCAAATAGGAAGAATAATTAATAGCATTGAAATTATAGTTTGTGAATATTCATGGCCTCTTAAGGTTCAACGAACCTAATAATGGCATACTCTCTCTGATTCACAGTATAGGGCACTTGAACTATATCACAGGAAATAAGAAATAACTCTTAAGTCATTTAACATGTCTCTAAATGAAAATTTTTTCTGCTTCTACCATTCCTAGTATTTTTAGATACCGATTATTATAAACATATATAACTATGTTTGCCATAACTATATATAGTTATTTTAGATTTATTTTTGCGCCCCAAATAAAGAGGGAGATAGAAATTAAGGGAAGAAAAATACTGGGTACAAGGGAAGGAACAGAGACAAAGTGTGGTACTGCCCTGTGGGTACAATCCACTAGAAATGTTGCCATGTAACCTCCGACATTCCCTTTTACATATCTCATCCGTGCAACCCGGCAAGTTATATGGCATGAAACAAACTTTGAGTGAAGGTTGTTCCGTTGTTACCTCAACTGCAGCTATATTAATATATAGGAATTGAAATGATGATCAAGTATAATTAATGAGTTTTAAATTAAAAAAATTTGTTTTTTTAATATGACGATTAAGAGATTTTCTTTATTTCAGGTTTTGTATATTATATCTGGTGACATAGCTTTAGAATACTCCCAAGAGACTTGTAGAAGCCACTGTCTCATCCATTGGAGCAAAACCATCAAACACCATTCCGTCAGGAATGAAACGGTTAAAATAAGTATTTCATTAAAATAAAAGTTAAGAAAAATTAAATCTACCTAGACTGTCCATATTAGATCGAAGCAATTCAAATTTCGGCGTTCATCACGAAAACTCAATCCCATCAAATTCATATATAAGAAAAAATAAATCTAGACTATTCATATTAAAGTTCAAAGAGATATAAAAATGCCACTACATTTTTTTTCTATACCCAATATATTACATATCGCAAAATATAGTAAAAACTGTTTCAAGTAGTAGGCTAGTGATGCCCTCATCTATATATTCTCTATTTTCTACCAACACGTACACCCTTTGTTGATCAAAAGCAATTTATACTTTGATAGTGAAAAAATTTATGAACATTGATATCGATAATATCTTTTCAAAAATACTTCAACTATACTTTGATAGTGAGCAGAAATAAAAAGTAAAATGTATTTTTAGATACCGATTATTTTCACTGGTATTTGTTGATCTTTGCGTTTCAACAGACGTATATTTAGGTTTTGCTTTCTTAAATGTATTATATAAATGAGGCATATATTAATATAGAAATCTCTTAGATTAGTCAGTGACTTCTCTTACTAAACTATCTCAACTTCTTCTTCTTCATCAATTTGGTGTCCTGGCTTCTTCACTTTACATATAAAATTTACTTGCCATTTTACTCTCTCTCTCTCTCTCTCTCTCTCTATTTTTTTGTTGCCAGAAGCATTTTACGATCACCATCTTTTGTTTTTTCCTTTTTTTTACATTGTTAAAGATATTTATCCCCCTACTGAAACAAGAAAATGACAAATTAGTACCTTAATAAATTATCATATTTATTGTCACCATATTTATTTACAACAAATTATATATCACTTTACCAGTCAGACAAATAAGTTTGAAGAAAAATTGATAAATATAAATACTTTAAAGTAATTAAATTAGCTTTCTTAATTTCCAAGAAAAAAATCAATTAGAACTTATATTTAGGACTGAAGGTAATACTACTTACTTCTCAAAATTTGTATGATTTGTGAAAAATATGTCAAGTTACATTAAGAAAGTAAAAGAAACCCAGAAATTATTTAAGAACAAACAAAAACATGTTTAAAAAAAAGCAGGTTTAGAAACTATGCTTACCAGCAGTGAGAAAGAGAAGAACGAAAATGAAAAATATCTTGTTGATCTTCATGGAACACATCTTTGAAGCATATGATATTGTGAGAAATGATAACTCTAAGAAAGAAAATTGTACATTTACTTCATCCAGGAGGGCTTGTATAGAAGAAGAATGGGACATCCTAATAATAAAACACAAATCAATCAACAATAAATATGATAATTTTGACCAAAAAAACAATAAATATGGTGAGAAGATGGTGATCGCTTATTAAGGTACTAATTTGTCATTTTCTTATTTCACTAGGGGGATAAATATCTTTAACGATGAAAAAAAATGGATAAAGCAAAAGAAGGTGATTGTAAAATGCCTCTGGCAACCAAAAAAAAATAGATAGAGAGAGAGAGAGAGATCGTAAAATGGCAAGTAAATTTTATATGTAAAGTGAAGAAGCCAAGACACCAAATTGATGAAGAAGTTGAGATAGTTTAGTAAGAGAAGTCACCGACTAATCTAAGATATTTCTATATTAATATATGCCTCGTTTATATGATGCATTTAAGAAAGCAAAACCCAAATATACGTCTGTTGAATGGCAAAGATCAACAAATACCACTGAAAATAATCGGTATCTAGAAATACATTTTGCTTTTTATTTCTGCTCACTATCAAAGTATAGTTGGAGTATTTTTGAAACGATATTTATCGATATCAATGTTCATAAATTTTTTCACTGTCAAAGTATAAATTGCTTTTTATCAACAAAGGGTGTGCGTATTAGTAGAGAATAGAGAATATATAGATGAGGGCATCACTAGCCTACTATTGAAAACAGTTTTTACTATATTTTGCGATATGTAATATAAGCATGTATATGTATATTATCCATTTAATTTACACAAAATATCTATCTATTATATTTATAGAAGGCTTGTAATAACCATGTATACTAATGGCCTTAATTTTTTAACCTAGATAAGTGAAGCCATAAATATTAACGGTGTTAACTTTTAACCTTGAAAGTGAAATATTTTGTTGATAATATTGAATGTTAATTGTGAATTTTTTGAAAAATGAAAAGACACTTGAATATTATCTAGGAAATATTAATCAATATGAAGCATGTGCTTTTACTATTCAACTGTACACTTTTCATATGCTTGCCCAAAAAAAATTAACGGAGTTAACTTTTAACCTTGAAAGTGAAATATTTTTTTGATAATATTGAATGTTAATTGTGATTTTTTTTGGAAAATGAAAAGACACTTGAATATTATCTAGGAAATATTAAATGCCAATACGAAGCATGTACTTTTACTATTCAACTATACATCTTTCATATGCCTGCCCAAAAAAAGTCAGTTGAATGTTAATTATAAATCGTCAGAAAATGAAAAGCCACTTAAAAGCCTGTAGTATTATATTACCAAAAAAAAAAAAGCTTGTAGTATAAGTGAAAGAGCCACCTCACAAAACTAACAAAAGTGTACACAAGATGTGAGCCTTTTATTTGAGGGGGGGAAAGAAAAAGATGAGTCATTTAAGTTTTCGGATATCTTCTAATGGCTAGACCAGGGATTGAACATAAAATATTATTTTTGATAATATTGAAAATAAAATATTAAAATTTTGGGAGTGACCTGAAATTAGTTTTAATTTTCTAACAAATTAAAAGTATAAACTTTTTAACAAAATTTTGGAAAGATAGTTTGGAAGAACAAAACTACTTGAACTTTTAACCTAGATAAGTGAAGCCATATATATTAAGGGTATTAACTTTTGAACCTTGAAAGTGAAATATTTTTTGATAATATTGAATATTAATTGTGAATTGTTTGGAATATGAAAAGACACTTGAATATTATCTAAGAAATATTAAGTGTTAATATGAAGAAAGTGCTTTTACTATTCAACTGTATACCTTTCATATACCTACCAAAAAAAATCAATTGAATGTTAATTATAAATTGTCGGAAAATGAAAAGCCACTTAAAAGTTTGTAGTATTAGTGAAAAAGCCACCTCACAAGCTAATAAAAGTGTGCAAAAGACGTGAGCTTTTTGGAACCAAAAAAAAAAGGAGATGGGTCATTCACTACTTAAATATTAATTATGAATCATTTGGAAAAATGAAGAGACACTTGAATATTATCTATGAAATAGTAAATGTCAATGTGAAACAAGTACATTTACTATTCAATTGTATACCTTTCATAAGCCTGCCAAAAAAATCTAGTTAAATATTAATTATAAATTGGTCAAAAAGTAAAAAGCCACTTAATTTTTAATTGTGTTGGCAACATTTGGTTTTCCTCTTCAAGTTCACTATATATTTATGTTGTATATTGTTCCTCTTTATTCATGTGTTAGAGTTCTACTAGATCTTATTGTTGGAATTTTAACATTAATATTTCAAAAAGACAAAGTCACATATCACATAAGATCAAGGAAATTTTAGTATATACTACTCCCTCCCTCTAGTCCTTTTTATAAGTTTTTCCTCGATTGCCTAAAAGAAACCGGACGTTAAAATTAGTTAAAAATAATAAATATATTAAACATGTCATATCTTTTTCTCATATGCCTCTATTTATGAAAAGAGCATATGAGAAAGAATGAGTAACAAATGATTGAATAAATAGACAATAAGTGATTCATTAATATAAAAATATATATTTAATAGGAGTAGAAAAGGAAAAAGTGGTTTAAATTTTGAGACACAAGAAACAAGTTGGTTGTATTAAGGATCAGCCTCAAGAAAGAGAAAGTTACTATAAATAGGGCCGGAAGAAGTAAGATGTAAAATTGAGCTAATAAAGGGCGAGGGGTCATTCACTACTTAAATATTAATTATGAATCATTTGGAAAAATGAAGAGACACTTGAACATTATCTATGAAATAGTAAATGTCAATGTGAAGCAAGTACATTTACTATTCAATTGTATACCTTTCATAAGCCTGCCAAAAAAATCTAGTTAAATATTAATTATAAATTGGTCAAAAAGTAAAAAGCCACTTAATTTTTAACTGTGTTGGCAACATTTGGTTTTCCTCTTCAAGTTCACTATATATTTATGTTGTATATTGTTCCTCTTTATTCATGTGTTAGAGTTCTACTAGATCTTATTGTTGGAATTTTAACATTAATATTTCAAAAAGACAAAGTCACATATCACATAAGATCAAGGAAATTTTAGTATATACTACTCCCTCCCTCTAGTCCTTTTTATAAGTTTTTCCTCGATTGCCTAAAAGAAACCAGACGTTAAAATTAGTTAAAAATAATAAATATATTAAACATGTCATATCTTTTTCTCATATGCCTTTATTTATGAAAAGAGCATATGAGAAAGAATGAGTAACAAATGATTGAATAAATAGACAATAAGTGATTCATTAATATAAAAATATATATTTAATAGGAGTAGAAAAGGAAAAAGTGGTTTAAATTTTGAGACACAAGAAACAAGTTGCTTGTATTAAGGATCAGCTTCAAGAAAGAGAAAGTTACTATAAATAGGGCCGGAAGAAGTAAGATGTAAAATTGAGCTAATAAAGGGCGAAGGGTCATTCATTACTTAAATATTAATTATGAATCATTTGGAAAAATGAAGAGACACTTGAATATTATCTATGAAATAGTAAATGTCAATGTGAAGCAAGTACATTTACTATTCAATTGTATACCTTTTGTAATACCCCAAATTTTGAAACTTGAGGCTAGAGAATAAGCCTGAGATAAGTGGACTGCTAAGCCCCGGTTTAGCAAGATCCTAAATTGTGATTAAGAGATAATGACTCCAAAAGTGGATGTGATTAGTGATAAATAACCCTTTTGGAGAATTCGATGTGATTTGAGTTCCGGATGTGATTCGTATGTGCTGTGAGCAGCGCCGAAACCTTGTATTTAAGTTCAATTATGGATTAACCTCTAAATTGACTTAAAATAGAGGGAGGGCGCATAATGTGGTGATATGGAAAGATATGAAGTGTTTGGTGGTGATTCAAGAGAGATTACCATAATCAGGGGCAAAACGGTAAATTTACCGACTGACTGGTTAGTTACCGATGAGAACACTCCTTAGTAATCAAGATCAATGGCTAGGATTGAAAGAACAAGAGGTGGAATCCTATGCATGCAAGTTTATATGAAATCATAGTAGGAAGTATAGGATGGTGCCAAGTGGCAAAACAAGGACCCTTGGATTAAAGTTAAGCTTTCTAATCATTTTTCTCTTCTCTCCACTTCTAAATGGTCGGCCAACACATGAGAAAAAAGGGGAAAATCTGATAACTATCTTCATCATCTTCATCTCTCCAAAGCTTCCATTTTCGCCAAGCAAGGAAGGAAAGAGAAAGGAGAAAGCTCATGGTAAGTGCTCTATATGGTCCTCTATTGCTAAAACACCCTTCTATAATGTTGTTCATAGTGGTGAGAGCTTCATCTCTATGGTTTTAGATTCTTGATTGGAGGTGTTTAATGGCTTGAGGAAATTTGGAAAGATGGAGAATCAAAGAATTGGTTTGGGAAAGAGGAAGAGGTGAGTATTTGAAGACTTTTGATCTAAGTTTTGTGAGTTTTGGTTGAGCTTTGTGAATTTCGAATTTTGCCCTGATTTTCTTGTGATTTTGGATTGGATGAATTGGGTTGTGTTTTATGTTGAAAATGGTGCCATGTTGTGGTATTTGATCATTGGAATTGGTTTGAATTGGATTGGACACAATGGTTGAAAAACTGGAAATTCTGTATAGTGAGAATTCTGTCTGGGTAGTCTGTTTGTGTTGCCGATTTGAATGGGCAAATGATGTTGGAAAATTATGAAACTTTCCAGTCTTAAAGTTCACATCTCAAGCTTCAAAATGGACATAAATTTTGTGTCATTTCGTTTTGTGAGCTGGGAGTTTGAACTGACCAAAGTTTGGCATCCAAACTGGACCCTGTTTTGGCAAGTCTGTTCTGGACAGTCAGATGGCGTGGACATTTTGACTGGGCAAATGATGTTCGAAAATTATGAAACTTTCCAGTCTTAAAGTTCACATCTCAAGCTTCAAAATGGACATAAACTGTGTGTCATTTCGCTTTGTGAGCTGGGGGTTTGAACTGACCAAAGTTTTGCATCCAAACTGGACCCTGTTTTGGCAAGTCTGTTCTCGACAGTCAGATGGCGTGGACGTTTTGACTGGGCAAATGATGTTCGAAAATTATGAAACTTTCCAGTCTTAAAGTTCACATCTTAAGATTCAAAATGGACATAAATTTTGTGTTATTTTGTGTTTTGAGTTGGGAGTTTGAACTGGCCAAAGTTTGGTATCCAAACTGGACTCTGTTTTGGCACAACGTTAGGTTTTTGGTAAATCTGGACTTTTGTGGTGATTTCTAATAATGGCCAATATTTTTCCTAAAAAGAGGACTGAAATAGCTTCCATTTGGCTTTGGAATCACCTTATTTCGATTGTTCCTGAATTAGTTATGATTTTTGGAAGTTCAGCCAAGAAACTGGATTTTCTGGGCCGCAGCCAACCCCTATTTTCAGCATTTTGAGATTTTGAAAGGTGATTTCCAACCTAGTACGTCCCAATCCTTTAAGCTTTCGTTGAGCTTATTTTAGCCACCTAAAGGGTGTGAATGGTAACCAACTTTAAGTGATATAAAAGTAAGAATTTGGAATTGAGATTGATCCTATATCCTTGATTTGGTTTATAGGGTTCAGTATTCGTTTGGTTCACGAGTAAGCGGAGCTGGAGCATACGTGGAAAGAAAAGTGTAGGGAACTTACCTCTCCTGCATGTATTGATATTTGTGTTTGTGTATTGATGCATGTTATTGCTTTGCTTGATTATGTGAAACATATATGAATGATTGAAGCTCTGTTTCTATTTATGCTATGGCCATGAGTATGTTGTTGAAACATTGAGCATGCGAATATATCATTATGTGAACATGAGTTATTGTGATGCAAGCATGTCATGCATTAAACACTTATCTTGCATGCATATTGGTATCTGTTTCCTACTGGGATTCTCTAGAATCTCACCCTCCCCTACCAACATTTTAGACAGGTCAAGTGGCTCAAGGAAGGAGCAAGTGACTAGGGGCGGCGAGAATCCCTTATGGACATTTGTATTTGGAAGTTGGTTATTGTTATATGCTGGGATAATTGTATATGTTCGGATGATAGTTGGGATGTATATTTGGATATTGTATTTGTATATTGGATGAGTATTGAGTATGCATGTATGGAGTTGAGATTTGTGTAATCCCCGTTTGAGGAATTGTAAAGAGCGAATGTGCCCTATGAATTCTATGTAAAGGTATGAACCCGAGAGTTGCCGGGAAGTTATTGTTGTACACTCTGATATTTTTATAAATATGATATTCCGCGTAATGTAATTGTATTCGAAATTGAATATGAGACCAGGTAAATTATATTTCGAAAGTTATCTGTGAAAACCCTGTCGTGAAGATGGGATTTTAAATAAGTTTTGTTTCCTATTGGTCTCTATTTCGTTTTAATTGAGTATTTCGGATATAATTATGGAAGGGGGTTACACCTTTCATAAGCCTGCCAAAAAAATCTAGTTAAATATTAATTATAAATTGGTCAAAAAGTAAAAAGCCACTTAATTTTTAACTGTGTTGGCAACATTTGGTTTTCCTCTTCAAGTTCACTATATATTTATGTTGTATATTGTTCCTCTTTATTCATGTGTTAGAGTTCTACTAGATCTTATTGTTGGAATTTTAACATTAATATTCCAAAAAGACAAAGTCACATATCACATAAGATCAAGGAGTATTAAGAAGTAAGATGTAAAATTGAGCTAATAAAGGGGTGAAAAAGAGAAGTATTTAAAACTAACCATTGACGCATTTATGCATTTTGATTACTTGGTTTTATTCTCTTCATTAACCACATTTAATTGCCATAAACCACCGTGAACATTTAGAAATTGTCATATTTAATAATCATCAAGCCACCTTTGATCAACATTATGGCTCATCAACGGTCATGTTACTTTCCCTACTTATAAAAGACAAAACGTGGTTTGTAGTCAGTGTACGCAGAGCTCTATCTCAGGACCTCCCTCTCCTCTCCTCTTAAGTTATACTACTATTAGGGCCCGTTTGCTACACGAAAAATGAGGCTATATGGAAAAGGAAAATCAGGATTTTCTATCATGGTGGGCACATTTGGTTGCCAAATTTCCTGGCAACCTTTTTCTAGTGGCAACTTTTTTTCCTTTATACATGGAAAGGGAAGATAGTTTCACCTTTCGAGCATATCTCAACAGCTTGAGAGAATTTGGACTCAATCGATAACAAGGCTACCAACAAAGAACGAAGAGGCTGGGAAGCATGTAACTATGATGTAATCGGATTTAGGTCACAATTACAGATGATAGAGGAGTATGACCCACAATTGATGGTGGAAGTGGACGGAGTAGGTGTTGGTTGGGCGTCAGTGAAGATGGTGATAAAAAGTTGTTGGGTATCAAAGATCCAAACAAAGAGACTAGATAGGTTTGGAAGAATTGGGAAAGAAGTGAGAGAAACTCAGGAAATTTCTACTAATAAATCATCATGTCAACAACTTTTGATTTTCTTCTTCAAGTTAACTACATATTCATATTGGGTGTCTCTTCCTTTTTATTCAGGTGTTTAAAGTTCTACTAGAACTTATTGTTGGAATTTTAATGTCAATATTTCAAAAATAATTTTTCATAGGGCTATTAATGGAAGGGGAGATATTGATAGGCTTTTAATATATTAGGGGTAAAATTGCACCATAAAATATTTTAAGGTGTTACATGCCTCTAAAAATATTTCATGGAAATGCATGCATCTTAACCCAATGTTAAGTTATTTGGGATTTGAAATGTCAGCGGTTAGAATACTATTTTGAAAATAATTTCCTTATGGTGTTACAAATAATGTTAGATTTAATTTTTTAGAGCACGCATAGTTATTTTTTAATCATTAATTAACTAAAACATATGAGAACATAATCACATTTTGAGCTACGAATAATTATTAATTATCAATTAATAGGAAAACTAAAACAATGTCGTGGTTAGTTCAATTGCCATTCTCTTTAGCGGTTATTGTATTTCTATTTGGTGTTGTTGAAAATATTCACTATAAATAAATTGACTTCCAATCGTTATTATATTATTAAAACTATCTCTAAAGCTTTCAGAGACGACATTGATTGTTGCTATTGTAAGTCACTTTTGATAGTGGTGTTGAAAACCATCGCCGGAGAAAAGTTTCGATTAGTCGTCACTTGTATATAAATAAATGGATTTTTTTGGAGCGGGAGATATGAAATTTCCTTAAAATAAAATTGTGAAATATATATATGCACCTACATACTTCAAATATGATACATCATCCACCCATATATGATTATTCGGAAAAAAACAAAAAAAGCATAAGCTTCTTCCCATTAATAAAAAACAACTACTTGGTTTATGCTTGATAACTTACACCACTTAAAAAAATTAAACTAACAGAATAAACTATTTACAAGTGCAACTAATCAAAAATTTTGAAACAATTGAGATAGTTCTTCATGATTTATTTTAAAATTTACATCATATAATGTACAATCCGTGCATCGCATTCTGAAAGAAGCTTCGTTTATTTTCGACTCTGACACACTGTGATTATCGATTGTGATTAATTGTAGAATCAGATCTGGGTTGACTAACTGGACCTTGGACTCTTCTTGAAAGTGGGCCTCATTTCTTTTGATTTTGATTACAGTCATGGTGTTTCTTGAAGATGGGCCTCGTTTCTTTGTTTTCTGATGATGGACTTTGAATAGGAAAGGTGGCTCTGGTACCATGGTACCATGTATGAACTTCATGATACATCAATGAATGGTAATGCGGGGAATCCTGCAGAGATGGAATTGAGAATCCATGAAAGCAACACTGCGTTGCATCTCTCCCACTGTTCGATGAGACTCTGTTCTTGCGATTCCCTTTTGCAGCTCCCATCTGTGAAGCCAAACTTGCGTTTTCCCCGTAAGGCTATGCGCATCGCTTTGCTCCAGATGAGATAATTTTCAGAACCGGTCAAAACGTGTTGTATTATGGTTGTGCCTTGAGTCTCAGACGGGTGTAGATACAACGGATGGTTAAAGCTAAGATTATCAATGGTTGACTCACTGGAGGTCTTGTCACTCGCCATCACGGAATGAGCACACTAGAATATTCAAGCAGGAAGATGGAAGAAACGTGGAGAGTCTCAGAATTTCCACAGCGGCGTGTACCGTGAGTGGCGATCTTGATCAAGAAACTTCTCGGAATCACATATAAATCTTCGATCTGCGATTTTAGGAATCCTCTCGGTGCAGGGGAGAAGCTTCTAGTTAATTATTGATTTTTAATAAGGATTAACGATGAACTTTAAAATCTCGCCGTCCGTTGGGAGTATCGAGAGTGTAAAGTAAAACAGAACTTTTCAAAGTTGCGATGACAACAAATTGAGGCTTCAAGGAACCCAGCAACACTTTCGCTCAGTCGTTGCGTGTAGTCTACTCAACCGAACTCATCTCAATCTCCATAGGTGCGCTTTCAATTCTGACTCTTGTACGTTGATACAGATTGGAATCTACCTTTTCGATTATGGAACTTTCTTTTTAATTTTCTGCATTTATGTTTTGATCCAAAACAGTTTCATTCTAACTGATCCATTGTACGAGTATATCACTGCAATTGTCTCTTCGCTGAATTTTCTAGGTTTTGAGGACGATTGTTGGTGGGATAATCACAGCAATATAGGGTTTGCTGGAGGTTACATTTTGAAACGGTGTGAGAAACAGGGGGAGATGAGTGACAATTTGATGGATAAAGTCAGCGCCTTGGGGGAGCGCTTGAAAATTGGTGGGTCTGAGATGGGTCGAAAGATGAGTGAAGGCATGAGTTCTATGAGCTTCAAGATGAGGGAATTTTTTCAGGTTCCAAGCGAGACTGATAAGGTTGTTGAGGATGCCACCCCTGAGACACTTGATGAGCCTGATTGGGCCATGAATCTTGAGCATTGCGATTCGATCAATAATGAGCAGGTCAACAGTGTAGAAGTGATTCGTTCAATCAAGAAACGGATCATGGTTAAGAGTCCTGGGGTTCAGTACCTGGCTATGGTTTTGCTTGAAACATGTGTTAAAAATTGTGAAAGGGCCTTCACAGAAGTGGCAGCAGAGAGAGTCCTTGATGAGATGGTCAAGCTGATTGATGACCCTCAGACTATTGTGAATAACAGGAACAAGGCCTTAGCACTCATTGAGGCATGGGGGGAGTCAACCAGTGAGCTTCGCTATTTGCCTGTATATGAAGAAACGTACAAGGTATATTAACAGCTTGGGTGCTTTTAAACTTAATTATTTTCATTGTTATGGGAAGAATTATAAAGGAAACGAGGGAGCTTGTAGTTCTGTGAAATTTATTTAAATTTTGTGTAAGCTTTAAACTTATAATTTATAAGCCATTAATTATTACATTTTGTAGAAAATTATGATAAATGCCTTTTGATAAGGTTGCGATTAATAACTTAAACCATGTGTTTTAGTGTTTTAGTCCCTCAAGGGGGTAAAATAGCCAGAATGCTGGAAACGATTTAATATGAAATCTTAAGGCTTTATTTTGGTTGCTATTGATTATTGTTCCAAATCCCAATTCATTGAATGAGAAGATTTGGGAAGACTTTTTTTTGCTGAAATGCTAATAATGTCATAGCGAGGGATCTTTTAGTTAATAATATATCTAAAGATATGGTTTTCAACAGAGCACAATAGTATCGTACGATCTATGTAGCTGATCCCACCTAGTGGGATAAAAACTTTGTTGTTGTTGTTGTTACTAATGATGATTTTGGAATTTTCTTGGATCATAACTCAGCCCTGGGGAGTCCCAGGTTATAGTGCTTAGATTAAATTACCTGTCAGTTTGTTTTTATGCAAGGAATCAATTATTTGAGAACTTTTTATAGAACTTTCATTGATGACCACTTTTCTGGTCCAGAGTTTGAAGTCAAGAGGTATTCGATTCCCTGGTCGTGACAATGAAAGTCTGGCACCTATTTTTACTCCTTGTTCAGTGACTGCTTTAGAAGTTCATGTTGATCAGTCAGAACAGGTTCAGCATGGTATTCCAGGCTTTCAATGTCACCCTGCTTTCTGCAGGAAGGGTTTGTTTTATCCTGCGAAGTGCCGCTTTCTAATCTACTAGGGGGGTCATGAAATATCTCATAAGGATAGCGTCCTTGGATGTGACTCGAACTAATTGTTTATTGAGTTTCAACAGGTTGCGACTAACAATCTGTACGATGTGAAGTGGTGACACCAATATAATTTAGTTATACATAACATATGATATGATTAAGTAACCTATTTAACTTTCTTAAGTTTTCAAAAAAAGATTAATTAGGTCTTCTATTTAGAACCAGAGTTCGGAGGTAGTATTTTTTTTGGGTTAAGGTGCGTCAAGCACCCTAAAATATTTTTTATGGGACATCTCGTACCCTAACATATTTTTTGGTGCAATCTTGTCCCTTATATAATAAAAATGGATCAATTTTACGTTGTTTAACAGCCTTCCAAACGTCCCGTGATCTTTTTCTCCAACCAATACTTCTACATCGGGAGGGAGATTTCTATCCGTAGAACTGTAGAAAAAGTTTAGGCCTTTCATACCCACAATATTTCACTCGAACCTTACACTTAAACGGCCCCAAAGGAACTGCAGTTGAAAAGCAACCAGTGCTGACTTTATTGCTTTGCTCTATATTCTCTCTATAATATCCTCTCTTTTTTATGCTGATTTTGTATCCTACTACCAATTCTTCTTCGTTATCAGTATCCAAATATGAAAGGCATAGAAATCTTCTGTGCCTCGCAAGCCTCATCAGCCATGTGTTAGTATGAATGAAGCCTCCGAGACCTAAACTGTCATGGTGGCTTTGATGGGCAAAATTGCATCATAAAATATTCAGCACCTTAGAAAATTATTTCAGGATTCTTGATGCACCTTAACCATATTTTTTTTTATAACTTTTATGTAGTCCTACCTGATGATAATTTTTATCTCTCTTTGAACTTTAATATGGATAGTTTAGATTTATTTTTTCTTCTATATGAATTTGATGGGATTGAGTTTTCGTGATGAGCGCCGAAATCTGAACTGCTTCGATCTAATATGGACAGTCTAGGTAGATTTAATTTTTCTTAACTTTTATTTTAATGAAAGACTTTTTTTAACCGTTGCATTTTTTACGGAATGGTGTTTGATGGTTTTATTCCGATGTATGAGACAGTGGCCTCTACGGGTCTCTTTGGAGTATTCTAAAGCTATGTCACCAGATATAATATACAAAACTTGAAATAAAAAAAATCTCTTAATCGTCATATTAAAAAAAATAAATTTTTTTAATTTAAAACTCATTAATCGTACTTGATCATCATTTCAATTCCTATATATTAATATAGCTGCAGATGTGGTAACAATGGAACAACCTTCGCTCAAAGTTTGTTTCATGCCATATAACTTGCCGGGTTGCACGGATGAGATATGTAAGAGGGAATGTCGGAGGTTACATGGCAACATTTCTAGTGGATTGTGCCCACAGGACATTACCACACTTTGTCTTTGTTCCTTCCCTTGTGCCTAATCTTTTTCTTCCCTTAATTTCTATCCCCCTCTTTACTTGAGGCAGAAAAATAAATCTAAAATAACTACATATAGTTATGACAAACATAGTTGTATATGTTTATAATAAAGATATATCCAAGTATCTGATATATATATTCAGATAATTCTTATGAGTTTACAATCATCTTTTTATGATCAATGTTAATGTGTTGCTTTATTTAATTACGTTCAAATTTATGTTGATATATTTATAATTTTAATTTGAGCTAGCTGAGTTTTATATATATATATATCAGGAGATAAATCAATCCAATTAGTGGTCGGTTATCCTGATCATATCGCTAATTATAATTAGGAATATATATAAAACTCAGCTAGTTTAAATTGAAATTATAAATATATCAACATAAATTTGAACGTAATTAAATAAAGCAACACATTAACATTGATCATAAAAAGAAGATGATTGTAAACTCATAACAATTATCTGAATATATATATCAGATACTTGGATATATCCTTATTATAAACATATATAACTATGTTTGCCATAACTATATATAGTTATTTTAGATTTATTTTTCCGCCTCAAGTAAAGAGGGAGATAGAAATTAAGGGAAGAAAAAGACTAGGCACAAGGGAAGGAACAGAGACAAAGTGTGGTACTGCCCTGTGGATACAATCCACTAGAAATGTTGCCATGTAACCTCCGACATTCCCTTTTACATATCTCATCTGTGCAACCCGGCAAGTTATATGGCATGAAACAAACTTTGAACGAAGGTTGTTCCGTTGTCACCACATCTGCAGCTATATTAATCTATAGGAATTGAAATGATGATCAAGTACGATTAATGAGTTTAAAATTAAAAAAATTAGTTTTTTTAAATATGACGATTAAGAAACTTTCTTCATTTCAGGTTTTGTATATTATATCTGGTGACATAGCTTTAGAATACTCCCAAGAGACCCATAGAGGCCACTGTCTCATCCATTGGAACAAAACCATCAAACACCATTCTGTCAAGAATGAAACGGTTAAAATAAGTCTTTCATTAAAATAAAAGTTAAGAAAAATTAAATCTTCCTAGACTGTCCAAATTAGATCAAAGCAGTTCAGATTTCGGCGCTCATCACGAAAACTTAATCCCATCAAATTCATATATAAGAAAAAAAATAAATCTAGACTGTTCATATTAAAGTTCAAAGAGAGATAAAAATTATCACCAGGTAGGACTACATAAAAGTTATAAAAAAAAATATGGTTAAGGTGCATCAAGAATCCTGAAATAATTTTTTAAGGTGCTGAATATTTTATGATGCAATTTTGCCCATCAAAGCCACCATGACAGTTTAGGTCTCGGAAGCTTCATTCATACTAACACATATGGCTGATGAGGCTTGCGAGGCACAGAAGATTTCTATGCCTTTCATATTTGGATATTGACAAAGAAGAAGAATTGGTAGTAGGATACAGAATCAGCATAAAAAAGAGAGGTTATTATAGAAAGACTATAGAACAAAGCAATAAAGTCAGCACTAGTGATAAGTCCTAATTTTACCATGTATTTCCATAGCTTTTTGGAAGATTTTAATGATAATATCATACTTAGAATGCATTTATGATGATGAATATTGATTATGTGAAATTAACGATTAAAAGAGCTTAATTGATACATTTTATAATTTTTCCTAAGTACTTTAATTGTGGAACAAATGATTGTACATTGGTATGAATTGTTTTGTAGGAAGCTTGGGAGAAATTAAAGTCAGAGTTAAAAATAGGAAAAAGGACTAAAATGCAAAGTCCAAAAAGTTTGCAAGCAGGCAGAAAAAGTAGAGCCAGGAAAACGGGCCGGCCCGCCTTTTAGGCCCTGGCCCTTCAAGGGCCGGGTTTGTAAATTGTAGCCTCAAAAGGAAGTCGGGCCTAAAAGGGCCGGCCCTGTAGAGCCTCGGGCTTAAAAGGGCTGGCCTTGGAGGGCCTCGGGCCGGCCCTTTAGGCCCGTTTATTTTTTATTTATTTTTACTTGGAAAGGAACCATGTTACATTTTTGAATTACCTTATTGAATATATATGTTACTCTGTCCTCATATTGTATAGAGTATGATTTTTAAGTATATTGTTTTGTCTATTTGAATCATGTTGTGATTTTTGAGTATATTGTTCTGCCTATTTAGATTAAAATTATATTATATACTATTCTGCCTGATAGAGTATGATTTTTTTATGGAGGTTGTAATTATTTGACTACTTGAACTTACTGTTCAAAGTGAAACACAATCAAATGTCCTTGAAATTGATGATAGTAGCGAAGAAGGTGAAAATGATAGTCGTCATACTCATGTTGTTTAGAGGTTAGAGTATTTAGCTTCTTGCCTTCTTATACTTTGGCCTTTGTGTGTGTTATTTATGGACATGATTTTACCTTTGATTATACATTAGTAACTGTGTTTGTTTGTTGCAAGAGACGTGTTATTTAAACCTTAATGTTGACAACATTTATGTATTCAATTAGAACTTTAATCGTTGTTATTTACAAATTATATCTCTCTGGGGAAAATACGCAGGAAAAATAGTTAAATATTGTGAAAAGGATTTCCAGGCCCTGCGGGCCGGCCCTGGCCCTGATACTCTCAGGCCGAGCCTTGAAAAACTGTAATTTTCCTGACCCCGAGCCCTTTAGGGCCGGCCCTGTTAGGCCCTGGCCCGTCAAGGGCCAGCCCTGTAGGGCCGGACCGGCCTTGATTCCCAGCTCTAAGAAATAGGGACCAAAGTGCAAAACGCAAAAAGTTTCTGAAGTCCAATTACAATTTTGGCCAGTGTCCAAATTTCATCTCCAGCCATCAGAATTCACTAGAATTTGATTCATAAGGTCGACTCTTCATGGGGAAAGAAAATCGATCCATTCCACACTCACTCTCCATCTATTTTTTCTCATCTTCATCATCTTCCACCTCCAACTTCGATTCCATTGTTTTTCTGCCATGGCTGGAGCTACACTGAAGCTCAGAGGAGCTGATTCTTTAACCATGCGTGGTTGATTCCATTCTTCCCTGAAGCTATGATCTATGCCGGAGCTACAGATCTCGTTGGGAGCTTCTTCTTCTGTGTTCTTAGCTGGTGTATGCGTTTGTATATTTAGTTTTGGACGTTGATAAGAGGAATTTTATATTTACATTTCTGAAATATAGACAGATTTGATTGTGACTGTGATAGACGTTGTATTCCTTGATTTCATGCAGGTTTGATTACTCTCGAATATCTGTTTGATATTTGATGGTGATTAGATTGATGAACTCATGGTATGAATCGTTTGATTATATCTTTGGAATTTTCTGTCGCATTGCGTCTGATTCGTTGCATTCTTGGATACGAATATGAATTTGCGCCATATCCTATTTAGCTTTGAGTCATTGTTCTAGGGAAGGTTTCTTCATCTTATCTAAATAAACCAGAAAAATTATAGAAAGAATAGTTTAGGACTTTAATTCAGCGATTAGATCTTATGAATGCTACCTCTTTGCTGTAATAATTCTCTTAAATTGTGGCTCATTAGATTTGCTAGGAACTTTAGTATCCATTAGGCTCCTTAGAGAAGAATGACCTAGGCTAGTTATCACTATACTATAGTTAGCTTAATATTTTTGGTAGGTTTAATGACAAGCTCTACCAAAGTGGCGCCGTTGCCGGGGAGCCTTGCTTGTTGAGGTTCTCTAGGAATCAATTGGGCCGGAAAAAAAAAAGAGAAAAACATAAACTCAAATAAAAATTAGTTGATAGGATTTATGTTTATTATTATTATTTTTTCTCTTCATGGTTTTTAGTAATTATGGCTTGCTTAACTTGTTGATATGAGTAGTTCTGGAATTTCGTTGCTGAATTGTTGATTAAAATTTCTACTCATTGTCTTGCTGAGAATTGATTCATTGCAGCAAACTGGATTTCTAGTATGTGAACTCAATTGAAACAATTATTGCTGAGGTGTTTTGCATGGTTTCTGCTCTGAATCTAATTCACTTTGAACATCATTGAATTAATTGCAAGTGCACTTCAAATTTTTTTGCATATAGCTGATGTTAAAGATATGATTTCACTTGGCTTGAATCAAGATGTTTCAAAAAAACTGCACTTGTTGTTTACTGCGCTAGTTGCTGCAATTCTGTGTGCTACTGTTAAAGATTTGTATTCTGCAGTCTATTATGTTAAAATCTTGTTCATTGAGTTGAGAAGTGCCTTGCTATAATTGGTGTTCAGAACTGGAATCTAATTGGCTTGCGGCTGTTGGAACTCATTTGCTGTTACTTAGCTGCTTTAATTCGTGTGAATTGGTGCATCTTGAGTTATTTTTCTCTACCTAACAGCAATTTTCCTAATTTCTTGGATTTCAAACTAGTTTTCTGGACAGTTCAACTTGTGCGCATGGTTCTGACTTTTTGCTGTGAACAATAATTGAGAACTGAAATTCTGCAATTGATGATTTTGATTTGGGCCGTAATCACATTCATTTAGGTGAATTGCAACTACTACTTCATATGAATGGTTGAGCTTCTTAATTTTTGAAATTGAATATTGAACTGGTTTGTGATGCTTGTTGGTGTGAATTGCTGCTGACTGAAAAGCTGTGACTTTACTGCCTGTGATAGTTCGTTTTGCTGGACAATATTTTGCTATTTGCTGCAAGTATTTGCTGGTGGTTTGCTTGATTATTAGATCATTAAAATTGTGCAGAGTTAGTTGCGTCTGGCCTGCTGTGGATTTAGCTAATTCTTGCTATTACAACTTCCTGCTTTGAAAAAAAAAACAGAAAGCTAGATTGCTGTTTCATATAAAGGAATGTTTGCTCCTTGACTGGTGAGTTTTGCGGTCAGACATTTTGAAACTGTGATATTCAAGTTGTCAAGAATTGGTCAATTTCATCTGCTGCAAATTGGACTGAATTCTTGCTGTATCAACTTGCTAGCTTTGAGCTCTAAAAGACATAAACATGTAACTTTGATGAACCTGCTAAGAACTTGTACCAAGCACTTGATCACTTGTAGAGTATTGTTGCTATTCATAAATCCTGGAGATTTTTGCCAATTGTTCTCAAATTTGGATTTGAATATAATCAACTCTGTGAAAGAAATTGGGTTGTGCAGCAGCAGCACTTTGCCTTTTACTGAGATATATGCAAATGCATTCGATTGTCATTTTGCTGAATTTTTCTTTTGCATAAAGCTGCTGCATGACGTGAACCTTGGCTATTCATCTATTGACTGCACTCTCAACGATTTGGAACTTGATTGGTATAAGTGAATTGAATTTTCCAAGCTCTACTCCACTGAATTCAGTTGCATATAACTGCTTCTTGTTGAGTGTCCTGCATAATTTTGCTGAGAAAGTTCATTTATTTTGAAATTGTGGCTGCATTTCTGGTGACTTGTCATTGTGCATTAGCTCATACCCTAATGAGATCGCTATTTGCATTTGATAGAAGTTAGGATAACTGCTGAGACTTGTGTCTGGACTTTGGTAGTAGTGGAGATTGAAGTTTCTGTCAGTTTTGCAGCCATAAATTTCAGTTGCTAAGTGGTACTACTGTGTTCAAGTTGCTAATATTTAGTTCTGATATCTGAATTGAAGTGTGTGGTTAACGAATTGCTTGATGTTTTATGGTCAGATTGCATTTAGATTTCCTGTGTGTGTGGGAACTTTGGTCTGTGAGATAAATTTGGATTTGTAATCACTGTCTTTGGCTCGAGTTGTCACAGTGACTGCACTTCACTTGTTTTTTTTTCTGTGTGAACTCATTGTGGGATCTACTGAGTTTTGATTATGTTCTTGGGGGGTTTGGACTTTTCTGATGAGGTGATTTATTTCACTGCTAACTGAAAGTGATTTGCTCTGTGATATGGTGAAATTGCTTTATTAGAGGCTCATAGTAAGTCACCTATAATATTTTAATCGTGTTGTTGAAGTTCTTTCCCTCTGAACTCACATTTTGGTGACTCAATTGACACTGCTCTTTAGAAGCTATTTTTGCTGATATAAGTAATAATCACTGTTTGATTTTGGGTTTGATTATAATAAATCACCTTGAAATCATTTGATGGTGTGAGACCTGTTTAGACACTATTAGTATATATACTCTTGTTTGATGATGGACAGTGATATGTGTAAGCTCATGGCTTTGAGCCACGTGTCTGATCAGAAATTAGAACCGTTGAAAATTTTGAATAGACAAGTGAAGTTATATGGAAATTCAGAGGAATTGGAGAAGGAGTGTATAGAGATTAAGCTATGGTTAAATCACTACTCCAATTACCTCATGTGGATAATGTCACAAGCAACTCAAGGGTTAATTGAGGACCAAGAAGGAGATGATGCAGAATACAAGACTAATATACAAGTGCAAGCCTTAGCAAGTACCTCAGACTCTTTTAAATTCATTAAAAACTCACATACTACTTCTGCTGCACATGAAGTAGGAATTCCAGCTGAAGAATTGAGCTTACCTACTGTACCTGAGAAGTCAGAATGTAGCATGGACCATCCTTTGAAGACTGAATTAATTCAAGATGTCAAACAAAGGTCATTGGCATGTAATTCTCTGCAACAACACATTGTAAACTCTCTGCATGATTCACTTAAGGAAGCTGAACCGTGTTCATTGCTACAAGGGGAAGTGTATGCTACTAGATTGGAGAGTTTCTCTATTGGATTTGCGCAAGAACTTGAGAATTGTCATCAAGTGCAGCTACTACACAAGGATTTACAAGGAGATACCAGTCCTGATTTGTCATTGGAGCTTCTTAGCACTGAATCTGATTCTAACCAGTCACCTTACAGTAAAGACTACCAAGTTTCCAGCTGCACCATGGTGTTGCATGAAGGAGTATTGGGTTCACTTGGATTACAACAATTTCCTTCTTTTAGTCCAGATCCTTTACTCTATGTTCTTAATTCCAATACCATGAGTGTTCATTTTTTCAATTCTTGTGGAAACTTGGTTATTCAATGCTCACTTGCTCAAGGTTCTTACAAAGAAATTCTTTCTTGTGAATTACCTCTAGCTTTAGACATTAATGAGCATGATGTGACTGTGACTAACCTGTCTGAGCATGATAATATGAAGTCTGATTTAATTGAATCTGACTCAATTTCTTTTGCTTCTTTTCTTTTCTCCTTGGATACATGTGAGGGTGTTGAGTGTTGTACTAGTTGCTTGTCACTTGATAGCTATCTTCCTACATCACATGCCTTCTATTTTCCTTTTTCTAGTTCTTGTAGTGACCATATCTGTTCTTTTTTTGGGTCTGATGGCATTGGACAAGGCCTGGTTGATAATTTTGCAGGCATTTACGATGAGATTAATGGACAGCAAGCTGAAAATGCATTCATTATTGAGAATTCTTTGCATATGAATGTTACTGATGTGCTTGATTTTACATTCGAGCATTTCATATTTCCACTACATGCTCTACACCCTATTCACAAATCTTTTCGTCATGTTCTTTCTTGTGACCTTGCACCTGACATAGTGCGATTGTTTGATGTGGAATATGATTCTTTTCAGTTTGCTTGGGATTTTAAAACTGAACATGGTTGTAACATAATCTGGAGTCTTTTGCATAATCATACCCTTGTTCATGAGATGCTTTCTTGTGATTTGACTCCGAATTTAGATACTCTTGAGTATGATGATATTAAGTGCATGATTTTTGTTACACACAACGCTACTGCTTGTAGTTCTACCTGGCAGGAATTTTCATGGGATGATTCTCCACTAAACAATGATGCACCACATATATTGAAGCCATTGCCAATTGATCCGGAACCGCCACCAAAGATGGGCTGCCAACAAACTAAACATGTTCTGGACAGATTGCTGTTCCTCATATGTGATGAGAATTTTTGCTACAAGAGCTTGAAGAGATTTCGTTACAAGGTTGTCTCTTTCCCTCACTTGCATTTTCTGTTTTGAATTGCTTCATTTCTTTGTGACACTGATTGCTTGAAATAAGTGTGGGGGAGGGACCAAACTAGTAGAAAAGGTAGAAATAAATGTTGAACTCCACTATTTTGGCAGTTTAGTTGGAGGGAAGATGGATTTGGATATGTTTGATGATTTTCTTGCTGGTTGGACACATGCACACAAGTGGTTTCACTTTGCCTTTACTGTGCTATATCTCTTTGTTGCACTTTGATTTGCTATGTTTTCTGATCTCCTTGTCTCATTTGGTTGCATTGAGGACACTGCATCATTTAAGTGTGGGGGAGGCTGTGCTGAATCTATGGTTTATTAATTACTTTGCATGAGGTATTTTGCAATTCCAGACAATTTTAAGTGTGATGCACTCTTCTGAAAATTCTAAGAATGATAGACATATGAGTAAATGAGTGTTTGAGGGAATGTGTTGAACATATTTATCTCAAGGGATACAAACCATGTGAGCTTGGCATATTTATCTCAAGGGATACAAACCATGTGAGCTTGGGAAACTGACAGTATTGAGCTTAGTAATATATATGGCTTAGTCATTGTAAGTGAAATCAAGAGAATTAGCCCACATGAAAGGATATTTGAGCTTGTTCGATTTGTTAAATTTTGTGTGCATGCTCTCTAGTTCTATAACTCTCCAGAACTTGTCCTAGCTCTTAGTTGAGGCCAATTTGCACATGAGAGTACATGCATATGATTGAGGCATTCATTTCACATCCCTATGACCCAAACACAAGCCACTTACATGTTTACCCCTTGCTAACCCAGTTGAGCCCATCAATTTCATTTCCTCTCACCCTGTATAGCTTTAAACAAGTGTGCAGAATTAATTAAGCAATTCCATTTTCTTATATATGAGTATATCATGGCTGACCTGATTTGAAAAAAAAAAATTGATGAAAAAGGAAAAGAAAGAAATGTTCTCAAAAGAAATGGAAGAGCCAAATACAAGAAGGATAGAAAAAGAAAAGAGAAAAAAAAATGATGAGGAACTAGCAAGAAGAAGGCAGCATGAATAAGTGATGAATTGTAATAGAATTGCCTAGATCATATCATGCATACTTGTTTAAATTGTACAAATTTACATTCCATACATCCCAACTTAGCCTCACCAACATTACAACTTTGATAAAGTCCTCTTGATGCATAGAATCTTGTGATTGTATGGTGGAGATTGTAGAGCTTTGACAAGTTTGTGGTAGGGCATAGACTAGAAGAGAGAAGTGAAATGAAATACCCTATAGTGAGAAGAGAGCTAAACACTTGAACCCATAGTCTCTTGAATTCTCTTTGCAAAGGTTGAATCATATGTACAGCTAGGTTCATGCTGGGTGGTGGGATTGTTTGCATGGAGAGTTGAACTTGAGATAGTGAAGGGAAATACATAACCAAGAGCATGAATGAATTCATATGGATAGATTTGCTAGAGTGAATAAGAAGGATTGAATACTTGATTTTACCTAGGAGTGCAAATGGCTAAGTGTAGGGGAATTGATAAGTCCTAATTTTACCATGTATTTCCATAGCTTTTTGGAAGATTTTAATGATAATATCATACTTAGAATGCATTTATGATGATAAATTGTGATGAATATTGATTATATGAAATTAACGATTAAAAGAGCTTAATTGATACATTTTATAATTTTTCCTAAGTACTTTAATTGTAGAACAAATTATTGTACATTGGTATGAGATAGAGAAATAAGGTCAACTTCATAATATTGTACATATATGTGGGGAAATCTGGTGACATAGAGAAGCAAGAAGCAAACTGTAGTGTCAAAGAATAGTGCAGAAGTAGAACTGAGAGCTGTGAACGATAGAACATGTGAAGGACTTTGGGTCATCAGGTTACTAAAAGAATTAGGGATTTCATACGAGGGCCCCATGAAAGTTTGGTGTGACAACAAAGTCAGCATTGAGATGACGATTTTAAACAAAGGCTTGGACCGTTTTTTTTTGAGTAAAAACTGGATATCATTGCTATTCAATCAGAAAGCAAAACAAGAGTTTAAACTCCTTCATCAAGATCCACCCTTGGAAGATCCGATGGATATTGATCAATGATACAAAAGGACTCAACCAAGGCATATGACATTTAGCTAAGTAATCTACCAAAGTCCAAAAATCCCTAGAGCTATGCAATAGAATAACCTGCCAATCCCGATGTAAAACTAACCTAGTATCCCCAATAATGTCCCTATATGGGTAAGTTTCTTCACAACCCCTAATACAAAAATCAATGGTTGCCATACAATCAGTGTACACAACAATATTCCTAAATCCTCTAGCCCAACATAGACTCAAATCGTTCAAAATTCCTAGTAGTTCAGCAATAGCAGGGGGACCGATGTAAGTCTACAACTGAAACCATAAATCTAGCCGTCATTCTCACATTTGATAACTACACCGCACTCACTCATTCCTGTTTGCAGTGAAGAACTATCAACCTCTAGTTTAACATGACCAAAGGGAAGTTACTGAGTAGTCTGGTGTGTTCTTTCGCCATAAAAGGTGTAATGGTCAATCAAGTCTTTATCCCAATAAGCCCTGTAAAGAGAATCATAGGCATCACCAGGAATACAAACATCATCAGAATTATATAATATTTTACACCTTGTTGTCCATATATCCCAACAAACATATCCAAACAAGGTAGCCTAGGGAATTTTCTTTGTTTTGTTTGATCCTACTTCTCGCTTAAGATTCCATTTGAGTCAAGCCACTGCTTGTAATGTGAAAAATGCTTCCCAATGTATAGGTGCTATAATTTATTTCCACCTCTCCGCAGTGCTTGAACAGTCTCTCATCAGGTGCATAGCATCCTCGTCCTCCCCACAGCCATATGGGTAGCTTGCATTGTAACTCTGGCCTTTCCTCTTCCTCAGATCCGCTGTATGTATGCGCTCTTGTGTAAATAACCACATGAAGGATTTGATCTTCTCTGGCATTCTCCATCTCCAAATCTGATTCCCTATGCTATCTGCCTCCGGTCATGTACCGAAAAAAAGAAGATGGTATGCAGATTTCACAGTAAAGAGCCCATCAGTGGATGCGTGCCATATATATTTATCCTCTCCTCTCACCTCACGGGGTAGGTATGCACACACAATATGCTCAACGATATTATATGAAAACCAGATTAGGAGCTTGTTCATGTTCCAATTTTCCGCCATGTCCACATAATCAACAACTTTTTCATTTCTATTGATTAAGCCTTCCTGACCTTGAACTAGGTCTTTGAGAAGACACTTAAGCTTAAACCAATTCGCAAACCAGAAGGAGGTATCTCGTCCATTGCCAATCTTTTTCCCTAGGCCTTTTCTAAAAACCTTCCATGTTGCAAGAATTGCTTTCCAAGTTATAGCTGTATTTCCCTTTGTAGGTAACTCAAGGTTCACTAAATCATCACACCTGTATTTGCTCTTTAACACCTTTACCCAAAGTGCCTCCTTATCCGTGACTAGCTTCCAATAAAGCTTCATTTTGTTGTCTAAGTTTCTTTATCCCCAGGCCTCCTTCCTTCTTGTCACAAGATATTTGATACCAAGAAACAAGGTGTATCTTCTTTTGAGTTTTTGTATTGTCCTATAAGAATCTACGACTCTATTTTTCAATATGTTTTAGTAACCCTTTAGGCAACAACATGGTTGAATGTAATATGATGGAATACTAGTCATAACTGATTTGATTAAAGTAGTACGTCCTGCTAAAGTCAAAAACCTTCCCTTCCAATTTGAGAGCTTTTGTCGTGTCTTAGACAAAATCGATGTAAAGGTTGTAGAAGAGGCTCTACAATGGAGCAATGGTATACCAAGATATTTCCCTAAGTCACCTGTGAGATTCACCCCGATTCTTTTACTGATATCCATAGATCTTGAAAAATGAACGTTCTTGGAGAAACAAATCTGTCTTGGAATAGTTCATCTCTGTCCAAAGGATTCACAAAAAACCTCTATACATCTAGTCATTTCATCTACCTAGCTTGTGGATGCTTCCCTAAAAATTACCAAATCATCAGCAAAGAAAAGGTGTAAGACAGGCAACCCCTTACACTCAACTTGATTGGCTCCCAATCTCCTTCTTCAATAGCATCTTAGATCACATGGTTAAGCTTCTACATACATATAGTGAATATATAAGGTGAGATAGGATCGCCCTGTCGAACCCCTTTGGTAGCTGTAAATGCATCGGAAGCTTCCCCATTCCATAGCACTTGGAATGAAGAAGTAGTAATGTAGGCCATAATCACCTTACACAACTTAGCATCAATGCCCATCTCTTTGAGAATGTTATGGATAAAAGGCTATTCCAACCTATCATAAGCCTTTTCTAAGTCAACCTTTACTGCAAGCCAACCTTTTTCCCCTCTCTTACTTCTCATCGAATGTATAACTTCCTACGCTATAATGATGTTATCACTACTCTGTCTACCAGCAATGAAGCTACACTAATGATTCCCTATAACTTTAGGGAGTATATTCTTGAGTCGTTTACTGATCAACTTAGTCACGATCTTATAGCTCACATTACATAAGGAAATAGATCTGAAATCCTTGATGTTACTCCGTTCATCAATCTTTGGAATGAGTACTACATTGGTACCGTTGATCATTCGAACCTTGTGAGGATCTTTAAATATGTCCTTGACTAATTTATAGATCGAATCACCAATTACCACCCAGTATTTTTGAAAAAAGAATGCTTGTAATTCATCTAGACCCGGAGCTTTGAATCACCCTAAATCGAAAGCAGCACTTTTAATTTCTTCATTTGTTACCTCCTCGATTAGATAAATTTAACCTTCATCACTCAAAGTAGGAAAACCATGTCTTGTATGTAGCTGCCTCGGGGTTGGCCTTTCACTTGTAAACAGGTTCTTGTAGTAGTTTAAGGCCATTCTTTTCAGCTCCTCCTGATTAAATATCCTCTCCCCCTGAGAATTCTGAAGGCCCTCAATCCTATTTTTCCTTCTCTTTATAACTGTTGAGGCATGGAAAAATTTGGTATTTCTATCCCCCCATTTTAACCAATTACATATGGATTTCTAGTACCAGAGGAGTTCTTCTTGTACTAGAGTTTTGTTGTATTCTTTCCACAGATCTTGTTCAACTTACACTAGGTACAGGTTATCCCTTCTAGCCCTTGCTCTCTTCAGTAGTCCCTTTTTTTCCTTGGAATATTCCCAATTCGAGAATTATTCCATGCTTCAGCTTCTCTGGTGAAACTTTGGACTTTTCTAAACGAGGACTCTTATTCCCAACCTTTCTTAACCACGTCCATAAAGTCTTCTTCCAATAACCATGCTGCTTGACACTTGAACGGAGGCTTGGACCTTTATATTTCACAAGAGTACATGCTCAAGTGTTATTGCCGATTTAGGAACTTTGTGGATACAACGTAGTCTACAACCTACAAATATACCAATATCAGGCAAGTTTAAGTAAAAAGATTTGTCTATATCTAATAAATTTCTATTGCTCAAAAAAATCTAGTAAATTCCTCAAACCTAACTAGTTTAAATTTATCATCTTCACGCACTAAACAAGTGCAAGGAAACATATAAAGCATAATTAACATGGAAGAGGAATTTCTCTGTAAGAGCATGGCCCCCCACCCAAGGGGCGACAGAGCGGTGCCGGACTAATCTCACCTTGCCTCCCTGAGGTCTTTTGGATGGCCAAGATTTGTCCCCCCAACCCCTCCGCCTCTTAAAGGCTTAGGGATTTTCCTCTCTCTCTCTCTCTCTAGGCATCACTTTCCTCTCTCATTAACCTTGAGATTAGCTGATTTGTGGAGAAGAAGAGATTAGAGAAACTATTATACAAAAGAGGAAGCTTGAACACAAGATCACAAGCCTTACCTTTGAGATTTTCTTCCTCTTGCTCCTCCTTCTTCAAGTTCTCTCTCTCTCTCTTGCTTGAACGTGAAATGGGATGAGAAAAGAGAAAGATGAAGCTTTAACCAAAATATCTCCATCTTTGATTTCTTAATTTTATTAATAAATTGAATTTATGACAGCTTTTTGTTTGACCTTATCCCTTGTTAATTTATGTCATAACCTTCCATCACATTTGAACCAATTCCTTCCCTTTTTCCTTGGCCCAAAGTGACGCCCCAAGAGGTCCTTCATAGTCCAATTTGGGCTTCTTCAATTATCTCAATGAATTGGTCAACTTATAATACTTTATTGAATTTTCACATGTGCTCTCTTTTTCACAATTCATATTTAATTGTTTAGCTTAAGATGATGCCACTTGGCATATTTATATTCCAAGTAAATATTTTCCTTCTCCCAAATATCCACCAATAAAGGAAAAAAATGGGTTTTTACTTTATTCCACAATTTACACCATTATCATTACATTTTTGTCCCCAAATTCGTAATAGTTGGTCATCTTGACAAATTTTCTGACCAAACTTTGAAAAATTATAACTTTATTTTTAGAAACTCAATTGGCGTAATTCCAAAGGCTATGAACCCCTTATGGAGTCTAGTTTTAGGGAAAAAATATATCCTTTAGCCAAACGGAAGCCCAAACTTCCCAGAGTTTCAATCTTTGGACGTTATTTCAGAAAATAACCAGTTTCACTAGGTAAACTTAAAAAGTTCATATATCTGTGTACAGCTCCAAAAATTACCCATTGTCTATCAAATTAAAGCTTAGGATGTTTACTTTGATCTTGTAGAATTTCACAATTTTCAAACATCATTTGATAATTCAAAACCACCTGACAAACTCACTGCATCGCGAGAAATTTCACTGGCAGCACTGTTACATTCCAATTTTCAATGTTTAATTCCTATGATAATGAATATTTACCATTCCATTTCATTAAATACCACAATTAATTACAAGGCCTATTGGTGAATAAAATTTGGGGTGTTATACTAACTTTTCATAGTTGAGATTTAATGTCCTATAAAAATATTATTATAGGTTTAAATTTCTCCACTAACTTTCCTTTCCACTTATTATCTTTACCAATGAATCAACTTTTCATAGTTGAGATTTAATGTCCTATAAAAATATTATTATATTATATTATATATAATAAAATAAATTTAAACATTTAAGATTTAATTCGATCAGTTGAGAATTGCAAAGGATAACAAGTAAAAAGTACAAATATTTTAATGAAAATATGTTGTTGTGCATTATTAAGATCATATTATTAATAATTTATATTTATTTATTTACTGAAATTCTGAACTATTCAGTCTAATCTTTCAATTTTTAAATTTATTTTTATTAATTTTATTTAATAGTATAATAATATTTTATAGGATATTAAATTTTAACCATCAAAAGTTGATTCAAAATGATAGAAGTAGGGAGGAAGGTTAGTATACATGTATTACAAGTAAGTATCACTTTTAAAGGGAAAAAAAGTTTAATATTAGATTTTTATCTTGCTAAACTTAATGGGACATGTAATTTTTAGGGAAAATTCCTTTTAAAGCCACCAAAAATAGGAAAATCACATATCAGGTCAGCAAATTCCACAAATCCCTAATTATTCTATGGACCCAAGGTTGGCAAACTCAAATTTAAGTAAGCTTGGATTGAGAACTCCAATCGTAAACTTGTAAAAGCTTACTTGTATTAATAAATAGTTGTTAAAAGTATATCATAAAATATTAAAAATATAAAAATGACAATAATTTATTTTAAATATATTTTGAATATGAATAATTGAAATTAAATCCATTAATATTTATAATTTATCGTATCCATAAAAAAAATGAAATTTCTATAAATTTCATGCATAAAGTCATTAAACATGATCAAAACGAACAAACGAATCTGAATTTAAGAGCGAGTTGACATAATTTTATAAGGTAAAAATGTAAAAACAGTAAACTCTATTTGTAAACTCGCGAATTTAATGAAGTTTACGGCTAACATGAGTTTAAGTACAAATGGACACAATTTAGTAAGCTAGAATATAAAATTGGTAAACTCGGAAAGTCAACACACGAGTTTGACAATAATGTATAACCCAATGTGAGATTGATGAATAATATTAGTAGATGTCTTACCATATTACCCTTTACTTCTTTTCCCCAAAGCCACTTATCTGTTCCTTTTTTTTTTGGCAAATGAATGTAATTAAAGTAAACAACAACAAAACATTAACATTGAACACACAAAAGAAGAAAATGTTTGAAAAATCACGAGAACTATCTGAATTTATATCAGATATTTGGATTGGATATATGTATCTATCCTTATTGCAGAGAGAGGACAAAACATTAACATTGAACACACAAAACAAGAAAATGTTTGAAAAATCACGTGAACTATCTGAATTTATATAAGATATTTGGATTGGATAGACAGTCCCTCTTACATAGATTGTCGGTGCAGCCCTTCAAGTTATATGAAAGTATGTTTCAAGCCATATAACATGAAGCTGCACCGACAATCTATGTAAGAGGGACTGTCAGAGGTTATATGGCGTCAACTCTAATAGACTATGCCCTCATACTTTCCCTTGCTACCTCAACTGCACCTACACACACACATATTGATAAAATGAGGTGAGCGATGTGCAAAAAGACGGTTATTCACAATTTCAATCTTATTGATATAATGAAAAACATACAAATAACAAACACACATCAAACCGTAAGCATAATTTTGAAATAACTTTTTTTACCTATGTTATAATTTCATAGAACTTGTGATAATTGTCAAAAAGAGGCCATCTATGTCAAAACGGATGGCCAAAAAAATTTAGACTAAATACTCTAACCACCCTTTTATTTTACCTTAATTACACAAATCTCTCCTCTATTTTAAAATCACAAAAATTCCAAACCATTAACTCCATTAAAAATATTCTAAAAAAAATATTTTTAACTAATAAAATTTATTTACTAATTTACCCTTAATACTAAATCACAGATTTTAATTGACAGCTGGTAAATATGACAAACTTTTAAAATTGAATAATTTTTTTAAATGTTTGAAGAAAAAATATGAATTCATAAATTTAAATAACTTATACAATCTCTCAAACTAATATAGTTTATTGTATTTGATAGAGAAAAATGTGTTTGTTATATATTTTTTGTCATTTAAGAAACTAAAAATAATAAATTTCAATACATATAGTGAAAAATTAAAATTATAAATTTTATAATCTCAAAATTAAAATTTTTAACATATTAGAAAGTTAAAAAAGTTATTAGAATTAAAATTGGGTGGTATAAATTTTTTTGGCCCATGTGTGTGGGTTTTAAAATAATTCTAACATTAAAGATGGGTATTTTGATATGTTTAAAAAGTCAAACTTAATGATCAACTAATGGTTTAGGTGGATAGAAATAGAATCTTAAAATATAAAGAACGTTTGTGTAACATACATTTTAATTTTTAATAAAGGTCTGTATGGGTTTTCAAAATAGATGGAAGATTTGTGTAAGTAACGCAAATCAGAGAGGTGGTTAGAGTATTTTACTAAAAAATTTATGAGTTATAAAAAATATTAATTTTTTAATTTCTTAAAATTTGTATAATACTCTGAGAAAATATGAGAAGTTATATTCAAAGAACAAAATCAGCATTGAAACTACTCCACTTCTCCTATATGCATGTTTCACCGGAATAAAAAAAACACATAAAATATCATTAACCTTGCCTTAAAGTTAGGGTAAATTTGTGATAAAAGATTTACTGATGTGACTGAAAAATGGGACCAAAAAAATACCTTCTCTCTATATCTTATAAATAGGACAAGAAACATATATGGAAGATAACAAAAGCAAGTTAAGAAACTATATATGCTCAGCAGCGGTGAGAAAGAGAGGCACGAAAATGACAAAGATCTTGTAGCTCTTCTTTAATTTCTTAAAATTTGTATAATACTCTGAGAAAATATGAGAAGTTATATTCAAAGAACAAAATCAGCATAGAAACTACTCCACTTCTCCTATATGCATGTTTCACCGGAATAAAAAAAACACATAAAATATCATTAACCTTGCCTTAAAGTTAGGGTAAATTTGTGATAAAAGATTTACTGATGTGACTGAAAAATGGGACCAAAAAAATACCTTCTCTCTATATCTTATAAATAGGACAAGAAACATATATGGAAGATAACAAAAGCAAGTTAAGAAACTATATATGCTCAGCAGCGGTGAGAAAGAGAGGCACGAAAATGACAAAGATCTTGTAGCTCTTCTTTAATTTCTTAAAATTTGTATAATACTCTGAGAAAATATGAGAAGTTATATTCAAAGAACAAAATCAGCATAGAAACTACTCCACTTCTCCTATATGCATGTTTCACCGGAATAAAAAAAACACATAAAATATCATTAACCTTGCCTTAAAGTTAGGGTAAATTTGTGATAAAAGATTTACTGATGTGACTGAAAAATGGGACCAAAAAAATACCTTCTCTCTATATCTTATAAATAGGACAAGAAACATATATGGAAGATAACAAAAGCAAGTTAAGAAACTATATATGCTCAGCAGCGGTGAGAAAGAGAGGCACGAAAATGACAAAGATCTTGTAGCTCTTCTTGGAATTCATATTTGAAGGATATGATATTGGGAGAAATAAGGATAAAGGCTAAGAGAGGTAATCCTCCTGTGAAAATGAATGGAAATGATGCCTGCTTGTTTATTCCTTAGGCATTTGACGGTTTATATAGAAGAAATATTAGGCACCCTAATAAACACAAAATCAATCTACAATAAATGATAATAATCGAGATCACATTTTTGGGGTGGGATATTTTGTTGAAATTAAATTAAATATTTCAAGAATTCGAAGCACATCTTTTATAGGTCAAAACCATTTTGCATTTTAATGTGAACGTTGGGTGGTTACAATTCAATAAATAATAATTTTAGTACCAAAGATGATACAGTTTTTGTCCGTTCTTTTTTTCCTTGACCAATGACTATACATACACGAATAAAATGAGCTTTAATTTTGTAACCTACATTGGATTTCAATTTTTTGAACGGGTATTCCATTTAAGTATCCAAGTTTTTTTTTTTGGGGGCCAGAGAAGTGCCAATGTTATTTTTGTTTTTAATTCATCAACGTTTCGTATGTTACTACTAGAACAACTAATAACGTTTTTCTAATTTGATCATTCAAAGTTCAGCTTCTTGGTACTATACTGATGGCCAATGAAATAATGATTTATTAGGATTTTTGATATTTAAGTTATTTATCATTATTAGGGAATATTTGGTTTTTATGTTGACTTGATTGTCATCTTTTAGCATTAATTGTAATTTGCATTTAATTTAGAATTCTAGAATGTTCTATCATCAATTGGCATTAGAGCTTGGTTCCTCCATTTATTTACTGATGTGACTGAAAAATGGGACCAAAAAAATACCTTCTCTCTATATCTTATAAATAGGACAAGAAACATATATGGAAGATAACAAAAGCAAGTTAAGAAACTATATATGCTCAGCAGCGGTGAGAAAGAGAGGCACGAAAATGACAAAGATCTTGTAGCTCTTCTTTAATTTCTTAAAATTTGTATAATACTCTGAGAAAATATGAGAAGTTATATTCAAAGAACAAAATCAGCATAGAAACTACTCCACTTCTCCTATATGCATGTTTCACCGGAATAAAAAAAACACATAAAATATCATTAACCTTGCCTTAAAGTTAGGGTAAATTTGTGATAAAAGATTTACTGATGTGACTGAAAAATGGGACCAAAAAAATACCTTCTCTCTATATCTTATAAATAGGACAAGAAACATATATGGAAGATAACAAAAGCAAGTTAAGAAACTATATATGCTCAGCAGCGGTGAGAAAGAGAGGCACGAAAATGACAAAGATCTTGTAGCTCTTCTTGGAATTCATATTTGAAGGATATGATATTGGGAGAAATAAGGATAAAGGCTAAGAGAGGTAATCCTCCTGTGAAAATGAATGGAAATGATGCCTGCTTGTTTATTCCTTAGGCATTTGACGGTTTATATAGAAGAAATATTAGGCACCCTAATAAACACAAAATCAATCTACAATAAATGATAATAATCGAGATCACATTTTTGGGGTGGGATATTTTGTTGAAATTAAATTAAATATTTCAAGAATTCGAAGCACATCTTTTATAGGTCAAAACCATTTTGCATTTTAATGTGAACGTTGGGTGGTTACAATTCAATAAATAATAATTTTAGTACCAAAGATGATACAGTTTTTGTCCGTTCTTTTTTTCCTTGACCAATGACTATACATACACGAATAAAATGAGCTTTAATTTTGTAACCTACATTGGATTTCAATTTTTTGAACGGGTATTCCATTTAAGTATCCAAGTTTTTTTTTTTGGGGGCCAGAGAAGTGCCAATGTTATTTTTGTTTTTAATTCATCAACGTTTCGTATGTTACTACTAGAACAACTAATAACGTTTTTCTAATTTGATCATTCAAAGTTCAGCTTCTTGGTACTATACTGATGGCCAATGAAATAATGATTTATTAGGATTTTTGATATTTAAGTTATTTATCATTATTAGGGAATATTTGGTTTTTATGTTGACTTGATTGTCATCTTTTAGCATTAATTGTAATTTGCATTTAATTTAGAATTCTAGAATGTTCTATCATCAATTGGCATTAGAGCTTGGTTCCTCCATTACTTTCACTGCCCAACTCTCTTCAAAGAAAATAAACCAAAGCATTTTCCTTCTTTAAGTTGTTTTTATTGCTACTCCCTCCGGTCTTAATTATAGGACATATTTACCTAACTTTGGAAAAATTAAGGATAGTGGTTAAATTAGTTAATCATATTTATTTTCCTAAAATATCCTTATTAAAAATTTAAAATAGCAACTAATTACGTTGATTTTTTGTTTTTTCTTGTACCTCTCTTATCTCACATATGACTTCTCCAAGCTCTCACACAATCTGGTATCGTCAATATCCCTCAACAACTTCTGATATACTCTTATTAAATTATTATTGAAAAAGTATCAATAAGAGGTATTTTGGAAAGAAATTGACAAAAATTAGAACTTTATCCTATAATTAGGACCAAGATCAACTCTCAAATGTTATCCTATAATTAGGACCGGAGGGAGTATTATTTAGCTTTTTTTTGTTATTTAAGTTGTGAAACAAAAAAGAGTAGGAAAAAAGGTTGAGGAAAAAAAGAGTGAAAAGGAAAAAAAAAACAAGAAGAAAAAGGTCAATACAATAATAACAAATCGTTCCTTTTTCTTTTAAAGCTGCACTAGCCTAGTAGATGGCTAACAATGCCCAAATGGCACAAAATAGTCTTGTGGAATATGGAGGGGGGAGGTTAGGCCGTTGTTACTAAAAAATATGTTAGAAACTATGTTTACATAGAGGAGCAGGAGGAGGTTGTTACTAAAAAAACGTCAGAAACTATGCTTACGTAGAGGAGGAGGAGGAGGAGGAGGGGAGGAGGTTAGGATGCTGTTACTAAAAAATAGGTCAGAAACTAAGCTGACGTAGAGGGGGAGGAGGTTAGGATGCTTTTACTAAAAAACAGGTCAGAAACTATGCTGACGTAGAGGAGGAGTTAGGACGTTGTTACTAAAAAACGGGTATGTTTACGTAGCGGAGGATGCTAGGATGTTGTTACTAAAAAAAACGGGTCAGAAACTATGCTTGAGGAGGGGGAGGAGGTTAGGATGTTGTTACTAAAAAAAACAGGTCAAAAACTATGCTGATGTTGAGGAGGAGTTAGGATGTTGTTACTAAAAAACGGGTCAGAAACTATGCTTAGGAAGAGGAGGAGGTTAGGATGTTGTAACTAAAAAACAGGTCAGAAACTATGCTTACGTAGAGGAGGATGTTGTTACTAAAAAAAACAGGTCAAAAACTATGCTGATGTTGAGGAGGAGTTAGGATGTTGTTACTAAAAAACGGGTCAGAAACTATGCTTAGGAAGAGGAGGAGGAGGAGGTTAGGATATTGTTACTAAAAAACAGGTCAGAAACTATGCTTACGTAGAGGAGGATGTTAGGATGTTGTTACTAAAAAACAGGTCAGAAACTATGCTTACGTAGAGGAGGAGGAAGAGGGTAGGAGGTTAGGATGTTGTTACTAAAAAATAGGCCAGAAACTATGCTTACGTACCAGTAGTGAGAGAGAAGTTCAAAAATGTAAGCAGAAACTTAATTTTACTAGCAAAACATAATAAATGTAATATTAGCATGATGAAAATATTCATAAAATATGTGGTTCTTCTAAACCATTAAATTCAATATATTTTTTTAATCAACTATATATGTTCAAATTATTTTAATCATGTAAAGTTTAATATATTGAATGCTTTTCTAGGACATGCTTATAGCATTTCAGAACCTTCAAGGATTCTCATGTAAACTTCATTATTTACCGAGCCATATGTAAAGGCTATAACAACATCCAATACACCATATTTTATTTTTACACCTAGGAATCTAATATATGCAAACATTATTGCATCCACCACAAATTAATATATCTCTACATAATGATCATCATACCTCTGTGAAAATTTTTATTTTAACTTAAATATTCATATATCACAAACAAATTTATATTTCAAGTGTTTGGATTGCAGGTCCATCATTTTGAAATATTAAAAGAACATAATCCTATTTTTATTGCGTGTTTTCCCTTTTTGTATTTGGTCAATCACATTTATATCTTATCCATATGGCATATCTATGTAAAAGATCCTCATTTGATCACATGATATTATTATCAAAATTAGGGGTGTTCAAAACCGGGACCGGGACCGAGATCCACCACTCCCGGTCCCAGTCCCGGTTTTTGGCCGGGATGCAAATTGCATCCCGGTCCCGGTTTGGTCCCGGTCCCGGTAATCCCGGGCAGGACCGGGAAATCCCGGTTTTTTTTAAAAAAAATTAAATTTAAAAAATATTATTATTTTAGTTAAATTTTCTATAATCTAGTGTTTAAAGTAATTATTTAACATCTAATAAGGCCATAATAATCACACAAATTGATCTAGAATTGAAGAATAACATTTTATTATTATTATTATTATCACCTTCATCATTTTTGTTATTATTTTTATACATTATATAGTAGGATTAGTATCACAATATATATAGTTTAACTCCTACTAAATATGTGATACACATTTTATCAAATGATAACTTAAATTATGGGATAAAAAATACAAAAATAAAACAATAACTTAGTTTTTAAGAAAAAAATTTAAAAAAAATAAAAAAATCGGGACCGGGACCGGGATCACAAGGTATGTGACCGGTCCCGGGTCCCTTAGATCCCGGTCCCGGTCCCGGCCGGGACGGGAAATTTCCGGGATCAAAATTTCGGGACCGGGACCGGACAACCGGGACTGGGACACTTTGGACACCCCTAATCAAAATTGTTGTCGACAACTTTATCTTTTTTATTCCATTTCCCCTATGACATAACTTATTAAGATCTCTTTATTGCTTTTATGTACCTGAACCTATTTTAAGGTATCTGCAATTAGCTATGTCTTGACACTCTTTTGGAGTATCTACCTCCCTAATATGATCATCTTAATTATTTGCTTATTTCTCTTTTCTTTTAGAATCAATCATTCTCCCTACTTCTGGATGTTTCATTTTCATTCTCTATTTGGAGCATTTTCACCCGTTACGTTTTAGTGTGTTTAAAGTTGCTTCTATCATATGTATTTCTTTTTAATTATGTTTTTGTTTATTTTCATGTCTCTTTTAATGAAGAATAAATATTATTGGCATCAATCCTGAAGATTTACGTAAGGCCCTTTCTTACATACCACTTATCATCGATATTAATCAGAGTAGCAATGCGCGATTTAGCGAGTACACATGAATAATATAGATATACTGACAAAATGTACATGATTATCTTACCGAATTTCCCCCACAGGGTGTGTTTATAGTAAGTACAGACCTTAAATCATAATAGGGGCTTCAGATAACCAACGTCTTCACTTGATCTTGACCTGAACCTTTAATGAATTGCTGGTAAATTTGATCGTGCCTTTAGAGCCGTTTTCTGTTGCTGTAAACTTTTTACATTTATGGAAAGGTGAGATTCAAACGAATCTCAATAATAACAAACAATTGATCATAAAAAATGCAATAATAAATATGCCATGTACCACATACAACAATATTATAATAACTCACAATTCAGTTCAGTTCAGTCGAAAACATTCAGAGCCAACCACTGTTGCAACCCCTACTCATTCCATACCTTAGCTGGGCTCGAGGCCACCAACTGAGCATATTAGTGTACCTGTAAGCACTATGTTCGATGTACCCGTAGGCACTATGTTCAGTGTACCTGTAGGCACTATATTCAGTCATGTTCAGTGTACTTGTAGGCACTATGTTCGGTGTACCCGTAGGGACTATGCATCATAGATATTACGGTAAATGGCATACACAAAGCATATAAACATTGACATAATGTATAAAAAATAGAGTTACTATCTTAAACCCCCTTTTTGTTCATAAACTGATCCTTGAATTTTGTTTCGACGGCTTGGGCTATCAATCTGGTCCTGAAATTTCAAATATACAAGAATTAGATTAATACTCATTCATGTACCACTTTAGACTCTTCCAAAGTGTTTTTGTTGGTTATATTAGTCCAATTCTGCAAAATTATCAAAATACCCCTAGGACCTCGATCTGACCTCGATTTACCCGGTCCAACCGTACTTTTCCAGAAATTTTGACGCGGGCTATTCCTATAAATTTTACATATGGAATCCATTTTTTACCTCGGTTTTCACAAAATCACTGTCAAATGACAGTTTTACCCTTGATAGCCCTGATTTAGGGTTTTAAGGGTATTTTCGTAATTTCACTTTCTAGGGTTTTTCTGAAAAAGTGTTTAACATCAACCCCACCTAATTTTACCTCCTAAACACAATAAAATCATCAGATTATTGAAAATCCAGCTCCTTCCCCCTATTTCTGTGTTGGCCAAAACTTAGAGGAATAAAAGGGAAAATTGGGTTTTTGATTTTTAACTCCAAAAGCTTACTCCTTTTCACTCATAATCACTTGATTGATCATTTAAACACTTAATATCCCAGATTTGAAGAAATTTGGATAGCATTACCTCTTAGGGTTAACACTTCCCAAATTTACAAATCAAAGCAAACAAGCCAAAAATCAACTAACAACTTTAGCAACAACAACAATAACATCAAAAATTTGAGAGTTTTGAAGTTACATCTTGATTTCTCTTCTCTCTCTCTAACTGAAACCTCTCCCTCCTCAAACCTTGAAATTTTGCTTGCTAAATATGCCAATCCTTGGAGAAAAGAAGCTTAGGGTAAATATTGCACAAGTTGAAAACCAAATCACAAAGGAAATCAAGACCTAACTTTGATTTTTCTCCTCCTTCTCTCTAGAACTCCTTAAGTTCACTCTCTTGTTTGTGTTCTTGGCCGAAAATGAGGATAGGAAAGATGAAAGAAGTGTTGTCATAAAATATCACCTTTTTTCCTTAATTAATGACACAAAGTCCTTAAGCTTATCTTGACCCAATTTTGTGTCATAAAGTTCAATTAGAATTGAACTAATTCTTCCCTCTCTTGGCCCATAAGAATGATGCCTAAGGGTCCATTAGATCAACAAAATAGACGGATGGATTTATCCCATAATTACAAGATTGCCATAACATTTTTTTTCCATTTTTAGAATAATTGGTAATTTTGGCAGATTTTCTGACCAAACTTTAAACAATCATAACTTTTTTTGTGGACATCAAATTGGAGTAATTCCAAAAGTTATATGACCTTTATTAAGTCTAGTTTTAAAAAAAAATATAGCCTTTAGCCAACTAGAAGCTCACACTTCCCAGAATTTTTGTTTTTGAATGCTGCCACAAATGTTGGCTAGTTTCAATGAGCTAAATTAAAAAATTCATAAGTTCTTGTGTACAGGTCAAAATAATTCCAATGGCCTATCAAATTAAATTTTAGGACGTCTACTTTTATCCTGTAAAATTTTACAATTTTTGGTCATCATTTGTCATCCAAAACCACATGACAAACTCACTGTCTCACAAGAAATTTCACTGGCAGCATTATTCATATTTCAATTTTCAGTGTTTAATTCCTATGATCATGAATATTCACCATTCCTTTTCATCAACTGCCACAAATAAATACATGGTATATTGGTGAATAAAATTTGGGGTGTTATAATTTATGTCTCGTTAATAGTGCAACAACTCACACCATACTCAAAAACAATAAATGTTTTTGTTCCTTGGTAACGCAAGAAACTAACATTTAGACTATATTTGACAGTATAAATTTGAATGAAGGCTCCGGAAGAGCTAATATTTTGTTACCTGAAGGAATAAAATTACACATTGATAATGCATTGATTCTTCCAAGTCTAAAGTAACTTATTGAGTTTTAAAGATATCCACAGAAATGGATATCATATATCAACTTATTAATTAATAAAAAAAATTTACATGAAATAAGAAAACTGAAAAGAAATATTAAATAATATATTCAATATATAAAATAAAAAATGAGATATATATTTAGTATTATATATATTTATATAAATATTATCTTTGTTTTTTAAATTTGAAATAATGTGTGTGTGTGTGTGTGTGTGTGTAAATAACAAGGAACGAAAAACCGGACTGGGCAATGAACCGGTCACAGCACAGGTTCAAGGGTTAATGGGTCAACTGGGGTCTAACCGGTAGTTGAACCGGTCATATTAAAATATTATAATTTATTAGTGACAATATATATTAATATATTTTTAAACTTCTATAGATAAAAATGAAGATTTTTAGAAAAAAACAATACTCAAAATCTATTAGTATGAGTTATAATTCTTATACTTATGCAATGATATCTCATTTTCTATAACTATTATATCTTTTTAAATAATTTTTTTCATTATCTTCTTCATTTTTTTTAAATTTGTTCTTTCTTTACCTATTTTTCTCTTTATTTTGGTCTTCAACTTTCAATTTTTTCCTAAAAAAAGCAAAAAATATATATATATATATAACGAAACCGGTTCAATCGGTTTTTTACCGATTCCCCTGTTTAACCATCAAACCAGGCCAGACCACTGGCCGGTTCCCGGTTCAACCAGTCGAACCGGCCGGTCCAATTTTTCGTACAATGGTAAATAAAGATTGCAAGGTCAAAACAACTCATCTGGTAAATTAAGTTGAACTCCTAAGATAAATTATTGATGTTGATGGATTTAATTTCAATTATTCATATTTAAAACATATTCAAAACAAGTTATTGTCCATTTTTTATTTTATTATTTAATTATATACTTTTAATACCTATTCGAGGAAATTAATCTTTTGGTCCCTATAAGTTTTAACTCGGTTATGACTTAATCCTTCAACAATGTCTCAATATGACTCAGTCCCTGGAATTTTAAGTTGGTCAACAATTAATCCTACATAGCAAAAGAGGTAGCTCACTAAATGTAAAAATTGTTAACTAAGCTAAAAGATTAGGGTCTAAGTTATAGTTAATGGACTGAGTCATAACTAAATTAAAACTTGATGGATCAAAAGATTAATTTTTTCAAAAAATAAACTCTTATACGTTTACAAATTAAGTTTACCATTCGAGTTTATATTCTTCTCCAAGTTTGTTTAAACTTGTGAGTTTGACAACTTTAAGTATACGTGGTTTGGGGTAACGAACAGGGTATAAAACATTGTATTTTGTATGATGACATGCTATAAAAATTTTTCTTTTGTTCAAAAGATATACGATAAATATTCTCTCTTCCAAAATTAGCCCTTTACTTTCTCAAACATACAATCTATTACTAAATTTGCTACACACTATATGGTAATTCAAAAATAAATTGTTACTTGTGTTAATTTTGAAAAGCAGGAGGATGACAAATCGAGATTGATCTTGTTCTTTAAAGGAATACATTTGTTTTCCGCGATATGGAGATAATGATTTTTTGTATGTGTTTGTTCATAACCTTTTATGTTTTCTTTTGACAAAATTGTTCATAGCCTTCTATTAAAATAAAGGGGGAATTCATTTTTAGGATTTGATGTAAAAGCAGGAAAATAATTGTTTTCCAAAAAGACGATAATTGATTAAGATGAAATTTTGTTTGATGATTTACTTTGATACATAATCTATTTTAAAATAACATAGTGTGAGTGCTTTTAATAAATATATACCCATATTTTTTTGTTACAAATCATATACCCATATTTAAAAACATTAATTAACTCCGCTTATGTTTTATAGTCAGTCCCAAAACCAAGCAAATGATGAGGGTTGTATTAATCTTTCGACAATTAACGTAAAACTTCATTGAAAAGCAAGAAATTAAAAAAAAAAAAAAAACTGCACTTCAAGGGATGATTTTGTAAAACAGTAATTAATACTTCACTTGGTGATTTATAATAATGACTCCACTCATTCTTTGTATTAGAAAGTAATTTATAATCAGGGTTGGGAGAGTCGTTCGTATATCTCTTTTTGACTAGGGAGAGTAGTACATATATCCCAGCAATGAGACCTTAAAATTATTATTCATTAAATATTCAAACTCCACGCAATTAATTTTTTTTTTATTTTTCCTCATCATAACAAATTTTTAATTAAAGTAGTGAGGAGGAATGTTAGGCAGTTAGGGTCGAGTCTTTCTTGTATACTCACTCCCTCGGGTCCAATATATATTAACATTCTCTCATATAGGTCAGGTTGTACATATAAGCAACAAATTGTACTTGTCTAAGAATTTAATTTAGTTTTTTCATTGTTATCCTTTATTAATTATTTGTTTTTTTATTCATATTTTTTCTCCACTCACACACACACTCTCTCTTTCTCTCTTTTCTTTTCCCACTTCTTTTCTTTTACATCCATTCTATTCATAAATAAAGATATAATTAAAAGCAAATAACATGCTTTGCATATTTATTGTTTTAATTAATTTTAACCAACAATTTAACTTGCGTCAGTAGTTGTTGGCTTGTTACTTATAAAATGGAAGGGAGAGATTACATTTTTAAACCCCCCACGTTCACACCCAAATAGCATAATTAAAAACGAGGGGGTCATTAACTAGTCAATTTAAACAACACGGCTAATTTAATAGTCCATTTATTTATTATTTAAGATATATATATATATATATATATCTGGATTTACATTCATCCAAATTAATCATTCTGCGCCTGGGCGAACTAGGGACAAATGTAAATGCAATGACATGTTTGATCGTTATCGCAACTTCCCACAGCACCTGATTGAATTTGGTGACACGCTTTTGAGCATAGGTCGTACGTGCATTTACCAGGCAAGGGCGGGTACAGATTACAAATCCCACCTGGTCCTTGTCCCTTGATTACCTTCGTACCTAGATTTAGGAAATTTGTCATAACAAGGCGAGATTAAAAAATATATATATATAATAACTGAAAGGAAAAAATGACAAAAAAATACTATTAAATTAATGTATGTGTTGGCAAACAAAAAAAAACAGAGAGAGAGAGATTAACATACTAACAATTTTATTCGAAAATTATTATTGGGAAAATTTCAGTCAACCCTATGTAGGAAATTAATTTCAGTTAACCGCAAAAATTTTTGAAATTTTACTGCATCCCATGGTTAAAATACAATTAATTTTAGTTTGTGAAAAGAGAACGATATCCTTTTAATTTTTTTTTAGAAGAGCATTTATAATGTAAATAAAAGCATTTATAAGACAAATAAAAGGATTAACAAGAACCTAAGGAATTAAAAATATTTTAGTCATTTATAAAATAAATATGAAAATTTACAAGACAAATATGAGCATTTACAAGAGAAATAAAGGGATTTAAAAGAACCTAGTGAATTAAAAACATTCTGATCATTTACAAGACAAATATGAAAATTCAAAAGACAAAAAAGATAATTTACAATACAAATAAAGTAAGAGCATCATTATCTTTTTACTCATAAAAATTAATTTCATTTTGACTATGGAAGTGGAGTAAAGTTTCAACAAGTTTTGGAGGTTGGTTGAAATTAATTTATTACAGAAGGAGTTGACTGAAATTTTTCCTTCATTATTTTTGAACTTCTTAGGGTTCCATTGAGGCATGTTAAAAATGTTTTATAAATAGAATCAACCAAGCATGAGAAAGATTATAACAAATACGACTATTTATAAGTTCTGAAAAATACTACAATTATTTCTTGAAATTTGTATAATATATTGTGAGAAAATATGTCAAGTTATATTAGGAGAAACATAAACACACACACACAAACTATTTAAAGGCGAATAAAAGGAGTTAGGAATTGTTATAAGGAAAAAAAAAAAAAAACAGGTTAGAAACTATTCTTTCATACCGGTAGAGAGAAGGACAAGTTCGAAAATGACGAAGAACTTGCAGCTCTTCATGGATTCCATGTCTGAAGGATATGAGGTGAGGTGAGGTGAGGTGAGGTGAGGTGCGGTGACGTGACATTACATTTTGAGGTTCCTTTTATAGGCGCTTGGACTTGATGATAATGCTTATCATTTAATTAATTTCTTTGATTTTCTTTCTAAAGTAACTGATTATATTACCTAATTAATTTATGTCATTATAAATAAACCCTGATATGTTATTTGCCATGTTGTTTCCAATATCGGATTGGGTTTCTCTCATTGTTTCTTTTCTCATTTTTTTCTCATAATCTCATATCCACTGTTAGATTAGAACAATATATGATTCAGATTTAATCTTTATAAAATTATTTCTATAAACATAAATAAGTAAATTTAAACTCTTAAAATCTAATATATACCATTCATAATTGCAATTCATAAAAATAAATAAATTTTAATTTATAAAATATAATAATAATGTTATAAAATATTAAATCTAACCTATCTATTTCATGATCTAAGGATGGAGATGAGATTATGAGAAGATAATGAGAAAGAGGACAATGAGAGTATTATCTTCCTAGTTAAGGCGGTCAACTCATGAGTTTAAGTAAAATTGTAATAAGAATATAAATTAGTATCTAAATATGAATCGCAACTGATAAGAGTTTATTTTTATTAATAAATAAATATTAAAAGTGTATAATTAAATAATTAAAATATAAAAAATGACAACAATTTAATTTAAATATATTCTAAATCCCAATAACTGAAAGTAAATATATTATCATTCATAATTTATTATTCCCAACAAAAAAAATTTATATAAAATTTATATATAAAACCACTAAACATAATCAAATCAAAATATTTAGCTAGAGACTAATAACGGGTAGAAATAGGCTAGAGCTTAATAGCCCCCCTAGGACATAATCTAGTTAGAACATTGTATTGTTTAATAAAGTTTCTTTATCAATTAAAGGGTGCATATATAGTTGTAATTTATACAAAAGGAATATATATAATATAATATAATATAAATATATAAGTCTAGGTTATTTGAATTATTTACTCAAATAGCAAGAATAATTAATAAATTTCAAATTATTGTTGGTGAATATTCATGGCCTCTTAATATTCAAACAACCTAATAATGACATTTATGAATTGTTGTATCTTATCCTTCCTCATCCATTCATCAGTTTAAGAAAATTTCAAGATTCAAAGAACATAATCATGACAAAAAAAGAACCTAATCAAAATTATTAAGCGAAGGAGCTCATATATATGTTTCGATTACATCATTTCCTTCCACTTTGGAAAATTTAAAACATAAATGTTAGAAAAGATGCATTGTAATATTTTTATTACTATTTATTTAATATAGTTGAAGGCTGATAAACAGCGGCCCTTCTCAAATGTCTTGTGCATATATGAATAAAAGGGAATAAAAAAATACTGCGTTCATTTTTTCTGCCTTTTTTTTTCTTTTATCAAATTCTTTATATTTCTGATATTTTTATAACACTTATCAAGATATCATTTTAATTTCTTCGATTTTCTTCCAGAAGTAGTTGATTATATATACCCGATAAAATGTACGTTATTCACAATTAATTACATCGATATTCTTCCAAATAAAAGTAGTAGTTTATTATGCTTGTAACCTAATTGTTTTATACTCTAGACCATATATAAATTTCAAATATGAAGATTTGTGTGGATTCTAATAAATTCCTAAAACTTAACCTCAAGGGGCAAATAGGTATTAAAAGTGTATAATTAAATAATTATAATAAAAAATGATGACAATTTGATTAATATATATTCTAAATCCAAATAATTAAATTTTTTTACCAGCACCAAATAATTGAAATTAAATTCATCAACAATCATAATATATTATATTTAATAAAGAACTTTCTATAAAGTTTATATATGAAGATGGTAAGCATGGCCAAATCAAAAAGGTTAGCACGAGTTCAATAGTGACTTAACAAGATTTGATGATAAGGTAGAAACATAGAATCAGTAAACTCGGTATGTGGACTCACAAGTCTAACCAAGTTTAGCAAATTGTTAGAACTATTCTTTGTTACCAAAAATAAATAAGAGGAGTACGAAAATGACCAATTTTTTGCCGCTCGTTCTAGATTCCTTGTTTGAAGGATAAGAATTGGGAAAGAAATGTGGTTATATTTATATATTGTTGTTGATATTATCCTTTTTTTTTTTTTTTGGCCACCGGTCGTTGATGTTATATAGGTTATGAATTTAATGATATTTATTATATATACCTAAATTCAAAGAACTCATTAATGACTTAGACATTGATTAAAAAAAATCACTTAGACTGTTTTTTAACCTGCTAATTGTGACTTTAACGGAAGGTATAAAATGTAATGACTTTTATGGAACATTTTAAATTGCTTTTGCTTTGAGTTTTGTGGGGTTGCTTCATTCAACGACTTTAATGGTTTGAAGCAAAACGGTTTTTGAGACGGGTTGGACTTATGTTGAGTCACCAATAAGTGTGAACTGGGAATTAAATTTCAGGCCGAAAAAACTTGGAATTAAATTGGGAAATGCTTTTTAAAAAATTGGACAGGCTTTGGCGCCTAATCAAAAAGGAAAATAAGAGAGAAACAATAGTCATGGATATGGCAAAATCTCCCATTACATACTCAAAAGAAGAAAAGATACAGAGAAATGGAGAAGTTGGTGACTAATGATATATATAGAGTAAAGGTGTAAAAATATCAATAAACTTTTATCTAAAGTGCATCGAACACGTAGGTGCAAAACTACCATTACTACAAGATTGTAAATATATGATGCTTAATACTTGATAGTTAAAGGAAAGTACTGCCAATTATGATGAGATGTAGTTCGCGCAAACTAATATATAATACAAACCATCTAGTATGTTTTACAAATGCTTGATGGTTATAAATAGAGTAACCATTAAATGTTGGTTTCATTTTTTTATTTGAAAAAATAGATACCATGTTTGACGATTCTTTATAAATAACCGTCAAGTAAAAGATACTATCTTATATTTGACCATTCAAAATAAGAACCGTGGAATATAATAATACTTGATTGGTAGTAAAAAATAAGCGTCAAGTATTATTATTGTGATGAAGTATGTGGTTCAACTTCCTGTTTAGCTTGTTGGTGTATGCCGCGAGAGACGTCTTGTGTGGCAATCAAGACTTGCCAACATCTGCATCAAAGCCTCCATTCCAGGAGGAGGCGGAGGAGATCCCTAGGAACTTAACATGATAAAAGAGAGAAGGATGAGGCTAATAAATAAAAGTAGTAAAAATCACAAGGAATATGTGAGTTTAAATAGAGGTCCAACAGATTATGAATTATTATGACTTATGACTTATAAAAGTCAAACGGATTACGAAGGGTTATGGCTTATGACTTATGAAGGTCCAACGATGTTACGAAGGGTTATGAAAGTGTTAGATGATGGTTGTTTCTGAAGACCATTGTGTTTTATCTTCACTAATATAAGAGGTTGAAAGATGCATCGTTTGTAAGTGTTATATGATGGTTATTTTGTAAGAACCGTAATACTTGTTACTAAATAAATAACGGTTATTAACTACAAATGTTATTTTTGTGTTTTCGCAGATTCCGACTCTCAATACATGACGGTGCACATATTTAACAGTTGTTTTAGCTTTATACATTGTTGCGCGATCTCTATTTCAATATATATAATGTTTATTCGCTATAACCATTATTTATTAAACGTTATATATGCCAGAATCTATAGTAGTTAAGCACCTTTTCATTATTCGCCAATACATGGAATTACTAAACTCAAAAGATGATAATCAAAACTAAACTCAAGAATTACTGTATATGTATATCAAATAGTTGGATATATATATATATATATATATATATATGGGTTAAGGTGTAAATCTATCAATGAAGTATTGTAAAGAAGAGCATCCACCACAAATATCTTTTGAAAGGGACAAAAATACCAATGAAGTTTTAAAAAGGGGCATCCACCACAATTTCCGTTAAATCCGTACTAACTACGTTAAATCATAAGAGAAGAAAACCCCTAACAGCGTTAGTACGGATTTAACGAAAATTGTGGTGGATGCCCTTTTTTAAAACTTCATTGGTATTTTTTCCCCTTTTAAAAGATATTTATGGTGGACGCTCCTCGGACAATACTTCATTGGTAGATTTGTACCTTAACCCTATTTATATATATATATATATAAAGAGTCTGGAGGGTAATAAATAAAAATGGAATAACCACGCCTCTTGTAGGAAACGAAGGCAGGCTGTGCTGATGTAATCTGAAGGAGGAGGGTTGAGATCCATGAGAGGATTCTCTGAAATGGTTCTTATATGAAAGAGGACATTCCTTCTATAACCCGGATTACATTCGATCAAAAATTATTCTATTTTTGTTTATTAAATTCTGAGTAAATATTTTGATTTTTGTAAGTATGTCTGTGTCTCTTAATTTCTTTAATTTAAATTCCGCAAAATTTACATGCTGCCCAGGTCTGCCCCACTTATGGTATCAGAGCCATGTTTCTAATGATAAAATGGAAACTTAGATCCCTAATTATCTCATACTTGCTTTTATCACTCTCTTATCTGCTTTGATATTTAAATTTTCAATAAATTGTAATTTTGTAATTTATTGTTAAGATAGTTCATATTGAATATAAATTTTGAAGTGAGAATTATAATGAATATAATAAAGAAATTAGAACCTCGAATATATGAAATTGAATGTAAAAACTTACCTGAAAGTTCATATATATCCCTTTAATAGGAAATCAAGAAGAGGAAACAAATCTCTTTGCACTAGGAACCCTTACCAACCTCCTTCTTTGTCTGAGCAAAAAAACAACCTTCGAGAAACCCAACCATGGCTCTGACCAACACTGGAACTAAGGCAGACGGTGGAGGGGGGATCACAGTAGAAGAGGAAGATTTGCTGGGAAGGAGTATCAAAAAATGCCAACAGAAATGAAAGCGGATGAGGGAAAGGGGCAAAGCAAAGGAGAAATGAAACATGTGGATGTAGTAATGGAAGAAAGGAATGCTCAAGTTACAGAAGTACCACAAGCAAGAAAAGTTATCAGCTCGGGGAATCAGTCAAAACAACAGATATCTTACAAATCCAAGCTTATGGGCGAGGAAGAAAAGAAACTAGACATGAGTTTTGATGATCAAATGCAGGAGTGGCTCAAGGAGGAAGAGGAACTGGCGCCTGTGTTAACGGAGGAGCAGAGACAGTCACTGGGAGCAATTCCATCGTTGAGTATACCAAATGAAAAATTGAAGGCTTTGTGTAGACCTTGGAAGGATGCACTCATACTGACAATATTGGGGAAGAACTCAAATCTTCATATGATGAAAGATAGAGTTAAAGGGCTACTAAGATCGGATAATTTTGAGTTGATTGACCTTCCTAATAACTACTTTGTATTTAGGTCAGGTGATCAATCCCTCTATTCCAGACTCTTGTTTGATGGCCCCTGGATGATTCAGGGACATTATTTGGCAGTTCAGAAATGGGGACCGAATTTTAATCCATATTGTAATAGGGTTAGGAAGGTTGCAGTCTGGATTCGCGTTCCCACACTCCCACTACACATGTATTCTGAAGAGTGCATGTTTGAAATTGGTAATTTGGTTGGAAGGACTTTAAAGGTGGATATGAACACTTTAGCAAATCAAGGGATTAACAAACAAGCTGTGGAAAGGGGAAAGTTTGCAAGAGTAAGTGTGGAGGAGGATTTGAACAAAAAATTACAATCCAGATTCAAGATTAGAAATCATATATACCCAATAGAATATGAAGGCCTAAACGCTATTTGCTTCAGATGTGGCCTATATGGGCATAAAAAGGAGACGTGTTCTGTGGAAACGAAAGGGATGGTGTTAACGGTGGAGCAAAATATTCCGATGAACCATCAGGTAACCAACGACGATAGCAGGATTAAACATAAATTACCTATATCTTCCGTGCCAGGTGTCAATGTGGAGGAGGAGTACGGCTCTTGGATGTAGGTGAAAGCTAGAGGGAAGATGTGCCACAATCCTGCTGAAACGGATAGGAGGTCACAGCCGAGAACATCACTTTCTAACCGAACCAGTGGCAAGGAAAATGAAAGAGGGTATGGCTCGAGGTTCAATGCGCTGCAACAGTATGAGTCAGAAGCCGTTCCCAAGGAAAATCTGAACTCCATTAAGAAGAAGGGACAGGAAGCTCAATAGAGGAGGAAAGAAGATAGAAATATAGCCATGGAGGGCGACGACGCGAAGAGCAAGCAACGGCTAGAAATCAAAGCCTCGGAATTCGAGAAGGGAGAGATAAGCAGCATGAAGAGTGTGCGAGGGGAGAGGGGCTTCGGAGTAAAAGGGACAGGTGATACTAAATCAGGGAAGACGGGAAAGGCGGTGGAAGGTGCAGGCCGACGTGACATGGAGCTAGAGAAGGGAAGTGATTCGATGGTATATGGAAAAGACAATGAGGAAGGGGAACTTAACCATGTGGATCCAATGGGCAAGGGATGTGGGCTGGTTAAAAAGACTAAACTAAGCCCAATCTTGAACATAGCAAAACAAAAAAGATTGTGAAATCCATTGGGCCAAAGGGACAAATTTCAACCTTAACGAAAAAAAAAGCCTGGTAAGGGAAGGGCTCATAAAATTGTTTTTGGATCTTCAAATCCAAATGGGTCAGTGGAACTGGAAAGAAGATGGGAATAGATGATCAGCATAGGAAATCAAATTAGTTTGGACCCAAATGAAACTGGTGAACCGAAGTGTGTGTATGAGATAGTGGAACAGATTATGCAAACCAAGGGAGAGGTTTTTAAAGAATTCAGTCAACACAATTCGCAGGAGCTGGGAAGTCAAGAGGCCGTCTTAGATTTTGAGAATAAAGTGCCAGAGTTAGATATGGTTGTTGAAACCCAAATGCAGGAGGTATCTATAGTGGCAGAAACTCAAATGAATGAAGTAGGCGTGGAAGCTAAAAGGAGTAGTAACCAATGCATGCAAAGAGATGTAGAGGAAGGAGATATCCTTGAAAGTGTAGGAGCAGCTCAAGATGTCGATGCTCAGCATGTCACAGGAATATCTGTCAAAGGAAGATAACCAATAGGTTGCAGGTTCGATTTTCTTTTCTTAAATTTTATTTTATGATTAATATAAATATTGTTGCCTGGAATTGTAAGGGAGCAAGTTCGAAACATTTCCCCAGGAAGGTTTGAGATATGATATATCAAAAAGATGTTAAAATTTTGATTCTTACTGAGACAAGGATTAGTGGAAACAGGGCAGATAGGATAATCAGGAATCTGGGTTTTAATACTTGGCTTCGTCTTGAAGCGACTGGTTACTCCGGAGGCATATGGTTTTTGTGGAATAGTGAGGAGTTAAATTTAGAGTATATATCTTCATCTACTCAAGCTATTTATGTGAAGGTGATGGTGGGGAATCAAGATCATCAATTTGTCTTGTCTGGTATTTATGCTGAACCTTCTGTTAGCCTTCGCCAAAATTTGTGGGATGAAATTACTGAAATGAGTTCTGGAATTAATCTCCCTTGGTTAGTGGTAGGTGATTTCAATGCCTATCTTTATAATGAGAATAAAAGTGGGGGGTTGATTCCAAATTGTAGATCTATGAGGCAGTTTCAGGATTGTATTTCGAGTTCTCAACTCATTGAAACGAATACTGTGGGTGATCGTTTCACTTGGGAGCGGGGCTTATTAAAGGAAAAGATTGATTGGGCATTCATGAACAATGATTAGAGTTGCCTTTATCCCTTAACAAAGACTTATCATCTTAGTAGATTTGGGTCTGATCATAGGCCAATTCTAGTCCAAGCTCACCCTTCTCAGAATTCTAATCGGGCAAAAACGCCTTTTTGTTGCCAGGCTGCCTGGTTTCTTAAAGAGGGTTTTGGTGATCTTGTTAAACAAGCTTGGAATAGGGGAGAATGGAATGAGAAAGTTAGCAATTTCTCTAAAAAGGCTTGTGAATGGAATAAGAAGAAGGTGGGGAATCTCAGTGGTAAAAAGAGGAGAATTATTCAACGAATAGAAGGCATTGAGAGATCAAGGGCTAGACGTGACAACCAATACTTAGTGCAAATGGAGAAGGAACTCCGGAAGGAGTATAACAAAGTGATTACTCAGGAAGAACTCTTGTGGTATCAAAAATCCAGGTGTAATTGGCGGAAGTGGGGAGATAAGAATACTAAGTTCTTTCATGGGGCTGCAGTGGTAAGGAGGAGGCGAAACAGAATTGATGGCATCAGGAATGATGAGGGCAAATGGATTTTTTATCAGACTTCTTTAAAGAATATGGCTATGGATTATTATAAAAATCTTTTTCGGAGTGAATTAACTAGTCTCCATTCCATTGCTACACAATATACTTTCCCAAATCTTTCTTCAGTTGAGCTTGATATGATTAATGCAGTGTTACGAAGGAAGAAATCAAACAGGCAATATTTGATATTGGGTCATTTAAGGCGCCAGGGTCGGATGGCATTCAAGCAATTTTTTACCAGGAATACTAGCCAACACTTGAAAATCATATTAGTGATTTGGTATGCGAGGTGTTTCGTAAACCTAAGCGGATTCGGGAAATTAATAACACCCACATATGTTTAATTCCAAAGTTGCAGAACCCGAAGACAATGAGGGATTTCAGGCCAATCTCTCTCTGTAATGTGAGCTATAAAGTCATAATGAAAATTCTTAGTAGACGTCTTCGTGATATCATGCCTAAAGTGGTTGGAGATCATCAATGTAGCTTTATCGCCGGTCGTCAGAGCTGTGATAATGTGATCGTGGCCCAAGAAGTCATTCATTCCATGAAGGTAAAGGCTGGGAAAAAGGGATTCATGGCAGTCAAGGTGGACCTGGAGAAGGCTTATGACCGTCTTGAGTGGTCTTTCATATATGATACTTTGAAATCAGTGGGTCTTGGGGATAAAATCTGTAAGATTATTATGGAATGCATTACTAGTCCGATGTTCCAAGTCTTATGGAATGGGGAAGCTTCTGCCAGTTTTAAATCATCGCGTGGAATTAGACAAGGCAATCCTCTATCTCCCTATATATTTACATTATGCATGGAGCGTCTTAATTATATCATCCAAGATGCCATTGAGGAAGGTATATGGGTCCCGATTAAACTCAGTAGAAATGGCCCAAAGATATCCCATTTATTCTTTACGGATGATCTCATCTTATTTGGGGAGTCTTCTGACAACCAAGTTGAGGTTATGCTGACCTGTCTTCAGAAGTTCTGTGATGTTTCGGGTCAAAAGATGAACAAGAATAAGACAAGAGTTTGCTTCTCAAGGAAGGTTCACTTCTCTAGGGCCTATGACATAAGTCAGAAAATGGGGCTTCGTCTTACTGGAAATTTAGGAAAGTATTTTGGTATTCCGCTAATTCATAAAAGAATCTCCAAGATCACTTTCATGCCTCTTTTGGATAGAACTTTCCAAAAGATCTCTGGATGGAAGAAAGGATGTCTAAACTTGGCAAGAAGAGCCACTCTTATAAAAGCAGTCTTAGCTGCTTTGCCTTCTTACCAGATGCAGACTTTATTACTTCCAAAAGGGATTGTAAGGGAACTTGAACAAAGAAGCAAAAGTTTCCTATGGGCTGATGTGGAAGACCAGAAAAAAATTCACCTTATCTCATGGGAGCAAGTTACAAGAGACAAGATAGAAGGTGGATTGGGAATTCGAGATGTAGGTAAGCAAAATGAAGCCTTCATGATGAAGTTATGTTGGCAGATATTAGACAACACGGAGAAGTTGTGGGTTCGAGTTCTGAGAGGAAAATATCGGTGGGACCAGATAGAGGGACCTGTGGCTTGTAGGAACATTTCTTCCACTTGGAGAGGCATTTGTTCGGTTTGGGAAAAATTTTAGAAAGGGGTGGGAGTTAGGATTGGGAATGGTGTTTCTTCTTCTTTCTGGTACGATAACTGGTCGGAGGCAAATCAGCCTTTGATTGATCTTATACCAGGATGGGAGGGGCTAGTGGATAGGAAGGAAAAGATGTGCGATTATGTTACTCCCATTGGGGAATGGGATACTGCAAGAATGACCACATGGCTCGATTATAATACTATTCAAAAAATTATAAAGGCACATCCTCCATGTGAAGGAAGGGGAACAGATAAGTTTTATTGGAAATTTTTGAATGATGGTTGTTTCTCTGTTAGTTCTGCTTATCATTTTCTTAATGCAGGTACAAGTAGTATAAATACATCATTCTAGAGATTGCTATGGAGGTGTAAAATGCCTGAGAAGATTAAATTATTTATGTGGCTCGTGGCTCATGGAAGAGTTCATACGGCTCAATTCAGATAAAGGAAGGGTCTATCTGAGACCGCAACATGCCTATTCCAATGTGTTCAGGATGAGGATGAGATGCACCTTTTGAGGGATTGCACTAACGCCCGTGAAAGGTGGATTTCGATAATTAAACCTAGTATGTGGAATAATTTTCTCAATTTGCAGGGGATGGAGTGGATCGAATGGAACCTGAAGCATGAAGCTAGCAGGGATTTCACTAAGAAAACAAGATGGGCAACCCTGTTCGCCTACGTCTGCTGGGACATTTGGGTGGATAGGTGCAAGAAGCTATTTGGAGAACAAGTAGGGGTGGATCGTCAGAGTGGACACTTTAGCCTATTTCAAGCAAGCTAGGATATGGACTTAAGTGCAAATTGTTCCTTTTATGAATAGGGTGCTAGTGGAAGCGGAGAGCAAACTGTCAGGAGGCCGGGTTTTCATACTTTAGAAACTAATGGTTCGGTTCTTCAGTCAGGGCAGAGTGCAAGTGTGGGAATCATCAGAGATGCAGATGGAGTTTGGATGTGTGGTTACATGTGTAAACTTACTCATGTGCCACCAGTAATAGCGGAAATCATACCGATCATCCAGCTGTTGCAAATCTGTTGTTATAGGAATGTAGCTAACATTATGATTTTCACGGATTGTACTGAGGCTGTTAATTTAATAACTAGGGGATGTCATTACATGCACCCCTTTAGGGAGGTCATTAAGGAGGCCAGATTATGGATGTCTAGAGATTGGAGTGTCCTTATAAATTATATCTCTAGGGAGCAGAACAGTCAAGCTGATCATCTGGCAAAGTTAGCTCATAGTAGTACTGATACTTTTGCTATCCTTGATCACCCACCACCTGCGCTTGTTGCAGGCGGTGGCTGATGAGGGGTTTTCTTGTATCGTCTTTACCTTGGTTAGGGAGTTTTCTTGTAATTAATCGTCTGATAGATTAATGAAATCTAGTATTTTACTCAAAAAAAGAAATCAAGAAGAAACTTGTATGTTTACTCCTTTTATGGCTAGAGGCCAAGGAGATATTACATGGAATTTAATAAATTAGAATAATACGTATACAATAAAACAATTAGGTACATATATAAATCCGAATATATGTGATTCAATGGAAATTTATAATTTAGAAGAAATATTAGAAATGGTTCCTAAAGATGTAAAAAAAAAGTAATTATAGAAAAACCAAAGCATATAAAAAATAGATTAGAATTCTTAAGTCAATCTTGAGAATAAAAGATGTATAATATAATGAAAAAAGTAGAGCATAATAATGAAGAGTTAAAAGAAATAAAAATCACTGTAAAAAGTATAATGAATTCATTAGGTGTAAGTGAATCTAATATGATAATAGAAAAAATGGAGCCTGATTTAGAATTAGAACCTATAGTTAATAAGCATAGAAAATTAAATATGATGAAGGCTCTAAACAAAATGTAAGACAGAAATAGCTAAAGAAAAAATACAAACAAGAATAATAGTTGAACAATTAATAAAAGGACAACAACTATTAAATAGTAATTTATGGTCAATAAATGATAAAATAAGTAAGACAGAAATAGAACAAACACAACAAATAATTGAGAAACCAAAAATAAAATTAGAAAGAAATGAAGAATTAGAAGAAGGAAGTAAAATAGCAGAAATAATATATTCAGAAGATATAATGGATATTTTAAAAATATATAAACCAAAAATGAATATGATGAATGCTATGGATAATGACGAAGATGGAGTAGAAAAGTTAATGGGATTAGAAGAACAAGAATTAGAAAAAATTCAAAAAGAATTTAAAAATACTACTATAATAACAGGAGATTTCAAAAATAATATAGAATTAAATACTGGAGTTGTAATACAAGAAAAAGGAGATACTAGCACAAAGATGGAAACATATTCTGAAAAAATAAGAACTGAAGAGGATTATAAGAGAACTAGAGAACAAAGAGAAGCATGATTAAGTGAAGAAGAATTAAAACATATAAAAAAAATAAGAGAAGAAAATATGGGTTTTGAAATGAAATTTAATACACGTAATCAACCAGGATTTACACATAGTAAAGTAGGATTTATACCACCACCTATAGAACAATATGAAACAAGAAGTATACCTATGTCAAGAATATGGTTATATTTAAATTGTACATTAGAACCTGAAAAAACAATAGAAGAATAGTCCAAAGCACAAATAATAGCACTATTAGGAAGAAATTTAGATTTTCAATCAACAAATTTATTAATAGAATCAAGCTTTTTAGGAAATGTATTAAATTGGTGGAAAAGTCAAGATGAAACCTGGAGAGAACAAGTAAGACATATGAATAAAAATGAATATAATAGTAAAAAAGAATATTATGTAAAATTAGTAAAAAGATATGAATATATGCTAAGAACTGAATTCGTAGGAAGAAGTCATGCAATAGAAGAACAGACAACAAGTAATGAAGCTATAAGACATTTATATCAAATAGAAATGTGTTTTTTAGAACCAAAATATCTAAACCAATATATATGTCAATTTCAAAAGTATTATTATGAAATAAAAGAAAGTCCAAATGACAAAAGAATAAAATATTTAGATATGTTTTATAGAAAATTACCAAGATTATTAGGAGATGTAATAATAGATGATTATTATAAGACATATAAAGATAATCCAGATATAATACCTTATGTAGATTCATTAGGAAGAAGGATAGATTATTTAAGAAATTATTTATCAGAAAAATGTAAACAAGCCTAGAGAAATATGAAATATTATAAACAAAAAAAATTAATATTAAGATGTGCAGAATTTGAAAAACCTCATAGATGAGGATGCAAAGATAATGAAAACAGGATAAAAAAAAGTATAAGAAAAATAAATATAATAAGTACAGAAGACTAATTAGAAGATAAAATAAATATAGATATAATTTTAAGAAATATCCAAAAGAAAAATTTTATAGAAAATATAAACCAAGGAATATTTTAAGAAAGGAAGGAAAATTGATTATAGTAAAAACCCAAGAAAATGTAGATGCTATAATTGTGGTAAAATAGGACATATATCAACAAAATATAAAGAACCAAGAGATAAGAAAACAATGAAAATTTTAGAGCAAGCTCAAGAATATGAATTAGAACCATTAGAATTTGATGAAGAAATATATAGTGACATAGAAAATCCAGAAATAGAAATATATAAGATAAAAATATTAAGTGATTCGTAATTGAGTGAAACCGAAGAAGAATTATTAGAATCAGATATAGAATATCTAGAAAATGAGGAAGAAGATGAATTAAAATTATATATGATGAAAGGAAAAGAAGTAGAAGAAATAACAGAAGATAAGGAATATGAAGATTATGAAGAATACAGAAATGTATCAGAAGGAATTGTAGAAAAAAGAATGACTTTTAATGAAAAACAATATGCTAAAATAAAAGGTATGACATTAAATCTAAAACCTAATCAATTAACAAATGAAAACTTTATGGGAAAGGTTAGTAAAATACTAAAATCTAAGAAAAATGTAAAACGTCAGTGTGTAATATTAGAAAAAAAAAATCCTATAGAATCATCATTAACAGAAGGAATATTAAGAATACCATTAATAAGTAAAGGATTAATAGAAAATGAAATATCTAAATTACCATTTAAGGAGGAAGTAACTCAAATATATATTGCAGGAATACAATTATTAGTAAAAGCTTATTTTAGAGAAGGAATAGATTCACCTACAGAATTATTAATTACTTATGGAAGAATTATAAGTAGTGTAGACTGTAGAGGATAGTGTATTAGGAATATTAGTAGGAAATCTAATATATCAGAAATTGAAATTTACCTTAAATACAAACTTTGCAATATCTAGAAATGATGAACATATAGATCAATCTATAATGATATACCATAAGCTAAAGAGAATACAATTATTACAAGGAGCAAAAACTATAACTATAACAGTTATGATAGGATTAATATTCACAAATGAACATAAAATATTCAATAAATCAGTAGGAAGAATAAGTATAGAAAAACAATTCATGTCAATATTAAAAGAAATAAAAGTGAATCATATAAATATTACATTACCAAAACTATTAGAAATTGAATTAGATAAAACTATAAGTATTAATGATAATAAAGGAAAACGATTGATAGCTAATAATAATCTAGAAAATAGATCACTAAGAATTAATACTTTATTTGAACCATTACAAATAAATATTAACCCAAGAAGAAGTATAGATATAAGAAGTAGTAAACTAGTAATAGTAATAAATTAGCAGAGATACCTTAGATACTCCTCTAAACACAAACTTAGCAGAAATAAACCAAAAGATAGAAAAATTAGATATAACTCAAGAGCAAGAAGGAAATAAAATTATTATGGAAATAAAGAGAAGTGGAATATGGCAAGAAATAATAACTTTAATAGATGAAACTAAAGAGAAGTGTAATATATAAATAGGATATACAGAAAATGATTATGAAGAAACTGATGAAGGAATAAAAAAAAATATAATTGTAAGATTCAATAAAAGAGATATGATACAGTTAACATTATGGGTTGAGGAAAACACAAATAAAACATATAAGATAATTTTAGGAAAAAACTTTTTAGAAAAAGTAAAACCTTATAGAAATAAAAAAGATAGGATAATATTTAACATAAATCATCAAACAATTGTAATACCAAAGTTAAAATGATGTTAAACATACATAAGGCAGTTAGAGTAATTAAAATAATATTAGCAGAAAAAGATTATTATTATTATACAGATGAAGAACGAATAATAATTCCAAGAGTCAATAGAGGAATGATGAATTATATAGTACACAATATAGAAAAAGCAAATCAAAGGGAAAAAAGAATGTTAAGAAGAGTATATTTTGAAGAACCATAAAATTTTGTACAAGAATACAATGAAGTAGTAAATAATATGATGAATAGAAGTGAAATCAAAAACGTGTTTAAAGAAAAACTTGAATAGTTATCTTAAGTTTAGTTTTATGGATAGAATAGCATTATATGATGAGACAAATTGGTATTATTATAATAGGGATATAAAGATCAGAATGCCTAAGACAGAAATAGGATTTATGAGAGGATTAATTTATAAACTAAAGGAAGCAGACAAAGATGAAAAATAAGCTTTAAGACAATTAATAGAAGAAAATCAATATGATGCATTTAGATATTTAAGGATGATTAATCTAAATTTAGAAAGAAATAAACAAAGAGAAGAAATAAGAAAAGAAATTAAGAAACAACTAGAACTACTTTCAAGAGTTTGATATGGATATGTTAAATACAGATATACAAAATAGAGATAAATTAATTATAGATGGAGAAGATTGGAGATATAAAAGAAAAGAATATGTTAGTGTTATCCCAAAAAATAATAAAAGTTTTATAAGATTAATGTTAAGAAAAATAAGAAGAACTCATATATGGGAAAATCAAAGATTAGAATATATTTATTTCCAACATCCATTAATATATGAAGAAGAATAATGCAACTTATAAGGGTAAAGAAGCAATCATTGCTAGTCTAGAACCATCTATAAAAGGGTCTTTTATCCTTGGTGAGTCATCCACTCACACAACCCAAAATTTAATCAAATCATTAGGACTTGAATTTAATATGCCTTTAACCCAAACACCTGTAAGCCAAAAAGAAGCCTTGTCTTTTTCCCAAATAATGGCCCTTCAAGAAAAAGAAAAAGAGATAGAAAAGCCAAAAAAGAATAGTCATGTACTAGAATCCAATAATGTTTTTGATATTCCCAAACAATATAATTTCTATAAGATCATTGTCAAAAAATTGAACCAACTATCTTTGTCTCATAAGACCATCAAATATGTCTCTCATTATACCTTTAATAAAGTCATTATATATCCAGGAACTCCTCCAAGTATTGTAAGTACTCTATATTAATATGGTTTAATTCAGAGTATTTATCCATTACAATCCATGAAAGAAATCTCTGAGTTACCTCAAATTATTACTGCATTTGTAGAAGATTATTTCAGGATTGTAACCAAGAATCAAGTCTTTATAAGGTGTTACTCAACTGTAGCCGAAATTACACCAGATAAGTTCTATATGCCCTAACTTCCTCTATGCTCGGATAAAGAATATTTTAATGTTGGTGGAGCAATTTATTGGTGAATTGGTGGGTGGAATTCGTACAGTGTATATGTGGAAGGAGAAGAATATATATAGGAATGTATGTGTGGCGATGAATTGAGGAAAAGGGCGAGGGAATTTGTCATGATGTGATGAATAGCGCCGAACAAAACTGGAGTTTCAGCGTGATCTCCTTATGTTGGCGGCTAGGTTAATTAATAGAAGGAAGAGAGAGTTTTTGGGATCCAATCTTGAGCCATGAAAATGTAAGTAGCCCAATAAAGTTCAACCATTAGATTCTCTTTTAACTTCCAAGCAAAATTTTATACCGTAGGATTTTCCAATCTGCTTCTCCTTACCCTACAAGAATCAAATAAAATTGTGATCTATCATATATTTGAAAATATTATCCAATCACAAGATAGCAATCAGAATACTATCAATTTAAGCTAAATATTATCACAATTAATTCATATTTATATTATTTCCCAAAAATTGGCTAACAATCCAAATATTATCTAATAAATCCAAATTATCCAAAATAGTCCCCAAAATAAATGTATAAGGTGGGATAAAATATACAAAATTTGGGATTTATTACTCCCCCCTTCAATAAATTTCATCCTCAAAATTTGGACATCTACAACTTATGGATCATTTCTTATCGCTCAATCCATCCCTTTTTCATGTGCAGGCTCACAAGCCATGCAACATAATGATCATATAGTTGAGGGTCACTGCTCCCATTCCTCGATTCACTACCCATCACATTTCTGAATTCATCTGCCAGCCTATAGACACATTGGTCTACTAGGTCTTAGGCCCAAGCACATACAATAAGCATGCTTCCACTGCGCCATTCTGATGTTTCATACTATCTAATACATTATAGATGGGACTACATGGTCTGCCCACACTTATCTTACTTCCTCAGTTGGATCCCATTGGACCTAGGTAGTAACCCTTACTTGGGCAAGTGGCTACCATGTCTCACATAAGCGCGATATTATCCCCAAGGTCGTGGCTTCGAGACGTGGGAAGGTGAAAGGAAGGCACAAGGAGGGTGCAGATATTCCTTTCACACGCCCGACTACCCAATGGGCTGGACTAGGGTATGAGTGCCCCGATTACCCAGAAGGGCCGGACTGGGATCTAACAATAAAAAGCACCCTTTTATTGTCACACACCGGTCCGGCCCTTCTGGGTAATCAGGGCATACACACCCCAGTCCATCCCATTGGGTAGTCGGGCTTATAAAAGGAATATCTGCACCTCTCTTATGCATTCCTTACCTGGGGGTAAATACAAGTGTTTGGTGAGAGTTGGTACCATTGAGGCTCAATGGTACCAACTCTCGTCAAACACTTGTACTTACCCCAGGTCAAGTATTCGAGGGTTGGGGAGGCGAAAGGAACGTACAATGGAGGTGCGGATATTCCTTTCACATGCCCGACTACCCAATGGGATGGACTGGGGTGTGAGTGCCCCGATTACCCAGAAGAGCCAGACTGGGGTGTGACAAGCATTAAATTAAACAAGGACAAAAAGGTGACGTATTACTAAGAACAATTAATATAATGTATTTACTTTTATAGAAAAAAAAGTTTAATAGTAGATTCTCATCTTGCTAAACCTAGACATGTCATTTTTATTATTTGACAATTAATTTAAGTCCCCACCCACGCACACATATTTCCATTAATTATCTTATTATCTGTTTGCGTTTCCTTTTTCTTCTTCTCGTTTTTTTTCAAGTGGTAATTACAGAAACGTGAAAGTTGAAATGGAGAGGAATTCAACTTCAAGGCGCAATTTTTCTTTCACTTTCATTTCATACCTTTCCTCACGTTACCCCCTCTCTAAAATTTTCTCTCAACACTTCTCTTCCATTTGACACATTTATATACCTCTCATCACACCTCATTCGCAATTTTTCTTGAATGGAAGACTACTCTACTAATGAAGTAGTCTTTAATTTCATTGAAAAAATTAAAAAAAAAAAAAAAGAACACAACAATAATACAAATTTAAACTACTTTTTCCTTTTCTACCCTATTAAATACATATCTTTATAGTCCCCTTGTCCTATTTATAAAGCCCAATAACCAAATTATGCAGTTTAAGAAAGTGGTTAAAATTAGTCAAAATAACAAGTATTTCTTGAAATAAACTTATTTTCAAGTATGCCCTTATTCATAGGGCGCAAGTAAGAAAGAAAAATAGATTAAACATAAGTACTCCCTCTTGTCCTTTTTATAAAAGCCCAAAATTTGAATTGTTTTAGTTCTTTTTACATGAGCCCAACAAGAGTTGTCTAAATATTTAATGAGTTTTTTTTTTCATTTTTGCTCCTCATTAATTGCATGTATTGCATTAATTAAAATGTTAATGATATTTATATTTACTCTATTTCTCTCTCTTACTTGCCCCACCATAAATGAGGGCATACGGGAAAAAAAAATTATTCTAGGCATTCTCTATTTCAAACTTATATTTACTTTATTTCTCTTTCTTATTTATTATTTTTAATTAATTTTAACCGCTTTCTTAAGCCGCCTAATTCGGTTATCAAACTATTATAAATAGGGCTGGAGGGTATATCGCCAACTTTTTAATTAATGTAATATATATATATATATATATATAATGAGGGGCACAAATGAAAAAAAAAATTCATTAAATGTTGAGACAAGCTCTTATAAAAATGACCAGAACAATTCAAATTTTAAGTTCTTATAAAAAGGACAGGAGGGAGTATTAATTATTCTACAGCCACCAAGGTATTAAAACTCGGATCGGGCATTAAACCGATCGGGGTACTGGTTTAAGGGTCAGTGGGTCAAACCGGGGACAAACCAGAGCTAAACCGGGACCAAACCGATGAGAAATTGAAAATTTTAGACTTATAGTATGGAATTCTAAAGGAAAAATTAAATTTTTTTTTTTAAAAATATGAACCCATATCGGACCGGTTTACCGGCCGGTCCGGTTCAGGTTTAAGAACCTGGACAGCCACCACTAATTTTCTTTAATTCAATCATTTATTATCTATTCTCTTTCATATATTTTTACTCATTCTCTCTCATATACTCTTTTCATAGTCTCTTCGATCCTTTTTATAAGCAACTTTCTTTTTCTTGAGGTTTGTCCTTTTTATAAGCAACTTTCTCCTTGTGTCTCAATATTTAAACTACTTTTTATTTTTCTACCCCTATTAAATACACATCTTTATATTAATTATCTCCCACTCACCACTAATTCTCTTTCATTTACTCATTTATTGCACATTCTCTCATATTTTATACTTATACTCTCTCACATTTGTTACTTATTCTCTCCCCTATACCCTTTTTATAAATAGGGGTATATTTATAAGAAACATGACATTTTTTAAACATTTATTAGTTTTAACTAATCTTAACTGTTAGTTCGTTTTGCGCAATAAAAATAAAATTTGCTTATAAAAAGGACCAAAGGGAGTATATTTGGAAAACATATCACATTTTTTATACATTTATTAGTTTTAACCAATATTAACTGTCAATTCATTTTACATAATCAATATAGTTGTTGCTTAAAAAAAAAGTCCTGAGTAGTATATTATAGTTTTAAATGGGCACAAATTTTTCTACTGACCAAAAAATGTTCATAAATTTTTCAGATTCAGAGAACTTAATAATGACTTTCATGAATCATTAATTTTATTTTACTCCCTCTGATCCATAATATAGGGCACTTATAGAAAAATAGCTTGGTCCACAATATAAATCACTTGCAAGATAATTAATGCTTATTTTTCAGTTTTGTCCATGTAATTAATGGTCATTTTCAATTAGCCCACTCATTAAATTTTCAAAACACATTTTCCAACAAGGGTAAAATTGGGGAAAAAATTCAATTTAGGACATATTTATTGAGTTAACTGTCATTTCTTATTTCCCATGAATTAATTGAAGTGCCCTATATTATAGACCGGAGGAAGTATTTTCCTTTTGCATCCATAAATGTGAGTTATTGCGGGCATTAACATTTATATGCACAAAATACAAGATTCATAGACTTTGAGAAATGTACATTAGGATATTAGTAGAGATACAGTCTGTCACTCCCATCTTATTTATAAATCTATTTTAACAAAAAAATTTGGTCCTTATTATAAGTTCTATTTCAGAATAATAAATGCATTCTTTACTTTTTTTTCCATATTAATTACAATAAACAAAAAGTTTTATTCAAGTTAACTTTTGGAACCAATCATAGATAAGGGAAAAGTTAAAAATTTAACCTATAATTATTGAGTAGCAAACTCTTCTTGGTATTTGAGGGTTGGCTAATTTAGATTTATAAATAGGACCATAATGGTATTAGAATTTACTCCTCTTATCCTATTTATAGGGTAATGACTAGAAAGTGTGTATTTTTTTTTTTGTTCTATTTATAAGGCACTTCATTAAAATTTTTACATAAATGTACAATTTTAGCATTCATTTATTATTGCACAGATTGTTACTCACTTTAGTCTACAATACACTCCCTTCGGTCCACAATATAAGTCGCTTCTAGAAGAATAACTTAGTCTACAATATAAGTCACTTGGAGAGCAATTAATACTTATTTATTAATTTTGCCATTGTAGTTAATGTTTAGATATAACTCATTGTATTTTTTTCTTTCTCCTTCAAAATTTCATTTATGGGTAAAGAAAAAAATTTCTTTCAATTTAAGATAAATTTAATGAGCTAACTACTATTTCTTAGTTTTGATGAATTAGTTGAAGTGACTTATATTATAGATCGGACCAAGTAATTCACTTTAACTAATTCATCAAAACTAAGAAATGGTAGTTAACTAATTAAATTTGTCATAAATTGAAAAACATTCCAACTTTACCCATATCAAATGATCTTTTCAATGAGAGAGGGAAATACAATGAGTCATATTTAAACATTAATTACAAGGACAAAACTGACAAAAAGGTATTAATTGTGCTCAAAATGACTTATATTGTAGACAAACTAATATTTTAGAAGCGACTTATATACTATAACGAAGGGAGTATTTTCTTGGAAAATGTGTAATTAAATAGGAGCAAAGTTCAAAAATTGTTGACTTTTCAAGCATAATTAATGAAGTTAAAGTTTTTTCTTGGTACTCCCTCTGGTCCTTATTATAAGATACCAATTAACAAGTGTTATTGATCCTTCTTATAAGGCATTTGCTTGTTTCTAAATAGCATTAAATATTTTTTTCTATGTTTGCCTATATTTAATAAGAGTAGTGGGAGAGAGTAATAATTAAAATGATATTATAGTTTAGTGTAATTAGTGAGGGTAATATTGGAAATTATTTAGATTTTAGCATAAATTTAATGCTTTTAATTATTTTTATTAGTTTGTGAGAATTGTTAATTGAGAAAATTGCCCATATATACCTAATTGAAAATTTAATTGCCAAATAGGACCTTTTGCACATAGCGAAAATTGTTTGAATATAAGAAAAGATCTTTTACACATAGGAAAGATTGTTTGAACACATGGAATATATATTGCACATAGATCTTTTGCTCACGGGTAAGATTGGTTGAACATAAAGGAAGATTTTTTGCACCTAGGGAAGACTGTTTGAACGCAAGGGAAATCTTTTGCATATAGGGAAGATTGTTTGAACACAAGAGAAAGTCACATAAAGGTAATATGGTCATTTTACTTTCTATTTTATTTCTCTTAAAGGACCTGGGTACTTCAGGTCCCGTTTAACAATTAAGTCTTTATAAAAATATATTTTTTAATTAAAATTTACATAAAAAATTAAATTCATTCACTAATTTACCCTTAATACTAAATCACAAATTTTATTTTTAATTGAAAGCTTGTAAATAAAAAAAATTTAAAATTTTGAATAATTTTTTTAATTGTTTGTACAAAAAATATAAAATTATAAGTTTAAATGACTTATATGCTGGCAAAAAAAAGACTTATAAAATCTTTAAAACCTATATAATTTATTATATTTGATAGAAAAAATGTGTTTGATATATATTTTTAGTCATTTAAGAAATTAAAAATAAATAAATTTCAATAAATATGGTGAACAAAATAAAATTATAAATTTTATAATCTCAAAATTAATAAATTTTTAACTTATTAGAAAGTTAAAAAAACCTATTAGAATTAAAATTTGGTGGTATATTTTTTTTGGCCCATATACATATATAAATAATTCTAATGTTAGATGGGGGTATTTTGGTAAAACAGAAGTTCAAAAGTAAAACTTAATGGCCCAAAACAAAAATTCAAAAGTAAAACTTAAAAGTAAACTAACTGTTTGGGTGTATGAAAATAAATTTTCAAAATATAAGGGAGGTTTGTATAATGTATATTTTAATTTTAAGGGATATCTTTATGGGTTTTTAAAATATAAGGGAGATCTATATAATTAAGGCAAAATAGAGGGAATGTTAGAGTATTTTACTCTAGTTTAAATTAAGAATGCTCTGTAAATTGAGAAAATACACTTATACAATCATCCTCATTATTTTTGTCCTTGATAATCAAGAGTTGAGCAAATATAAAAATGTCAAAAAGTAGATGATAATCCTTTAAAAATTTAAAGTGACTATTATTTTGGAATAAAATTAGATAAATGATAATTATTTTTGAAACAGGAGTAAATATAATAATAAACATATTCCGAGAAAAAGATAAGGTATTTGAGTCTGTAAGAAGCTATTCTTACCAGAAATAAACAAGACAAGCAGACAAGTGACCATAATCTAGGTGATTTTAATAGAATCCATGTTTGGATGATATGATTTGAATTAAAAAATAGGGAATGAATGGAATCAAATGTGAGGTAGTTTCTTTATGTAACAATCCGAGACCACACACAGCACTTGCGGCTGTCCGAGACTACACACAGCACCCATCAAGATTTGTTCTCCCCTCCGCACTACATAGATGCTTAAGGATTTTACTCTTAGGTACTCCTAATTTCCCCAAGAGTCACCTCCCCAAGGACTCAAACCTTAGACCTGAGGGATAAGTCTAAAGCTTAAGAGCTCCCTGGTAACCAAGTGTACTATAGCGCACTTGGCTACCAAGGATCACATAAGGTTTGTACTTGACCCTCAGGTCAAGCCTTCGATCCTTAGAGAGACAATTCTTAGGGAAATTAAAGTGCCCAAGAGGAAAATCCCTAAGCACCTGTGTGGTGCAAATGGGGGGACAAATCCTGCCGGGTGCTGTATGTAGTCTTGACCAGCCGCAGGTGCTGTGTGTGGTCCCATGCTATTACATAAAAATGCGCCTTTTATGTAACAGCCCGAGGCCACACATAGCACCCGGCAGGATTTATCCCCTACTCCGCACTACACAGGTGCTTAGGGTTTTTCCTCTTGGGTACTCCTAATTTCCCCAATAGTCGCCTCCCTAAGGACTCAAACCCTGGACTTGAAGGATAAGTCCAAAGCTTAAGAGCTCTTTGGTAGCCAAGTGCGCTATAGCACACTTGGTTACCAAGGATCACATAAGGTTTGTACTTGACCTTCAGGTCTAAGGTTCGAGTCCTTGGGGAGGTGACTCTTGGGGAAATTAAGAGTACCCAGGAGAAAAATCCCTAAGCACCTGTGTGGTGCGGAGGGGGGACAAATCCTGTTGGGTTCTATTTGTAGTCTTGGACAACTGCGGGTGCTATGTGTGATCTCAGGCTATTAAACTATCAAATAAAGGGTGCATTATATATACTTGTAAATGTTACCATGTCAGCAAAATAAATAAGTAAATAAATGTTACCATTGAATGACAATGGTAATGCTTATGAACGCCTAATATTCATCGAATCTTATCATGACTTTAATAATAACATATTTTCTTATTTTTCCACACAACATATACATTCATATATGTGTATATATACTACTAAAAAACCGTCATAAGTGGCGCTTATTTATATGAATATTATAGTGCTTGGGAAGTGCTATAGCTTCCAATGCCATTAAAAAACTGTAGATTTGTCACAGTTTATTTTTATTATTATTTTTTAAATAGCTTCTTGTCGCGCTTCCTATAGGAAGTATGGGCTTCTTATGGCGCTTCCTCCAGAAAGTGCCATAGGAAGTAATACACTTCCTATGATACTTCATCAAGGAAGCACCATATGAAGTATATTTTTTTAAAAATAATTATGCACTTCCTCAAGAAAACGTCATAAGAAGTTTTTTTTTTTTGAAAAAATAATTTTACATAATTTTTTCTTTTTCCTAATAAACCTTATAGGTATAGTCCAAATCCACAGCAAATTGAATAAAACCAAATCAAACCAAAATGAAATAACTCCAAATAAATAACTAATTTATAAAATCACTGCTGAATATATTTACAACAATATAATTGTAATGTACAACTAATTCTAAGTGAATAAACAACATAAGAATGGGTAAAAACAACCTATGTATCTAAATGTTAACTAATTGTCTAACCATATATTCACACCATTTCTCAATGTATAGGAAGTTTAATAAGAGAGAATTGTAACTTCAAGCAAATACTTGGAAAAAAAATTATAAGCATCCATAAAACTACAAGCTAAAATTCATGACATATTTTAAACTTTAAGAAAAAGGACTGTAATGCCAATTGAAGAAAGCTTCTGTATTAAACAAAAAATTACTTACAAGGGAGATTCTATAGGAGGAGACGAGGAAAAAAATGTGGGAAACCAAGCTTTGTAGTGCTGACAAAGAGGGGACCAAATGTTGAAAAAATATGGAGGAGGAGGAGACAAGAAACAAAAAAAAAGTAGGGGATCAATGAAGCCTTTGCACTTAGCTTGTCACCATAAAAATAGAGAGGAGGGAGTAGGAACAATGGTGGGTTGTTGGTAAGAATAGAGAGAAAAGAGTGGGGACAAAATATTATATAGGAAAGGAGGAGTGGGGAGAATGGATAAGGAAATGTGGGGGACCAATGTAGTGGGGACTGAAAGGATAATGTAACGCCCCAAATTTTCGATTAAGGGTTAATTGCAATTATTGTGAATGATTATGTGAATTAATATGGATTTTAGATCCGGATTGAGTATTGGGAATGCCCAACACCCTGTATTTTAGCATAATTATGCGACAAATAATTATTTGGGCTAAAGTAGGGGTAAATGGCGCATGGAAGAAGGAAAAGAATTTGATTATGTATTATGTGGAAATTTTAATTAATATGCCATAATCAGTGAGAAATTGGAAGAATGGCCATAAGTTAGTGATTAATGGAGAGATTAATTACTAACTAAGGAGAAATGAGATATGTAACTAAATGGCTAATGGAGGGGTTAGAGTAACTAATTTAGTTACTTACTTTATGAGAACCAATGGAAATGGGACAAGTGGCAAAAGCTCATGATAATAGTTGTTGAGGGAAAGTCAAATTGGGATTAGAAAATCAATTTCTCTCTCTCTCCCCTCCCATATTTCGCTGCACAAGGGACAAGGAGGCATGGGCTTCATCATTTCTCCTTCTTCAACACTCATCTCTCTCATTCTCTCTCCCACTTTTCGTGCAGCCATGGAAGCTCAAAGAGAAGGAAGAGCTTTGTGTTAAAGGTGGGTATTTGACCCTCTTAATGGCCTCTAATGGAAAAATGCTCTTCTAGAAACTTGTTCCTTGGCTTGAGAGCTTCAATTTTATGGTTTTAGATTTTTCATTTGGTGTTGTTTGAGCTCTCAAGAAATATTGAAGTTGGAAGAATCAAGAAACTCCTTTGAAAAAGTTATAGAGGTGAGTAAGACAAACCTTTCTATATAGGTTTTATAGCCATTAGTTAAGTTTGAATTTTCTGGAAATTTGGCTTGAGATTTCAAAAATTAGGGTCTTGTGGTGTTTAAGTTGTTGTTGTCATGGATATGATGCTTTGAGATATATCTTGGATAGATAGAATTTGATTGAAGCTTAAATGTAAGGTTTGGCACCTTTGTGTCCGTTTTGTGCATTGGGCAAAACAGGGCATGTCAATGGGTTGTGATTTGGTCATTTTGAGGTTACCATTATGTTCCTTGTGAGAAATTGTATGGGAATAGGTTTGGTTAATGATTTTGGAGTCATTGGACACTTTGGTAGAAAAGTTGGAAAATCTGTCTTATGTGAACTCCGTTTGGGCAGTCAGCTTGCACGAACGTTTTGAATGACCAAATGGTGTTGGAAAATTCTGAAACTTTCCATTCTTAAATTCCACATCCCAAGCTTCAAAATGGACATATAATTTGTGTCATTTTGTGTTGTTAACTGAGAGTTATGCTTTTCCAAAGTTTGGGATAAAAACTGGACTCTGTTTTGAAGTAGTGTTGAGTTTTGGGTAATTCTAGAATTTTTTTAGTGATTTATAGTTATGGTCCATATTTTTCTAGTAAAGAGGACTTAAATACCTTTCATTTTGCTTTAGAATCACCCCATTTCGATTTTTCTAGAATTAGTTATGAATTTTGGAAGTTCAGCCAAGAATCAGGGAATTTCTTGGCCGTGGCCCAAGGTGGCTAGCTGCGGCCCAAACCTTTCTATCTTGATTCTGGCCGTGGCCCATGGGTGGCTGGCTGCGGCTAGTGACTTTCTGACCATATTTTGATTGCTGCCCAAGGGAGGGCTGGCCGCGGCCAACCCCTGTGTTTCAAGACTTTAAATTTTTGAAAAGTGATCTTCAATCTATTGTTTCCCAACCTTTTAGGGCTTTTATTAGAGGCATTTGTGGCCTCTTAAGGGTCAATTATGATAACCAAATTTAAGTGTTATGAAGTAAATTAAGTCTTGGAATAGAGTATAACCCTTCGTCCTTAATTATGATTCTAAGATTTGACATTTGCCCTACTCGGGAGAGACCGGCGCTAGGACATACACGGAAGGATCAAGGTAGTGACTCTTCTCTTATGTTGTGTATGATATTTTGGTATGCATAACTTATCATTGAGCTGTGTAAATTGCATGTGCCATGGCCCATTATGGCGTGAGCACTTCAGCGTGAGCCATTTAGGGATTAATGCTAGTCATCTCTAGTTCGGCCGTTGAACTACCGTCGTAATCAACATGGATCTTTGTGAATCCGACCCGTGGGGCGTCGTTTGTGAATCCAGCCGTGGGCTGTGTATTGATCTTACCATTGTGGCTTGTGTATGAAATGCTTTATATGAATCTCAGCGGTGCTGAAATATATTGTGTGGATTGTGTTGTGCAATGCAACGTGAGCACTTCAGCGCGAGCAAACGCAAGGGTGATATAAGTCATACATGCCTTTGCCGTTGTAACTACCGTTGTAGTTGCAATGTGTGTGTGATGATTTGCTTTCATGCCTTATTGTTGTGCATACTATGAGTGATTTGACACTACGGGGATTCCTTAGAATCTCACTCTCCCAAAAAAAATTTTAGACAGGGCCGAAGGATCAAAGGGAAAGTGGACGATGAAGAGTGGTTAGAGCTCCGGATTAGGAGTTTCATTTTGAAATATTTGGTTATCATATTGTATTTTGGATTATTTTATTGGGAAACCATTGTATATATTGGAATTGTAGTATAGTTTGTGTAATCCCCTGAATAAGGGAAAGGAATTATGGGCATTGTGCCTTATAGAACCCTTAATTGATATATAGAACCCGAGTGTGTCGGGAATTTACTGTGTACTCTGATATTAATGAATGTAATCAATTTGTATAGGCCATTTTTATATTGAAAAGTGAATATGAGACCGTTATTGAACAGACTTTTGAAAAGTTTTTGTAAACCCTGTTTTTGGGATATTTACTCTTAAATAAATCCTAAATCATCTTATGGTTTCTAATTCAAACTTGATTATGTTTTTATGAACTAATCTCGGCCTATATCGTGAAAGGGGTTACATATAACAAGATTTGGGACAAGACTCTACTAAAAAATGAGAAGCTTAGGAAGAAGATATAGACAGACCTCGATCTAAAATTTAATATTTAGAAGAAAGGAGGGTCTCAAGACATGGCAGCTATGACAAAGCGTCAAAGCTGGCCATTTGATGGCCTTATACAATACGAGGCATATCCTTGTATCATACAATGGTGGGCCCAATGGCGTCCCTGGTGGCCTTGTATGATACAAGGCATATCCTTGTATCGTAGTGTCTTGTATGATGTTTGCCCAGGTAAGTGTCGTAATGCCCCAAATTTTGATTAAGGGCTAATGATGATTTTTGGCAATGTAATTGTGAATTAAGTTTGAATTTTTATATGTTTTCTGGCAATTTTAATTAATATACCATAATCAGTGAGAAACTGAAAGAATGGTTATAAGCTAGTGATTAATAGAAAAAATTAATTACTAACTATGGGAGAAATGAGAAATGTAATTAAATAGCTAATGAAGGGGTTAGAGTAAATAATTAATTACTTACTTTATGATAACCAATGGCTTTGAGACACTTGGCAACATAAGAGGATCAGAGAGGGTATTGGAAAAAGTCAAATGGAGTATTTTAATATTTTTCTCTCTCTTCCCTCCCTCCTTTTCGCTGGACAAGTATGGGCATGGGGGTATTATCATCTTCAACCTCTCTTCATCTCTCTCTTCTCTCTCATTTCCGGTGGCCATTGTTGCCAAAGAAAGAGAAAGGAAAAGCTTGAATTTAAGGTAAGCCAATGACCTCTAATGCCAAAACTCATTTCATTAAGATTGTTCCTTGAGTTGAGGGCTTTAATTCTATGTTTATAGATTGTCCATTGGTGCTGATTTGTGTCTCAAGGAATTTTGGAGTTTGAAGAATCAAAAAAATCTCTTTGGAAAAGTTGAAGAGGTAAGTGAAACAAACTTTTCTATCTATGTTTTGTGGCATTTGGTTAAGTTTAGAATTTTTGGAATTTATTTCCCTATTTTCAAAAATGAGGATCATTTGGAGTTTGGTATGCTATGGTCATGGAAATGTTGTTGTGGGATGTGATTTGAATAGAAAGAAAGGGAGTTGGGATTGAAATGTTAAGTTTGGTGATTTTGGGATTTTGGTGTTTAATGTTGCCCAAAACCAAAGCATGATAACGGAATACGAATTTGGTAGTTTTGATGGTTCCATTGGATTCCTTGTGTAATTTTATGTGCTGTATTTTTGGCTTCTAATAAGCCTCATTCAAGTGATATTGGGTCTCACTCGAGTACAGTAGTTTGTGTTCTCATTTTCCCTTCAGTTTTTGTGTTGCACTTCTGTGAAAAAGGCAAGAGTGTTGCCTCACTTGTGAGTAAAATAGGGTATCACTCAAGTGAATCGTCTCACACTCAAGTAAGGGTGTATCTGACACCATGAACTCTCATCTTGAGCTGTCACTCATGGTCATTTTTTAAGAGTGTGCCTTAACACTCGCGAGTGTTAAGCCATTACTTGAGTACTAGGGGTTTCCACTCGAGTACTCCTCTTCTTTGAAAGTTTCCATTGCTCTCGAGTTAACACTTTCTGTGCTTCACTTTCTAGTACTCGAGTGAGCATTTGGCTATCACTCGAGTGTTGCTTCTTATGCTCGAGTGCAGCGAGCACTTCTTGTTTTTGGTTCTTGCTCTCGGCCAAGCACTTGCACGAGTGTGCTGTTATGCTCGGGTGCAAAATCGTACCACCACTTGAGTGAGGTCTTCTTCACTCAAGTGTCCGTGCATCATCACTTGAGTGAGGTAATCTTCACTCAAATGCCTCAATGGAAAAATCAGTTCTTATGCTTCCAAAAGGGAATCTTTGGGATAGTTCTTCCAACCCTTTAGGGCTTTTATTAGAGGGAATTGTAGCTCCCAAAAGGACATTAATGATAACCAATTTAAGTGTTGAGAAGTCATTGAGTATTGGAATAGAGAATAACTCTTCGTCCCTAATTATGAATTATAAGATAAGACATTTGCCCTGCTCGCGAGAGGTCGGTGCCATAGCAAGCACGTAAAGACCAATGAATTGACTCTTCTCTCATATTGTGTATGATGTTTGGTATGCATGACTTATTGTGGTGTTTTGTGAAATGTGAATGAAAATGTGCCATGGTCCATTGCAGCATGAGCACTTCAGCGTGAGCATTCGTAGGGGGTGATGTCTATTACACTTACCCCTGCCGTTGAACTGCCGTTGTAATCGACATGGATCTATTATGAACTGTGAATTACTACTTTGTGAATCCGGCTAGTGTGGCTGTATATTGAGAATCCGGCCAGTGTGGCTATGTGTTGAGAATCCGGCCAGTGGGGCTGTATGTTGTCAACCCGACCAGTGTGGCTGTGTGTTGTGAATCTTGCCAATGTGGCTTGTGTTGAAAAATTCTTTATATGAAACCCATCTATGGTGAATTATATGGTTGTGAATCGTGTGTGGTGCAAAACAGTGTGAGCACTTCAATGTGAGTACTTGTAAGGGATGACGTGTGTCATACTTACCATTGCCACTGTAATGCTATTGTAGTTGCCATGTGTTTTATTATGATTTGCTTTCATGCCATATTATTGTGCATACTATGATTGAATCGACACTACGGGGATTTCTTAGAATCTCACTATCCCAAAACAATTTTAGACAAGGCCGAAGGATCTAAAGGGAAGCGGGTGACGAAGAGTGGTTAGAGCTCTGGATATGAGTTTCATTTTGGAATATTTGGTTATCATACTTGTAATTTTTGGATACTATATTGGGAAACAATTGTATATATTTGTGGTATGGTATAGTTTTGTGTAATCCCCAAGTAAAGGGAAAGAGATTATGAGCATTATGCCTTGTACATACCCTTTATTAATTAATGGAACCCGAGTGTGTCAGGAATTTACGCTATATTCTGATATTTATGAATGGAATCAACTGGTACATGCCATTTCTGTGTTTGTAATGTGAATATGAGACTACTGTGAACATGTTTTAAAAAAGTGTTTGAAGGCCCTGATTTAGGGAAATTTGATCTTGTTTTATGTCCCAAACATCTATAGTCTCTAATTCACCATAATTACTTGTTTATGAACTTAATATCGGCCTTTGGTTGGATGGGGGTTACAAGTGTCATAAAAGGTTATGTGACCTTTTTATAAAAAAATAAAATAAAGGCCTTGTATGAGCAAATGCCATACAAGTCCTTACACTAGTTATGACATTTATAATAACAAGCGCCACAACTTTTAAAGTTTTTTATTTAAAAAAAAATAATTATCTGTGACACTTCTTTAAAGAAGTGACATCAGAGGGGCACCACTAAATCCCTCTTTTATAGTAGGGATATAAACAATATTTTTCTGACAATATATATATATATATATATGTAATATTTTTTTGGGGCAAATATATGTAAACTAGACTAAATGCTCATACTTTACACAGAGTTTGAAGTAAGTTGTATTGTTTTGTTTGGTGAAAGTTGGATTGCTTTTAGCTTATAAATAATATTATTTTTTGTAAATGTTTTATATATATATATATATATAGGTTATTTGAACTATTTTCAAATAGGAAGAATAATTAATAGCATTGAAATTATAGTTTGTGAATATTCATGGCCTCTTAAGGTTCAACGAACCTAATAATGGCATACTCTCTCTGATTCACAATATAGGGCACTTGAACTATATCACAAGAAATAAGAAATAACACTTAAGTCATTTAACATGTCTCTAAATGAAAATTTTTTCTGCTTCTACCATTCCCAAGAAATGTGTTTAATTGTATTGGGAATGTTATTTGAGAGAGAGGGGATGTAATGAGTGGACAAAGTTGGAAAGTGAGTATTAATCATAAAAGCAAAATAGAAAAAGGGAGCATTAATTAAACTGGAGATGACTTCTATTTTGAACCATGCCTTCTTTCTAAAAGTGTCCTATATTGTGGACTGAAGGGAGTGTATTAATTGTTGTATATTATTTCCTCCCCAACCCATTCATCAGTCTAAGTTATTAAATATAGGAGCATGCATATGTATTAAATACATGAATATTATTGAGTGTAGGAGCTCATATATTTCAACTATATCATAATCCTTTCCATCCAATATATATATATATATATATATCATAATATCTTTTTTGTAATACCCTGAATTTTGAGATCGGAAGCTTGGGAATAAGCTTGAATTAAGTGGACTGCTAAGCCCCAGTTTAGCAGGTCAACAAATATATTCCCTAATATTTCTTATATCTTTGGGGTATTAAGAAAGTAAAATAGTGAATTTTGGAGAATGTGATTATGCTTCCAGTAAAATTTCCTGCGAAACAGTTAGCATGTCATGTGATTTTATATGACCAAATGATGAGTAAAAGTTATGAAATTTCACAGGGTGAAAATAGACATCCTAAGCTTTAATTTGATAGAAACATATGATTCATTTGAAGCTATATGCAAAGAGTTATGAATTTTTGAAATTAGCCCAGAAAAACTAGAAATTTCTAGAACAGCTTCCCAAAACTAAAAATCTAGGAATGATATGCATCCAAATAGCAAAAGTCTATATTTTTTCTTGAAACTAGGCTCAATAAGGGTTCTATAGCCTTTGGAATTGTTCTAAAACGATGTCTACAAATTTAATTATAATTTTTTAAAATTTTTCTGCCCCAAAAATCAGAAAATAAAGAAAAATGTAATGGCAAACTTGTAATTTTTCCAAAAAAGTGCTAAATTAATTATTTTTCAATTAATTGAATTTAATTTCAATTAATTAAGAAAAATAAATAGGAAAAATATATTTGTAATATTTTGGTCAAATAAATATGAATTTATGGAAAATTGGAGCAAAAGTGTAAATTTGACTGAAATTGTGACTTTACGTGTATACATAACTAGAACAAGTTGTGAAGCCAATTGAGACTCAAGGGAAGGACCCTTAGGTGTCTCCTACATGTAGCATGAAGAAGGAAATAATAGTTGGGCACAATGGCATGATTACATGTACATAGGGTTTATGTACATAAAATGTGATTTTTGGAAATTTAGGAAATTTGTCAAATGATTAAAATATTATAAAAATATATGATAAAAGCTAATACACCCTCCTTCTTCAGCCCATATCTGTGCCGTTTCAGCTTGGAAGAGAGAGGAAGAGAAAAATTTTAGAAAGAGAAGAGAAGAAGGAAAAACTTGCAAAGGTAAGTGATTTCTTCGGTAAATCGGTTCCTAATACGTATAACTCCGTTCCTAAGCTACTTTTCTATGTATTTAAGGTTTGGGAAGCTCAATTTATATTGTGAAGAAGGGTTAGGGTTCAGCCACTCTTGAGAAAAGCCAGAGGGAGCTTGAGGGAACTTCCAAGCCTTCGTATGTTGACTATTCTAGCTAATGTGGATAATTTAAATAGTGAAATTTCACCGGATTGTCATTTATTTTAATTTTTGGAAATGGGTTGCCTTAGGGGTTATGCTGCCAAAATTGGATCTAAATGGTAGTTGTAACCTAATTAAATAGTCAATAAAGTGGTTAGGAGTAGCAAGGAACACGTTTACGTAGCCAAAATCGAAACACTCCAATTTTTCCTAAGGAATGAGTATATTTCGGTCAGAGCAAGAAAGGGGCCTTAGAGTTGGATTTTTAATGATTTGATGATTCCATTGGGTTCAGGGGGAAATTATGTGGGGTCATAGTTGGTCACTTTTTCGGAAAAACCCGAAAAAGCATAATTACGAAAATGCCCCTCAAACCCTGAAATAAGGGCTGCCAAGGGTAATTTCACCCTTTGGCAGTGAATTTGATAATTCTGAATTCAGAAATAGATTCTTTGAGAGAAAATATGTCAAACTAGCCCCACTCAGCATTTCGGGAAAAATATGGTCGGACCGGGTACCACAAGGCCAGGCCGGGTGTAATATCCCGAATTTTGATATTTGAGACTAGAGAATAAACCTGAAATAAGTAGACTGCTAAGCCTTGAGTTAGCAGGAAAACAAATTTATTCCCTAATGATTCTTATATCTTAGGGGTATTAAAGAAAGTAAAATGGTGAATTTTGGAGAAAGCAATTATGTTTATGGTGGAATGGAAAGTTGGACAATTTGGTGGTTGTGTGCATTGTGGTTCAAAACTGAATATGTGTGGATGTGTTGAGAATTTGGTTTTTTTAGTGATTCCAATGGCTTCCTTGTGAAAATTTGTCTGGGGAAAGTTTTTGTTGTGAAATTGAAACCATTAGAAACAATTGGGCAAATATTGGAAGTTCATCTATTGAAATTATGTATTGGGCAGTTTGTTTGTGTGGACATTTTGAATAGTCAAATGGTGTCAAAAAATTCTGAAACTTCCCAATCTTAAAGTTCACATGCCAAGCTTCAAAATGGATATATAATTCATGTCATTTCATTTAGTGTGCTGGGAGTTATGATTTGCCAAAGTTTGGGATCAAAATTGAACTATGTTATGGAGAAGTGTTGAGTTTTGTATAATTCTATATTTTTGTGGTGATTTCTAGTAATGGTCCATATTTTTCCTATAAAGAGGACTTAAATAGCTTTCATTTGGCTTTAAGATCATCTCATTTCTATTTTGCTAGAATTAGTTATAATTTTTCAAAGTTTGGGCAAAAAATCTGAAAATGGGAATTATGACATCATCAAAATAAAAGATGACATCAGCATGGGAATTGCCAAAGTTTCCGTCATATTGTAGCTGAAAGAGAGAGAGGAAGTTGTGAGTTTTTAGAGAGAGAAGGAAGGAGAAATCTCACATGGTAGGTCGATTTCTTCGGTGAATCGTATCTAACGTGTATAATCCTTCTCCTAAGTTATTTCTCTATGTGAATTAAGGTCTTGAAGCAAGGAATTTCATTGTTCAAAGAGGCTAGGGTTCAACCATAAGAAGGATCAGCTAGAAGGAGCTTAAGGTAACCTCTGAAACTTCAATCTTTGATTGTTTTGGCTGCTGTGAGTAGTTTAATCGGTGAAATTCCGATTGATTTACTTTGATTTCAAATTTGGTAAAGGGCTTGGCCTAAGGGTTATGCTACCAAAATTGATACTAAATGGTAGTTCTAACCTAATGTAATGGTTAAAAAAGTGGCTAGGAATAGAAAGAAACACATCTGCAGAGCCGAAACCGAAAAATCCCAATTTTTCCCTGGAAATTGAGACTTTCGGCCAAGGCTAGTTTGGAGGGGTTAGAGATTGATTTTCAATGATTTGATTATTCTATTGAGTTCAATAGTAAAAATTAGGTGGGGTTATAGTTTGTCACTTTTTCGGAAAAGGCCGAAAAATCATAATTACGAAAACGCCCCTTTACATTTAAAGTGGGGCTACCAAGGGTAACTTTATAATTTGACAATAAATTTGATAATTCCAAATCTGGAAATGGATTCCTTGGGCAAAAATAAGTCAGGATAGCCTAGAATAGAATGTCGGAAAAAGTACAGCTGGACCGAATACGGCGGGGCTGGGCCAGGTCCCCGGGGGCATTTTAGTAATTTTTTAATATAGCCTCATCTAACCCCCATAAACACTATGGAAGTTTCTAAATGGTACATTTGAAATTGTAGGACCTAGTTGAGGGCCCGAGTTGCTGGCACGCAAATCGAGGAGAAAAGACTGGGGGTAAGAGACTTACCTTACTTGCATGTATTTGATATCTTTACTTTTGTAGTGATGTATGTGATTGTTTTACTTGATTGTGTAGAGCATATTTGAATAAATGAAGCTCTGTTTCTGTTTTACTGTGGCCATAGTTTTGTTACATGAAATATTGAGTATGTAGAAATATCATTATGGGGCATACATCTAGTTAAAGCTAACATTTCATACATATAGCATCTATTATGCATGCATTATGGTATCTGTTTCCTACTAAGATTTTCTTGCATCTCACCCTCCCCTATCAACAATTTAGACAGGGCAAGTGGCTTATGGAGGGACCGGCTAGGACTCCTTCGAGATGAGACTTGGTTATCAATATGAGTTTAGATGACTGTATATAATTCGGTTGAGTATATGGTTATGAATTTAAGATGAGATTGTGTAATCCCCTGAATTGGATTTTGTATACCCTTGTAATAAAGGTATAAACCCAGGGTTTGCCGGGAATTATATTGTGCACTCTGATATATAATGAATGTAATTTATCTGCGAAATAATTATACTTGAAGTGTGAATCTGAGACCCAGGGAATTGGATTTTGAAAGGTATTTGTGAAAACCCTATCGGGAATATGGGATTTTAAATGAGTTTTGAGTACCGTTGGTCTCTAATTCATTTTAATTTCATATTTCGGATATAATTACTGAGGGGGGTTACACCGGGTCCCCGGGGGCATTTTGGTAAATTTTAACGATAGACTCGTATAACCACCAGAAACACTATGGAAGTGTCTAAACTATACATTTGACATTTTAGGACCGAGTTGAGAGCCCGTGGGATTGGCACTCAAATCGAGGCACACGGTTTGAGGTGGAAAATGTTTAAGGTATGGAACTTACCTTTCCTACATGTATTCGATATTTGTGCAGATGTATTGATGTATGTTATTGCTTTGCTTGATTATGTGAAACTTATATGAATTATTGAATCTCTGTTTCTATTTATGCTATGGCCATAAGTATGTTGTTTGAAACATTGAGCACGCAGATATGTCATTGTGTTAGCATGAGTTTATTTAATGCAAGCATGTTATGCATTAAGCACTTATCCTGCATACATATTGGTGTTATTTTCCAACTGAGATTTTCCCGAATCTCACCCTCCCCTACCAACAAATTAGGTAGGTGAAAACAAGAGGTGTACTGAAAGCAAAGAAGAGAACTACACGGGAGGAATAAAGTGGCGGAACGAAGATGGGAAGGTGTCTCCGTTTTACTGGGACGGGTTTAGATACCCTAGAGCCATGTGCGCCTACAAGATTTGTAATTATTATGCACGAACCCTTATGGGAAATTTCTGTAATCATGCACATATTATCAGTACATTTATGCTATTTCTATATTGCCCATGGGTTTTCTCTAGAATTGAATTTAGGTGATAAAAAAATGCAATGGAATGAACCTAAATTAAAATGCAAGACTCCACTACCTAAATGCAAAATGTAAAAGACTCTAAAACCTATATGAGAATGAAACTAACCTAAATAATGAACATGCAATTTTTGGGGTTTTTTTTATGAGAGGGAAATTAAAATCCTAAGGAAAAGAAATAAACTAATATATAAGAAAATCAACAAAGGTTAGTTCAGTTATGATGGTGAAGGGGACAACTTAGGATTCACATGGATTTAGCTTTCTTAGACATTCAATTTATTAGACCAAAGGGAGGTTCATGAAAAGTTGGAATTAATAAACTTAATTACCTAATCAATACATGGGAAACCTTCAAGCTCAGTAACACCTAATCCACTAGAAAACTCATAATGGAGAAAGGCGATGGGTAATTAAATCCATTAAAAAATGATCACAATTGCTTAAGATAATTCTAAAAATTATGTTTACAATTGCTTAATTAAACAATTCGACAATTAATCACATAATTAAACAATCAAGAGATTAAACCCAAATTGACAATTAAATTAATAATGAAAACTTGATTAATAATCTAATTGACAATCAAATGTTTGCAAACAAAAATCCCAATAATCATTTAAGAACAAAGTAAATCCAAAATATCAATTTAATCCAAGTCAATAATAAGTCTGCAATCTAAAATTAGATTGTTCTCAATTATTACAACTCAAAAAATTCATTTAAAATTAAATAATTTTAAGTCTTGAATCAAAGAGATAAAAGAAAGACATTCCTCTATGATTTTCAAATGTAAGCTCCTAACCTCTAGTTTTCTCCATACTTCTCTCAAGTTACCTCCCAAAAGAATTTAAGCCTCCATGGTATTAGTTCTTCCACCTTCACGCCCCAAGCAGCACGTCACAGCCATGAAAATTGCTTTGTGAACTATTAATTGATGTTGATTGGTGCCGTGGGACCCGCGTGGACAAATCTGGATTGTGTGCGTCAATTAAATAATAGATGAAGAAGGGGGTCAATTGAAGGGATTTATGATAGTCAGGGGATGGGTGTTCGCAGCCGAATAAGGGAGCTTCCAGCGGTATATCAGCGTCTGTGCGTCCCCTTTCAGCGTCTGCCGTGTGTCCAGCGGCTGTGTGCCCCCCGTTCAATCCCCTCGCATATGTGACGGCTAGGGTAATTAAAAGGAAGGAGAAGAGAGTTTTTTAGGTATCAACTTGAGCCCATTAAAATTTAAGAAGCCTAAATAAAATTTAACCGTTGGATATTCTTTTAACTTTTCAGAAAATTTTTGCACCATAGGATCTTTCAATCTGCTTTTCCTTATCCTGCAAGAATATAATAAAATCATGATTTATTATATAATTGGAAATATTTTCCAATCATAATATAAAAATTAAAATATTATCAATTTAAGTCCAATAATATCATAATCCATTCAAATTTATATTATTTCCTATAATTGGCTAATAATCCAAATATTATCTAATAAATCCAAATTAGCCTAAAATAATCTCCAAAATAAATGAATAAGGTGGGATAAATTATATTAAAATTGTGATTTATCACCCACGGAACCACGCATTAATATTCCACTGCAAGTTAAAATAAATAAGGGTGTGACACTTTCACTTTGGGAATTTTTTTCCCCTTCCACTTAGGGAAATTTGAAAACATTTTTTTTGCCCAGAGGGAAATTTAAAAAAAAAAATGTTAGAAAAGATGCATTGTAATATTTTTATTACTCTAATGGGAAATTTTCTTTTTCTTCTTCGTGTTCTTTTCAATGAGTAATTGTAGAAACTTGAAGACGAAAACGGAGAGGAATTAAGAAGTCATTACAAATCTAGTGTACAAACATGCCATTCATCTCTGCAGCAACCATTCAAGCATATCACATTAATGTAGTTATACAAGATATTCAAAATATGTTTAGGAATTTTCCCTCTTTTATTATTTCAATCCCATTCTTTTAGTTTCTTAGAAAGACTCAATCTATTGCATTTCAGTTCTATTTCTTTTATGACTTTGTAAGACTTGTTAATATCATTATACCATTTTGTCCTTAACAAAACTCAGAGAGGGACTCAACTTCAAGGCACAATTTTTCTTTCACCTCCATTTTATATATTTCCTCACCTTACTAGCTCCCTCTCTAAAATTCTCTCTCACCACTTCTCTTCCCTTTGACACATTTATATATCTCTCATCACATCACATTCGCAATTTTTTTTTAAAAAAAATGGAAGACTACTACTCTACTACTGAAGCAGACTTTCATTAAAAAAACCAAAAACAAAAAAAAATTGCACAATAATGTAGGCATGTATTAGTTAGGGAGAAGGCAAAACTTTCTACATCAGCCAAGGAGAACTTTTCGGGATGGGGTTTTTTCCATTTTCCTCTTTTTCATTTTCCTTTCAAAATCTCAAGTCCACCCTTATATTTAAAAAAAAAATGAATGTTTTAGATTTAATATTTTAAAAATAAATAAATTTATTTATTTTTGGTTTTTCTCATCTTCCTCTTTCTCTTTTTCTTCTCAAAATCTCACATCCACCTCTACATTTTAAAAAATTGGATGATTTAAATTTAATATTTTAAGAAATTATTACTATAAATATAAGTAAATAAATTTAAACTCTTAAGAGGCAATCTACACAGTTCGTAACTATAATCCAGAAAAAATAAATAATTTTAATTCATAAAATATTATAACAATAACTTTATAAAACATTAAATCTAAACAATCTATTTTATAATCTAAGAGTAGAGATCAGATAATGAGAGAAAAAAAATAGAGAGAGTATCCACCTCCGAAATTTTCACATTGGTTTGTAGGGAGTAATATATAAAAGTGTAACACTATGTCTTTATTTTATATCAATAAAACAAAGGGTTAAAGGGCAAAAATGCACCAAAAGTTTACTCTAATGGGCATTGGGTGTTTAGAAGCTTTCAAGGGCCAATATTGCCCTGGAAGTAATAGAAACAAGGCAATTTACCCTTCCATTAAACAATCAGATGATCAATCATTAGTTGACTAACATATGATGAGGTGGCATGCTCACATGGCATCCATATCATTTTGTGACCAAATTCCACCTCATATTTATAAGCTAGAAAAAATTAAAAAAACATAATCCCTTACCGGACTCTTCTGCAATCCATCTGAAGCTAGACAAATCAATGAAGCTAGAGAAGTGAGGTAGAACGAAGAGAACTATATGAAAATAAGGGCATGCTGCTTCTATCAACTCTTCTGCTCTTGTTTCCTCTTAGACCATTAACATTCCCCAAATGATTTGGATCCAAGAGTCATAGGCCTAGGTTGTAACAATTTTACATGCAAATTGCAAGACTTAATTCATCAAAAAAAAGAGAGGAGATAGGTTCGCCAAAAATGTCACAGGTGAACACCGCCGACACAAGAAACCAAGAAACACTACTATAGAATTGCACATATATGATGCTTATTATCGACCATAAATGGGTTTCAAACCTTCATATATGGAAATGCTATATATGTTCGGCGCAGATATATAATAGTTCCAAATTATTATAATATAACACTTGTTATGTATTGAGGCTTGATGAGTTAATATTGTGATAATAAATAGCTGGCACATTTAAACAATCGTTATAATATTTGGTAATGACAGCATAATACATAACGATCTCACATTAACAACTATTATATATGTAGTAACATAAATAACAAGTTTTTCACAAAAACTGTTATTGATTTATAATAATGCTAATAGCTTTATTTAAGTAACTGATATATATAATTGACATAAATAACGGTTGTTAAATAGTAACTATAATTTATCAAAGCTAATTTTATTAAAAAAATTTGGGGGTAGGGTGGGGTGTCAAATCCTTAATATTTCGATATACGTAGAGTGATAAAGGCACAATTCCACTGGCATACAAAAATAGCATAAATATACTGATACTAAGTATATCTGTTTACATACAGGAGTCTTCCCCGCAGGGTTTGAAAGTATATATACAATTATCCAAAATATCCAAAAATAGACTAAATATAACTAAACAGCTCCGTTCTTAGAATCCGCACACCTCAATTGCCCGTATTCGTTGTTTTGCTCTTGGAGCCACTAGTCTCTGCTGAAATATTTATTTATTTGAAAAAGGGTGAGATTTAAACGCATTTTAGTAGTAACATATAATCGTTCATATAAAATGAGAAATTAAATATATTATGCTCTATGTTATGCAACAAATTAATAATGAAACAATGGCATATATACATGATTTAAGCACTCAATCCCCCACTATCCGTTTAACCTTGGTTGGGACCTTACTCAACAACCAGGTAAGTGTGCCTCTATGCACACTAATTGCCCTCCTCGGAAAAAAACACATTTATTAATTAAATCACAAAAGATGGTATACACAAATATATAATAATGACATAGTGTATGAATGATAGAGTTATTACCTTGTGATCCTTTTGCAACAGAAAATAATTCCTAATTTAGTCTGGCTCGGGCATAACAGACTAATCCTAAAAATCTAAGTTTACAAGAATTAGGTTAAAACTCATTTATATATGACCTTAGACTCTTCCAATTCACTTTTGTGGTTATATTAATATGAAACTACATAATTATTAAAATGCCCCTGGGAACCTGGTCCAAGCTCCTTTTTCCCCGGTCCGACTATACTTTTCCAAAAATTTTGACTTAGGCTATTCCTACACAGTTTTGTGTGTATAATCCATTTTTTACCTCAGTTTTGACAAAATCACTGCCAAATGACAGATTTGTCCTTGACAGCCCCTAGTTAAGGTTTTAGGGACATTTTGGCCATTTCATATTCTAGGCCTTTTCTCACAAAGCGATCAACATCAACCCTACACAATTTTCCCTTATAAACATAATGGAACCATCAAATTGATGAAATTCAAGCTCCTAGCCCCATTTCTCTACTTGACCAAAACATAAAAGGAAAAATTGGATTTTGTGATATAGCCCTTAAAGCTCCCTCCTTTTCACTCCTAATCACATGTTTAACTCCTTAAACACTTATTAGACATTATTTGGAAGGATTTGGGCAGTATAACCCCTTAGGGTTTCCAATTCCCAAATGTGCAAGATCAATAAGCAAACCACAAATTACTACCAAATCAACAACCACAACATCACAACATCAAAGAGAAGGAGATTATGAAAGTTACATCTTGATTTCTCACTTCCTCTCTCTTAGGCGTCACCTCTCTCTCTCTTTCCCTTGATGTTTTGCTTGGCTAAACATGAATTTCATGAAGAAGAAGAGCTTAGAGGAAGAACTATACAAGTTAAGAAGATTAAATACTTGAAATCACATGTCTTACCTTTGATTTTGCTTCCTTGTGCTCTCTTGCTCTCAAGCTTTTCAAGCTCCTCTCTCTCTATTTCTTTGTGTGTCTTGTCGTATAAAATGTGAAGAGGAAAGAAAGATGATGACTCCTAAATAACTCTTCATCTTTCTTTAAAGAAATAATAAAATATTATTTTACAACACATGATTTATTTATTTTTTTTGTCTTATCCCTTCACAATTATACCATAAATTTCATTTGAATTTGGACCAACTTCCTCATCTTTTCCTAGCCCATTTTCACGCCACTTAGGGTCTTTCAATTAACCCAATTGGTCTTCATCCATTTATGCCAACCAAATGCTCAAATATATTATTTTATTACATTTTACACATGTGCTCATCTTTTTATAATTTCACATTTAATTCCCTTGGCTTGAAATAATGCCACTTGGCATAATTTGTCAACCAACACTTATTTTCCTTTTTATTTTCATATATGGTGAAAATATTAGGAAAAAGGGAAATTATAATTATCCAATGAATTTCTCAAAATATCTTTAATTGATTTATGCACAAGTCCAACTTCGATGTTTCAAACCCTTGATTTATTTGACCAAGAATGCTCCAATTATATATTTTCCTTAATTTACTAAAATTAAATTCAATTAATTGGGAAAATAATTAATCTTGTGCTTTGTTGGAAAATTATGATTTTACCACTACGTTTTTAAATTTGATTTGAATTCATTCCTTTTCTTCCTTCTCTTGGCCAAAATTCACCATTCCATTTCATTAAATGCCACAAATAATTACAAGGCATATTGGTGAATAAAATTTGAGGTGTTACATGGGAGGAGGTTCTGCTTTCGCTATTCCCTTGTATATACATTTGTACATAATGAATCAAAATATATATATTTACAATCATTCATATAGACAACAATACAAATCAGAATATATTTATAGTTATTCATGTACATATATACACTATTAAAATCAAAAGATTAAAACAACATATATAAATTTACAGTCATTTAAAGCAGGTTTCCCCATCCCACTAAAGTTGCAGAGATGTCATCAACTCTTTAACTACTTCTTTTATTTGTGATGGGCTAAACATCATGCAGGAGGCATCAAAATACTGTGCGCAAAAGAAAACAATAAAAGAAGTTAGATAATATAATATATAACTAATTGAATGTATATATGAATAAATTGAGCATATAATATAACTTTGCAGGATCAATATTATCTTGATCGTACATTGATTATGTCCTTCTCCATGATGCATCAATCAACTAGCTTGAAGGGTTAGGAACAAATCGAAGAATATGGGAAATTTTGTTGCTTCCATATTCCTCTCTTAGAGCTAGAACAAGATGGTTGAGAATGCAGAAGGGAGAGCGGTCGTGGTCAAGATCTTCAAAGAGGGAGGAAGAGAAGTGGTAGTTGAGATGGCGAAGGAGAGACATGCAATGAAGAGAGAGATTGAGCCGGAGAGGGACTGCGGAAGAATGGGGAGAGATTCCAAAAAAATCTTCTTGTTTTTTTTTTTTCAATTTCCACCAACTTATAAAATGAGCTCGAAAAAGAAAATTGAGGTGGCATGCCCATGGCATAAGTGGTAAACAAATGTTGACCATTTGGGTTTGTTAATGTAAGGGTGAAATTTCTACATTTTTATTGCTTTCATGATAATACTATCCCTCAAAAACTTTCAGACAACTAATACCCATAAGTGAAAACTTTCAAAGCATTTTTCCCATTTAACCCTAAAACATATGATGTAGATATCACTTTCTACGCCAGTTATGTTGTAACAAATATAGTGATGTTTGCTTCGGTTTTCACTATAACCGATGTAAAATGTTATTGTTTGGAAAAAAAAGTAACGTTTATTTTCTTATCATAGAACATGGTCTAAAAATCAAAACTAGAGCTAGCACTAACAAAATTGAATTGGTAGTAGAAACAGAACCAATTTTTGTACAATCTAAATTAGAACTAGAACCAATTGCAGATCCTCCAATCATGCATGATGCACAATCTAAATTAATTAAATTCAAGGAACAAAAAATCGGACCGGGTAATGAACCGGTTACGACACAGGTTCAAGGGTTAATGGGTCAACCGGGGTCTAACAGGAGGTTGAACCAGACATATTAAAATATTATAATTTAATTGACAATAATAAAATAATAATATTAACCATCAAGTCATCACTCATCACTAATATTAAAATAGTCCAAACATTTAGTTAATTAAAGTCATTAATTAATAATATGTGAAGTTATAAGACATTTTAAAAAATACCTTGAGAAATCACACACACATATTAATCTAATTATTTTAGTAATGAATTGTGCTTGCTAGTTAAACTTAATTAAATTAAACTATATTTTATTCTATTAACTATTTTATATTTAATATTAAGTTTTGTGCCTTTATATTTTGTCTTTTGTGCGCACATGTGTGGATATTTTGCCTACTTTACAGCTGGCCCATTTAATATTTTATTATGGTTTATTTGTTTTTCATGCTTTTGCTAGCTGCCAACATCATTTGGAGAGAGAATTAGTTTTGCAATTGTAAAGGGAGGTAGACGCGAGGAAAGAAAAATGAATCAGACGAGCTTCAGTTTGGTCAGACTCAGATGGGCGAAAGGGAACCAGAGCAGCAAGCATCACCTTCTTGTCTGAAATCGGCCGTCAACGACAGATCGGAGGCGGCCTTTGTTCATCATCTTCAAGAGTCGAGGAGGGAGGGAGGGAGTTCGACTTCGACATGCGTCTCAACCTGAGGCTCTCAACATCTATTTTTCTCGCTTTCTCCTGTCTTTCATTCTTTCCGTTTGTCGCTGGTTGGGGAGCGAGGGAGACACGGTTTTTTTTATAATAATTTTTCTGGAATTAAACTGACTCAGGCAAACCGCCTGACTCGGCGGTTTTCCTGAGTCAGATGCAAACCGGGCGAGTCAACTCGGTTTTGACCGAATCGACCTCCCCTCTTTGAGACAGCAAACCGGACTGGATATGGGACCAGTTCACCAGGTTTCCGGTCAGACCGGCCAGTCTGGTCTGGTTTTTTATTCCATGATTAAATTAATCAACGATATATACAAAAGTCCACCGTCCATCTAGGTAAGCAATGACCTAGATATTGATATAAACTGACATAGACGATCATCACTTTCGCAGTATTAACAAACACTGACATATATTAATATCCATTCAAATCCAATTTTTTTATGAAAAATGCCACTACATTTTTTTTCTATGCCCAATATATTACATATCGCAAAATATAGTAAAAACTGTTTCAAGTAGTAGGCTAGTGATGCCCTCATCTATATATTCTCTATTTTCTACCAACACGCACACCCTTTGTTGATAAAAAGCAATTTATACTTTGACAGTGAAAAAATTTATGAACATTGATATCGATAATATCTTTTCAAAAATACTGCAACTATACTTTGATAGTGAGCAGAAATAAAAAGTAAAATGTATTTTTAGATACCGATTGTTTTCAGTGGTATTTGTTGATCTTTGCCCTTCAAGAAACGTATATTTGGGTTTTGCTTTCTTAAATGCATCATATAAACGAGGCATATATTAATATAGAAATCTTTTAGATTAGTCGGTGACTTCTCTTACTAAACTATCTCAACTTCTTCTTCTTCATCAATTTGGTGTCCTGGCTTCTTCACGATCTCTCTCTCTCTCTCTCTCTCTCTCTATTTTTTTTGGTTGCCAGAAGCATTTTACAATCACCATCTTTTGTTTTTTCCTTTTTTTTACATTGTTAAAGATATTTATCCCCCTACTGAAACAAGAAAATGACAAATTAGTACCTTAATAAATTATCATATTTATTGTCACCATATTTATTTACAACAAATTATATATCACTTTATAAGTCAGACAAATAAGTTTGAAGAAAAATTGATAAATATAAATACTTTAAAGTAATTAAATTAGCTTTCTCAATTTCCAAAAAAAAAAATCAATTGGGACTTATATTTAGGACTAAAGGTAATAATACTACTTACTTCTCAAAATTTGTATGATTTGTGAAAAATATGTCAAGTTACATTAAGAAAGCAAAAGAAACCCAAAAATTATTTAAGAATAAACAAAAACATGTTTAAAAAAAATGCAGGTTTAGAAACTATGCTTACCAGCAGTGAAAAAGAGAAGAATGAAAATGACAAATATCTTGTTGATCTTCATGGAACACATCTTTGAAGCATATGATATTGTGAGAAATGATATCGCTAAGAAAGCAAATTGTACATTTACTTTATCCAGGAGGGCTTGTATAGAAGAAGAATGGGACATCCTAATAATAAAACACAAATCAATCAACAATAAATATGATAATTTTGACCAAAAAAACAATAAATATGGTGAGAAGATGGTGATCGTTTATTAAGGTACTAATTTATCATTTTTTTTGTTTCAGTAGGGGGATAAATATCTTTAACAATGTAAAAAAAAAGGATAAAGCAAAAGATGGTGATTGTAAAATGCCTCTGGCAACCAAAAAAAAATAGAGAGAGAGAGAGAGAGATCGTAAAATGGCAAGTAAATTTTATATGTAAAGTGAAGAAGCCAGGACACCAAATTGATGAAGAAGAAGAAGTTGAGATAGTTTAGTGAGAGAAGTCACCGACTAATCTAAGAGATTTCTATATTAATATATGCCTCGTTTATATGATGCATTTAAGAAAGCAAAACCCAAATATACGTTTCTTGAAGGGCAAAGATCAACAAATACCACTGAAAATAATCGGTATCTAGAAATACATTTTGCTTTTTATTTATGCTCACTATCAAAGTATAGTTGGAGTATTTTTGAAAAGATATTATCGATACCAATGTTCATAAATTTTTTCACTGTCTAAGTATAAATTACTTTTTATCAACAAAGGGTGTACGTGTTGGTAGAGAATAGAGAATATATAGATGAGGGCATCACTAGCCTACTATTGAAAACAGTTTTTACTATATTTTGTGATATGTAATATAAGCATGTATATGTATATTATCCTTTTAATTTAAACAAAATATCTATCTATTATATTTATAGAAGGCTTGTAATAACCATGTATACTAATGGCGTTAATTTTTTAACCTAGATAAGTGAAGCCATAAATATTAACGGTGTTAACTTTTAACCTTGAAAGTGAAATATTTTTTTGATAATATTGAATGTTAATTGTGAATTTTTTGAAAAATGAAAAGACACTTGAATATTATCTACGAAATATTAAATGCCAATATGAAGCATGTGCTATTACTATTCAACTGTACACCTTTTATATGCCTGCCCAAAAAAAATTAACGGAGTTAACTTTTAACCTTGAAAGTGAAATATTTTTTTTGATAATATTGAATGTTAATTGTGAATTTTTTGGAAAATGAAAAGACACTTGAATATTATCTAGGAAATATTAAATGCCAATATGAAGCACGTGCTTTTACTATTCAACTATGCATCTTTCATATGCCTGCCCAAAAAAAGTCAGTTGAATATTAATTATAAATCATCAGAAAATGAAAAGTCACTTAAAAGCTTGAAGTATTATATTACCAAAAAAAAAAGCTTGTAGTATAAGTGAAAGAGCCACCTCACAAAACTAACGAAAGTGTACACAAGATGTGAGCCTTTTATTTGAGGGGGGGAAAGAAAAAGATGAGTTATTCAAGTTTTCAGATATCTTCTGATGGCTAGACCAGGGATTGAACATAAAATATTATTTTTGATAATATTGAAAATAAAATATTAAAATTTTGGGAGTGACCTGAAATTAGTTTTAATTTTCTAACAAATTAAAAGTATAAACTTTTTAACAAACTTTTGGAAAGATAGATTGGAAGAACAAAACTACTTGAACTTTTAACCTAGATAAGTGAAGCCATATATATTAAGGGTATTAACTTTTTAACCTTGAAAGTGAAATATTTTTTGATAATATTGAATATTAATTGTGAATTGTTTGGAATATGAAAAGACACTTGAATATTATCTAAGAAATATTAAGTTTCAATATGAAGCAAGTGCTTTTACTATTCAACTGTATACCTTTTATATACCTGCCAAAAAAAAACCAATTGAATGTTAATTATAAATTGTCGGAAAATGAAAAGCCACTTAAAAGCTTGTAGTATTAGTGAAAAAGCCACCTCACAAGCTAAAAAAATTATGCAAAAGACGTGAGCTTTTTTGGAAAAAAAAAGGAGATGGGTCATTCACTACTTAAATATTAATTATGAATTATTTGGAAAAATGAAGAGACACTTGAATATTATCTATGAAATAGTAAATGTCAATGTGAAGCAAGTACATTTACTATTCAATTGTATACCTTTCATAAGCCTGCCAAAAAAATCCAGTTAAATATTAATTATAAATTGGTCGAAAAGTAAAAAGCCACTTAATTTTTAATTGTGTTGGCAATATTTGGTTTTCCTCTTCAAGTTAACTATATATTTATGTTGTATATTGTTCCTCTTTATTCATGTGTTAGAGTTCTACTAGATCTTATTATTGGAATTTTAACATTAATATTTCAAAAAGACAAAGTCACATATCACATAAGATCAAGGAAATTTTAGTATATACTACTCCCTCCCTCTAGTCCTTTTTATAAGTTTTTTCTCAATTGCCCAAAAGAAATTGGACGTTAAAATTAGTTAAAAATAATAAATATATTAAACATGTCATATCTTTTCCTCATATGCCCCTATTTATGAAAAGAGCATATGAGAAAGAATGAGTAACAAATGATTGAATAAAGAGACAATAAGTGATTCATTAATATAAAAATATATATTTAATAGGAGTCGAAAAGGAAAAAGTGGTTTAAATTTTGAGACACAAGAAACAAGTTGCTTGTATTAAGGATCAGCCTCAAGAGAGAGAAAGTTACTATAAATAGGACCGGAAGGAGTAAGATGTAAAATTGAGGTAATAAAGGGGTGAAAAAAAGAAGTATTTAAAACTAACAATTGACGCATTTATGCATTTTGATTACTTGGTTTTTTTCTCTTCATTAATCACATTTAATTGCCATAAACCACCGTGAACATTTAGAAATTGTCATATTTAATAATCATCAAGCCACCTTTGATCAACATTATGGCTCATCAACGGTCATGTTACTTTCCCTACTTATAAAAGGCAAAACGTGGTTTGTAGTCAGTGTACGCGGAGTTCTATCTCGGGACCTCCCTCTCATCTCCTCTTAAGTTATACTACTATTAGGGCCCGTTTGCTACATGAAAAATGAGGCTATATGGAAAAGGAAAATCAGGATTTTCTATCATGGTGGGCACATTTGGTTGCCAAATTTCCTGGCAACCTTTTTCTAGCGGCAACTTATTTTCCTTTATACATGGAAAGGGAAGATAGTTTCACCTTTCGAGCATATCTCAACAGCTTGAGAGAATTTGGACTCAATCGATAACAAGGCTACCAACAAAGAATGAAGAGGTTGGGAAGCATGTAACTATGATGTAATCGGATTTAGGTCACAATTACAGATGATAGAGGAGCATGACCCACCATTGATGGTGGAAGTGGATGGAGTAGGTGTTGGTTGGGCGTCAGTGAAGATGATGATAAAAAGTTGTTGGGTATCAAAGATCCAAGTAAAGAGACTAGAAAGGTTTGGAAGAATTGGGAAAGAAGTGAGAGAAACTCAGGAAATTTCTACTAATAAATCATCATATCAACAACTTTTGATTTTCTTCTTCAAGTTAACTACATATTCATATTGGGTGTCTCTTCCTTTTTATTCAGGTGTTTAAAGTTCTACTAGAACTTATTATTGGAATTTTAATGTCAATATTTCAAAAACAATTTTTCATAGGGCTATTAATGGAAGGGGAGATATTGATATGCTTTTAATATACTAGGGGTAAAGTTGCACCATAAAATATTTTAAGGTGTTACATGCCTCTAAAAATATTTCATGGAAATGCATGCATCTTAACCCAATGTTAAGTTATATGGGATTTGAAATGTCACCTGTTAGAATACTATTTTAAAAACAATTTCCTTATGGTGTTACAAAAAATGTCAGATTTAATTTTTTGGAGCACGCATAGTTATTTTTTAATTATTAATTAACTAAAACATATGAGAACATAATCACATTTTGAGCTACGAATAATTATTAATTATCAATTAATAGAAAAACTAAAACAATGTCGTGGTTAGTTCAATTGCCATTCTCTTTAGCGGTTATTGTATTTCTATTTGGTGTTGTTGAAAATATTCACTATAAATAAATTAACTTTCAATCGTTATTATATTATTAAAACTATCTCTAAAGCTTTGAGAGACGACATTGATTGTTGCTATTATAAGTCATTTTTGATAGTGGTGTTGTAAACCATAGCCAGAGAAAAGTTTCGATTAGCCGTCACTTGTGTATAAATAAATGGATTTTTTTAGGGCGGGAGATATGAAATTTCCTTAAAATAAAATGGTGAAATATATATATATACGCCTACATACTTCAAATATGATATATCATCCACCCATATATGATTATTCGGAAAACAACAAAAAAAGCATAAGCTTCTTCCCATTAATTAAAAACAACTACTTGGTTTATGCCTGATAACTTATACCACTTAAAAAAATTTAAACTAACAGAATAAACTATTTACAAATGCAACTAATCAAAAATTTTGAAACAATTGAGATGGTTCTTCATGATTTATTTTAAAATTTACATCATATAATGTACAATCCGTGCATCGCATTCTGAAAGAAGCTTCGTTTATTTTCGACTCTGACACACTCTGTGATTATCGATTGTGATTCTTTGTAGAATCAGATCTGGGTTGACTACCTGGACCTTGGACTCTTCTTGAAAGTGGGCCTCATTTCTTTTGATTTTGATTACAGTCATGGTGTTTCTTGAAGATGGGCCTCGTTTCTTTATTAATGATGGACTCTTTAGGAAAGGTGGGTCTGGTACCATGTATGAACTTCATGATACATCAATGAATGGTAATGCTGGGAATCCTGCAGAGATGGAATTGAGAATCCACGAAAGCACCACGGCGTTGCATCTCTCCCACTGTTCGATGAGACTCTGTTCTTGCGATTCCCTTTTGCAGCTCCCATCTATGAAGCCCAACTTGCGTTTTCCCCGTAAGGCTATGCGCATCGCTTTGCTCCAGATGAGATAATTTTCAGAACCGGTCAAAACGTGTTGTATTATGGTTGTGCCTTGAGTCTCAGACGGGTGTAGATACAACGGATGGTTCAAGCTGAGATTATCAACGGTTGACTCACTGGAGGTCTTGTCACGGAATGAGCACACTAGAATATTCAAGCAGGAAGAGATAGAAGAAACGTGGAGAGTCTCAGAATTTCCACAGCGGCGTGTACCGTGAGTGGCGATCTTGATCAAGAAACTTCTCGGAATCACATATAAATCTTCGATCTGCGATTTTAGGAATCCTCTCGGTGCAGGGGGAGAAGCTTCTAGTTAATTATTGATTTTTAGTAAGGATTAACGATGAACTTTAAAATCTCGCCGTCCGTTGGGAGTATCGAGAGTGTAAAGTAGAACAGAACTTTTCAAAGTTGCGATGACAATAAATTGAGGCTTCAAGGAACCCAGCAACACTTTCGCTCAGTCGTTGCGCGTAGTCTACGCACCCGAACTCATCTCAATCTCCATAGGTGTGCTTTCAATTCTGACTCTTATACGTTGATACAGATTGGAATCTACCTTTTCGATTATGGAACTTTCTTTTTAATTTTCTGCATTTATGTTTTGATCCAAAACAGTTTCGTTCTAACTGATCCATTGTACGAGTATATCACTGCAATTGTCTCTTCGCTGAATTTTCTAGGTTTTGAGGACGATTGTTGGTGGGATAATCACTGCAATCTAGGGTTTGCTGGAGGTTACATTTTGAAACGGTGTGAGAAACAGGGGAGAGATGAGTGACAATTTGATGGATAAAGTCAGCGCCTTGGGGGAGCGCTTGAAAATTGGTGGGTCTGAGATGGGTCGAAAGATGAGTGAAGGCATGAGTTCTATGAGCTTCAAGATGAGGGAATTTTTTCAGGTTCCAAGCGAGACTGATAAGGTTGTTGAGGATGCCACCTCTGAGACACTTGATGAACCTGATTGGGCCATGAATCTTGAGCTTTGCGATTCGATCAATAATGAGCAGGTCAACGGTGTAGAAGTGATTCGTTCAATCAAGAAACGGATCATGGTTAAGAGTCCTGGGGTTCAGTACCTGGCTATGGTTTTGCTTGAAACATGTGTTAAAAATTGTGAAAGGGCCTTCACAGAAGTGGCAGCAGAGAGAGTCCTTGATGAGATGGTCAAGCTGATTGATGACCCTCAGACTATTGTGAATAACAGGAACAAGGCCTTAGCACTCATTGAGGTATGGGGGGAGTCAACCAGTGAGCTTCGCTATTTGCCTGTATATGAAGAAACGTACAAGGTATATTAACAGCTTGGGTGCTTTTAAACTTAATTATTTTCATTGTTATGGGAAGAATTATAAAGGAAACGAGGGAGCTTGTAGTTCTGTGAAATTTATTTAAATTTTGTGTAAGCTTTAAACTTATAATTTATAAGCCATTAATTATTACATTTTGTTGAAAATTATGATAAATGCCTTTTGATAAGGTTGCTATTAATCACTTAAACCATGTGTTTTAGTCCCTCAGGGGTAAAATAGCCAGAATGCTGGAAACGATTTAATATGAAATCTTAGGGCTTTCTTTTGGTTGCTATTGATTATTGTTCCAAATCCCAATTCATTGAATGAGAAGATTTGGGAAGACTTTTGTTTTTTGCTGAAATGCTAATAATGTCATAGCGAGGGATTTTTTGGTTAATAATATATTTAAAGATATGGTTTTCAACATAGCACAATAATATCGTACGATCTATATAGCTAATCCCACTTAGTGGGATAAAGACTTTGTTGTTGTTGTTGTTGCTAACTAGATTGTGCTTCCCCGTGCGTTGCACGGAGTGCTTATGCTTTTAAAGCAATTCAAACATTCATTCCATTTTATTCATTAACATAAATCTTTTTCTTCATTTGATTACATGTTCTATAACATATGTTTGCGGAGTGAAAGTTAACTTAAGCATTCTTTATAGCTCTATATTGACTGACATTTGGAGTAACTACAAAATTAGAAAACAAATAAGTTTGTCCTTCCTTAATGGAGTTTCTGAATTTTTCATGGAGTGCTTTGTTCAGTACACTCGCCTGTATCCTTGATCCCTGAAATTTAATAATCACACAAACACTTGGTAAGTTAAGAATCAAGGATAGACAATGAAACTAATAAAGTCAAAATGCAAAAAACACATAAGCATGTATACACCTCTTCATCAATTAAAACCATGGAAATGCAAACATTCTATTTTCTGAAAACTCTAACAACTATGCTTTAGCAATTAGTACCATCATGCAATTCCTTAATTGAAGAATGTCAGCCCATGATAGTGTCTAAAAAACAAAGGTTTGCATTTTAAATTCAATCAGGATGCTAAGAAGTAAATGTATAAAATCTGATAAGAAAGAAGAAAAGAATGTAATATAATTACATACTTGTGTTGTGAGAATTCAGATCAGCTCGAGAATGGAGGGTGAAGAAGCAAGTCGAACCTAAATGACTATATATGTGAGTGTAATCAACACGAGCAAAACACAAAATAGGCAGGAGAAGGAAAAAATAGACATATCATATGCAAAGAGTGTTGGAAGAAGATAAGATAAACACAAGATATTCTGTTTAATTTGCAGATTAGATATGACTTTTCATTTAGTGATAGATAGATTATTAATATAAACAAAGGTGAATTTAAAAATACTACCGATCCACAATTGCCATTAACATGATACTATATATTAGGGAATGTACACCAATATATGTAAGATTAAAGGCAAGTTTACAGAAAACATAAATGTGACAAAAGTAGCCCCTGCTTTTATCCTGATTCATTTAAGCAAAGATAGATTCTGCAACATTTCAACAACCTCTATCTTTAAAAATTTGGCCTTATGAAATTTGTTATAAAGATGGTAATAACTTACGTATTATATATGCACACAGATGGTAATAACTTATATATTATGTTTTATAACATTTGACCTTATATCTGCATAAAGAGAACAGACCTTGAAATAAAACAGTTTCCTTTCCAATGAAAGCGGTGATCCAAAGTAACTTTATTGTGTTGATAGCAACTGAGATGGTCCTACCACACTGATTAAGCAATAATAAGAATGCTTTCAGATATAATGCAATTGAATAATTCCATTTCCTTAGTAGACAGGCTATGTACTTACCAACTTGAACACATCATTCTTATCAATTTGGATAGCCCTTGCATGATACCTCACAGTCGCCTATTGCTCATCTTCAAGCTTCAAAATAACTTCCTTGCAAAAAAAAAAAATCCATGTGCATTTGTCAACGTATTCACCTCAACAGACTTAAGATAACCATATACATCTTGACATCACGGCCTCAATGATGAAGGTTTTGGTGATGATGGCGAGTGAGGATCGAGGGGGTCGACGGAGGTGGTAGTCGACGGTGAAGAGGGAAGAAAGTGATGGTGGTGGTGCCTGAAGAAGTCCCTACTTTCTTCGTCCAAGTCATTGTTCTCCTATCTTTTGTAAGCAGAAGCTTTCTTCCCTCAAAACTCTGTTCAAGTCTCACGGCCTCAATGATGAAGGTTTCAGTGAAGAGGGAAGAAAGTGATGGCGATGGTGCTTGGTGAAGTCCCTCCTTTTTTCCGATCTAATTCTCTAAGCAAAACCGCAGAAGTTTCGCTCAAGGTCCTTTGTTGCAATTTTCATCTCTCTTAGGGCTTGTTTGGTGTGAGGGGAGGGGAGGGAAAATGGTTGGAAGGAAAAATTTTTTGAATTGGATTTAAAAAAAATAAGAAAAGTGAGGTTAAAAATTTTAAATTTATTTTTCTTATTCTTTTATTTTATATATTCACTATATTAAAATTATATAATCTCATTTCTCTAATTTTTTTAAATTTAACTCATAAAAATTTTCCATCCTCTTCCTTTTCCTCCTTTCTTTAATTATGAAAAAGAGCTTTCAATGTGAAATATTGCCAGTGCTAATCTGAATCTTTATCTCAAACCCGTGACTGATATTGTCCCTTTGTTTTTTTATCTTTATCGAGAAAAGTAGTATTTCAAAAGAAGGACATGTAGTTTTTTTATCTTTTTTTTTTAACTCATGATATGAGATGGGCCCACTGATTTTGTTTCAATGGACAAAACGGACAAAACTCCTCCAGTGACAATGTTTTCTGCCAATTGATAATATTTTAATAGGATAAAATATGTCATATGTAGAAAGTGGCTGCAAATCCATAAAATACTGAATGAATTAAAAGTTTTTTAAAGATGTTCCAGACAATTCTATGAGTTAGGCGTTAAATATGTTTTGATATGATAATAAGTGACGAACCACCTCAATTAATCAATCCTCATTAGTTACTTTTAATTCTTTTTCTTCTTTTATATTACTTCCGGTTCTAAATATAGAATAAAATTTATAGTACAAATTACACTACAAATTTTATCTTATATTTAGGATCAGAGGGAGTATTAAATTAGATTGAACAATTTTCTACTGGAAAAAAAAAAAGATTGAACAATTTTCAATGAGTTTAATTTCAACTGTTTTATTTTAAAAGAAATAAATATAAAATACTACTCCAGTCTTAGGAGTTTATATTAATTTTAAATATAAAAATTACTTTCTATATCTGTTATGTTTTAAATTTATTTTTATTGATATTCATTTACCAATAATTAAATAAGACTATAAGAGAGAAATAAAAAAAATTGAAAAAAATGATTAAGATATTATATGATACCAAGATTCAAAATTCAATGAGGTGTGATACCATTATAAAATAATCAAGTAAGACTGTAAGCTCTAGTCTACGAAGGTCCTCGGTTGGATTTTTCAAAAAGTTATCTTGGGTTTTTCAATACATAGTACACGCTCATGCTTTTTTTCACTGACGATATGGGATGGGCCCATTGATTTGATTTGAATTTTTTATGGAACTCCATCTTCCACCCGTGACTCCCTCCATCTGCCACTCCTGCTTCTAATGGAATTTTTTCCCGATACAGAGGGGACATAGATATGGGAGCTTGAGCGCCGCGAACCTTCCCTGAGACGCTCTCATCACCTTCAACATCACATCTCCGTCACCGGCGACCACATCTCTTCCACCATTGTCACCGGCGACGTCTTTTTTTTCTTCACCCTCCAACACAACCGAGAAGACAGAAGCCAGAGCTCCAGATCGCGCCGCAGCAACACACCAGAATAGCTTCGACCTTCTTGAACCAGACCAGAGGCACCGCAGATCAGATCAGAGAGAGAGATCGGAGAAGCTTCAACTCGGAGTACTGTTTGCCCGTCGGGATCACCACCGTCCTTTCCCTCTTCCTCTCATCGACCACCACCGTCACCACCAGAATTTCTCAGCCACCTCCTCTGTTCTTTCTCTCCACCATTTCCTCGTTCTCTGTCTTCTGTCCAACCACCATCGCCTTCTTCTTTATTCTCCTTACCACCGTCAATCACTGTTGTCGTTCCTTCTCTTTGATTCTCCGGCGAGCTCCTTCCTCCACTCTTTCTTCCGTCAGCCACCACCTCTGTTTTCACAGCACTGGCACACATTCATTCTCCTTACCTCCGTCAATCACTGTTGTCGTTCCTTCTCTTTGATACTCCGGCGAGCTCCTTCCTCCACTCTTTCTTCCGTCAGCCACCACCTCTGTTTTCACAGCACTGGCACACACTCTCTCTCTCTCTCCACCATCTTCATCAACTTTTTTCCATACTCAGTCACCTTCGCCTTGCTGGCCATTTATTCAGAACTGAGCACAAAGGAGGAGGCATTTTGGTGAGAGAAGATGCCAGGGAAGATAAATGAAAATAGGGGTCAAGAAGTTTTTTTATTTGATGTCAATCCCTCTCTGCGATGTGGCGCATATATCAAGGGATGGTTGATTTGAATTTTAAATATGGGCGGGGAATTGCAAATGGAAAACAGCCTATATGCAGCCCGAGAAAATTTTAATCTGGCTTATGAACAGTAAAATGTAAGAGGAGCCGCAGAGAAGCCATTTTTGTGTATGGCTTGGGGGAATAGATTTTATATATATATTGATGATGATTTTGGAATTTTCTTGGATCATAACTCAGCCCTGGGGAGTCTCAGGTTATAGTGCTTAGATTAAATTACCTGTCAGTTTGTTTTTATGCAAGGAATCAATTATTTGAGAACTTTTTATAGAACTTTCATTGATGACCACTTTTCTGGTCCAGAGTTTGAAGTCAAGAGGTATTCGATTCCCTGGTCTTGACAATGAAAGTCTGGCACCTATTTTTACTCCTCCTTGTTCAGTGACTGCTTCGGAAGTTCATGTTGATCAGTCAGAACAGGTTCAGCATGGTATTCCTGTGCAGACCTTCACACCTGAGCAAACAAAGGAGGCTTTCAATGTTGCAAGAAATAGCATTGAGCTTCTTTCTACAGTTCTGTCTTGATCACCTCAACAGGATGTTCTCCAGGTACTAATTTGTCATGTTGTACTGCTTTTATGTATTCAATAATCGATAACTATCAATGATAAATGTTTTGGACTCAAATATGGTGCCAAAGATAGATCGTCACAAGATTTTTCTTGGAAGATTATCTGTCCTCTATAACTATAACATATAGCATGCAATATTGTCTTAGCCTTTTGTGTCAAGTGTCTACCACATTAATAGACTTTTAGGAATTATCATTTGTGTACATGCATGTTATGTAATTTATGTGGATAAATTGAATAATGTATACTACTCAGTACTCCCTCATGGATCTTATATTAAGGACCGAAAGGAGTAAAATTTTAAGGTCGTAGGAGTTCGGACATAATTAGCTTGTAGCTCCATGCTATGGCCCATAGTGCTGGACCAGTAGTATCTTTGTTTTAATTTTATTTACTAGTTAAGCATAAAAGCCACAAAAAGGAAAAAATGTGATCTCATTTCATTCTTGTTTTGTTTATGTTTATTTTCATATTTATTGTTTTTTTGGTCAAAATTATCATATTTATTGTTGATTGATTTGTGTTTTATTATTAGGATATCCCATTCTTCTTCTATACAAGCCCTCTTGGATGAAGTAAATGTACAATTTTCTTTCTTAGCGTTATCATTTCTCACAATATCATATGCTTCAAAGATGTGTTCCATGAAGATCAACAAGATATTTGTCATTATCGTTCTTCTCTTTCTCACTGTTGGTAAGCATAGTTTCTAAACCTGCAATTTTTTTTAAACATGTTCTTGTTCGTTCTTAAATATTTTCTGGGTTTCTTTTGCTTTCTTAATGTAACTTGACATATTTTTCACAAATCATATAAATTTTGAGAAGTAGTACTACCTTCAGTCCTAAATATAAGTCCCAATTGATGTTTTTTTGGAAATTAAAAAAGCTACTTTAATTACTTTAAAGTATTTATATTTATCAATTTTTCTTCAAACTTGTTTTTCTGACTTATAAAGTGCTATATAATTTGTTGTAAATATTGTGTGTGAGTGTGTCAAAGGAAGAAGTTTCATATAACTCAAGATTGGGAACACCTTAGTATACAATTAAATATAAGCTTGAGCTAGTAAAAAGACTGATAAGAGGAGTCTATGAACTGACCGTTGGAGATGATCGTTAGAATATTAATTGACTGGTTTTAATGACATTTGAATAGTTTTATTACATTAAATTGTCATAAACACTTGTTTTGCAACAGTTGTTTTAATTGTCATTACACCGTTGTTAATAGTCATTATAATTCCCCAACAGTCACATGTTTCTGCCTATAAAAGGTAATGTTCTGTGCACAGTTATGAAATATTGATGTCCCTGATCTCCTCTTCTCTCTCCATTCTTCTGAGTTACATTGATATTTTTTTGTAGTTCTGTCACCCTGCTTTCTGCAGGAAGGGTTCGTTTTATCTTGGGGAGTGCCGCTTCCTAATCTACTAGGGGGTTCGCGGAATATCTCATAAGGATAGCGTCATTGGATGTGACTCGAACTAATTGTTTGTTGAGTTTCAACATGTTGCGACTAACAATCTGTATGGTGTGAGGTGGTGACACCAATATAATTTAGTTATACACAACATATGATATGATTAAGTAACTTATTTAGCTTTCTTAAGTTCTCAAAAAAAGGTTAATTAGGTTTTCTATTTAGAACCAGAGTTCGGAGGTAGTATTTTTTTTGGGTTAAGGTGCATCAAGCACCCTAAAATATTTTTTATGGGGCATCTCGTACCCTAACATATTTTTTGGTGTAATCTTGTCCCTTATATAATAAAAATGGATCAATTTTACGTTGTTTAACAGCCTTCCAAACATCCCGTGATCTTTTTCTCCAACCAATACTTCTACATCGGGAGGAAGATTTCTATCCATAGAACTGTAGAAAAAGTTTAGGCCTTTCATACCCACAATATTTCATTCGAACCTTACACTCAGACAGCCCCAAAGGAACTGCAGTTGAAAAGCAGCCAGTCCTGACTTTATTGCTTTGCTCTATATCCTCTCTATAATATCCTCTCTTTTTTATGTTGATTATGTATCCTACTACCAATTCTTCTTTGTTATCAATATCCAAATATGAAAGGCATAGAAATCTTCTGTGCCTCGCAAGCCTTATCAGCCATGTGTTAGTATGAATGAAGCCTCCGAGACTTGAACTGTCATGGTTGCTTTGATGGACAAAATTGCATCATAAAATATTCAGCACCTTAAAAAATTATTTCAGGATTCTTGATGCACCTTAACCATAATTTTTTTTACAACTTTTATATAGTCCTACCTGATGATAATTTTTATCTCTCTTTGAACTTTAATATGGACAGTCTAGATTTATTTTTTCTTATATATGAATTTGATGGGATTGAGTTTTCGTGATGAGCGCCGAAATCTGAACTGCCTCGATCTAATATGGACAGTCTAGGTAGATTTAATTTTTCTTAACTTTTATTTTAATGAAAAACTTTTTTTAACCGTTGCATTTTTGACGGAATGGTGTTTGATAGTTTTGTTCCGATGTATAAGACAGTGGCCTCTACGGGTCTCTTTGGAGTATTCTAAAGCTATGTCACCAGATATAATATACAAAACCTAAAATAAAGAAAATCTCTTAATCGTCATATTAAAAAAAACAAATTTTTTTAATTTAAAACTCATTAATCGTACTTGATCATCATTTCAATTCCTATATATTAATATAGCTGCAGACGTGGTGACAACGGAACAACCTTCGCTCAAAGTTTGTTTCATGCCATATAACTTGCCGGGTTGCACAGATGAGATATGTAAAAGGGAATGTCGGAGGTTACATGCCAACATTTCTAGTGGATTGTTCCCACAGGGCAGTACCACACTTTGTCTCTGTTCCTTCCCTTGTGCCTAGTCTTTTTTTCCCCTTAATTTCTATCTCCCTCTTTACTTGAGGCGGAAAAATAAATCTAAAATAACTATATATAGTTATGGCAAACATGGTTGTATATGTTTATAATAAGGATATATCCAAGTATCTGATATATATATTCAGATAATTCTTATGAGTTTACAATCATCTTCTTTTTATGATCAATGTTAATGGGTTGCGTTACTTAATTACGTTCAAATTTATGTTGATATAAATTATGTTGATATATATTTATATCAATATAAATTTGAACGTAATTAAGTAAAGCAACCCATTAACATTGATCATAAAAAGAAGATGATTGTAAACTCATAAGAATTATCTGAATATATATATCAGATACTTGGATATATCCTTATTATAAACATATACAACCATGTTTGCCATAACTATATATAGTTATTTTAGATTTATTTTTCCGCCTCAAGTAAAGAGGGAGATAGAAATTAAGGGGAAAAAAAGACTAGGCACAAGGGAAGGAACAGAGACAAAGTGTGGTACTGCCCTGTGGGAACAATCCACTAGAAATGTTGGCATGTAACCTCCGACATTCCCTTTTACATATCTCATCTGTGCAACCCGGCAAGTTATATGGCATGAAACAAACTTTGAGCGAAGGTTGTTCCGTTGTCACCACGTCTGCAGCTATATTAATATATAGGAATTGAAATGATGATCAAGTACGATTAATGAGTTTTAAATTAAAAAAACTTGTTTTTTTTAATATGACGATTAAGAGATTTTCTTTATTTCAGGTTTTGTATATTATATCTGGTGACATAGCTTTAGAATACTCCAAAGAGACCCGTAGAGGCCACTGTCTCATCCATAACAAAACCATCAAACACTATTCCGTCAAGAATGAAACGGTTAAAATAAGTCTTTCATTAAAATAAAAGTTAAGAAAAATTAAATCTACCTAGACTGTCCATATTAGATCAAAGCAATTCAGATTTCGGAGCTCATCACGAAAACTTAATCCCATAAAATTCATATATAAGAAAAAAATAAATCTAGACTGTTCATATTAAAGTTCAAAGAGAGATAAAAATTATCACCAAGTAGGATTACATAAAAGTTATAAAAAAAAATATGGTTAAGGTGCATCACCATCAAACACTATTCCGTCAAGAATGAAACGGTTAAAATAAGTCTTTCATTAAAATAAAAGTTAAGAAAAATTAAATCTACCTAGACTGTCCATATTAGATCAAAGCAGTTTAGATTTCAGAGCTCATCACGAAAACTTAATCCCATCAAATTCATATATAAGAAAAAAATAAATCTAGACTGTTCATATTAAAGTTCAAAGAGAGATAAAAATTATCATCAGGTAGGACTACATAAAAGTTATAAAAAAAAATATGGTTAAGGTGCATCAAGAATCCTGAAATAATTTTTTAAGGTGCTGAATATTTTATGATGCAATTTTGCCCATCAAAGCCACCATGACAGTTTAGGTCTCGAAGGCTTCATTCATACTAACACATATGATGAGGCTTGCGAGGCATAGAAGATTTCTATGCCTTTCATATTTGGATATTGACAACGAAAAAGAATTGGTAGTAGGATACAAAATCAGCATAAAAAAGAGAGGATATTATAGAGAGACTATAGAACAAAGCAATAAAGTCAACACTGGTGATAAGTCCTAATTTTATCATGTATTTCCATAGCTTTTTGGAAGATTTTAATGATGATATCATACTTAGAATGCATTTATGATGATAAATTGTGATGAATATTGATTATGTAAAATTAACGATTAAAAGAGCTTAATGGATACATTTTATAATTTTTCCTAAGTACCTTAATTGTGGAACAAATGATTGTACATTGATATGAATTGTTTTGTAAGAAGCTTGGGAGAAATTAGAGTCAAAGAGTTAAAAATAGGAAAAAAGACTAAAATGCAAAGTCCAAAAAGTTTGCAAGCAGGCAGAAAAAGGGACCAAAGTGCAAAACGCAAAAAGTTTCTGGAGCCCAATTACAATTTTGGCCAGCGTCCAAATTTCATCTCCAGCCATCAGAATTCACTGGAATTTGATTCATAAGGTCGACTCTTCATGGAGAAAGAAAATCGATCCATTCCACACTCACTCTATCTATTTTCTCTCATCTTCATCATCTTCCACCTCTAACTTCGATTCCATTGTTTTTCTGCCATGGCTGGAGCTACACCGAAGCTCAGAGGAGCTGATTCTTTAACCATGCGTGGTTGATTCAATTCTTCCCTGAAGCTATGATCTATGCCGGAGCTACAAATCTCGTTGGGAGCTTCTTTTTCTGTGTTCTTAGTTGGTGTATGCGTTTGTATATTTAGGTTTGGACGTTGATAAGAGGAATTTTATATTTACATTTCTGAAATATAGACAGATTTGATTGTGATTGTGATAGACGTTGTATTCCTTGATTTCATGCAGGTTTGATTACTCTCGAATATCTGTTTGATATTTGATGGTGATTAGATTGATGAACTCATGGTATGAATCGTTTGATTATATCTTTGGAATTTTCTGTCGCATTGCGTCTGATTCGTTGCATTCTTGGATACGAATATGAATTTGCGCCATATCCTATTTAGCTATGATGGCAGAGTCATTGTTCTAGGGAAGGTTTCTTCATCTTATCTAAATAAACCAGAAAAATTATAGAAAGAATAGTTTAGGACTTTAATTCAGCGATTAGATCTTACGAATGCTACCTCTTTGCTGTAATAATTCTCTTAAATTGTGGCTCATTAGATTTGCTAGGAACTTTAGCATCAATTAGGCTCCTTAGAGAAGAATGACCTAGGCTAGTTATCACTATACTATAGTTAGCTTAATATTTTTGGTAGGTTTAATGACAAGCTCTACCAAAGTGGCGCCGTTGCCGGGGAGCCTTGCTTGTTGAGGTTCTCTAGCAATCAATTGGGCCAGAAAAAAAAAAGAGAGAAACATAAACTCAAATAAAAATTAGTTGATAGGATTTATGTTTATTATTATTATTTTTTCTCTTCATGGTTTTTAGTAATTATGGCTTGCTTAACTTGTTGATATGAGTAGTTCTGGAATTTCGTTGCTGAATTGTTGATTAAAATTTCTCCTCATTGTCTTGCTGAGAATTGATTCATTGCAGCAAACTGGATTTCTAGTATGTGAACTCAATTGAAACAATTATTGCTGAGGTGTTTTGCATGGTTTCTGCTCTGAATCTAATTCACTTTGAACATCATTGAATTAATTGCAAGAGCACTTCAAATTTTTTTGCATATAGCTGATGTTAAAGATATGATTTCACTTGGCTTGAATCAAGATGTTTCAAAAAAACTGCACTTGTTGTTTACTGCGCTAGTTGCTGCAATTCTGTGTGCTACTGTTAAAGATTTGTATTCTGTAGTCTATTATGTTAAAATCTTGTTCATTGAGTTGAGAAGTGCCTTGCTATAATTGGTGTTCAGAACTGGAATCTAATTGGCTTGCGGCTGTTGGAACTCATTTGCTGTTACTTAGCTGCTTTAATTCGTGTGAATTGGTGCATCTTGAGTTATTTTTCTCTACCTAACAGCAATTTTCCTAATTTCTTGGATTTCAAACTGGTTTTCTGGACAGTTCAACTTGTGCGCATGGTTCTGACTTTTTGCTGTGAACAATAATTGAGAACTGAAATTCTGCAATTGATGATTTTGATTTGGGCCGTAATCACATTCATTTAGGTGAATTGCAGCTACTACTTCTTATCAATGGTTGAGCTTCTTAATTTTTGAAATTGAATACTGAACTGGTTTGTGATGCTTGTTGGTGTGAATTGCTGCTGACTGAAAAGCTGTGACTTTACTGCCTGTGATAGTTCGTTTTGCTGGACAATATTTTGCTATTTGCTGCAAGTATTTGCTGGTGGTTTGCTTGATTATTAGATCATTAAAATTGTGCATAGTTAGTTGCGTCTGGCCTGCTGTGGATTTAGCTAATTCTTGCTATTACAACTTCCTGCTTTGAAAAAAAAAAACAGAAAGCTAGATTGCTGTTTCACATAAAGGAATGTTTGCTCCTTGACTGGTGAATTTTGCGGTCAGACATTTTGAAACTGTGATATTCAAGTTGTCAAGAATTGGTCAATTTCGTCTGCTGCAAATTGGACTGAATTCTTGCTGTATCAACTTGCTAGCTTTGAGCTCTAAAAGACATAAACATGTAACTTTGATGAACCTGCTAAGAACTTGTACCAAGCACTTGATCACTTGTAGAGTATTGTTGCTATTCATAAATCCTGGAGATTTTTGCCAATTGTTCTCAAATTTGGATTTGAATATAATCAACTCTGTGAAAGAAATTGGGTTGTGTAGCAGCAGCACGTTGCCTTTTGCTGAGATATATGCAAATGCATTCGATTGTCATTTTGCTGAATTTTTCTTTTGCATAAAGCTGCTGCATGACGTGAACCTTGGCTATTCATCTATTGACTGCAATCTCAACGATTTGGAACTTGATTGGTATAAGTGAATTGAATTTTCCAAGCTCTACTCCACTGAATTCAGTTGCATATAACTGGTTCTTGTTGAGTGTCCTGCATAATTTTGCTGAGAAAGCTCATTTATTTTGAAATTGTGGCTGCATTTCTGGTGACTTGTCATTGTGCATTAGCTCATACCCTAATGAAATCGCTATTTGCATTTGATAGAAGTTAGGATAACTGCTGAGACTTGTGTCTGGACTTTGGTAGTAGTGGAGATTGAAGTTTCTGTCAGTTTTGCAGCCATAAATTTCAGTTGCTGAGTGGTCCTACTGTGTTCAAGTTGCTAATATTTAGTTCTGATATCTGAATTGAAGTGTGTGGTTAACGAATTGCTTGATGTTTTATGGTCAGATTGCATTTAGATTTCCTGTGTGTGTGGGAACTTTAGTCTGTGAGATAAATTTGGATTTGTAATAACTGTCTTTGGCTCAAATTGTCACTGTGACTGCACTTCACTTGTTTTTTTTTTCTGTGTGAACTCATTGTGGGATCTACTGAGTTTTGATTATGTTCTTGGGTGGTTTGGACTTTTCTGATGAGGTGATTTATTTCACTGCTAACTGAAAGTGATTTGCTCTGTGATATGGTGCAATTGCTTTATTAGAGGCTCATAGTAAGTCACCCATAATATTTTAATCGTGTTGTTGAAGTTCTTTCCCTCTGAACTCACATTTTGGTGCCTCAATTGACACTGCTCTTTAGAAGCTATTTTTGCTGATATAAGTAATAATCACTATCTGATTTTGGGTTTGATTATAATAAATCACCTTGAAATCATTTGATGATGTGAGACCTGTTTAGACACTATTAGTATATATACTCTTGTTTGATGATGGACAATGATATGTGTGAGCTCATGGCTTTGAGCCACGTGTCTGATCAGAAATTAGAACGGTTGAAAATTTTGAATAGACACGTGAAGTTATATGGAAATTCAGAGGAATTGGAGAAGGAGTGTATAGAGATTAAGCTATGGTTAAATCACTACTCCAATTACCTCATGTGGATAATGTCACAAGTAACTCAAGGGTTAATTGAGGACCAAGAAGGAGATGATGCAGAATACAAGACTAATATACAAGTGCAGGCCTTAGTAAGTACCTTAGACTCTTTTAAATTCATTAAAAAACATGAATGAGCTCCTAATCTGGTTTCCATATAATATCGTTGAGCATATTGTGTGCGCATACCTAACCCGTGAGGTGAGAGGAGAGGATAAATATATATGGCACCCATCCACTGATGGGCTCTTTATTGTGAAATTTGCAGACCATCTTTTTTTCGGTACACGACCGGAGGCAGATAGCATAGAGAATCAGATTTGGAGATATATGGACAACAAGATGTAAAATATTATATAATTCTGATGTTTGTATTCCTGGCGATGCCTATGATTCTCTTTACAGGGCTTATTGGGATAAAGACTTGATTGACCATTACATCTTTTATGGCGAAAGAACACACCAGACTACTCAATAACTTCCCTTTGGTCATGTTGAACTTGATAGTTCTTCACTGCAAATAGGAATGAGTGGGTGCGGTGTAGTTATCAAATGTGAGAATGACGGCTGGATTTATGGTTTCAGTTGTAGACTTACATCGGTCCCCCTGCTATTTCTGAACTACTAGGAATTTTGAACGATTTGCGTCTAGTGTTGGGCTAGAGGATTTACGAATATTGTTGTGTATGACTGTATAGCAACCATTGATTTTTGTATTAGGGGTTGTGAAGAAACTTACCCATATAGGGATATTATTGGGGACATTAGGTTAGTTTTACATCGGGATTGGCAGGTTATTCTATTGCATAGCTCTAGGGATTTTTGGACTTTGGTAGATTACTTAGCTAAATGTCATATGCCTTGGTTGAGTCCTTTTATATCATTGATCAATCTCCATCGGATCTTCCAAGGGTGGATCTTGATGGAGTTTAAACTCCTGTTTTGCTTTCTGATTGAATAGCAAGTTTTTACTCAAAAAAAAAAAATGATCTAAGCCTTTACTTTAAATTGCCAGATATGAATATTTGTAGATTGTATATTACGTTGTATACACAAAGTTCTTAAATCGGCAATAACACCTAAGCATGTACTCTTGTGAAATATGGCAACTTTGTAGTTGTCATATTTCACAAGAGTACGTGCTCAAGTGTTATTGCCGATTTAGGAACTTTGTGTATACAACGTAATATACAATCTACAAATATCCATATCTGGCAATTTTAAGTAAAGGCTTAGATCATTTTTTTTTTTGAGTAAAAACTTGCTATTCAATCAGAAAGCAAAACAAGAGTTTAAACTCCTTCATCAAGATCCACCCTTGGAAGATCCGATGGAGATTGATCAATGATACAAAAGGACTCAACCAAGGCATATGACATTTAGCTAAGTAATCTATCAAAGTCCAAAAATCCCTAGAGCTATTGCCAATCCTGATGTAAACTAACCTAGTGTTCCCAATAATGTCCCTATATGGGTAAGTTTCTTCACAACCCCTAATACAAAAATCAATGGTTGCTATACAGTCAGTGTACACAACAATATTCCTAAATCCTCTAGCCCAACATAGACTCAAATCGTTCAAAATTCCTAGTAGTTCAGCAATAGCAGGGAGACCGATGTAAGTGCAGTGAAGAACTATTAACCTCTAGTTTAACATGACCAAAGGGAAGTTACTGAGTAGTATGGTGTGTTCTTTCGCCATAAAAGGTGTAATGGTCAATCAAGTTTTTATTCCAATAAGCCATGTAAAGAGAATCATAGGCATCACCAGGAATACAAACATCATCAGAATTATATAATATTTTACACCTTGTTATCTATATATCCCAATAAACATATCCAAACAAGGTAGCCCAGGGAATTTTCTTTGTTTTGTTTGATCCTACTTCTCGCTTAAGATTCCATTTGAGTCAAGCCACTACTTGTAATTTGAAAAATGCTTCCCAATGTATAGGTGCTACAATTGATTTCCACCTCTCCGCAGTGCTTGAACAGCCTCTCATCAGGTGCATAGCATCCTCATCCTCCCCACAGCCATTCGGGTAGTTTGCATTATCACTCTGGCCTTTCCTCTTCCTCAGATCTGCTGTATGTATGCGCTCTTGTGTAAATAACCACATGAAGGATTTGATCTTCTTTGGCATTCTCCATCTCCAAATCTGATTCCCTATGCTATCTGCCTCCGGTCGTGTACCGAAAAAAAGATGGTATACAGATTTCACAGTAAAGAGCCCATCAGTGGATGGGTGCCATATATATTTATCATCTCCTCTCACCTCACGGGGTAGGTATGCACACACAATATGCTCAACGATATTATATGGAAACCAGATTAGGAGCTTATTCATGTTCCAATTTTCCGCCATGTCCACATAATCAACCACTTTTTCATTTCAATTGATTAAGCCTTGCTGACCTTGAACTAGGTCTTTGAGAAGACACTTAAGCTCAAACCAATTCGCAAACCAGAAGGAGGTATCTTGTCCATTGCCAATCTTTTTCCCTAGGCCTTTTCTAAAAACCTTCCATGTTGCAACAATTGCTTTCCAAGTCATAGATGTATTTCCCTTTGTAGGTAACTCAAAGTTCACTAAATCATCACACCTGTATTTGCTCTTTAACACCTTTACCCAAAGTGCCTCCTTATCCGTGACTAGCTTCCAATAAAGCTTCATTTTGTTGTCTAAGTTTCTTCATCCCCAGGCCTCCTTCCTTCTTGTCACAAGATATTTGATCCCAAGAAACAAGGTGTATCTTCTTTTGAGTTTCTGTATTGTCCTATAAGAATCTACGACTCTGTTTTTCAATGTTTCAGTAACCCTTTAGGCAACAACATGGTTGAATGTAATATGATGGAATACTAGTCATAAATGATTTGATTAGAGTAGTGCGTCCTGCTAAAGTCAAAAACCTTCCCTTCCAATTTGAGAGCTTTTGTCGTGTCTTAGACAAAATCGATGTAAATGTTGTAGAAGAGGCTCTACAATGGAGCAATGGTATACCAAGATATTTCCCTAAGTCACCTATGAGATTCACCCCGATTCTTTTACTGATATCCATAGATCTTGAAAAATGAACATTCTTGGAGAAACAAATCTTTGTCTTGGAATAGTTCATTCTGTGTCCAAAGGATTCACAGAAAACCTCTATACATCTAGTCATTTCATCTACCTAGCTTGTGGATGCTTCCCTAAAAATTACCAAATCATCAGCAAAGAAAAGGTGAGACAGGCAACCCCTTACGCTCAACTTGATTAGCTCCCAATCTCTTTCTTCAATAGCATCTTAGATCACATGGTTAAGCTTTTACATACATATAGTGAATATATAAGGTGAGATAGGATCGCCCTGTCGAACCCCTTTGGTAGCTGTAAATGCATCGGAAGCTTCCCCATTTCATAGCACTTGGAATGAAGAAGTAGTAATGTAGGCCATAATCACCTTACACAACTTAGCATCAATGCCCATCTCTTTGAGAATGTTATGGACAAAAGGTTATTCCAACCTATCATAAGCCTTTTCTAAGTCAACCTTTACAGCAAGCCAACCTTTTTCCCCTCTCTTACTTCTCATCGAATGTATAACTTCCTACGTTATAATGATGTTATCACTACTCTGTCTACCAGCAATGAAGCTACACTATGATTCCCTATAACTTTAGGGAGTATATTCTTGAGTCGTTCATTGATCAACTTAGTCACGATCTTCTTATAGCTCACATTACATAGGGAAATAGATCTGAATTCCTTGATGTTACTCCGTTCATCAATCTTTGGAATGAGTACTACATTGGTACCGTTTATCATTTGAACCTTGTGAGGATCTTTAAATATGTCCTTGACTAATTTATAGATCGAATCACCAATTACCGCCCAGTATTTTTGAAAAAAAAATGCTTGTAATTCATCTAGACCCGGTGCTTTGAATCCCCCTAAATCGAAAGCATCACTTTTAATTTCTTCATTTGTTACCTCCTCGATTAGATAAATTTTGCCTTAATCACTCAAAGTAGGAAAACTATGTCTTGTATGTAGCTGCCTCGGGGTTGGCCTTTCACTTGTAAACAGGTTCTTGTAGTAGTTTAAGGCCATTCTTTTCAGCTCCTCTTGATTAAATATCCTCTCCCCTTAAGAATTCTGAAGTCCCTCAATCCTATTTTTCCTTCTCTTTATAACTGTTGAGGCATGGAAAAATTTGGTATTTCTATCCCCCCATTTTAACCAATTACATATGGATTTCTAGTACTAGAGGAGTTCTTCTTGTGCTAGAGTTTTGTTGTATTCTTTCCATAGACTTACACTAGGTACCGGTTATCCCTTCTAGCCCTTGCTCTCTTCAGTCCTTCTATTCTCTTCAGTAGTCCCTTTTTTTTCCTTGGAATATTCCCAATTCGAGAATTATTCCATGCTTCAGCTTCTCTGGTGAAACTTTGGACTTTTCTAAACCAGGACTCTTATTCCCAACCTTTCTTAACCACGTCCATAAAGTATTCTTCCAATAACCATGCTGCTTGACACTTGAACGGAGGCTTGGACCATATTTCACAAGAGTACATGCTCAAGTGTTATTGCCGATTTAGGAACTTTGTGGATACAACGTAATCTACAACCTACAAATATACCAATATCAGGCAAGTTTAAGTAAAAAGATTTGTCTATATCTAATAAATTTCTATTGCTCAAAAAAATCTAGTAAATTCCTCAAACCTAACTAGTTTAAATTTATCATATTCACGCACTAAACAAGTGCAAGGAAACATATAAAGCACAATTAACATGGAAGAGGAATTTCTCTGTAAGAGCATGGCCCCCCACCCAAGGGGCGACAGAGCGGTGTCGAACTAATCTCACCCTGCCTCCCCGAGGTCTTTTGGATGGCCAAGATTTGTCCCCCCAACCCCTCCGCCTCTTAAAGGCTTAGGGATTTTCCTCTCTCTCTCTCTCTAGGCATCACCTTCCTCTCTCCTTAACCTTGAGATTAGCTGATTTGTGGAGAAGAAGAGATTAGAGAAACTATTATACAAAAGAGGAAGCTTGAACACAAGATCACAAGCATTACCTTTGAGATTTTCTTCCTCTTTCTCCTCCTTCTTCAAGTTCTCTCTCTCTCTTTCTCTCTCTTGCTTGAACGTGAAATGGGATGAGAAAAGAGAGATGAAGCTTTAACCAAAATATCTCCATCTTTGATTTATTAATTTTATTAATAAATTGAATTTATGACAGTTTTTTGTTTGACCTTATCCCTTATTAATTTCTGTCATAACCTTCCATCACATTTGAACCAATTCTTTCCCTTTTTCCTTGGCCCAAAGTGACGCCTCAAGAGGTCCTTCATAGTCCAATTTGGGCTTCTTCAATTATTTCAATGAATTGGTCAACTTATAATACTTTATTGAATTTTCACATGTGCTCTCTTTTTCATAATTCATATTTAATTGTTTGGCTTAAGATGATGCCACTTGGCATATTTATATTCCAAGTAAATATTTTCCTTCTCCCAAATATCCACCAATAAAGGGAAAAAATGAGTTTTTACTTTATTCCACAATTTACACCATTATCATTACATTTTTGTCCCCAAATTTGTAATAGTTGGCCATCTTGACAGATTTTCTGACAAAACTTTAAAAAATTATAACTTTATTTTTAGAAACTCAATTGGCGTAATTCCAAAGGCTATGAACCCCTTATGGAGTCTAGTTTTAGGGAAAAAAATATATTCTTTAGCCAAACGGAAGCCCAAACTTCCTAGAATTTCAATCTTTGGACACTATTTCAGAAAATAACCAGTTTCACTAGGTAAACTTAAAAAGTTCATATATCTTTGTGTACAGCTCCAAAAATTACCCATTGCCTATCAAATTAAAGCTTTCCTATGATAATGAATATTTACCATTCCATTTCATTAAATACCAAAATTAATTACAGGGCCTATTGGTGAATAAAAGTTGGAGTGTTATACTAACTTTTCATAGTTGAGATTTAATGTCATATAAAAATATTATTATAGGTTTAAATTTCTCCACTAACTTTCCTTTCCACTTATTATCTTTACCAATGAATCAACTTTTCATAGTTGAGATTTAATGTCCTATAAAAATATTATTATATTATATTATATTATATTATATATAATAAAATAAATTTAAACATTTAAGATTTAATTCGATCAGTTGAGAATTGCAGAGGATAACAAGCAAAAAGTACAAATGTTTTAATGAAAATATGTTGTGCATTATTAAGATCATGTTATTAATAATTTATATTTATTTATTTACTGAAATTCTGAACTATTCAGTCTAATCTTTCAATTTTTAAATTTATTTTTATTACTTTTATTTAATAGTATAATAATATTTTATAGGATATTAAATTTTAACCATCAAAAGTTGATTCAAAATGATAGAAGTAGGGAGGAAGGTTAGTATACATGTATTACAAGCAAGTATCACTTTTAAAGGGAAAAAAAGTTTAAATATTAGATTTTTATCTTGCTAAACGTAATGAGACAAGTAATTTTTAGGGAAAATTCCTTTTAAAGCCACCAGAAGTAGGAAAATCACATATCAGGTCAGCAAATTCCACAAATCCCTAATTATTCTATGGACCTAAGGTTGGCAAACTCAAATTTAAGTAAACTCGGATCGAGAACTCCAATCGTAAACTTGTAAAAGCTTACTTGTATTAATAAATAGTTGTTAAAAGTATATCATAAAATAATAAAAATATAAAAATGACAATAATTTATTTTAAATATATTTTGAATATGAATAATTGAAATTAAATCCATTAATATTTATAATTTATCATATCCATAAAAAAAACGAAATTTCTATAAATTTCATGCATAAAGTCATTAAACATGGTCAAAACGAACAAACTAACCTGAATTTAAGAGCGAGTTGACATAATTTTATAAGGTAAAAAAGTAAAAACAATAAACTTTGTGTAAACTCGCGAATTTAATAAAGTTTATGGCTAACATGAGTTTAAGAACAAATGGACACAATTTAGTAAGCTAGAATATAAAATTGGTAAACTCGGAAAGTCAACACACGAGTTTGACAACAATGTATAACCCAATGTGAGATTGATGAATAATATTAGTAAGATGTCTTACCATATTACCCTTCACTTCTTTTCCCCAAAGCCACCTCTCTGTTCCTTTTTTTTTTTTTGCAAATGAATGTAATTAAAGTAAACAACAACAAAACATTAACACTGAGCACACAAAACAAGAAAATGTTTGAAAAATCATGAGAACTATCTGAATTTATATCAGATATTTGGATTGGATATATGTATCTATCCTTATTGCAGAGAGAGGACAAAACATTAACATTGAACACACAAAACAAGAAAATGTTTGAAAAATCACGAGAACTATCTGAATTTATATCAAATATTTGGATTGGATATATGTATCTATCCTTATTGCAAAGAGGGGGGGGGGAGGCTAGGCACAATGGAAGGAACAGAGACAAATTGTAGTACTGCCCTGAGGGCATAGTCCATTAGAGTTGATGCCATATAACCTTTGACAGTCCCTCTTACATAGATTGTCGGTGCAACTCTTCAAGTTATATGAAAGTATGTTTCAAGCATATAACATGAAGAGCTGCACTGACAATCTATGTAAGAGGGACTGTCAGAGGTTATATGGCATCAACTCTAATGGACTATGCCCTCATACTTTCCCTTGCTACCTCAACTGCACCTACACACACATATTGATAAAATGAGGTGAGCGATGTGCAAAAAGACGGTTATTCACAATTTCAAGCTTATTGATATAATGAAAAACATACAAATAACACACACACACACACACATCAAACCATAAGCATAATTTTGAAATAACTTTTGTTACCTATGTTATAATTTCATAGAACTTGTGATAATTGTCAAAAAGAGGCCATCTATGTCGAAACGGATGGCCAAATGGCACAAAATTGTCTTGTGGAATATGGAGGGGGGAGGTTAGGCCGTTGTTGCTAAAAAACATGTTAGAAACTATGTTTACATAGAGAAGCAGGAGGAGGTTGTTACTAAAAAAACATGTCAGAAACTATGCTTACGTAGAGGAGGAGGAGGAGGAGGAGGGGAGGAGGTTAGGATGCTGTTACTAAAAAATAGGTCAGAAACTAAGCTGACGTAGAGGGGGAGGAGGTTAGGATGCTTTTACTAAAAAAAACAAGTCAGAAACTATGCTGACGTAGAGGAGGAGGAGGGGAGGATGCTGTTACTAAAAAACAAGTCAGAAACTATGCTGACGTAGAGGAGGAGTTAGTACGTTGTTACTAAAAAATGGGTATGTTTACGTAGCGGAGGAGGCTAGGATGTTGTTACTAAAAAACGGGTCAGAAACTACGCTTGAGGAGGGGGAGGAGGTTAGGATGCTGTTACTAAAAAACAGGTAAAAAACTATGCTGATGTTGAGGAGGAGTTAGGATGTTGTTACTAAAAAACGGGTCAGAAACTATGCTTAGGAGGAGGAGGAGGAGGTTATGATATTGTTACTAAAAAAATTAGTTTAGAAACTATGCTTACGTAGAGGAGGTTAGGATGTTGTTACTAAAAAACAGGTCAGAAACTATGCTTACGTAGAGGAGGATGTTAGGATGTTGTTACTAAAAAAATAGGTTAGAAACTATGGTTACGTAGAGGAGGAGGAAGAGGGTAGGAGGTTAGGATGTTGTTACTAAAAAACAGGCCAAAAACTATGCTTACGTACCAGTAGTGAGAGAGAAGTTCGAAAATGACAAAGATCTTGTAGCTCTTCACGGAATCCATGTTTGAAGGATGTATATGATATGAAATGAAATCACTTTTTAGGTGGCATTTATATGTGCTTGGACTTAAAGATAATGCTTATCATTTAATTAATTTCTTAGATTTTCTTCCAAAAGTAATTGATTATATTAGCTAATTAATTTATGTCATATCAACCCTTATCTGCTTCACACAAGGTTTATGATAAAGTCTTATTTGATTTATAGTATTATGTATAATTGTTAAACTCACGAGTTGACTTTTTAAATTTATCGTTATAACATTTCTAATTTATAAATTCGTATCAACTCGCTCTTAAACTCATATTAGCTATAAACTCATTGGAACTCACAAATTTACATACCGAGATTATCATTTTTTACCTTTTTACCTTAAAAAATCGTGTTAACTCACTCTTAAACTCATAATAGTAATTTTTAATTTAATCATCTTCAATGGCTTTATATATAAACTTCATAAAAATTCTTAACTGAATATGATAAATTATTAATGTTGATTGATTTAATTTTAATTATTCATATTTAAAATATATATATATATATATATAATATTATTGTTGTCATGAAAATAAGGAAAATATAAGACAGAGAGATGAGAAAAATGAAGACAGAATTGGAGATAAAGAGGGAGCAATATCTTATTCATTTGGATGTAACTAAAGCGTAGTGCCCTATTTATAGGCACAAATTGTAATATTTGAGTTATGGGTATAAAAACTCCTAAAGACTACTAATAAGAGAGGTTATAAAGTGTAGGAAATGAAAGGCCAAGAGTTAGGAGAGTTTATGGACATCCACATATCTAATATATATAACACTCCCTCTTGGATGTTCATATGGATGTTCATAAACAAATATTGTGTTTCATTAAAACCTTACTAGGAAAAACCCGTTGGGACAAAAATCTAGTGAAAGAAAAAGAGTACACAATACATATTAAAGCTACCTCATTAAAAACCTTACCAGGAAAATGGAACAAAACCTTAGTTAAGGAAAAAATAATATAGCATAATCTTTACTCCACTAATGACAACATCGCTTTTAGCCCTTTTATCTCAATAGAGTATGTTGATTTCTCAAGTGGATTATTAACAAGGCCTTTTGAACATATCTCATTTTTAGCCAAACTATATTAGATTCATTGTCATCAAATAATCTGCCAAAATGTGTTCATAGAACATATCTTTCTAACATATCTTTTGGATATGTTAAATTATCAATATACCCATCTCTTGCCTTTTGCACAATGAAAAATAATAAAAGAACAGTTATTCTGAAAATAACTATACACATAGTCAATTAATTCCAAATAGAATGATCTCATATAGTAGTTCTATAGAATTATCACATCAAACCTTAGTTTCACAGTATTCATAATGTACCTGCAGAAACTTAATTTTACGAGCAAAACATAATAAATGTAATACTAGCATGATGAAAATATTCATAAAATATGTGGTTCTTCTAAACCATTAAATTCAATATTTTTTTTAATCAACTATATATGTTCAAATTATTTTAATCATGTAAATTTTTATATATTGAATGCTTTTCTAGGACATGCTTCTAGCATTTCAGAACCTTCAAGGATTCTCATGTAAACTTCATTATTTACCGAGCCATATGTAAAGGCTATAACAACATCCAATACACCATATTTTATTTTTACACCTAGGGATCTAATATATGCAAACATTATTGCATCCACCACAAATTAATATATCTCTACATAATGATCATCATACCTCTGTGAAAATTTTTATTTTAACTTAAATATTCATATATCACAAAAAAATTTATATTTCAAGTGTTTGGACTACAGGTCCATCATTTTGAAATATTAAAAGAACGTAATTATATTTTTATTGCGTGTTTTCCCTTTTTGTATTTGGTCAATCACATTTATATCTTATCCATATAGCATATCTATGTAAAAGATCCTCATTTGATCACATGATATTATTATCAAAATTGTTGTCGACAACTTTATCTTTTCGATTCCATTTCCCCTATGACTTAACTTATTAAGATCTCTTTATTGCTTTTAGGTACCTGAACCTATTTTAAGGTATCTGCAATTAGCTATGTCTTGACACTCTTCTGGAGTATCTACCTCCCCAATATGATCATCTTAATTATTTGCTTATTTTTCTTTTCTTTTAGAATCAATCATTCTCCCTGCTTCTGGCATGTTTCATTTTCATTCTCTATTTGGAGCATTTTCACCTGTTACCTTTTAGTGTGTTTAAAGTTGCTTCTATCATATGTATTTCTTTTTAATTATGTTTTTGTTTATTTTCATGTCTCTTTTAATGAAGAATAAATATTATTGGCATCAATCCTGAAGATTTATGTAAGGCCCTTTCTTATATACCACTTATCATCGATATTAATCAGAGTAGCAATGCGCGATTTAGCGAGTACACATGAATAATATAGATATACTGACAAAATGTACATGATTATCTTACCGAATTTCCCCCACAGGGTGTGTTTATAGTACGTACATACCTTAATTCATAATAGGGGCTTCAGATAACCAACGTCTTCGCTTGATCTTGACCTGAACCTTCAATGAATTGCTGGTAAATTTGATCGTGCCTTCAAAGCCGTTTTTTGCTGCTGCAAACTTTTTACATTTATGGAAAGGTGAGATTCAAACGAATCTCAATAATAACAAACAATCGATCATAAAAAATGCAATAAAAAATATGCCATGTACCACATACAACAATATTATAATAACTCATAATTCAGTTCAGTTCAGTTCAGTCGAAAACATTTAGAGCCAACCACTGTTGCAACCCCTACTCGTTCCGTACCTTAGCTGGGCTCGAGGCCACCAACTGAGCATATTAGTGTACCTGTAAGCACTATGTTTGATGTACCCGTAGGCACTATGTTCAGTGTACCTGTAGGCACTATGTTCAGTCATGTTCAGTGTACTTGTAGGCACTATGTTCGATGTACCCGTAGGCACTATGCATCATAGATATTACGGTAAATGGCATACACAAAGCATATAAACATTGACATAATATATAAAAGATAGAGTTACTACCTTAAACCCCCTTTTTGTTCATAAACTGATCCTTGAATTTTGTTTCGACGGCTTGGGCTATCAATCTGGTCCTGAAATTTCAAATATACAAGAATTAGATTAATACTCATTCATGTACCACTTTAGACTCTTCCAAAGTGTTTTTGTTGGTTATATTAGTCCAATTCTGCAAAATTATCAAAATACCCCTGGGACCTCGTCTGACCCCGATTTACCCGGTCCAACCATACTTTTTCAGAAATTTTGACTTGGGCTATTCCTATAAATTTTACATGTGGAATCCATTTTTTACCTCGGTTTTCACAAAATCACTGTCAAATGACAGTTTTACCCTTGATAGCCCCGATTTAGGGTTTTAAGGGTATTTTTGTAATTTCACTTTCTAGGGCTTTTCTGAAAAAGTGTTTAACATCAACCCCACCTAATTTTACCTCCTAAACACAATAAAATCATCAGATTATTGAAAATCCAGCTCCTTCCCCCCTATTTCTGTGTTGGCCAAAACTTAGAGGAATGAAAGGGAAAATTGGGTTTTTGATTTTTAACTCTAAAAGCTTACTCCTTTTCACTCCTAATCACTTGATTGATCATTTAAACACTTAATATCCAAGATTTGAGGAAATTTGGATAGCATTACCTCTTAGGGTTAACACTTCCCAAATTTACAAACCAAAGCAAACAAGCCACAAATCAACTAACAACTTCAGCAACAACAACAATAACATCAAAGATTTGAGAGTTTTAAAGTTACATCTTGATTTCTCTTCTCTCTCTCTAACCGAAACCTCTCCCTCCTCAAACCTTGAAATTTTGCTTGCTAAACATGCCAATCCATGGAGAAGAGAAGCTTAGGGTAAATATTGCACAAGTTGAAGACCAAATCACAAAGGAAATCAAAACCTAACTTTGATTTGTCTCCTTCTCTCTAGAACTCCTTAAGTTCACTCTCTTGTTTGTGTCCTTGGCCGAAAATGAGGATAGGAAAGATGAAAGAAGTGTTGTCATAACATATCTCCTTTTTTCCTTAATTAATTAATTCCAAAAATTTGAATTTTATGACACAAAGTCCTTAAGCTTATCTTGACCCAATTTTGTGTCATAAAGTTCAATTAGAATTGAACTAATTCTTCCCTCTCTTGGCCCATAAGAATGACACCTAAGGGTCCATTAGAACAGCAAAATAGACTGATGGATTTATCCCATAATTACAAGATTGCCATAACATTTTTTTCCATTTTTAGAATAATAGGTAATTTTGGCAGATTTTCTTACCAAACTTTAAAAAATCATAACTTTATTTGTGGACATCAAATTGGAGTGATTCCAAAGGTTATATGACCTTTATTAAGTCTAGTTTTAAGAAAAAATATAGCCTTTAGCCAACTAGAAGCTCACACTTCCCAGAATTTTTGTTTTTGAATGCTACCACAAATGTTGGCTAGTTTCAATGAGCTAAATTCAAAAATTCATAAGTTCTTGTGTACAGGTCAAAATAATTCCAATGGCCTATCAAAATAAAGTTTAGGGCGTCTACTTTTATCCTGTAAAATTTCACAATTTTTGGTAATCATTTGTCATCCAAAACCACATGACAAACTCACTGTCTCACAAGAAATTTCACTGGCAGCACTATTCATATTTCAATTTTCAGTGTTTAATTCCTATGATCATGAATATTCACCATTCCTTTTCATCAACTGCCACAAATAAATACATGGCATATTGGTGATTAAAATTTGGGGTGTTACAATTTATGTCTCCTTAATAGTGCAACAACTCACACCATACTCAAAAACAATAAATGTTTTTGTTCCTTGGTAACGCAAGAAACTAATGTTTAGACTATATTTGATAGTATAAATTTGAATGAAGGCTCCGGAAGAGCTAATATTTTGTTACCTAAAGGAATAAAATTACACATTGATAATGCATTGATTCTTCCAAGTCTAAAGTAATTTATTGAGTTTCAAAGATATCCACAGATATGGATATCATATATTAACTTATTAATTAATAAAAAAATTTACAAGAAATAAGAAAACTGAAAAGAAATTTTAAATAATATATTCAATATATAAAATAAAAAATGAGATATATATTTAGTATTATATATATATTTATATAAATATTATCTTTGTTTTTTAAATTTGAAATAATGTGTGTGTGTGTGTGTGTAAATAACAAGGAACGAAAAACCAGACTGGGCAATGAACCGGTCACAGTACAGGTTCAAGGGTTAATGAGTCAACCGGGGTCTAACCGGTAGTTGAACCGGTCATATTAAAATATTATAATTTATTAGTGACAATATATATTAATATATTTTTAAACTTCTATAGATAAAAATGAAGATTTTTAGAAAAAAAATACTCAAAATCTATTAGTATGAGTTATAATTCTTATACTTATACAATGATATCTCATTTTCTATAACTATTATATCTTTTTAAATAATTTTTTTCATTATCTTCTTCATTTTTTTTAAATTTGTTCTTTATTTACCTATTTTTCTCTTCATTTTGGTCTTCAACTTCCAATTTTTCCATAAAAAAAGAAAAAAAATTATAAAAAAGAAGAAACCGGTTCAACCGATTTTAAACCGGTTCCCCGGTTTAACCATTAAATCAGGCCAGACCACTGGCCAGTTCTCGGTTCAACCGGTCGAACCGGCCGATCCGATTTTTCGTATAGTGGTAAATAAAGATTGCAAGGTCAAAACAACTCATCTGGTAAATTAAGTTGAACTCCTAAGATAAATTATTGATGTTGATGGATTTAATTTCAATTATTCATATTTAAAACATATTCAAAACAAATTATTGTCCATTTTTTATTTTATTATTTAATTATATACTTTTAATACCTATTCGAGGAAATTAATCTTTTGGTTCCTACAAGTTTTAACTCAGTTATGACTTAATCCTTCAACAATGTCTCAATATGACTCAGTCCCTGGACTTTTAAGTTGGTCAACAATTAATCCTACATAGCAAAAGAGGTAGCTCACTAAATGTAAAAATTGTTAACTAAGTTAAAAGATTAGGGTCTAAGTTATAGTTAATAGACTGAGTCATAACTAAGTTAAAACTTGATGTATTAAAAGATTAATTTTTTCAAAAAATAAACTCTTATAAGTTTGCAAATTAAGTTTACCATTCGAGTTTATATTCTTCTCCAAGTTTGTTCAAACTTGTGAGTTTGACAACTTTAAGTATACGTGGTTTGGGGTAACGAACAGGGTATAAAACATTGTATTTTGTATGATGACATGCTATAAAAATTTTTCTTTTGTTCAAAAGATATACGATAAATATTCACTCTTCCAAAATTAGCCCTTTACTTTCTCAAACATACAATCTATTACTAAATTTGCTACACACTATATGGTAATTCAAAAATAAATTGTTACTTATGTTAATTTTGAAAAGCAGGAGGATGACAAATCGAGATTGATCTTGTTCTTTAAAGGAATACATTTGTTTTCCCCGATATGGAGATAATGATTTTTTGTATGAGTTTGTTAATAACCTTTTATGTTTTCTTTTGACAAAATTGTTCATAGCCTTCTATTAAAATAAAGGGGGAATTCATTTTTAGGATTTGATGTAAAAGCAGGAAAATAATTGTTTTCCAAAAAGACGATAATTGATTAAGATGAAATTTTGTTTGATGATTTACTTTGATACATAATCTATTTTAAAATAACATAGTGTGAGTGCTTTTAATAAATATATAAGCCTAGTCAAGACGACGAGATGAGCGAGAGTGTGTTTGGAGAACGGCTGGCGGAGGCTACGACGGAGGAAGAGGATGGGCTGGCGAGAAGCCGGAAGAAGGTTAGAACGGGTACTGGTGTGGAGGTGGAAGGCCGTGGGTTAAGCCCGCGAGTGGAGGACTGGATGCTGAGTGATGAGGAGGAGATGGAGGTCGGTGCGGGATCGGCGGCGACTCCGACGGGGAGTGCAAGGACGTACAAACAGGCGTGCATGAACGAGGATTCGGAGGCACATTTGGATGACAAAGAGGATGAGGAGGACTGGTGGAGCAATGATGGTTGGCGATCCCGTGTGAGGGTAGATTATACTGCTAAGGGCCCGAATATTACTTTGTTGCCAGAATTTAAAGCAGTCATCGCTAAGCGATGGCGGCAGTTCTTGATTGTCACGGTGCTGGGGAGAATGGTTCGGCAAGTGGACCTTGAAATCAAGCTTCAACGTTTATGGGGGGACGTTAGGGTGATAGACATTGGTTCTGGGTTCTTCCTTGTACAGTGCCCGCGTAAGGAGGTCTATGACGTTGCCCTGACTGGTGGTCCTTGGCTCATATTCGATCACTATATAAGTGTGCAACCTTGGAAGGAAGATTTTGACCCTGCCGAGGAGGTGGTGTCCAGTGTGGCGGCCTGGATAAGAATTGCAAACTTACCTCTTGACTATTATGACAAAGGAATCCTTTACGTGATAGGGAATGAGGTAGGCCAAGTACTTAAAGTTGATATGAACACCATGCGCATGACTAAAGGGCGGTTCGCGAGGATATGCGTCAGACTGGACTTGAAGAAACCGTTGCAACCATGCGTCCTGATCAATGGGAGGGAGAAGAAAATTGAATACGAGGGGTTGCATTTGATATGCTTTCACTGTGGCAAATATGGGCACGATAGCGACCATTGTTCTGTCCAGAGAGGTTCGGTTAGTGGTCTGGAGGGTGTCTTACATGCGAGCTGTAGCGGATCAGCTGATACGCAGACGGGGGGACAGGCACCGGCGTACGGCGGCTGGATGGTTGTGCAACGGCCATGGCGAGGGAGACGGTTTAGGGGGCAGGATGGGAAATCGCGTGACGTTCGCCGTACTACACGGGATCCTTCGATGATTCCCTCGAGTTCCAGATTTGCGGCATTAGAGAATGATCACTCCGTTGATGACGTTGTGCCTGCGATCCCGGATTTTGCGCCAACGAGTGAGCGTGTGTTGAATGCTGGAAATAGTGGGGTGAAGAAGAGCTCTAAAACGCAGAAAGTGCCAGCTGTGATGGATCGAAAGCAGGGCCTTCTAGTCAAGGCTAAGTCAAACGTTGTTGGGCCCATGGAAGCATACTTACGGGTGAAGGAGCGAATGGGGCTTGCTGGGCCGTCCGCGCAAGGAAATGGAGCAGAAGTTTATGGCTCTATTGGAACGGATACAGATGTGGGTCCAGGGGTGGTGGTGCGACGGGATTTGGGTTCCACTGAGCTGTCTATGGGCCCTCCACGGGATGAGGTCGGCATGCTGGTGGAGGATATTCACGTTGATCCAGGACCGCCTTGTGTTACTGGGTTTCTGGTTCGGGAGAATCCGCTGTCCCTATCGAGAGGTGGTGGGATTCATAACGTGCTTAACAATGATAAGCTTAGTGAGCAGTGACCACTTTTGCGCTGGGCTCTATTTTATTTCCTCACTATATATGAAGATGTTTAATTTCCTTGTGTGGAATTCTAGAGGCGTGGGGGGGGAAAGTCTTTGTTCCCTTGGTTAAGGATTTGATAAAAAGACATAGTTTGCAGTTTATTGCTTTATTGGAGCCTCGGCAACAAAGTCACAAAGTAAGTTTGTTATCGAAACGGCTCGGGTTTGATGAGGTGTCGGTGGTGGAGGCTACGGGGTTCAGTGGAGGAATCTGGTGTATGTGGCATAGGAGTCTGAACTTCAAGGTTCTCATGAGTTTTGAGCAGGCAGTGTTTGGTGTGTTTAATGAAGGAACGGAGCATGAATGGGGTTTAACTGTTGTATATGGCCATCCCAATCACGTCAAACGTAGGGATTTATGGGTGGCTCTTACAGCCATGGCGGAATATGGTATTCGGAATTGGTGCATATGTGGTGACTTTAATGCTACGCTTAGGGATGATGAACGTCGCTCACTGGGGAACCGTGTTGTCCCAGCGGATAGAGCCTTCCAACGTTGGGTACATGATTTTCAGTTAGTCGATATGGATTTTCATGGTCCAAGATTCACTTGGAATAGAGGACGAAGTTTCAGTCGTCTGGACAGAGTAATTGTGAGTAGTGGTTGGTTTGAGATGTTTTCGAAGGCATCCGTTCTTCATCTTCCCCAATACAAATCTGACCACACGCCGCTGTTAGTCAGGCTTCAGGATTCTGGGGGTAATAATCAGACAGATAAAACCTTTCGTTTCTTTGCCCCTTGGGTGATGCATGATAATTTTTCAGCATGTGTGAAGAATTCATGGTTATCGTCTCGGAGCTGGTCAGAGAATGTGAACTCTTTCACGGTGAATGTTCAAGCATGGAATAAGGAGGTTTTTGGTGATATAAATCGGAAGAAGGGGATTTTGTTGAGACGGTTGGATTTGTTGAATAGTAGAAGGAGGTGGAGACCGGAGGATGAAAATCTTATGATGGAAAGGGATAAGCTGTGGGAGGAGCTGGAAGAAATTCTTGTACAGGAGGAAGTGATGTGGCTTCAAAGATCCCGTTGCAATTGGTATATGGATGGGGATAAAAATACGCGATTTTTCCACTCTATGGCTAGCAGTAGACAGAGAAGGAATCGGGTGGAAGCTCTTAAGAATGATGCTGGCGATTGGGTGTATGAGCGTCAGGATATCATGCAGATAGGGACAGACTTCTTCAAATCATTATACACGGATGATAGTGTGGGTGTTGACCGGGTAGACTTTGGGCTGAGATTCCCAGTAATTGAGGAATCATTAAGGCGATCTTTGGGGAATGAGGTCTCTAGTCTTGAAGTCAAGCAAGCCCTCTTTGCAATGGGCCCGCTTAAGGCTCCTGGACCAGATGGGTTGAACCCGCTCTTCTTCCAGAGTCAATGGGATATTGTGGGCGATTCAGTGGTGGCGACTGTTCAGAAATTGTCGGCTTTTCCGGATCATATTAGGGAAGTAAATGGGACTAACATAATCCTAATTCCGAAGGTGGACCACCCAGAGACAATACGTGATTTCAGGCCGATTAGTCTCTGCAATGTTATCTATAAGATTTTGACAAAAGTGATTGCAAATAGGTTCCGGAATGTTATGCCATGTATCATTGCACCGAATCAGTGCAGTTTTGTGCCGGGGAGGCAAGGTGTTGATAACATCATTCTAGCTCAGGAAATTTTTCATTCCATAAGAACGAGGAAGGGTAGGAAGGGGTTTATGGCAATCAAAATTGATCTTGAGAAGGCTTATGATCGAGTTCGTTGGTCTTTTGTCTTGAGATGCTTAAAGGAATTGGATTTACCAGATAATTTATCTAATACCATCATGGCTTGTTTACAGTCATCCAGGATGCAGCTTAAATGGAATGGCTTGCAAGGTTCGGAGTTTCTTCCTACTCGAGGGTTACGGCAGGGAGATCCTATCTCTCCGTACTTGTTTGTTATTATTATGGAGAATTAGCTCATTTGATTCAAGCAGAGGTGGTTAATGAGCAATGGCTGCCTTTTCGATTGAAGAAGCGTGGTACGGCCGTTTCCCACTTATTCTTCGCAGATGATATTATTCTCTTTGCAGAAGCGTCGCTGGACCAAGCGGCTTTGATTAAAGCCTGTTTGGATGATTTTTGTGAGGCATCGGGGGAGAAGGTCAATAATGCGAAGACAAGAATCTTCTTCTCTAAGTCTGTTAGTCATACCAGGGTCCAGGAGATTAGTGAATTCCTGGGGTTTACCCCCACCACTGATCTTGGGAAATATTTGGGAGTCCCGATTCATCATAAGCGTGTATCGAAATCAACTTATCAATATCTTCTTGATAGATTGGATCAAAAACTTTCAGGTTGGAAGATTAATTCCCTTTCCCTAGCAGCCAGACATACGTTGGTGTCCTCGGTGCTCTCCACTTCGGCTATGTACGCGATGCAATCTAGCTCCCTACCTGTTTCCATATGCACCGATATTGATAGACGGTGTAGGAATTTCCTGTGGGGTGGATCTGCCACTAATAGGAAAATTCATTTAGTGTCATGGGACAATGTATGTATGAGGAAGGAGGAGGGCGGCCTAGGCCTTCGGCAGTCGCGTCTCCAGAACAATGCCTTCATGATGAAGCTCGGTTGGGGTTTGGTGAACCGTAGAGATGCTCTTTGGGTCCAGTTTATGCGTGAAAAGTATAAGTGTGGGGACAGGGTGCTGCCAATTATGGATAGAAGGTATCCAACGTGCTCTAAAGCATGGCAAGGTATAAAACAGAACTGGGAGAGGGTGAAGCAGTGTGTTTGTTGGGATGTTGGTGATGGGGTTAATGTCCGGTTCTGGACGGATATTTGGGTCAAGGGCTTGAAACCTTTACGTGAGCTCGTGGTGTGTGCAGTCCCGGACCAGGAGTTGGATCGGCCTATTTCTGAGTTTATCTCCCCGTCTGGTGGGTGGAGGGTGGATTTATTTGGTGCATATTTACCGCAGGAGGTTGTTCAAGCGGTATGTCAGGTGCAAACGAATCTGGGGAGAGAAGATGTTGTTAATTGGAGGCTTACTGCGTCGCAACGTTTCACTACCAAGTCTGCATATGAGAGTCAAAGGATCTCTGGTGATGATGCTCATAAAGGGCTGTGGCGAGCCATTTGGAAGCTGCGCGTTCCCCAACGTTGCAAGACTTTTTTGTGGCTATGTGCTTGTAATAGGCTTACTAATGCCTCAAGGTTCTATAGAGGGATTAGTCAGTCTGATAGATGCTTGGTTTGCTCGGAGACTAAGGAGGACATTCTGCATGTTCTACGGGATTGTAGCAGGGCACGAGAGGTGTGGCAGCGGATTCTTCCTCCAGAGCTTGCTGTTACGTTCTTCAGCACTCATGAACGTATTATCTGGCTTCGCAGGAGTTTGGGTCAGCGAATGAAGGTGTCTGGTTGTGATTGGGGGGTTTGGTTTGCCCTGACATGTAGGGAGCTATGGCTGGCGCGTAATGCTCTGGTCTTCGAGAAGATGGTAGTGCCCTCTGACGCCATCATCGCCAAGGTCAGAGCTTGTGTTAAGTGGGCTCCAGGAGTGATTCAAGCAGAATATAGCAGGTGCAGTGGTGTGGAGGCCTGGGTCCCACTGGAGATGGGGTATGTCAAAGTGAATGTTGATGGGTCTGCCCTGGTGGAGCGTGGTCAGTCAGCGTGCGGTGGGGTTATTCGAGACAATCAAGGCGTGGTCCTGGGTGGGTTCTGTTTAAACATCGGAGCAGGACCGAGCTTTGCAGCGGAAGCTTGGGGGGTGCTGTTTGGGTTGAAAATGGCATGGGATAGAGGCTTGACGCAGGTGATTGTGGAGTCGGACTGTCTCGAGCTTGTCGAGTGTCTTAATGGAAGAGAGCTTCTAGAGGCTCCGGCGCCGGATATTATATCGGAGATAGTCACAATGCTCCATCGCGCCTGGAATGTTACCGTTCGGTGGATTCGTAGAGAGGCCAATATGGTGGCCGACGCTTTGGCCAAGGAAGCACTATCAATGGTAGGTGGACCGTGGTTCTTCACAAGTGCCCCTGATTTTATAAAGGATTTGGTGCGATTAGATTGTATGCAGAGTCATGCTTCGTAGTTTTCTGCTCTAGAGCCTTTTCTCATCAAAAAAAAAATAAATATATACCCATATTTTTTTGTTACAAATCATATACCCATATTTAAAAGCATTAATTAACTCGCTTATATTTTATAGTTAGTCCCAAAACCAAGCAAATGATGAGGGTTGTATTAATCTTTCGACAATTAACGTAAAACTTCATTGAAAAGCAAGAAATTAAAAAAAAAAAACTGCACTTCAAGGGAGGATTTTGTAAAACAGTAATTAATACTTCACTTGGTGATTTCTAATAATGAATCCACTCATTGTTTGTATTAGAAAGTAATTTATAATCACGGTTGGGAGAGTCTTTCGTATATTTCCTTTTGACCAGGGAGAGTAGTACATATAACAAATTTTTTTTCCTCATCATAACAAATTTTTAATTAAAGTAGTGAGGAGGAGGAATGTTAGGGTCGAGTCTTTCTTGTATACTCACTCCCTCGGGTCCAATATATATTAACATTCTCTCATATAGGTCAGGTTGTACATATAAGCAACAAATTGTACTTGTCTAAGAATTTAATTTACCTTTTTCATTGTTATCCGTTATTAATTATTTGTTTTTTTATTCGTATTTTTTCTCCACTCACACACACACACACTCTCTCTTTCTCTCTTTTCTTTTCTCACTTCTTTTCTTTTACATCCATGCTCTTCATAAATAAAGATATAATTAAAAGCAAATCACATGCTTTGCATATTTATTGTTTTAATTAATTTTAACCAACAATTTAACTTGCGTCAGTAGTTGTTGGCTTGTTACTTATAAAATGGAAGGGAGAGATTACATTTTTAACACCCCCCCCCCCCACGTTCACACCCAAATAGCATAATTAAAAACGAGGGGGTCATTAACTAGTCAATTTAAACAACACGGCTAATTTAATAGTCCATTTATTTATTATTTAAGATATATATATATATATATATATATATATATATATCTGGATTTACATTCATCCAAATTAATCATTCTGCGCCTAGGCGAACTAGGGACAAATGTAAATGCAATGACATGTTTGATCGTTATCGCAATTTCCCACAGCACCTGATTGAATTTGGTGACACGCTTTTGAGCATAGGTCGTACGTGCATTTACCAGTCAAGGGTGGGTACAGATTACAAATCCCACCTGGTCCTTGTCCCTTGATTACCTTCGTATCTAGATTTAGGAAAGTGAAAATCCCATTTAAATACCATCTGAAATATCAAAATCCACAAAAGTTCATTAAAACTTATAAAAGACAGATAAGGGTTGAGGGGGGAATCTAGGATATTGATGTTAAATACAAAAGACCAAAATGCCCTTTTTAATTGGTTTGACATACCCTCCACATTCTCTGATTGAGTGAAATTGCGCTCTCTGTTCCGACAAAAAAAAATTGCTTGTTGTAGCGATCGGCGGTGGATGATACCTCTCATATAAATAAGTTTCTGAAAAACATAATCTTTTTTAAATGAATCGGACAATAACCATCTTATTCTCATTGTTCATGCTGATGGGTGTTGGGTGTGGTTTGGTGGCTTTGATGGTGCATGAATAGTACAAAGCTAGGGATTTACGTAGGGTGTGGGAGGTAATTTATTTGGGGTTGTCAATAAAGGCTAAGAACAATGACGATGGTGCTGCGATTATAGGTTATTTATAGTAATTTTGGTTGTGGGTAAGTGGGTTTGTAGGTTTAAGCAGATTAAAGGTTTGGACTTTACGTAATTATGATGGCATCGACGGTGTGGTGTGGGTTATTTATGTATTTGCTCTTGTTAGCTTTGAGAGGGAGTATAATGAAGAGTTTATTGATTTCAAATAGGTAGCATTGAGTAGTATTGAGTTAATGTGGATGACTGACTGTTTGGAGTGAAAAAGTGAGACTAGGATGACTAGTATATGGTAGTGAAGCATATATGTACGTTCATAGTAGTTGCTGTCATTACCACATATTATTTGTTGTCAATGCCATTGCAGGATTTGTCATTACCATAACTCTTTTTGTCAAGACTTAACGATTGTGTGAGAAACATTACGGTATTTGTCAACAACATTACTAGTTACATCACAAGAAAATCTTGACGTGTCTCACGCTCGAAGTGCTACCTTGAAATCATCAATTATCATTGATGATGTTAGAAATCACTAAAACAAGCGTGCAAATGAAATAAGTAAGAGTTTGGTTAGAGATTATGGTTTGCAATTGACATATGAGCAAGCATATAGGGCAAAGGAAAAGGTAATTGAGGAAATTCATGGCAGACCTGAACAGACATATATGTTAATATCATGAATATGTGATCGGTTAAAGGAAAGTGATGACAAGACTTGTTATGGTAGTTGCTGTCATGAAGAATCTGGTGTTTTGTTAATTCCATACTGTATTTGTCATTTCCATTACAACTCTTGTTAATCATGTCAGTTTGTTGTAATTAAAGTAAACATGAAGGAACACGTTCTTTTGGGTTCATGACTTATGTACATTAAGTGTAGATGGAACGAGTAATGTTAAATTGTCATTTGACAATGTATACGGTAGTTGCTGTCATGAAGAATATGATGTTTTGTTAATTCCATTAATGTACTTGTCATTTCCATTACTACTCTTGTTAATCGTGTCAATTTGTTGTTATTAAAGTAAATATGAAGGAATACGTTTTTTTAGTCCATGCCTTATATACATTAGGTGTAGGTGAAATGAATAATGTTGAGAAGCCATTGAAGTATTTACTTGATACTTGTTGTCATGAATTTTTGTGGCTTTTGTCAATGTCACAACAGAACTTGTCATTACCATTACTGAACTTGTTATTCCCATTATAAATCTTGTCAAAACCATTGAAAACTTTGTCATTCCCAATAGTCAACTTGTCAGCGTCCAGCCTTATTGGGGCAACACACACAAGGCCACAACTATGCATCAATATACAAGATAGGTGATCAAAATGATCCTCACTGTGTCACCCCAAAATTCAAAGCTTGGTTACTAAGTTAAACGACATGTGTCAATCTCCTTACAACAATGATGAATTCCAAAAAAAAAAAAATTCTAACTTGAAGACCAAAAATTTACATTAAGAGCATAATTTTGTCAGTCATTTCCTCTTGATCAGGGTCATTCATGAAGTCACCAGTCTCAATGCTTCCTCTCTCTTGCTATTCATTTCATGGTTAACCATGGGAAACAAAGTGTAACCATTCCTCACATCTTTTTTTTTACATATCCACTTTATCCCTCACTCTTTCATGTGACTCCACATCAATGTTCTCCGCATAGACTGCTTTTCTCTTCACACCAACCTCTTCATGCTGACCCTCCATGTCTACATCATGGCCTGCAATCTCTTTACTTGTCATTGGATAAGAGTAGCTAACTTTCACCTACAGAACAATGTCACAGTTTAATTTAAGCTATCTTTGATTGAAACAACATAACAGTTGGATGAAAATGGTAATTAATTTAAATATACTAATTAAGCTATTTTTGAAATATATTTGAAGTTCTGACTACGACTTTAAGACCTTTTGAGTTTTGAATAATTCGGTTCAGAGTCCAACAGCAAAGTTTCTTAAAGATTTTCAAAATATTTATATTTATCCAGTGCATATAAGTAACTTTGCAATCACTAATAAATTATGCCATCTACATAACAATCTCTGTGACAATTAAGTGATAAACAAATAATATAAATCAGGGAGAAGTAAAAACAACCAAACCAACTTCAATTAAAAAATACAGCCTCATTTCATTGCATTTCAATTATAACCAGTTTTTGTAATAACCAATCAAATCAAACCAAGTAAATAGCTAAATCAGTTTATGCATAAGATTTTCAATCAAATACAAGCATTTAATTCCTGAAATATATCATTGAACAAGCACATGAAACTGAAATAAAAAGTATGCTATCAAAAGCACATCTGCATGTTTACTATTTCTTTCTTTATTTCAATTTCTTTTTCAATAACAACAGGTGATCCCATGAAATTCACCCCAACTTAAGGTTTCCCAGCAAACAGTTAAAACTCAATAAGAATGCCCCAACATGAAAAACTTCAAAGATCCCATGAATCATATATAACACACCAAAAAATAAGCATCTTGTTGACTGCAGACCTATCACGATATAGAAGTACTTACATGCACTTTTCCAGCAATTTGACACCTTCTTCAAAGGTCAAATTTTCATTCCATTCATCACGAATAATTGGCCTTGCAAGATGGTTGCCAAGCCTAGTTGCCACATGGTTGTCATCAAAATTAATGCCAATCATGTTAACCTGGAAACAATTCACAAAAAACTGAGTAAAAACTAAATCTTGGAGGCAACTCACTCTCACATTGAAATCAAAGACAATGAACCAATGCATACCATGCCAAGGTATTTCTGTCCTTTTTTCACACCACCAATTACAAGTGAATTCCACAATGGATTGAATTTATTACGTCTATTATACATCACACGAGTCAAGTAGTTGTGCACCTCCTTTGGACCAAGTGTTTGCCCAAAGGGGGGATGCTGACAAACTTTATGTGGCCAAGTGTTTGCCTAGAGGGGGATGCTGACAAATTCACTAATGGAATTAACAAAGTCTTTAATGGTTTTGACGAGAATGGTAATGGGAATGACAAGTTTCATAATGGTTCCAAACTTTATGTGGCTAAGTGTTTGCCCAGAGGGGGCGACGCTGACAAATTCACTAATGGAATTAACAAAGTCTTTAATGGTTTTGACAAGAATGGTAATGGGAATGACAAGTTTCATAATGGTAAAGACAAGTTATGATGATATTGACAAAAACCACCAATGTTTACCACAGCAACTACCAAGTAAAGGGTTCAAATGACAATTTAACATTACTCATTCCATCTACACCTAATGCATACTGTTAGAGCAAGCGTTTCACCTAAGAGGGGGGTGAATTGGGTGATACTAAATTTTTCGCTGCAAATATAAAAACTTGACGGTGAATATAATGCAGTAAAGAGTAAGGAGAAATTTCACCGAAGTGTACACCAAGAGTTATACTGGTTCGGTCACAACCACTTTGACCTACGTCCAGTCCTCAGAGTATCTCTGAGAGTTTCACTATAACTTCCAAGATTCAGTGGGTTCTTGGCACCTCAGTACAAGCAAGTTCCTTCGCCTGGACACTCGCTCCCCCTTACAAGTTGTAATCCAATCCCAACTCAAGGTTCCACAACCTTAAGTTACCTCAATAACAAATATTGAGTTTGAATGAAATATCTCTCTTACAGAGTGAATAAGAATCACTGAAGTACAGAATTACAAGTATATGTAAAACAGAGTAGTGAACTTGATAATACGTTCGTGTGTGTGTTCTTGTTGTTCTTCTCTGTTTGGATGTTCCTATATATATAGATGTGTTGGTAATGATTGTTGGAACATTTTTCTTCATGCCCGTTAGAGTGTGTGCAGCCACTGTTGACTTTTCCAGTATTTGAAAAATATCCGTTTGCGGTAGGTAGCGTTTGAACGTTGCATTTGACTTTCATTATTTGGTAAGATCTCTTCATTGTTTATATGTGGATATGCTAAGAATACTAATACAATGAAGTGTTAATCACATAGGAAACAAATTAATGAACGTTGGAATGATTTCCAAATTTCTGAACTTCCATACTCGAGTATTCATTAAGTTTACTCGAGTACTTACTCGAGTATCATCGAGAGAATAATGATAGCAATTTAATGAATGAACATCACATAACTCAAGTAGTGTATGAAGTAAAAAAATTTACAAACCTTGGAAATACCTGTTTACTCGGGTACTTACTTGGGTATGGCACACTTTTCTTCATAGGTTACTCGAGTAGCAACTCGAGTAAACTCTCAATTAAACTTCTGGTTACTCGATGCTTTACTCCAGTAATGTTGGCAGGATTTCAGGGCCGAGAGCACTTCAAGTTTGCTTACCCTGTTACTCGAGTACTTACTCGAGTAAACATAAATTTTCTGCATAGCTTACGTGGGTAGATACTTCAAGTGCTGTTTAAATAACTCTGCAGATTACTCGATTACTGACTCGAGTAATTCAGTTAAAATATTTGATAAAGGATAGATGAATACCTGCATAATTGAGTAGTGCCTCGAGTGAAGTGTGATAAAAGTATTTCATGTTATTCGAGTATTACCTTCAGGTTTTGCTTACCACAGTGAGTTACTCGAGTAGCTCCTCGAGTAACATTGGTAGGATTGAAAATGCCGAGAGCAATATATTTCTTGAAGCAGGGGACTCGAGTACAGACTCGAATATTGTTGGCAGGCCGAGAGCAACTGGAAGTCTTTACTTGGTTACTCGAGTACTCACTCGAATAATGTTGGTAGGCCGAGAGCAAATGGAAGTGATTTACCTAATTACTCGAGTAGCCACTCGAGTAACGTTGGCAGGCCGAGAGCAACTGGAAGTCTTATACCTTATTACTTGAGTACTTACTCGAGTAATATTGGCAGGTTACTTGAAGGTTGCTCTGGTTACTTCAAGTTTCTGTATCATTACTCGAGTACTTACTCGAGTAACCCTTTAGAAATATTGTCAGTGATGAAGTTTCTCAGCTTTTTCTCTTGGCCTTTCTTCATTACTCCAGTGCTTACTTCAAGTGATGATTTGCTCTGTTATTACTTTGTTCAAACTTATTTGTTTATCAAATCTTTTTGTTATCAAATCTTTTTCATACAATTCTTTGTTATCATCAAAACATGAGAGATCTAACATTCTCCCCCTTTTTGATGATGACAAAACTTGGTGATTTTGAACAAAGTTTTTGAAATTGAGTTCAAATAAACACTTCTTGAAATCAATGGTAATTTTGAAAACCTTTTTTAAATAACTTGTTATATTCACCTTGCATACATAATAAACTCATTAGTCCCACAATGTATTATAACTTAAAAAAAATAAATGGACTTAAATTGAAATTATAACTTAAAGAAGCTTGCATTGAACTTAAAATTGCATTACACATATGAAAAGCTTCATAAACCCCATGTACATCCATATTCCCAAAATGAAAGGAAACTTAAATTAAAAGAAACTCAGAAACTCCACAAAATCACTCTCAACCTCTTCTCCCCTTTTTTGTCTTCATCAATCAAGTGGAGGATCAGAAGGCTTGACTATAGATATGGGCTTGACAGGAAGGACCAAGAAGCCATCTGAACTAGAAGAGTCAGAAGTGGAGCTGGAAGATTCTGGTTCTGGAAGATTTTGTGGAGGGATATGAATGTCATCTCTTGGAGGAACTGAAGGTGATTGAAATGCAACAATAGAGGTGGTCTCAACTTCTTCAGTGGCACCTGGAGTATGATGATCAGAGGATAAGGGAGAGATTTCCTCTGTATGAGTGGGGGAAGGAATAGGTGAAGGCGTAGGTTATGGTTGTGCTCTGGGTGGTGAATCCTCAATGGTGATGTGAATAGTTTCATTAGTTTCAGGATCATCCACTGAGTATAAGATGTCTCTAGGAAGAATAATGGGGAATTTAAGTGCAGAGGGTCTTGGTTCAAGTAGACTAGAAACTGGAGGTTTTGAAAAGAATATCTCAGGGATAGTTGGCTCAACCTCAGTATGGTGAACCTCAGAGGGAATTTTCTCTGGAGGTGAAGAAGGCTCAGGTGCAGATGATGATGGACCAGCAGAAAGTCCAGGACCCATAGAGTCCAATCTTGCCAGAATCAACTTCAAGATCTCACCCTGGGCACGCTACTCAGCTAGCAACTCCTCATGCCTTTTATCCATCCTCTCAACCAACTCAGCCATCTTATCATTCATATGAGTTATCAACTCAGCATTGGTGTTGGCGATGTCTACATGAAATCCTCTTAGCATATTCTCCATTAAGTGTTGAAGAGTAGCATTGAGGAAAGAGGGTAAAGAGGTAGTGGCAGATGGAGCAGAAGACTGAGTGTCATCCATTTTACTCGTCTCAGTCTCAGTCTTCTTCTTCTTCTTCTTAGAACCAGATTCCAAAGGACCCTTGAGAGGAATTTCAATGTTGAGCTTCCCAATTTGATTTCTTCCGATTGGAGTAACCCTCTCAATGTGCTCTTTACTCTCCAAGTACCATATCTTATTTTTCTTCAGTATAAGTGAAATAATTTGAGGATATGGCATAGGAGTAGTGGCTTTCCCATCTATTCTGTACCTCTTCATCTCAGAAAATATTTATTCCCCCAAATCCTTTTGTTCCTTCAGGAGTAAAGAAGCAAACCATCTATAGTCCCGGTCAGAAAAGTGGGTATAGTTATTGGCCTTGTTCACAAGGGATCTAGAGTAAATATACCATAGAACCGTGTGATGATCACACATATCACTAGGATTGAAGTTTAGAGGACCCACAAGCTCACCAGGTCTAAGAACAGAGAAAATTTGGTTTGGTTCAAGTTTGGAGTAGATGTCATCTGGAGGGTTTTCTATTCCTAACCAAACATTGATCCTAGAAGGTGAGATAAGTATTTTCTAACCTCTAACAGTAGTAGTCATCTCTTCCTCTGCAGAAGTTCTATTGGGTTCATCAAGGATTTCAAGATTGCAATAAAAGTGAGTAACTACTTTTGTGCAAAAAGGAAGTCTAATAGATAGCCAAGGCATAAAAGGTTCAAGAAAGGGACTTAGATCATATTTCAATACCTCATGAAGTACTTTGAGGTCCACATAGTGAGTTTTGTAGACTTTTCTTCTTGAAAATTGTGTGAGGTACTTCTGAGAATCTTCCAACTTGTTGACATTGAACCCCTTTGGAGGTTTAGTGATCTCCTCTTCTGGCAATTATGACTTATTGGATGATTTTCCCTTCTCAAGTTGGTCAAGAATTCCAGCCATTGCTTTAGCCACATTTACATCATATTTGGGCTTCTTGGAGGGTATTGGTGTGAAAGAAGGAGTGGAGGAATCAGAAAGTGGAGGAGAAGGAGCCTTGGTACTTTTGCCCTTCCAGTAGAGGTGCTCTTCTTTGATTGAGCCCTTATGACCACTGGCTCTTTGATAACAACTCCTTTCTCCTTTGATTTTTGTTGAGGATTCGGTTAGACTTTGTCTTTTGATCTAGGAGTGAGTTTTCATCTCTTTCTGGGAGGAGAAGAAAGAGGGTCAGAGAGTTGTGGGGATCCAGAAAAATCTGTAGGAGTGAGGTTTTTGGTTCTAACCATTTTGATTCAGAGAAACTTGAGATCTCAGAAAAATAGAGTGAGAAGTCACAATATAGGGCAAGTAAAATCTGAACAAAATAGGAAGTTTTTGGAGTTAAAAATTGATGGGTTTTGACAGAAATCAAGTAAGGAAGAGATTGTGAAAACTTTTTGTGAGAGGACTGGGTGATTTACTCGAGGAGATTTTGTGAAAATGACCGAGTTTGTGACAAATAAAGACTTAGAACCCGACGTTACTTGAGGCCTTACTCGAGTAAATATCATAATTACTCGAGTCTCTACTCGAGTGATCATATAGAAAATTTCTAAAATAATTCATTTAAATTGCGTACCTGGCATGAATATATTGTAATTATCCATATATGTTCCCTCGATCATTTGATAACCGTTTAAGAACATATTTGAGTTGATTCTCATCGAGTTTGTGATATGGACCTGCAGTTACTCGAGGCCTTACTCGAGTAACCTTCAAGTTTACTCGAGGCTTCCCTCGGGTAACTTGTCTTTTCTACTTTTGACTGTTCATTTCTCACCAAATGAACCGTTTGATTTAAATTTTAGGTAACTTGATACGTTACTTCCAGTTTTGGAAGACCATTACTTGAGTACTTACTCGAGTAATGTGCTCTTTTACTTCAAGTTGTCCCTCGGGTAATGCTTCACTGTTAGACATTACTTGAAGTTGGCACTCCAGTAATGGTGTCCTCTAATAACCTCTATTTTTATTTCTCAGAACAGAGTTTCAATCTTCCTGCAAAACAAGTTTCTACATACTCCGATGCTTAAATTAGTAATCATCAAAATATTATCAAATATCTTTATCTAACATTATGAGAAACTGAAATAACTTACAATTCATTGGGATTTACCATTCCCAATTCTCTTCTAATGTATAGAAATTGATCTTTTGCAAGAGGTTTGGTGAAGATATCAGCTAGTTGAAGATGAGTAGGAATGAATATCACTTTCACATCTTTCTTTTGGACATGATCTCTGATGAAGTGATGTCTGACATCGATATGCTTCGTTCTAGAATGTTGAACTGGATTCTTTGCCAAGCTTATCGTACTGGTATTGTCACAATAGATTGGTATTTCTTTAAGATAGATACCAAGATCTTGTAGTTGTTGTTTTAACCATATCACTTGTGCACAACAACTTGAGACTGCAACATATTCGGCTTCCGTTGACGAAAGAGACACTGTATTTTGTTTCTTGCTAAACTATGATACAAGGGATCCTCCAAGAAATTTTCCTTAACCACTGGTGCTCTTTCTGTCTATCTTGTATCCTCCATGATCAGAATATGAATATGCAATTAGATATTCATTTCTTCCTTTGGGATACCACAGACCCAATTTTGGTGTGTCAGCAAGGTATCTAAAGATTCGTTTGACAGTTTCAGCATGTGATTCCTTTGGTGCTGATTGATATCTTGCACATATGCCAACACTGAATTAGATGTCCGGTCTGCTTGCCGTGAGATAGAGTAATGATCCAATCATTCCTCTATATTTTGTGATGTTGTAGTCTTTCCCTTTGACATCAGCATCAAGCAACGTAGTTGAGCTCATAGGTGTGTCCGTTCCATTTGCTTCATCCATTCCATACTTCTTCAAAAGCTGTTTCAAGTACTTTGTTTGAGAAATGAAGATTCCATTCTTTCTTTGTTTGATTTGCAAACCGAGAAAGAAATTTAATTCTCCCATCATTGACATCTCAAACTCTCCCTGCATTATCTCAGAAAATTCCTTACACAGAGATTCATTAGTAGCACCGAAAACAATATCATCAACATATATTTAAATAATTAAAATATCATCACATTTTCATTTTGTAAAAAGTGTTGTATCAACTTTTCCTCGTATAAAACCTTGATCAATAAGAAATTTAATGAGCCTTTCGTACCATGCTCTAGGAGCTTGTTTTAAACCATATAAAGCCTTTTTAAGTTTGAAAACATGGTCAGGTTTAGTTACATCTTCAAAACCTGGAGGTTGCTCTACGTAAACTTCTTCCATAATGTAACCATTTAGAAATGCACTCTTTACATCTATTTGATAGAGTTTGAATCCTTTGATGCATGCAAAAGCTAAGAGTACATGTATAGCTTCCAATCTAGCTACTGGAGCATACGTTTCCTCATAATCAATTCCTTCTTCCTGATTATAGCATTTGACCACCAATCTTGCCTTGTTTTTGACAATAATTGCGGATTCATAGAGTTTGTTCTTGAATACCCATTTAGTGCCAATGATCGGATGATCCTTGGGTCGGGGTCCAAATCCCAAACTGGATTTCTTTCAAATTGATTTAGTTCTTCTTGCATTGCTATAACCCAATCATTGTCTGATAGGGCTTCATCAATGTTAGAAGGTTCAATCTCAGAAATGAATGCAGAAAAACTTACCTTATTGAAAATTCTATTTCTAGTTTTGATCCCTTCATTCACATCTCCTATGACTTGATCTAAGGGATGACTTTTATTGTATTTCCAGGCTCTAGGTTGTCCTAGTGATTGCTCTTCTTCCTTGGTTTTATCAACTTCTGGAATAAGAGATTTAGAAATAGATTGACCATTTTCTTGATTTAAAACAACTTCCTGTTCTTCATCAATGGTTTTGTCAGAGGATTCAAATTCATCAAATACAATATGAATTGATTCTTCAACAACACATGTTTTTTTATTGAAAACTCTATATACTTTACTTCGATTAGAATACCCTAGGAAAATTCCTTCATCAGTTTTAGAATCAAATTTTCCTAAGTTATCTTTACCATTATTATGAATGAAACACTTACAACCGAAGATGTGTAGATAAGCAATGTTTGGATTCCTTCCTTTGTATAGCTCGTATGGTGTCTTTCCAAGTTTTGTTCTAATATAGGCTCTATTTGAAATATAGCATGCTGTACTCATAGCATCAGCCCAGAACACTTGAGAAGCGTTCTTTTCATTTAACATTGCTCTAGCCATTTCAGTGAGCACTCTATTCTTACGCTCCACGACTCCATTTTGTTGAGGTGTTCTTGGAGAAGAGAAATTGTGACCAATGCCATTAGTATCACAATATTCTTTAAAGGCTTGATTTTCAAATTCTCCACCATGATTGGTCCTAATACCTGCAATGGACATACCTTTCTCATTTTGTACTTTCTTGACAAAAACAATAAATTCTTCAAATGTTTCATCTTTTGACGATAGAAAAATAACCCATGTAAATCTGGAGAAATCATCAACAATGACCAACGGATATAAGTTGCCACTAAGACTCTTGACTCTTGCTGGGCCAACTAAATCCATATGCAATAATTGTAGTGGTCTATTTATTAAAATCTCATTTTTCAATTTGAAAGATGATTTAGTTTGTTTACCCTTTTGACATGCGTCACAAATCAAGTCATTTTGGAAATTTACTTTGGGTAATCCAAGAACTAAATCCTTTTTTAGTAGTTTGCCTAATTGATGCATATTGACATGAGCCAATCTCTTATGCAATAGCCAACTTTCATCGACATTACTCACAAAACAATTTTTAGATTCATTTCTACTAATATCTAGAGTATAACAATTACCTTCCCTTTTTGCTCTGAGCTTAGCCTTGATATTCTTCTTATCAAGTAGTAAATCATTCTTGTTGATAATTAGACATTCCTCTGAGTCAAATATTACCCAGTTGTTTTTGTTTGCACTTTGACTCACACTCAGCAAGTTATGGCACAATCCTTCGACATAGTATACGTCTTTGACTTGTATGCCTTTATAATTTTTTATTTCACCAATTTCTGCTATCCTTCCGGTTTGATTTCCTCCAAATTTTACCTTTCCACCTTCTTTAGGTTGCAATTTGGTAAAACTTTCGAAATCACCGGTCATATGTCTAGAGCATCCACTGTCTATGTACCACTTGTTATTTTTGGATGCTTTGAGACATATCTCTTCTTCTGTTTCTTCTTGAGCAACAAGACATATATTGGCTACTTCTTCTTCATCACTTTCTTCGTCAGAGGAACTATCACCCCATATAGCAGAAACGAAGGCCTTCTTTTTATAGAAGAATTTGCCTTTTCTCTTTGCTCTTTTGGTTCAGCTCTGGACATTCTAATTTGATATGTCCTGGTTTTCCACATTCGTAGCAGATGATATGATCTTTGCTGCTAGGTCCTCCTTTCTGAAAGTGTTCGAATCCTTGACCTTTCTTGTAAAACTTTCTGAATCATTTTATGATTAGGCCCATTTCATCATCGTCACACTCCTCATCCTCATCCTGATTTTCTTCTTTTGCTTTTAGTGCTAGGCCTCTCTTCTTCTTGTCACCGATGTCATCTAGTTCCCGTTTGAACTTTAGTTTACTTTCATATTCAGAAAGACTTCCAAATAGAGAAGCAACTGATCTCATTGATTCTCCTTTTGCTTCTTCTATCGCAGTGACTTTGGCCTCCCACTCTTTAGAAAGAATATTCAAAATCTTTCGTACTTGGGTATGTTGATCATAAACTTTCCCAAGTGATGCAAGTTGATTAACAAGATGAGTATATCTAAGTTCGAATTCAGATATAGATTCACCTGATTTCATTCAAAGTAGATCGAATTCAGTGACCAAGGTATTGATCCGATTCTCCTTTATTCCCGAAATTCCTTCATGAGCTATTTCCAGATCTTCCCACATTTCCTTTGCTGTTGGAAGTGTGCAAATTCTGAAGTATTCACTTTGACTCAAAGCACTTTGTAACATCAGAATTGCCTTGCTATTGAGAGTGATAAGTTTCTTGTCATTCTCATCATATTCTGCTGGCGTCTTGGGAATTTTCTGAGAATCTACAGTCTTTATAGGTTGATAGTTTCCACTCTCAATCACATCCCATAGCCCATATTCAGTAGCTATCACGAATACTCTGAACTTTGCTTTCCAGAAAGAAAAGTGTTCGCCACTGAAACCTGGAGGTCTAGTGATGGATGCTCTGTCGGGAAGAATTTCTTCACCCATGCTTGCCATTGGATCCTTCTTAGGTTGTTATACATTAACAAGAAGACCTACTCTCTGATACCAAATGTTAGAGCAAGCATTTCACCCAAGAGGGGGGGTGAATTGGGTGATACTAAATTTTTCGCTGCAAATATAAAAACTTGACGGTGAATATAATGCAGTAAAGAGTAAGGAGAAATATCACCGAAGTGTACACCGAGAGTTATACTGGTTTGGTCACAACCACTTTGACCTACGTCCAATCCTCAGAGTATCTCTAAGAGTTTCACTATAACTTCCAAGATTCAGTGGGTTCTTGGCACCTCAGTACAAGCAAGTTCCTTCGCCTGGACACTCACTCCCCCTTACAAGTTGTAATCCAATCCCAACTCAAGGTTCCACAACCTTAAGTTACCTCAATAACAAATATTGAGTTTGAATGAAATATCTCTCTTACAGAGTGAATAAGAATCACTGAAGTACAGAATTACAAGTATATGTAAAACAGAGTAGTGAACTTGATAATGCGTTCGTGTGTGTGTTCTTGTTGTTCTTCTCTGTTTGGATGTTCCTATATATATAGATGTGTTGGTAATGATTGTTGGAACATTTTTCTTCATGCCCGTTAGAGTGTGTGCAGCCACTGTTGACTTTTCCAGTATTTGAAAAATATCCGTTTGCGGTAGGTGGCGGTAGGTAGCGTTTGAACATTGCATTTAACTTTCATTATTTGGTAAGATCTCTTCATTGTTTATATGTGGATATGCTAAGAATACTAATACAATGAAGTGTTAATCACATAGGAAACAAATTAATGAACGTTGGAATGATTTCCAAATTTTTGAACTTCCATACTCGAGTAGTTACTCGAGTATTCATTAACTTTACTCGAGTACTTACTCGAGTATCATCAAGAGAATAATGATAGCAAGTTAATGAATGAACATCACATAACTCGAGTAGTGTATGAAGTAAACAAATTTACAAACCTTGGAAATACCTGTTTACTCGGGTACTTACTTGGGTATAGCACACTTTTCTTCATAGGTTACTCGAGTAACAACTCGAGTAAACTTTCAATTAAACTTCTGGTTACTTGATGCTTTACTCCAATAATGTTGGTAGGATTTCAGGGCCGAGAGCACTTCAAGTTTGCTTACCCTGTTACTCGAGTACTTACTCGAGTAAACATAAATTTTCTGCATAGCTTACTCAGGTAGATATTTCAAGTGCTGTTTAAATAACTCTGCAGATTACTCGATTACTGACTCGAGTAATTCAGTTAAAATATTTGATAAAGGATAGATGAATACCTGCATAATTGAGTAGTGCCTCGAGTGAAGTGTGATAAAAGTATTTCATGTTATTCGAGTATTACCTTCAGGTTTTTCTTACCACAGTGAGTTACTTGAGTAGTTTCTCGAGTAACATTGGTAGGATTGAAAATGCTAAGAGTAATATATTTCTTGAAGCAGGGGACTCGAGTACAGACTCGAGTATCGTTGGCAGGTCGAGAGCAACTGGAAGTCTTTTACCTGGTGCACTCGAGTAACGTTGGCAGGCCGAGAGCAACTGGAAGTGATTTACCTGATTACTAGAGTAGCCACTCGACTAATGTTGGCAGGCCGAGAGCAACTGGAAGTCTTATACCTTATTACTCAAGTACTTACTCGAGTAACGTTGGCAGGTTACTTGAAAGTTGCTCTGGTTACTTCAAGTTTCTGTATCATTACTCGAGTACTTACTCGAGTAACCCTTTAGAAATATTGTCAGTGATGAAGTTTCTCAGCTTTTTCTCTTGGCCTTTCTTCATTACTCCAGTGCTTACTTCAAGTGATGATTTGCTCTGTTATTACTTTATTCAAACTTATTTGTTTATCAAATCTTTTTCATACCATTCTTTGTTATCATCAAAACATGAGAGATCTAACACATACAAGCCATGAACCCAGAAGAAGGCGTTCTTTCAACTATAATTAAATGGTTGGAAGCTGTCACCATTAACAACTATTTCAATGGAAATGACAAGTACAGTAATGGAATTTACAAAACACCAAATTCTTATTGACAGCACCTACCAAAAACATTGTCAACAAAAAATTTAACATTACTCATTCCACCTACACCCAATGCATAGAAGTCATTAACCCAAAAGAAGGTGTTCATTCATGTGCACTTTAATTACATCACATGTCATCATTAACAACTGTCTCAATGGAAATGACAAATACAGTAATGGAATTTACAAAACTCTAGATTCTTACTGACAGCAACTACCAAATACATTGTCCAATGACAAGTGAACATTACGATTCCACCAGCACCTAATGTTTTCTTCTCATTCCCAAGGTATAGCCTATTGTTTTAACAAAAAACAGTACTTACATAAAGCACATCATATATGCCATAACCCTTCTAACCAAAATATCTGAAGGGATCCAAATCATTGTACATAAACCAAAAGATGACTTGCAAAATAGCTACTCCCAGATCTGCACACCCAAGCTTAAGTTCAGTTTTCTGGAGCCCCTCTCCGACAGAACCAAAAGGAACGACAGAAAACCCTTCTGCGACAGAACCGAAAGGAACGACAGATGAGTGATTCAGTTTTCTGGAACCCTTCTGCGACAGAATCGAAAGGAACGACAGGGAGTGATTCAGTTTTCTAGAGGTGAGTGTAAGTAAATGAGTTGAGGGGCATTTTGGTCTTTAGCCTTAAACTTCAGTAACCTAGATTGGTCCTTGATCACCTATCTGTCTTTTCCAAGTTATAACAGACTTTTGTGGGTTTTGACAATTAAAATGGTATTTATATGGGATTTTCCCTTTAGGAAATTTGTCATAACAAGGCGAGATTAAAATATATATATATATATATATATAATAACTGAAAGGAAAAATTGACAAAAAAAATACTATTAAATTAATGTATGTGTTGGCAAACAAAAAAAAACAGAGAGAGAGAGAGAGATTAACATACTAACAATTTTATTCCAAAATTATTATTGGGAAAATTTCAGTCAGCCCTATGTAGGAAATTAATTTCAGTTCACTATAAAAATTTTTGAAATTTCACTGCACCCCATGGTTAAAATACAATTAATTTTTGTTTGTGAAAAGAGAACGATATCCTTTTTAATTTTTTTTAGAAGAGCATTTATAAGGCAAATAAAGGCATTTATAAGAAAAATAAAAGGATTAACAAGAACCTAGGGAATTAAAAATATTTTAGTCATTTATAAAATAAATATGAAAATTCACAAGACAAATATGAGCATTTACAAGACAAATAGAGGGATTTAAAAGAACCTAGTGAATTAAAAATATTATGATCATTTACAAGACAAATATGAAAATTCAAAAGACAAAAAAGATAATTTACAATACAAATAAAGTAAGAGCATCATTATCTTTTTACTCATAAAAATTAATTTCATTTTGACTATAGAGGTGGAGTGAAGTTTCAAAAAGTTTTAGAGGTTGGCTGAAATTAATTTATTACAAAAGGAGTTGACTGAAATTTTTCCTTTATTATTTTTGAACTTCTTAGGGTTCCATTGAGGCATGTTAAAAATGTTGTATAAATAGAATCAACCAAGTATGAGAAAGATTATAACAAATACGACTATTTATAAGTTCTGAAAAATACTACAATTATTTCTTGAAATTTGTATAATATATTGTGAGAAAATATGTCAAGTTATATTAGGAAAAACATAAACACACACAAACACAAACTATTTAAAGGCGAATAAAAGGAGTTAGGAATTGTTACAAGGAAATAAAAAAAAAACAGGTTAGAAATTATTCTTTCGTACCGGTAGAGAGAAGGACAAGTGCGAAAATGACGAAGAACTTGCAGCTCTTCATGGATTCCATGTTTGAAGGATATGAGGTGAGGTGAGGCGAATAAAAGGAGTTAGGAATTGTTATAAGGAAATAAAAAAAAACAGGTTAGAAATTATTCTTTCGTACCGGTAGAGAGAAGGACAAGTGCGAAAATGACGAAGAACTTGCAGCTCTTCATGGATTCCATGTTTGAAGGATATGAGGTGAGGTGACATTACATTTTGAGGTTCCTTGTATAGGCGCTTGGACTTGATGATAATGCTTATCATTTAATTAATTTCTTTGATTTTCGTTCTAAAGTAACTGATTATATTACCTAATTAATTTATGTCATTATAAATGAATCCTGATATGTTATTTGCCATGTTGTTTCCAATATCGGGTTGGGTTTCTCTCATTGTTTCTTTTCTCATTTTTTTCTCATAATCTCATATCTACTGTTATATTAGAATAATATATGATTCAGATTTAATCTTTTATAAAATTATTTTTATAAACATAAATAAGTAAATTTAAACTCTTAAAATCTAATATATACCATTCATAATTGCAATTCATAAAAAATAAATAAATTTTAATTTATAAAATATTAAATCTAACCTATCTATTTCATGATCTAAGGGTGGAGATGAGATTATGAGAAGATAATGGGCCCGTTTGGTACACTGGAATTGATTTTGATGGAAATGGATATGGATATGGAAATGGGGTTTAAAAGTATGTTTGGTATGACATGGAAATGAAACCTCATGTTTATCTAAAAAGACCAAAATGCCCATATACTTATTTTTCCTAAAAATCACCCGCTTCCTTCCTCTACCATAACTTCCGACCACCCACCTAACCATACCTCAGGTAATCAAAACGAGGACCAAAAGCTCAGAAATTGAAACACAAATCTGCAAAACTTGAACACAAATCTGGGAAATACAAATCACAAAAGCCAAATCAAAGCAAAACTTGATCACAAATCTGCAAAATCCATGAACATATTATGATGAACAAAGTTGCAGATCTGGTTGGAGAATTTGATGAACAGCTGAAGACGAATACAATCTTGCCGTTGGTGATAGTGATGGAGCCGAAGAAATCAAAGATGAAGTCATCATGCACAATGGTCCTGCAAGACATTGATTCGCTTTCTTTGTCGACTCCGGCTCACCGTCAAACTCCACCACTGCTTTAAATCTGATGAGGGGTTCGTCGGAGATTGCCACTGTTGGTCACTGGAGGTTGACGTCACAGGTTGCCGAAGGTCGTCGTCGTCGGTTGGTGGAGGTTGTCATCAGGCGGTGGTAGTCAAAGCATTGTGGTGATAATTCAGAGAGGGCAACATGGGAAATGGTAAGATGGAATTACAAATCTTAGCTTTTCATATGAAACCCATTTTGGTGGAATTGAGGCATTTTGGCTTTCACATGGAATTGGTAAAATTTCCAATTCCATTATACCAAACAAGCAATCTGATGGAATTGAGGCTTAATTCTATTTCCACCACCCATAATTCCACTGTACCAAACGAACCCAATGAGAAAGAGGACAATGACAGTATCCTCTTCCTAGTTAAGGTGGTCAACTCATGAGTTTAAGTAAAATTGTAATAAGAATATAAATTAGTATCTCAATATGAATCGCAAACTGATAAGAGTTTATTTTTATTAATAAATAAATATTAAAAGTGTATAATTAAATAATTAAAATATAAAAAATGACAACAATTTGATTTAAATATATTCTAAATCCAAATGATTGAAAGTAAATATATCATCATTCATAATTTATTATTCCCAACAAAAAAAATTTATGTAAAATTTATATATAAAACCACTAAACATGATCAAATCAAAATATTTAGCTAGAGACTAATAACGGGTAGAAATAGGCTAGAGCTTAATAGCCCCTAGAACATAGTCTGGTTAGAACCTAGTAAGGTTTTGACTTGTTTAATAAAGTTTCTTTATCAAATAAAGGGTGCATATATAGTTGTAATTTATACAAAAGAAATATATATAATATAATATAATATAAATATATAAATCTAGGTTCTCTGAATTATTTACTCAAATAGCAAGAATAATTAATAAATTTCAAATTATTGTTGGTGAATATTCATGGCCTCTTAAGATTCAAACAACGTAATCATGACATTTATGAATTGTTGTATCTTATCCTTCCTCATCCATTCATCAGTTTAAGAAAATTTCAAGATTCAAAGAACCTAATCATGGCAAGAAAAGAACCTAATCAAAATTATTAAGCGAAGGAGCTCATATATATGTTTCGATTACATCATTTCCTTCCACTTTGGAAAATTTAAAACATAAATGTTAGAAAAGATGCATTGTAATATTTTTATTACTATTTATTTAATATAGTTGAAGGCTGATAAAGCGGCCCTTCTCAAATGTCTTGTGCATATATGAATAAAAGGGAATAAAAAAATGCTGCGTTCATTTTTTCTGCCTTTTTTTTTTGCTTTTATCAAATTCTTTATATTTATGATATTTTTATAACACTTATCAAGATATCATTTTAATTTCTTCGATTTTCTTCCAGAAGTAGTTGATTATATATACCCGATAAAATGTACGTTATTCACAATTAATTACATCGATATTCTTCCAAATAAAAGTAGTAGTTTATTATGCTTGTAACCTAATTGTTTTATACTCTAGACCATACATAAATTTCAAATATGAAGATTTGTGTGGATTCTAATAAATTCCTGAAACTTAACCTCAAGGGGCATATAGGTATTAAAAGTGTATAATTAAATAATTATAATAAAAAATGACAACAATTTGATTAATATATATTCTAAATCCAAATAATTAAATTTTTTTACCAGCACCAAATAATTGAAATTAAATTCATCAACAATCATAATATATTATATTTAATAAAGAACTTTCTATAAATTTTATATATGAAGCTATTAAGCATGGTAAAACAAAAAGGTTAGCACGAGTTCAATAGTGACTTAACAGGATTTGGTAATAAGGTAGAAACGTAGAATCAGTAAACTCGGTATGTGGACTCACAAGTCTAACAAGTTTAGCAAATTGTTAGAGCTATTCTTTCTAGCCAAAAATAAATAAGAGGAGAACGAAAATGACCAATTTCTTGCTGCTCGTTCTAGATTCCTTGTTAGAAGGATACGAATTGGGAAAGAAATGTGGTTATATTTCTATATTGTTGTTGATATTATCCTTTCTTCTTTTTTTTGGCCACCGGTTGATGTTATATAGGTTATGAATTTAATGATATTTATTATATATACCAAAATTCAAAGAACTCATTAATGACTTAGACATTGATTAAAAAAAATCACTTAGACTGTTTTTTAACCTGCTAATTGTGACTTTAACGGAAGGTATAAAATGTAATGACTTTTATGGAACATTTTAAATTGCTTTTGCTTTGAGTTTTGTTGGGTTGCTTCATTCAACGACTTTAATGGTTTGAAGCAAAACGGTTTTTGAGACGGGTTGGACTGATGTTGAGTCACCAATAAGTGTGAACTGGGAATTAAATTTCAGGCCGAAAAAACTTGGAATTAAATTGGGAAATGCTTTTTAAAAAATTGGACAGGCTTTGGCGCCTAATCAAAAAGGAAAATAAGAGAGAAACAATAGTCATGGATATGGCAAAATCTCCCATTACATACTCAAAAGAAGAAAAGATACAGAGAAATGGAGAAGTTGGTGACTAATGATATATATAGAGTAAAGGTGTAAAAATATCAATAAACTTTTATCTAAAATACACCGAACACGTAGGTGCAAAACTACCATTACTACAGGATTGTAAATATATGATGCTTAATACTTGATAGTTAAAGGAAAGTACTGCCAATTATGATGAGATGTAGTTCGCGCAAACTAATATATAATACAAACCATCTAGTATGTTTTACAAATGTTTGATGGTTATAAATAGAGTAACCGTTATAAATAGAATAAATAACGGTTATTAACTATAAATGTTATTTTTGTGTTTTCGCGGATTCCAACTTTCAATACATGACAGTGCACATATTTAACAGTTGTTTTAGCTTTATACATTCTTGCGTGATCTCTATTTCAATATATATGATGCTTATTCGCTATAACCATTATTTATTATACATTATATATGCCAGAATCTATAGTAGTTAAGCACCTTTTCATTATTGGCCAATACACAGAATTACTAAACTCAAAAGATGATAATAAAAACTAAACTCAAGAATTACTATATATGTATATCAAATAGTTGGATGTATATATATGGGTTAAGGTGCAAATCTACCAATGAAGTATTGTCCGAGAGCATCCACCACAAATATCTTTTAAAAGGGGCAAAAATATCAATGAAGTTTTAAAAAGGGGCATCCACCACAATTTCCGTTAAATCCGTACTAACGGCGTTAAATCATAAGAGAAGAAAACTCCTAACAGCGTTAGTACGGATTTAACGAAAATTGTGGTGGATGCCCTTTTTTAAAACTTCATTGGTATTTTTTCCCCTTTTAAAGGATATTTGTGGTGGACGCTCCTCGGACAATACTTCATTGGTAGATTTGCACCTTAACCCTATTTATATATATATAAAGAGTATGGAGGGTAATAAATAAAAATGGAATAACCACGCTTCCTATAGGAAACGAAGGCAGGCTATGCTGATGTAATCTGAAGGAGGAAGGTTGAGATCCATGGGAGGATTCTCTGTAAATGGTTCCTGTATGAAAGAGGACAGGATTCCTTTCATAACCCGGATTACATTCGGTCAAAAATTATTCTATTTTTGTTTATTAAACTTTGAGTAAATATTTTGATTTTTGTAAGTATGTCCGTGTCTCTTAATTTCTTTAATTTAAATTCCGCAAAATTTACATGCTGCCCAGGTATGCCCCACTTATGGTATTAGAGCCATGTTTCTAATGATAAAATGGAAACTTAGATCCCTAATTATCTCATACTTGCTTTTATCACTCTCTTATCTGCTTTGATATTTAAATTTTCAATAAATTGTAATTTTGTAATTTATTGTTAAGATAGTTCATATTGAATATAAATTTTGAAGTCAGAATTATAATGAATATAATAAAGAAATTAGAACCCCGAATATATGAAATTGAATGTAAAAACTTACCTGAAAGTTCATATATCCCTTTAATAGGAAATCAAGAAGAAACTTGTATGTTTACTCCTTTTATGGCTGGAGGCCAAGGAGATAATACATGGAATTTAATAAATTGGAATAATATGTATACAATAAAACAATTAGGTACATATATAAATCCGAATATATATGATTTAATGGAAATTTATAATTTAGAAGAAATATTAGAAATGGTTCCTAAAGATGTAAAAGAAAAAGAAATTATAGAAAAACCTAAGAATATAAAAAATAGATTAGAATTCTTAAGCCAATCTTCAGAAGAAAAGATGTATAATATAATGAAAAAAGTAGAGCATAATAATGAAGAGTTAAAATAAATAAAAATCAATGTAAAAAGTATAATGAATTCATTAGGTGTAAGTGAATCTAATATGATAATAGAAAGAATGGAACCTGATTTCGAATTAAAACCTATAGTTAATAAGCATAGAAAATTAAATATGATGAAGGCTCTAGAAGAAGTGGATAAGATAGAAATAGATAAAGAAAAAATACATATACAAAATATGGATGAAAATGTAAGACAAACAAGAATAATAGTTGAACAATTAATAAAACGACTACAAGTATTAAATAGTAATTTATGATTAATAAATGATAAAATAAGTAAGACAGAAATAGAACAAACACAACAAATAATTGAGAAACCAAAAATAAAATTAGAAAGAAATGAAGAATTAGAAGAAGGAAGTAAAATAGCAAAAATAATATATTCAGAAGATATAATGGATATTTTAAAAATATATAAACCAAAAATGAATATGATAAATGCTATGGGTAATGACGAAGATGAAATAGAAAAGTTAATGGGATTAGAAGAACAAGAATTAGAAAAAATTCAAAAAGAATTTAAAAATGCTACTATAATAACAGGAGATTTCGAAAATAATATAGAATTAAATACTGGAGTTGTAATACAAGAAAAAGGATATAATAGCACAAAGATGGAAACATATTCTGAAAAATTAAGAACTGAAGAGGATTATAAGAGAACTAGAGAACAAAGAGAAGCAGGATTAAGTGAAGAAGAATTAAAACATATAAAAAATATAAGAGAAGAAAATATGGGTTTTGAAATGAAATTTAATACACCTGATCAACCAGGATTTACACCTAGTAAAGTAGGATTTATACCACCACCTATAGAACAATATGAAACAAGAAGTATACCTATGTCAAGAATATGGTTAGATTTAAATTGTACATTAGAATCTGAAAAAACAATAGAAGAATGGTCCAAAGCACAAATAATAGCACTATTAGGAAGAAATTTAGATTTTCAATCAACAAATTTATTTATAGAATCAAGCTTTTTAGGAAATGTATTAAATTGGTGGAAAAGTTTAGATGAAACCTGGAGAGAACAAGTAAGACATATAAATAAAAAAGAATATAATAGTAAAAAAGAATATTATGTAAAATTAGTAAAAATATATGAATATATGCTAAGAACTGAATTTGTAGGAAGAAGTCATGCAATAGAAGAACAGACAACAAGTAATGAAGCTATAAGACATTTATATCAGATAGAAATATGTTCTTTAGAACTAAAATATCTAAACCAATATATATGTGAATTTCAAAGTATTATTATGAAATAAAAGAAAGTCCAAATGACAAAAGAATAAAATATTTAGATATGTTTTATAGAAAATTACCAAGATTATTAGGAGATGTAATAATAGATGATTATTATAAGACATATAAAGATAATCCAGATATAATACCTTATGTAGATTCATTAGGAAGAAGGATAGATTATTTAAGAAATTATTTATCAGAAAAATGTAAACAAGCCTAGAAAAATATGAAATATTATAAACAAAACAAATTAATATTAAGATGTGCAGAATTTGAAAAACCTCATAGATGGGGATGCAAAGATAATGAAAACAGGATAAAAAGAAAGTATAAGAAAAATAAATATAATAAGTACATAAAACTAATTAGAAGATAAAATAAATATAGATATAAATTTAAGAAATATCCAAAAGAAAAATTTTATAGAAAATATAAACCAAGGAAATATTTTAATAAGACTAATTAGAAGATAAAATAAATATAGATATAAATTTAAGAAATATCCAAAAGAAAAATTTTATAGAAAATATAAACCAAGGAAATATTTTAAGAAAGGAAGGAAAATTGATTATAGTAAAAACCCAAGAAAATGTAGATGCTATAATTGTGGTAAAATAGGACATATATCAACAAAATGTAAAGAACCAAGAGATAAGAAAACAATGAAAATTTTAGAGCAAGCTCAAGAATATGAATTAGAACCATTAGAATTTGATGAAGAAATATATAGTGACATAGAAAATCCAGAAATAGAAATATATAAGATAAAAATATTAAGTGATTCGGAATTGAGTGAAACCGAAGAAGAATTATTAGAATCAGATATAGAATATCTAGAAGATGAGGAAGAAGATTAATTAAAATTATACATGATGAAAGGAAAAGAAGTAGAAGAAATAACAGAAGATAAGGAATATGAAGATTATAAAGAATACAGAAATGTATCAGAAGGAATTGTAGAAAAAAGAATGACTTTTAATGAAAAACAATATGCTAAAATAAAAGGTATGACATTAAATCTAAAACCTGATCAATTAACAAATGAAAACTTTATGGGAAAGGTTAGTAAAATACTAAAATCTAAGAAAAATGTAAAATGTCAGTGTGTAATATTAGAAAAGAAACATCCTATAGAATCATCATTAACAGAAGGAATATTAAGAATACCATTAATAAGTAAAGGATTAATAGAAAATGAAATATCTAAATTACCATTTAAGGAGGAAGTAACTGAGATATGTATTGCAGGAATACAATTATTAGTAAAAACTTATTTTAGAGAAGGAATAGATTCACCTATAGAATTATTAATTACTGATGGAAGAATTATAAGTAGTGTAGACTGTAGAGGATTAGTGTATTAGGAATATTAGCACGAAATCTAATATATCAGAAATTGAAATTTAGCTTAAATACAAACTTTGCAATATCTAGAAATGGTGAACATATAGATCAATCTATAATGATATACCATAAGCTAAAGGGAGTACAATTATTACAAGGAGCAAAAACTATAAGTATAACAGTTATGATAGGATTAGTATTCACAAATGAACATAAAATATTCAATAAATCAGTAGGAAGAATAAGTATAGAAAAACAATTCATGCCAATATTAAAAGAAATAAAAGTGAATCCTATAAATATTACAGTACCAAAACTATTAGAAATTGAATTAGATAAAACTATAAGTATTAATGATAATAAAGGAAAAAGATTGATAGCTAATAATAATCTAGAAAATAGATCACTAAGAATTCATACTTTATCTGAACCATTACAAATAAATATTAACCCAAGAAGAAGTATAGATATAAGAAGTAGTAATAGTAATAAATTAGCAGAGATACCTTTAATAGATACTCCTATAAACACAAACTTAGTAGAAATAAACCAAAAGATAGAAAACTTAGATATAACTCAAGAGCAAGAAGGAAATAAAATTATTATGGAAATAAAGAGAAGTGGAATATGGCAAGAAATAATAACTTTAATAGATGAAACTAAAGATAAGAGTAATATAGAAATAGGATATAGAGAAAATGATTATAAAGAAACTAATGAAGGAATAAAAACGAATATAATTGTAAGATTCAATAAAAGAGATATGATACAGTTAACATTATGGGTTGAGGAAAACACAAATAAAACATATAAGATAATTTTAGGAAAAGACTTTTTAGAAAAAGTAAAACCTTATAGAAATAAAAAAGATAGGATAATATTTAACATAAATCATCAAACAATTGTAATACCAAAGTTAAAATGATGTTAAACATATATAAGACAGTTAGAGTAATTAAAATAATATTAGCAGAAAAAGATTATTATTATTATACGGATGAAGAAAGAATAATAATTCTAAGAGCCGATAGAGGAATGATGAATTATATAGTACATAATATAAAAAAAGAAAATCAAAGGGAAAAAAGAATGTTAAGAAGAGTATATTTTGAAGAACCACAAAATTTTGTACAAGAATATAATGAAGCAGTAAATAATATGATGAATAGAAGTGAAACCAAAAAAGTGTTTAAAGAAAAACTTGAATTGTTATCTAGAGTTTAGTTGTATGGATAGAATAACATTATATGATGAGACAAATTGGTATTATTATAATAGGGATATAAAGATCAGAATACCTAAGATAGAAATAGGATTTATGAGAGGATTAATTTATAAACTAAAGGAAGCAGACAAAGATGAAAAAGAAGCTTTAAGACAATTAATAGAAGAAAATCAATATGATGCATTTAGATATTTAAGGATGATTAATCTAAATTTAGAAAGAAATAAACAAAGAGAAGAAATAAGAAAAGAAATTAAGAAACAACTAGAACTACTTTCAAGAGTTTGATATGGATATGTTAAATACAGATATACAAAATAGAGATAAATTAATTATAGATGGAGAAGATTGGAGATATAAAAGAAAAGAATATGTTAGTATTATCCCAAAAAATAATAAAAGTTTTATAAGATTAATATTAAGAAAAATAAGAACTCATATATGGGAAAATCAAAGATTAGAATATATTTATTTCCAACATCCATTAATATATGAAGAAGAATAATGCAACTTATAAGGGTAAAGAAGCAATCATTGCTAGTCTAGAACCATCTATAAAAGAGTCTTTTACCCTTGGTGAGTAATCCACTCACACAACCCAAAATTTAATCGAGTTATTAGGACTTGAATTTAATATGCCTTTAACTCAAACACCTGTAAGCCAAAAAGAAGCCTTGTCTTTTTCCCAAATAATGACCCTTCAAGAAAAAGAGATAGAAAAGCCAAAAAAGAATAGTCATGTACCAGAATCCAATAATGTTTTTGATATTCCCAAACAATATAATTTCTGTAAGATAATTGTCAAAAAATTGAACCAGCTATCTTTGTCTCATACTCTCATAAGACCATCAAATATGTCTCTCATTATGCTTTCAATAAAGTCATTATATATCCAGGAACTCCTCCAAGTATTGTAAGTACTCTATATCAATATGGTTTAATTCAGAGTATTTATCCATCATAATCCATGAAAGAAATCTCTGAGTTACCACAAATTATTACCGCATTTGTAGAAGATTATTTCAGGATTGTAACCAAGAATCAAGTCTTTATAAGGTGTTACTCAACTGTAGCCAAAATTGCACCAGATAAGTTCTATATGCCCATAAATTTAATCAAACTGGGAACTACAAAGAAGCCTTTAGAATATGAGCCAAAGATTAAAGAAGAAAATGAAGATGTTGAAGACTTTCAGTTTAGAGTTTCGAATATAAGAGCTCAAGATTATCATATAATTTTCCAATAAATGAATCATATAAAGCTTGCTGGAAAAGAAGAACAACCATGTGTCTTCCGGTCCAGTGATAGAACATGTATATATTCACTTGGAAAACAACTCCATAATGATAAGCAATTTAATCTGTGGTATGACAAGATCAAGAAGAATAAAATGGAAAATACTGAAGAAACGAAGAAGAAGATTTGTCAAATAATAGCAGATTATCCTAATCATGAATGTAAGCATTGTAAAGAGATCAGAAGAAGTGACAGAAGTCCAAATATTTCTCTAGATCCAAGCCTACTATAAGCCCATCGGCACAAAAGAACAATAATAGTAACTGTGCACAAACAAACAAGCAAAAAAAATGTGGAAAGCAGAAAGCAAAAGATTCCTGACAGGAAGTTGGATGCTGAGTCAGAAAGTTGTATAATGTAAATGTCTGTATCATGAGTCATGTAAAGGTTACCCCAGTTAAGGTAATCATGAGTTAGTATAACTCAAGTCTTGTAACTAGAGATGATCTTTTCAGCTCTATATAAGCATCATGTAAGTCCCTTTGCTGGACACCCCAACTTGAATGCAGAATAATTTCTCTTCATATTCTCTTCATACTCTCTCTCAAGTGTCTGATCTTTACGAGCAGTTCTCAGCTGTGATCATCTGCAACATTGCCTTTAATCAATTATTATTGAAGACAAACAAGGTATGAGTGGTTAAACTCTTTTTGGGGATCTAGGGGAAATTTTATCTGGGATCCATGGGATGACTCGATAAGTCAAGATATTGGGCAAAATGTAAAAAAAAATAGTCTGGAGAGTAATAAATAGAAATGGAATAACTACTCCTCCTGTAGGAAACGAAGGCAGGCTGTGCTGATGTAATCTGAAGGAGGAAGGTTGAGATCTATGGGAGGATTCTCTGTAAATGATTCCTGTATGAAAGAGGACAGGATTCCTTCCATAACCCAAATTACATTTGGTCAAAAATTATTCTATTTTTGTTTATTAAACTCTGAGTAAATATTTTGATTTTTGTAAGTATGTCTGTGTCTCTTAATCTCTTAATGTGTGTGTGTATATATATATGTATATGTATCATTACTCAAAATAACTATATATAAATGCCATAACTATGCATATAGTGAACCGTATGCAAAAAAAATTATAGCCACGGAATTCCGTCACTAATCTAGTGTTTTCTTAGTACGATATTTTATGAGAAGTCGGTTATCAAAAGTAGGGCCCACCTTTTTTATTTATGTTTATACTAGATCTCTTGTCACTTTAAGAATGGGAAAAAGGAAGGAGTAGTACAACGGTGAGTACAGAGACAAGGCACAAGTGTCACTGGAGATGCACCGTTTAGAGCCGAGAAATCGGAAGAAGCCTGTCGGGCTGGCCCTTTTTAGGCCTAATTAAATTGAGGGCCGAGCTTGTAATTTAGGGTTTGAAAATGGAGTCGAGCCTAAAAAGGCCAGCTCTTTAGGGCTGTAGGCTTATACGGGCCAACCTATTTAAGCCCGTTGACAATTATTTTAAAATAAAAAAAAATATCATTGATGATGTTGATAGTGATGATGGTCATCATGGAGAAGAAAATAATAATGTTATTTATATTGTTTAGTGTATAGTTCATGGTTTATGATTTTATCTAGTTATTTATTTAAGTGTGGACATTAGTTTTTGGATTTAGTGTTTGTGTTTTGTTAAAAATGGATAATGTTTGATGTTTTAACTTAGTTTTGATAATATTTATGTATAAAATTAGGTATTTTAGTATCCAAATATATTAGAAGTGAAAAAATGGCAAACGGGCTTAAAGCTTAATGGCCGGCTCACAGCCCTTAATTAGATGGATCAGGCCTAAAAAATATGCACCTTTTTTGGGACTCTGACTTAAACGGGCCATCCAATTTACTCCCGAGCCCGTGATGGGCTAGCCCATTTTCCCAGATCCAACATCATCCATTGGAACCTTTCCCAAATTGCTCAACACATTTTGGTTGGCAGTTGTTATAGCTGTTAGGGCAACCTTGGTGTCCATATTGAAATTCACAGAAGTTGCCTGGAGGAACCCCAGGTTGTGCCCTTGTTACCTCTACTACTGAATTAATTAGGTCAATAATCAGTAATAAAAGAAAGGTGAGATATATGCAAAAAAAAAAAAAGACAGAGGGGTTTAAAATATAAAATTTAACTAAATCTTAATAAAACAAACACATCCATGAATTTTAAATAATTATAATAAAATATCATAATCATTTAAAAATTAAATTTATAAGAAATTAACAACATTTAATTATGAAACACTTTTGGTTAAATTCTCAAAATAGAATTATTTTATGTTCTTTATTCTAACACGAATTCAAGAGTAAATTAAAGGTAAAATAGATTAAAAAATAATGTCATGTTGAAATTCTTAAATAATAATTACTTTGAAAGAACCAACAAACTTTTGAAGGAAAATTAGGGAGCAATTGTCACACCCTTATCTTATTTTCACCTATTTCAGAGTATTTACAGAAAATGATACGCAGTTCAGTAGGCAACACAGGAATAGCATAAATATATTGATATTATGTGCACGATTACTAAAATTCCCCATAGGGGTTCATACTTGATAATTAAAATAAATATAGCCTCGCAATGCTACGTAGGTGCCTATACCCGTTCTAATGAAACGGAGACATCTTTCAGTCTTTGTTCCACCACGACATTCCCCGTATATGATTTTCTTCTTTGATCTCAACATAGCTTCTGTCTTCACCTGTCTAAATTGTTGGTAGGGGAGGGTGAGATTCAGGGGAATCTTAGTAGGAAAGTAATACCAATACGCATGTAAGATAAGTGCTTAAGGCATGACATATTACATAACTCATGCTTACACAATGACATATCTGCGTGCTCCATGTTTCAAACAACATACGTATGGCTATAGCATAAACAGGGACAGAGCTTCAATTATTCATATATGTTTCACATAATCAAGCAAAGCAATAACATGCATCAATACACTAGCACAAATATCAAATACATGCAGAAGAAGTAAGTTCGATACCTTAATCACCCTTCCTTGATCCTCGACTAAAGTGCCTAGAATTTGCGTACCAATCCCTTGGGATCTCTACTTGGTCCTAAGACGTCAAATGTACAGTTTAGACACTTACATAGTGTTTCTAGTGGTTATATTACTCTATGGTGAAAATTTACCAAAATGCCCCCAGGACCCCGGCCCCACCTAACACGGCCAGTGGCATGTTTTTCCAAAATTTTGACTAGAGCTATTCTGACATATTTTCGCCCAAGGAATCCATTTTCAAGATTGAAAATACTAAATTTAGTTTCAAATTATGAAAATACCCTTGACAAACCATATTTACGGTTTTAGTGGCAATTTTGTAATTATGCTTTTTCGGCCTTTTCCGAAAAATTGACCAACTGTAACCTCACCTATTTTTGCCCACTGAATCCAATGGACACATTTATTTCATGAAAATCTAGCTCATACTCCTCAAAACAATGCTGGCAAAAATATTGGTAAGAAAATGGAAAAATTGCCCTTTTGTGTTTTAGCTTCCAAAATTTGTACTTTTCCACTTCTAATCCTTTATTAACTCATTTAAACTCTTCTTAACCATAATTCAAAGAAATTTGGGCAGCATAACCCCTTAGATTTAGGGCTTTTCCAATTTTACAACTCAACCAAAAATTATCAAACTAACAACAACTTCAATATCAACTACATACAAGTATAGATTTGAGTTTGGTGAAGTTACCTATTGAGCTTCTTGGATCCTCTCACTCTAGGCGCCTCCTCCCTCTCTCCTTGATCTCAAAGTGTGTCTTCACAACCATAAATTTCATGAAGAGAAAGGTTTAGGGAAGGTTTTTCATGGAAAAATTACAAAGAAATGCTTAAGGAATCACCTCTTCAAGCTCTCTCTCTCTCTCTCTTCTCTCTCTTGTTGCTGGCCGAAATGTGCATGAAGAGGGAGGGAAGTGTTTTAATCAATTGCCTCTTATTTCCTCTTAGCCCTTGATTCTCAAGATGGAGTCTTGTGATGACACTTGTCAAGACCCATGCTTCCATCATAATTACTCCATTTGGCTTCCCATAACATTGAACTAGCTTTTTCTCCTCCCTTGGTTGGCTAAAAACGTGCTCCCTCTCTTGCTCCAACCAAACCAAGTGTTCTTTTCTCCAACTAAATCCAATCTTGCACTCAACTAGGCACTCAATTAGTGAATTGAGTTTACTTCATGTCATTCCCATCACGCACTCAACCATGCCTTCATGTAGTGTATACTCAACCTTGCATACATGTGGTGTACCATTGTTATCATGACTATGTTCTTGTAGCAATTAGACATGTGCTCTTGGAAATCAATTATAAGTTAATCCCTTACCATCCCTTATCATGATCACTATGTCCATGTAGCATATTTTAATGCAATTGGACATGTGCACATCCAAATCAATTATAATTTAATCCCCTCCTCATATGATCATGGCACTTGGCATCTTTAATTCCATTAATCAATATCTAACACATTTTATTTTCAATTTTTGGAATAATGCCAATTCTGGTAGATTTTCTGCCCTAACTTTGAAAAATTATAACTAATTTTGTAGACATAATTTTGGAGTGATTCCAAAGGCTATGGAACCCTTATTGAGTTTAGTTTCAAGAAAAAATATGGAATTGATCCATATGGAAGCATATCAATACCAAATTTCATGTCTTTGACCGCTGCTTCAGAGACTTTCCAGATTTTCTGGACTAACTTCAAAAATTTATAACTCTTTGTACATAGCTTTAATTGATTCATATAACGTATCAAATTAAAGCTTAGGATATCTACTTTCACCCTGTAAAATTTTATAATTTTTGTTCATCATGTGGTCTTCCAAAACCACATGAAAAACTCACTCCTCACAGGAGATTTCACTGAAAATATTATTCAACTTTCAATTTTCAATATTTAATTCCTTTAGCCTTAAATATTCACCATTTTATTGAATATATAAAATAATCACAATATATGCTTGGTGAATAAATTTGAGGTGTTACAGTTTTCCCCCACTTAAATAAATTTCATCCCCGAAATCTGCTACACGTTTATAACCATAAATTCCGGGATAACACTTTTGCGTATGTCACATTGACATCATTACCGTTGATCAAAATCTGCTGATACAGACTAAGATCCCTAAAATTCCTTGATTGGCTTTTTACTCACCAATCATCATATCATCTATATTATTTTCCCGGCTCAATGCATCAGCGACAACATTAGCATGCCCGGGATAACATTTATGTTCCAGGTCTTAATCTTTCAACAACTCTGTCCACTTTACCAGGGTCCACCAGGATCCCTTGCTATGAAACTACGTGGCCCAGAAATCTTACCTCTGAAAGCCATACTCACGTTTACTCGATTTGGCATAGAGTTGTTTTTCCCCTTGCTATGTTCAATTCTATTCGTAATTGTTACTCACGCGTCATTTTACTCTATGAGTTCACCAACAGATCATCAACCGACCAAATTTTGAGGATTACCGCGAAGCCATGTAGCCATACAACAGTAGACAATCAAGTCCACTAGTGATTCATCTCCCTCAGCCTTCATTATGCCATTCATACATACATCGATTGTAGCAACCCTTACACCTGTGGGTGTAGGCACATCCTATTCGTATGAGAATCTACGCATTCTTACTAATTCTACTACCCTTTCTAGGGTAGCCTATTCATATCCTCCAAAAAAAATTCTAGAGAACTCCTCAGCTTACCAGGCTGTCAAAACATGATTCTCTACTATCCTTTATTCATACCTTTCAACACATAATCTGCCATCCACTAATCGACTCTTAGTAAAGCCTCAGGTTAGTAGGATATCAGGTAGATTAATTCTTTTTTTCATTAGGATACTTTGCCCTTATTGTATAGGAAAACCAAAAGTCACTCATACATTTTATTCTCTATCTCGATCTTGAAACCCTATCTCGTGGCTACCTTTGTTCTATCAAGAACTATTCTTATTCACATTCTGCCTACATATTGCGCTACAACCCACATATATAACCTATCACACATTTTACATCGCACAAATCGCATATCACACAAAGATTACATACTACATAGATTTTACCCCATAAAGATCATATAAGTTTCCACATAGCAAACAATACAGGTCACTATATAGGTCAACACACCGTAAACCACACAGTTCACCACATAGGTTAATACATAGGTCACTACACAGGTTGTTAGATCTTATGTTTGATGATATCAAAGAATGGTATGAAAAAGATTTGATTAATAAATAAGTTTGAACAAAGTAATAACATGGAAAAGCATCACTTGAAGTAAGCATTGGAGTAATGAAGAAAGGCCAAGAGAAAAAGCTGAGAAACTTGATCAGAAGCAACTTTTCTAAGGCATTACTCGAGTAAAGAGACAGAAACTTGAAGTAACCAGAGACACCTTCAAGTAACCTGCCAAGGATACTCGAGTAATAAGATAAAAGTTTTCAAGTTGCTCTCGGCCTACCAACGTTACTCAAGTAGCTACTCGAGTAACCAGGTAATTCACTTGGAGTTACTCTCGGCCTGCCAACGTTACTCGAGTAGCTACTCGAGTAACCATTAAAAAACTTCCAGTTGCTCTCAGCCTGTCAATGATACTCGAGTATGTACTCGAGTCCCCTATTTCAAGAAATATGTTGCTCTCAGCATTTTCAACCCTGCCAACGTTACTCGAGGAGCTACTCGAGTAACTCACTGTGGTAAGCAAAAACCTGAAGGTAGTACTCGAATAACTTGATCTGGTTTTTATCATACTTCACTCGAGGCACTACTCAAGTATGCAGGTATTCAATGACTTATTGATTGTAAAATTGATTCTACTTCAGGGTTTAAAGGCTTAGGATTACTTCTTCCTCATTATATTTCATAAAACTATGCAATTGATTCACTTATGCTAATTGTGTTAGTTCAAATGCTAGTCAAAGATTCTAAGATCATCAATCAAGCTCTCTCAAGTCAAGATTGATTTTTAATCTTCATTAACAATATTCAATCTCTTGTCTAACATTAATGAAAATCATCTTTCCCAAAGCAATTCTTCATTAGACTATGCTAGGTTGTTAGATATATCTCTATTCTAACAATAAACCATCCATTTAATCCTTAAACTTTAAGTTTAGCATATTTTTCTCAAGTTCTACAACCAAAATATCTCTCTCAAGCATCATTCAATTGAACCAAACTAATCATGTGGTGATCAAGCACAAGATAGTAATTAAGCATGGAGAAAAATCAGCATATATTCTCAACAACTAGCAAAAGCAAGAAAATATAGTAGTTTTAATCCATACAATGATTAGAAGTAATCCTAAATGAGAGTTTTAGCCACTCATAGTCAATACAAACCAACAACTCAACATAAAACTCATAACCATATCAGCAAATGGGAAGAGAAGAGGGAGAAAACCAAAAAAAGAGAAGAAAATCTTGAATTTCTCCAAGAATCTCCTCCAAGAAGCACCAAAATCCTCCTCAAGCTCTCCAAGAAGCCTCCTTGTGGTTCTTGAGCTCTTCCTTGTGCAGATTACCTTCAATTCGGCGACCCCATTAGGTTAAAAAGCCAGCTGAAGCATCAGTTTTTTCAAAACGCACAGTTGCAGTATCACGACTTTGCTTTCGCTTCGCTATAGCGAACCCACAGCGTACGCGGTCAAAAGGGCCTATTTTTGATGTGTTTTCGCTTTCGCTTCGCTATAGCGAACCCACAGCGTACACGGTCAGAAGGGCCTGTTTTTTATGTGTTTTCGCTTTTGCTTCGCTGTGGCGTAGCAAAAGCAACCGGGGACACCTTCAAGCTACTTTGATCTTCCTTTTTTGCTTTTGTTCTTCTTTTCTTCACCTCCAAGGATCCATGTCATTTCTTGTTATCATCCTCCTACAAAGAGAAGGATTTTATGAGCTTTTCAATTCTTCAATTTAATCTAAAACCCTATACATTTAGCTCAAAATTTGCACTTTTTCAAGTATTTTCAACATATCACATTTTTCTTCATATGTATAAAACTTATGCACAATTTTAGTTTAAAACCACAAATATATGAGAAAAATGTGATGAAATACAAGAATTTCCAGAGAATAACACTTATTTGAAGTGGATTACTCGAGTATGTACTCGAGTATGTAGAGTTATTTTGAAGTAAAACCTCAAGTCATTACCTGAGTAAGCTATGAAAAAATATTATGTTTACTCGAGTATGTACTCGAGTAACAAGGTAATCAAACTCGAAGTGCTCTCGGCCTTGAAATCCTGCCAACATTACTGGAGTAAAGCATCGAGTAACCTTAAGTCTATTTGAAGGTTTACTCGAGTTGGTACCCGAGTAACCTATAAAGAAAAGATTGCAATACTCGAGTAGGTACCCGAGTAAACAAGTATTTCCAAAGGTTTGAAATTTTGTTTATCCCATGCACTACCCGAGTAATATTATGTTTGCTTATTAACTTGCAGTTTATCAAAGTTTTCCCGATGATACTTGAGTATGTACTCAAGTAAACTTTAATGAATACTCGAGTAGCTACTCAAGTATGCAAGTCTAGAAATTTAGAAATCATTCTAACGTTCATTGATTTGTTTCCTATATGAATAACCTTTTATTGTATTAGTATTCTTAGCATATCCACAGATAAACAATGAAGAGATCTTACCAAATAAGGAAAGTCAAATGCAACGTTCAAATGTCACCTACCACAAACGGATATTTTTCAAATGCTGGAAAAGTTAACAGTGGCTGCGCACTCTCTAACGGACGAGAAGAAAATGTTCCAACGGTCATCACCAACATATCTATATATATGGGAACATCCAAACAGAAGAACAACAACAAGAACACACAAAAACATATCATCAAGTTCATTACTATGTTTTACATTATACTTGTAATTCTATACTTCAGTGATTCTCATTTACTCTGAGAGAGAGATATTTCATTCAAACTCAATATTTGTTATTGAGATAACTTAAGGTTGTGGAACCTTGAGTTGGGATTGAATTACAACTTGTAAGGGGGAGCAAGTGTCTAGGCGAAGGAACTTGCTTGTACTGAGGTACCAAGAACCCACTAAATCTTGGAAGTTATAGTGAAACTCTCAGAGAAGCTCTGAGGACTGGACGTAGGTCAAAGTGGTTGTGGCTAAACCAGTATAACTCCCGGTGTACACTTCGGTGATATTTCTCCTTACTCTTTACTGTTTTAATTTCACCGTCAAGTTTTATATTTGCAACGAATTTTTAGTATCACCCAATTCACCCCCCCCTCTTGGGTGAAACGCTTGCTCTAACACAGGTAACACACAGGTCACCTCATTCAGACCACACCGGTCACACCACATAAATTATCTTATCATAGACTACGCAGATCACATCACCACAAACCACTCAGTAAGTTAATCCCTAAAAGTCAGAGCTTGCATTTGACTCCCAGTACCACCCATATTGTTTCTCACGCTTTTCTCTACTTCTCAAGTTAATTAGAACATTGATACTAAGTCTATCACAGGCCAATCTAACTTTAGTCAACAATTCTATTCAAATACTCAACTTATTTCTCTAATCAAAACATTAGGGTAAGTTTTCACTTCCATAGATATGATCAAAATCGCATAATATAGCTATTCATATACATTCAACCCTAAATGTATCACACAGGAACTCTTTTTCCTTTTCTTTTCTAATAGTTGGGGGGAAGTACTTCTCGTTGAACTTTTCCTGGAATAATTCCCATGTGATAGGAACCTTTCTTCCCCTCAAAATGAGATTTATGCCCTTCCATTAGTGATCAGCATCACCCTCTAACTTGTACATGGCTAACCAGGCTTTCACTTCGTCTGGACATTGCAGCATATCGAATATCTTGTCCAAATGAGCTAACCAGTCTTCCGCCATTTGAGGATCAAACTTCCCCCTGAATGTAAGTGGCTATTGTTTACTGAATCTGCTTAGCCAAACTTGAATATCCACCTCAGGCTCTGGTAGTATATCCTCTAGTTGATGTTCCTCCAGTATCTCTTTGTCATTAACTCTCATAAATTCATCCAGACGATTCGTCGGATGATCCTTCTTTTGCTGTACTCCATAAAGGTCAGCCCTTATTTCGTTCATCGTTTGTTGTTGTTGTTCTAGTATATCCAGTATTCGCTATTATACTAGATCTGCCTGAGACTCTCGGTCACTCGTGTCATTCAACAGAATATCCTCTGGCTCATGGTCAGAATCCCACTCTTCTGGCGCATCTCCATCTCCCTTACCTCTATCACTCCTGGGGACGGCAGCCTCGACTCTAGATTGTATACTAGCTGTCTCAGCATGCTCTTTTGTGCTGTGGAGCACATACGCATACCCCCGTGCCTGAAGTAATAGATCATTAGCCCTCTGTCTGGAACACGCTGGTTCACTGTCATCTTGTTGTCACTACTAATCACAATCACAAGCTCACTCGAACTGCTCATAATGTCCTGGCGCCATGCAAACAAAACTGATACCATTGATACCATCCTAATACCATGATACCATCCTGTTACCATCTCCAGGTGTACTAGTACCACCGATACTTCCATCTGGGTACTGATATCACCTTCGAGTACTCTAATACCCCTATTACCTTATACTATCGTTACCGTCCTAATACCGCTCATTTACGAACATGCTCCCTTGGTATCCTTGTCTCTACATATTGCTGCTCTTTATAAATGCTTTGATTAGGGGTACCCTGGTTCACCAATAAGAGTGATCCCCAAGCTCCTCACTCGAACTACTTAAACTAAAAATCGCTCAAGGTTCCTATCACTATGCAAGCACACCATATCAGTATACTATCCTATTGGCAGAACTACCACTCCGTTAGAATCACTTTAGCCCCTCCAGAACCGCTTTGGGCTCTAATACCAAAATGTCACACATTTATCTTATTTTCACCTATTTCAAAGTATTTACGAAAAATGATACGCAGTTCAATGGCCAACACAGGAATAGTATAAATATACTAATATTATGTGCACGATTACGAAAATTCCCCATAAGGGGTTCATACTTGATCATTAAAATTAATGTAGCCTCGCAGCGCTACGTGGGTGTTTAAACCCATCCCAATGAAATGGAGACATCTTCCAGTCTTTGTTCCACCACGACATTCCCCGTATACGATCTTCTTCTTTGCTCTCAGCATAGGTTCTGTCTTCACTTGTCTAAATTGTTGGTAGGGGAGGGTGAGATTCTGGGGAATCTCAGTAGGAAAGCAATACCAATACGCAAACAAGATAAGTGTTTAATGCATGATATGCTTGCATTACATAACTCATGCTCACACAATGACATATCTGCGTGCTCAATGTTTCAAAAACACACGTATGGCCATAGCATAAACAGGAACATAGCTTCAATTATTCATATATGTTTCACATAATCAAGCAAAGCAATAACATGCATCAATTCACCAGTACAAATATCAAATACATGCAGGAGAGGTAAGTTCCCTACCTGAATTGCCATTCCTTGATCCTCGAATAACGTGCCTCGATTTGTGTGCCAATCCCTCAGGTTCTTTACTTGGTCCTAAAACATCAAATGTTCAATTTAGAAACTTCCATAGTGTTTCTGGTGGTTATATTAGTCTATGATGGAAATTTACCAAAATGCCCCCGGGACCCCAGCTCGGCCCTACCGTACCCAGCCCGATGTCACGTTTTCCCAAAATCTTGACTAGAGCTATCCTAGCATATTTTTGCCCAAGGAATCCATTTCTGAGCTCGAAATTACCAAATTCAGTGTCAAATTACGAAAAGACCCTTGACAGCCCCGATTTGGGGGTTTAGTGGCATTTTCGTAATTATATTTCCGAAAAAGTGACCAACTGTAATCCCACCTATTTTTGCTTACTGAATCCAATAGACACATTTATTTCATGAAAATCTAGATCCTACCACTCAGAACAGTGCTAGCTGAAATATTGATAAGAAAATGAAAAATTGCCCTTTTGTGTTTTAGCTTCCAAAACTTGTACTTTTTCACTTCTAATCCTTTATTAACTCATTTAAACTCTTATTAACCATGATTCAAAGAAATTTGAGTAGCATTACCCCTTAGGGTTAGGGCTTTTCCAATTTTACAACTCAACCAAAAATCACCAAACTAACAACAACTTCAATATCAACTTCATATAGGTATAGATTAGAGTTAGGTAAAGTTACCTATTGAGCTTCTTGGATCCTCTCACTCTAGGCAACTCCTCCCTCTCTCCTTGATCTCAAAGTATGTCTTCACCACCATGGATTTCATGAAGAGAAAGGTTTAGAGAAGGTTTTTCATGGAAAAATTGCAAAGAAATGCTTAAGGAATCATCTCTTACCTTAAGCTCCTTCCTCCTTCTCTCTAGATCTTCAATGGCTTCAAGCTCTCTCTCTCTCTCTCTGTCTCTCTCTCACTTCTCTCTCTTGTTGCTGGCCGAAATGTTCATGAAGAGGGAGGGAAGTGTTTTAATCAATTGCCTCTTCTCTCCTCTTAGCCCTTGATTTTCAAGATGGAGTCTTGTGATGACACTTGTCAAGACCTATACTTCCTTCATAATTACTCCATTTGGCTTCCCATAACATTGAACTAGCTATTTCTTCTCCCTTGGTTGGCAAAAAACGTGCTCCCTCTCTTGCTCGAACCAAACCAAGTGTTATTTTCTCCAACTAAATCCAATCTTGCACTCAACTAGGCACTCAATTAGTGAGTTGATTTTACTTCATGTCATTCCCATCATGCACTCAACCATGCCTTCATGTAGTGTACACTCAACCTTGCATACATGTGGTGTACCATTGTCATCATGACTATGTTCTTGTAGCAATTAGACATGTGCTCTTGGAAATCAATTATAAGTTAATCTCTTACCATCCCTTATCATGATCACTATGTCCATGAAGCATTATTTTGATGCAATTTGACATGTGCTCATCCAAATCAATTATAACTTAATCTCCTCTTCATATGATCATGACACTTGGCATATTTAATTCCATTAATCAGTTTCTAACACATTTTATTTTCAATTTTCAGAATAATGCCAATTCTGGCATATTTTCTGCCCTAAATTTGAAAAATCATAACTAATTTTATAGACATCATTTTGGAGTGATTCCAAAGGCTATGAAACCCTTACTGAGTCTAGTTTCAAGAAAAAATATGGACTTTAGCTAGATGGAAGCATATCAATACCAGGTTTCATGTCTTTGACTACTGCTCCAGAGACTTTCTAGATTTTCTGGACTAACTTCAAAAATTCATAACTCTTTGTACATAGCTTCAATTGATTCATATAATGTATCAAATTAAAGCTTAGGATGTATACTTTTACCCTGTAAAATTTCATTATTTTTGTTCATCATTTCTTCTTCCAAAACCACATGACAAACTCACTATCTTGTATTGATTTCACTAAAAACACTATTCAACTTTCAATTTTTAATATTTAATTCATTTGGCCTTAAATATTCACCATTTTATTGAATATATAAAATAATCACAATATACTCTTGGTGAATAAAATTTGGGGTGTTACAGCAATCCCCCATTCAAAATGTTTTTTGGTGTAAACTCAGAGTTTCAAATGTATTTTGGATTTGGGACTAATTTTTGTCGAGCTGGGAGCGCTTAGAGTAAAGCCCTCTCAACAAGTGTTTTTCGGAATTTGATTTTATGCTCTTCATCTTACAACAATGAGACCGTTTATCATCTCAACTAACATCTTGTTAACGGCCATTAAAAAATGTTATTGATGAGAAAAATTTAATAAATTTTTATACAAGAAAAGAACCGGTACTCTGCAAATTTTGTACATATAGAGTAACAATACTCTAATTAAATTATTCTCACCAATAAAATATTTAATGGGGGGCTTTTCTCAATTTTTCAAACTTTCTTTAACCCGATAAATTGTTTTCCCACAAGTTAACCCAATAACTGTTTTAAAATGCAGTGAAAACTGAAAAGTATAAAAGAAAAAAAAAACGTTACTTATTTCTCAAAGTTTATATAATATGTGTGAAAACTTGTCCATCCATTTTAATAAAAAAAAAAACCAAAGCAGACTAGAAGCTATTTAAACGGAACAAAAGCATGTTAATTTTACCAGTAACAAATAAGAGAAGAATGAAAACGACAAACATCTTATTGCTCTTCATGCATGGAACCCATGTCTATGAAGGATATGATATGAAATGAGATCACATTCTTGAGGTGGTTTTGTTCTTAATATAAGAGCTGGTTGACTAATTTGGAGAAATTAAGGAAGCTAAATAAATTACTCAATTATAACATGTGTTACCTAATCTTTTTGAAATACTTATATGTATCATTAGATTATATATGAGGTTATGAGTCATATAAATTAATTTGAGAAAAAATGACACACAAAAGAGATAAAATGAAAAAAAAAAGAAAAAAGGTTTTATATTTAGTACCAAAGTTCATGTCTAAACTAACTCTAATGTTTAGGATGAGAACAAGTAAATGTTTTGTGACGTTTTTTATAATACTAAAGATAGGATAAGTATGAACCCTTCAAATATTTAACCCTTTACATTCTCAAACATACAATATATTCATCTAAATTAGCTACATTATATGTCATCCAAAAATAAATTGTTGCCCATGTTAGTTAAGTCAGAATGCATGATGATGGCAAATTGACCATGATCTTTTTGTTCTTAATTACATGAACCCATTTGTTTACAGGGAATAAAGAGCGATCATAACTTGCGTTGCATGAGTTTAATTGCACGTGGTCTTTTACTAAAATAAAATGAACGCATTTTTATAATTTTTTGGGTCAAATAGAATATGAATTAATTAAGATAATCAAAATGTTGTTTGAGGTTGATTCAATACACCATCTATTTTCTTTGATAAAAAAATACACCATCTAATTTAAAACAATTAGTGTGGTTGCCATGCTCAAAATTAAGTCTAATAAATGAGTAGTTTTATTTCTAAATAATAAAAGGTGCATTATTTTAGAATTTTTATATTAGATACATAGATTGCCAGATAAAATAAAATTAACTAAAATAAAAAAAGCAAATCATGTTGAAAAAATATTGCATTGTTGAAATTTAAAAAAGGCAATTATCTTTTGTCCGGAAAAAGACAATTTTTTTAAAAAAAGTAAAAAATGAAAGTATAAGCCCGTTTGGATCAAATAATTGACTGTAATAGAAAGGAGTAGAAGGGTATGAAAACGAAGGGAACACAATTTTTTCCCACAAAAATGTTAGGTATGCACTAGAATAAAGAAACAGTTTGATAAGAAAAATTATGTTTCAGAGAGTTCAAATGGTGGTAAGATAGGAAGGAAAATAAGTGAATGACAGTACTGCCCTTAATTAATATATAAATATAAAATTAATTAAAAAACAAAAAAAGAGTTGCAAAAAGCCACTCCCAGGGAAAAAAGCCTTGGCTGGGAGTTAACTCCGAGGCGCATCGAGGCACCTGGTTCACTTCCAGGTAAAAGTGACGATGGCAGAAAAGATGAACCAAAGGTCCTGCAAGCCAATGGGTAAATTTGTGGATTTTCGTTGCCAATGAAAAGTCCAAATTTTCCGTTGCGATCTGAGGATTTTCAGCGAATTGACCAAATTGGGCCCTGAAACGGTAATTATTCTGAAATGAAGATGATATGAATGTTGATATGAAGAGATAATTCTCATTAAACCTTAATACCCTTTGGCGAAGTTATTTTTACCCGGTCCTAAAATTTGTGGGGCTTATGTGAGTCAGGTTGGGTAGAATCTAAAAACCAAAAATTCCGTTTGGCTCCCTCCCTTTTTAAAAGCATGTGTATAAAATATAAATTAAGCTTACTTTTAATGATTCACTTAGCTTTATATGAGACCCCACCTGGTGTTTCATTATTTTGAACACCTATTGTGACCAATCAATCACAATTAACTAAGTAAGTAATCAACAAAGACTTGTAATGCTCAACTTCCCTTTGTCTCAATCATTTGTGTTTTCAACAAACACACAATATAATCATTATTAGCAGCCTTAACCCCACAATTGATATTATAATTATATGCAACTTTGTCCTCTCGCAATCATATTTTTGAGCCAATATTCTCACAGCTTTATCCTCTACAGCTGTGAGCTATGTTGGCAGCAGTTTCAGAGTCAAGGTTGGCTTCAACAATCCTTTCTTTTTTAATTTTTTGGGACCCTGTTCTCTTTCTTTCTTTTTTTGCCTTTTTAAGAATAAATTAACCGGCCCATTTTTGGTAAGTGGTTAGATTAGCTTTTTAGAAGCAATTTTACAATATATGAAATAAGTATGTTGAAAAAGTTTTACTTAACTTGTGAAAAAACACATTCTTTTATTTATAAGTTTCTCTAGGTGCCCCTCGAGAAATGTCTCACATCCATGTTTATTTTACAAATGGGTTGAAATGTATTTGAAAACTTGGTGAATGTATTTTTATGTTGCAATAACTGAAAACGATGAAATAAATATGGATTCTCATTAATTATTGTATTTATCATGAAACTAGATGCTCACCCCTTGTTTTGCTTGAAACGTAAAGTGAGACAAGTTTCCCATTCATATATTACCTTGCAGATAAAATTAAATGCATATAATAACTTGGTGAAGGTATTGAGCTGGTTGTGAAAGTACAACTCTATGACATACAAGATAGATAAATAAAATTGTTGTGTTTATTATGAAACCAGATGCACGCCCTTTATATTGCTTGTAACATAAAGTGAGACTATCTCACAGCTATATATTATTTTGCAGATAAGCGTAAATGATGTACTTAAAAACTTGGTGAATGTGTTAAGGTTGTAAAAGTACAGATATATATAATATTCAAGATAGAGAAATAATTGTCTTTATTATGAAACCAGATGTATGCCCCTTGTTTTGCTTGAAACATAAAATGAGACACGTTTCACATCCGTATATTACTCTGCGGGTAAGGTTAAATTTATTTTAAAATATACAAATACTTTTTTTTAACAATTTCACCATCATAATTTTTGGGATATCATTAATGCTCATGAGAAAGAGTTACTGGGCTAACGCCCAAATTACCCTCCCAGGCTCAAAATTCAAAAGTATAATTCATTTCATCCAAAATATATCCTTTAAATATATCATGATCAAATGAATTTTTTAAATTTATAAAGACTCAATAAATATACACTATTTTGAGATAAGACTAAAAATTTATAAATATGAATGCTCAAACTTAGCATATAAACTCACCCATCCCGGTTACAGCGAAATGAGATTCCAACTTCCTGAGTCGTGGCCTTTGTGGGCAATTAATTGGAAGATAGGTCCAAACCAAATATAATTGATTCTTAGCTTTTAGATTAGGAGTCCAATGGATGATTAGCTGCATTATGTTAAAAACATAGATCACAAAGATACTTATAGTCTTATTACACCATTACAGAAAAATATAAATTTGTGAAAACAAATTTGTTGCAAAATTCTTGTGAAGGATTTTAAAAGACTGAAAAATTTGTGACGAATCCCTTGCAAGGCCAAATAATGGAACAACCCGGCCGTCACAAAATTTAAAGCAAAAAAACAATGAAAAGTGGATTATTCTAGACTTGGTTCCATTGCGAATCTTTGGCTTTTTTTTTTTCTTGAGCATAGATATCCATCCTTATATTGAAGATAATCCTATTTGAGGAACTGTTAGTCACTAAATATGAACATATCTCTCAACAAATATTTGAATATTCATTCACTACATTGTGAGGAGTTAGCTCTATCTGTTAGACCCCACGCTCCTTGGTTATCTGCCTCTTTGGGTTTTTTTTTTGCTCAAATAGGCATTGGCCAAAGAGGTTTTAAAATTTGCTGAAGAAGAGAAATAGTACTCCCTCCAAGCCGCGGCGTTGTCTTCTAGAAGGAATTGACAGTCTCAAATATAATTTACTTGATGAGTTATTAATTAATTTTTTTAAAAAATATCACCACTATTATACTCCCTCCGGTCATAATTATAGGACAACATTTAAGAGTTGATATTGGTCATACTTATAAGATAAAGTTCTAATTTTTATCAATTTCTTCCCAAAATACCCTCTATTGATACTTTCTCAATAATAATTAAACACAATAATAATTTAATAAGAGTAGATCGGAAGTTGATGAGGGAGATTGATGACGCCGGATTGTGTGAGAGCCTGGAGAAGTCGTGTGTGAGGTATGAGAGGTACAAAAAAAAAATAGAAATCGATGTAATTGGATGTCATTTTGAATTTTAAATGAGGGTATTTTAGGAAAATAAATATGATTAAATAATTTAACCACTATCCTTAATTTCTCCAAAGTTAGGTAAATATGTCCTATAATTAGGACCGGATGGAGGTTTTCTTTCTTTTTTTTTTTTTTGCCAATCACCACTATTATAATTCACTAAGAGAAGGCATATAGTCTAATATAATTATTCACAATGATTTTAAATAATGATATATACTTGGAAAAGAAATTGGACAAGAAAAAAAATTATTTTGAGATAAAGTTAATGAATCAATGACCTCTAATTGATTATGATGAGGTGATTAGATATAACTTATAATAAAGATAGGAGGGAGGAGATAGATAATACAGTAGTACACCTCATTTCTCAAGTATACAAGTACAAATCCCACAAAAATGGGGCCAATAGCTTTATTCTCACTTTGATTGAAATCATTTAATTAGAAGATGCAAGCTACTACTATTAATTTGGTATTTAATGATGAAGAAAGAAAAGAAAAGTAGAAAACTTGCTTCCACCAAACATTCTCTGGCGTGTCACTAGCCACCACCAAATATTATTCCGCCGCGTACAAGCCATGCATCACTGTACCACACTCATCTCAGTCCAACTTTATTAATCTAATTTGCCAGCAATTAATTAATATTACACAATTCTCACTTCTCTTCCTATCTTCTTTCTCTTCTTCAACATTATATTACTGCTATAAATAGCCACTCCAATTCCCTTCTCTTCCTCACACTTAGATCATATCAGCACTATAGCTTCAGATTTCACCAACTACGTACGTACGCACAAGCCATACTCTCTTGTCATGGCTCTCTCAAAGCTACTTGCTTCTCTTCTCGTCTCTCTCCTCCTTCTCCATAACCTCGTTCATGCTCATCAAACGGTAACACCATATCCCTCCTTTGCTTAGCTGTCTCTCGCTCTCTGTATATATATATAGTTATATTACAATCTTGCTTTTTTCATATAAACACACACTCACACACAGCCCTAATAGCAAATATAATGCATATACTCATGATCCTGGAACTTCTATGTTTTTTCAGGAACGAGTAAGCATCACGCAGCCCCAAGCCTCTCTATATCAGCAGATAGGTACGTTCAGTTGCATTGTAAGAAGTTAAAAAAAAATGCCACAAAGACATGTAAGAACCATTGAAATTTGAAAACCTCCCAATAAGGCCGCTCAAAATAGCTTCACTTTTATGAAATCGTTGGGAGATTAGCGTGGAATCAAGTTTTTTTTTTTTAAAAAAAAAGAACTAATTATCCTTAGTGAAATCAGTTGTTAACGGCTTAATTATCACTCCTTAAATTGTTGCTATCACTTATTTTAGTAAGAAATTTTACTAAAATTAGTTGTCATTTCCGTAGTCTTAATTGTTATCATTTAATAAGTTAAAGTTGTTTCTTGTTAAGCCATTGTTATCATTGATATATAATATTTAAATATGAGTTTTTTAATAAAACCAATACCAAATAAGTTTATTTAAAAATTTTAAGAATATCTCATATCTTAAAATATTAAAACAAAAAAAAAACAAGAAATTAAAATTTTACATGATCAATATTTCTCTGTTTTTGATTCGGGAAAAAACACTCATGATCAGACTTCAGACATGCCCTTAGCCCCTTATTGATTTACGAGCCTGCTATGCAATTCTTTTTTAAAGGATGAAGGCCAAGTGATGAGCCCATTGGATCACAAACCTGGAATATAAGGTTAGGATTAAATGGGAAATTTTGCGTCTCGTTTTAAGAAACGAGTTGCATGCATGGCTTGTTAGCATTTTTTATGTTGTATAAATATATTAATGTTTCATGAGATGGATGAAGACGAATATCTAATTGAAGGGAATGAATTTATTCAGATTGTAAAAGTGGATGTAGTGACAGATGTCGGCTGTCATCTCGGCCAAGGTTGTGCCAGAGAGCGTGCGGGAGTTGTTGCCGGCGCTGCAACTGTGTACCGCCGGGCACCGCCGGCAACCAACAGATGTGTCCCTGTTATGCTAACTTGACTACTCATGGTGGCAAACGCAAGTGCCCTTAATTAGCTTCTTCACACATTCATTGTCATCGTTAATCAAAATCCATCCTCAATTAATATTTAATTTGATCATGTACGTTTAATCATTATGTTCTGTCAAGTTTTTGTTGTTTTGGCTGCTACTACTATTATTATTCTGTCAAATGTTTTTGACAGTACTGTGTGCATGGATGTTTATTGAAAGTTTGTGTTTTCTTACTCCTTGATTAATGTTATGATGGATTGGTTTGAAATAATATAAATATTTTGATGGAATTTGAGTTCAGAATTGCATATTTAAAGATTACTTGGCATATTTAAATTATAAGTTTTTGATGAGCTGCAATTAATGAGAAAGGTCTATGATATTACCTTTGTCCATTTCATTTTTCATAGGGATGGAAATATACCATGAGCCTATGATCTAACTTATATAAAACATATTCTAGTCTATTTAGTAAATAGGTTAAGCTCTGACTTAGACCTATTGTCAGATTTTTTTAGATAAACAGGCTAAATATATTTTCACAAGGTCTAGTCTACAAACCATACTATTTAACGTTTTCTAATTTATAACATAATATAAGCATATATAATATCATCTAAATAATTTTATAAATTATTTATAAATTTATCAACCCAACCTTAACCATAAGTTTCACATCTCATCATCATTCATACACATTCAAACCTTGCATTCACATCAATCATTCACCCCTATCTCTTTTTTTTCGATTGCTCGAAATGGCAATACTAACTCACTCTCTCACCTTTGATTTACGTCGTCTACTAAAGTATAATAATTGTTATGAGTTTACTTTAGTGCCAAATGAAATATTATAATCTTAGCAAAAGGAGTTTGTCCCCATTTCCATGGGAAAAGTAAAAGGGAAAATCCAATTTTAACTACTGTTTATTGTGCTTGATTGATTCCAGAAAATATCTCATTAGTCAGCAAACAATTAGGGCCTGTTTGATTCGATCATATTACACCTTGTAGTGCAGTGTAGTGCAATGCAATGATAATGCGATGCAATATTAATTACAAGGCTAGTGCTTGGTTTGATTTTTAAGCAAGGTGCAATGAGTTATGTTTTTAATAATTGTTTAAAATTAATATATCACACAAAGTTTAATTTACCCTTAATATAATCTTTGTAAAAAAAATAGTTAAGAGTCATTGCGTTACCTCATAATAACCATATGCTACTCCTCGAGGATCGTCCGATGTCGATGGTTGTGGTGGTGTAGGCGACTAAGGCGACAATAACAGTGATGTGGCGGCGGCGATGACAAGTGGTGACAGATAGAATGGTGAAGGAGGAGATAGTGGTTGAGGTGGCAGCCACGGTAGAGGTGGCGACAATGGTGATGGAGGAGAAGGAGGTAATGGTGGCGACAATAGCAACTGTAGGAGTGGCGGCGATGGGGGGTGGCGGCAATAGTGGTGGAGGAGGAGGTAGTGGCGATGGTGAATTCAGCAACGATGCCAGTGGAGGGGGAAGAGGAGTGGAGGCGGCAATGATGGGGTGACGGTGGCGGCAACTGTGGAGATGGCGGTGGCAGTGGATAAGGAGGCAGTTGCAGCGGCAGTGGCTGTAATGGTGGAGGTGACAGCGGTGGCGTGGGGTGGTGGTGGTGACTTGGGGTTGCAACGACAACAGTGGAGGAGGTAGTAGCTGCGGCCACAATGGTGGAGGAGGCAGCGAAGGGAGGTGTCAACAATAGTGGTGGTGAAGGATGAGGTAGTGGCAGCGACAGTAGTGGTATGATGTGATAGGTGAAAAAAGATAAGTAAAATAAAGACAAAATGAGACCAAAGGGTAAATTAGACTTTCTTAACTATGCATTGAGGTGGTAATGAGTATTCATATGGGAGAAGTATGATTATGAAAGAGAATTACCATGATAAAGAATAACCAAACACTCTTATTTTAGTAATATAATCATGATTACCATTGTAGGTATACAATGCGGTTAAACCAAATAAGCTCTTAGTTTTTCTTATTCCTATTTGCCCTGTCAACTATTGTCACTAAGTATTCTTTTCTTTTCCTTACTAAAACCTTTATATTATGGCAAAAATAGATGTTAGGCTTTTAAAATATAATATATGATTGTAAATAGGCTTAAAGAGTTATTATATATAAATTTAGAGGCATATGCTTTAAAGGTTATTTAAAGGCTCAAGCTCTTGCCTAAAAAAAAAACCTACATATAGGCTTAGTAAATCTCTGTTGTAAGTCTCAGCCTATTTAGGTAAAGTCTAGCCTATTTCCAACCCAATTTTGGCAGGTGAGCCATATTTTGCAAGATATATTTAATTAAACAACATAATTCAAGATATCCAATAAATTCCATAGTTAAAGAAAGAACTGGGGCAGAAAGTCTAATACCATTGCAAATTATTTACATAATCCATTGATTCCCTTTTATTTTTTAACTTGTGCTGAAAACGTTTCTCTGCTAGTGTAGATGATGTTCCTTTGTAATTAAAAAAAGACTGCTCCTTTTATTACCTTGGTGCATTTCCTTTGTAATTTATTTCCAAAAAGAACGTTCCTTTTTAACTAAAACAAATAAGGAATTGTGTTTAGGTTCCAAACAAAAGAAAATATGATAAAATAGTCTCTTAAAATCTTAAAATTACATTTAGGTTCCATGAAACTTTTTTAAAATAAATTTCAATTGTCAAAGGCTTATGGACTTATCAATGGACACCCATAAATTTGTCAATGGATGCCCATTGACTTGTTAGTGTAAGTGGCTAAGTGCCCATGGACTTGTCAGGAGACGCCCATGGATTTATTAGTAGCGTTGGAATTTATTGCAAAAAATTCTCATGGGACTTAAATATAATTTTAAGATTTTAAAAGACCATTGTGTCGTATCTCTTTTTATTTGGGACCTAAATACAATTTCTCATAAAAAAAATTGATGGCCTCTGTGTCTTCCATAACGTTCAAAAATACACCCCCCCCCCTTCTCTAATGGCATACGCGCGGCTTTCCTGTAAAGAGTCTAATATCACACATGTCAATAAATTAAAAAGGGGTTACATTTTTTACCTAAAAGTTTTCATGGAGTTACAGACACCCCAAAGTTTTTAATGGGATAATTTTGTTTCGAAATTACAAAATTGTAACAATTTTGTCCCATTTTAACAACACCAAACGGTCACTTGTTAATTGACCAATTTTCAGCGTGTTTGTTTTAACGTTTTAACGTACAAACGGGCTTATACAGTGACGCAAATGAGTTTGAACAGTGAAAAAGTTAAAAGTAGGTGTTGGTTTCATTGATGGGAATTAAGGTAAAATAAGTCAAAAGTTGGAAAAAGTCATAAGCCTCAAAATGAAGCTTATTGGAGCTTATTGCTATAAAATAATATTGAAAGGAGTATTTTCATATTTTTGGGGATCAATGAGGTACTCAAAATCACTTTTAATCACAAAAATTCTTTTATAAAAAATGTTCTAAATAATTTTCTCTTTCTTCAGATAGTAATCTTCTGCTAATTAGAGAATACTTTAGGATAAGAGTTTAAGCAAGTTTTGAGTTTTGTTAATCTATGACTGTAGAAATGTAGAGAATAATTAATAATTAATTTTAATCAGTTTAAATTTATTATTTAGTTTTTTTATGATTTTATAATAAATTTTTTTTATAAACATGTTATAAATTAGTTTCTATATAGTGTTTTTACCCATTAAATTTAGTTTAAATAATTTATTTGGATTATTGGAGGTATTATTGAGATTTTAATAGGTTTATTTTGTTAGATTTTAAGCTATGTGAAAATATAAGTTAGGATTTAATATTTAAATTAGAGTTTAATATAATTTATAAGATTTAAGCTTGAGGTGCACAGTAGAAAAAGACTTTTGGAGTGTACCAATTTAAATTAGAATTTGATATAATTTTATTAAAATTGTACCATTACCAATTTTCAAAGTTAATTTTTGAGAAAATTGTGAAAAAATCCCTCTGTGTGTAAATATCTTCCCAGATCCCATTGACAATTAAGTTGCCAATGATGACTTTTTTCACAATTATCCCTTCATTTTTTCATTTTTCATAATTTTTTCAATTTTTTTTCTCTTAATTAATACAAAAGTCACTTATGCAAAAGTCAAACTAAACATCCTAACTTTTACATAAGTTACTTTAAGTTACTTTTCTAATCGCTAATCCAAACACTCATCATTTTACCTAATCTAACTTTTTTCCAATCTTAAGATTCCATAAGTTTAAGTAAAAATAAGTTACTTATCCAATCGTCAAAACAAACACACATTGGCGTTGCTTCGTAAGATATTATGTTTGTTTGGAACAGTGATAGGAAAAATGGAGTTTCTTGATTTAGCTTTTGGTAATTTTTTTTTTGGTAAAAGCCCGATTGTGTAATGTGATTTATGTTTGGAACAACGATTGTATAAATGACTTTTGTAAAAGTAAAACTTGTTTGGATTGACTTAAGCATAAGTGACTTTTGTGATAATAGTAAGAGAGAGTGGGTGAAAAAATATTTTAAAGGGTTAAAAATACCAAAAAAATAGTTCAAAATAAATTTTGGAATTGAAAAAGTATATTAAGGATAAAATTGTAATCAGTCTGATAACACACTGGGTACAATTGAAAAAATATTTTAAGGGTTAAAAGCACCAAAAAAATAGTTGAAATTAATTTTTGTAGCGGAAAAAGTACATTAAGCATAAAATTACAATCATTCTGATAGCATACTAGATACAACTGAAAAATATTTTAATCATTCACACTTTCCCCAAATGTTAAATCAGTAAAAACTCCAATGTTGAGCTTATGATATAAGCTATTTTAGTAATCACAAGCTCAATTGGCAATTAGGAACTTCAAACACTCTCTCTTTTTTTTTCAAATTATCAATTGAGCTTATCCTTTCAATTGAGTGTTTGGGGCCCAAACCTCCCCCAAACACACTCATATTCTGCCACATGGTATGTCATGTAATCATCATCCCTATTGAAATTATAATAAAAAAATCAAAGAAAAAAAAAAATCAAACTCTTTGGGGATTGGTTGTGGTCACCGATAATGATTTAGCCCCATTCACGCCCCATTCATCTGCGACTCCATCGCCATCCAAAGCAGCAGCAACCGCCCACCTTCTTAAGGCTAACATCCCTCACCGAATTGGCCGCCACCGCGCTCGCAAAGAAACCCATAGCACAACTCCAAGCCATGGTGTGGCAATGTAGACCCCACAATCCATTCATCATCATCAGCAATCAATATAAATACACCTCGCCCCGTTCTTCTTCATCATCAGCAACCAACAGGTAAGAAAAATTAACAATCTGGAAAAAAAAAAAAACCCTCTCCTCTGACCAGACCATTAACCCATTATTTCTAATTTCTAATAAAAACATGCAAAGTTGGCCGAAAAGCAAAACCCAGAGGAAGCATCACTTATGATCTAAGCAAATGAAACGCAAAACGAGATATGAATTGTCCCAAAAAATTGGTTGAGTAAGACAAAGAAATAGCCATAGTATTTACCTTTGTATAGATTGATCTTGGCCACCCTCCCCTGTTGCGAACCACGACGATAGTGGGTGGTTTCTTGAAGAAATGGTTGGAGAGACTGGTGTTTCAACTAGGACAAATCTTTTACCCATACAGAGTGGTGATGGAGGAGCCCACCCAGATTCAACATGTTATGGGAATGAGTTTGGAATAGGTGAATCGGTTAGAGGTTGAAGTGGGTACTCTAACACGTTTGATCAAAAAGTGGCGTCATACCTGGGTCCTGAAGGGGGGGAATCTTGGGCGTCTCGTCGGAATATGCGATTCGGTGAAGAACCGATAAAGGGTCCTCCCCCAAAAGCCATTGCGCGGGAATTGCTGAAAGAAAGGGTTGGGATGGAGATCGAGTGAGTTGGCAAGGAAGAGGAGAAGAGAAAAGAAAGAGTCACCATGGAGACCAGTGAGTTGGCAACGAATTACTTATTTTGGTTGATGAGTGGCAAGCGTTAAACTTAACCGTCAGAACTAACAGATGGGCAAAATTGCCACTATTTTGTAACTTTGGGGATGAAATTACCCCAATAAAATTTTCTGATACTCACAACTCCTGTAGGAAAATTTTCAGGCTAAAAATATCCTTTAACCCAATAAAAAAAAAAAGATAATCTCCTCTAATCCTATTTATAGGATAGAAGGAGAAGGAAATTATTAGTGTTATTTATAATTTTTGTAAGGGTGCGTGACCATTTGGCTGTGAGACTACGTATAACTAATCAGCTATGTATATAATTCTATATTTATATTTTCTTGCTACTTTTTTTTATAAGTAGCCAAAATTATCACAAAAAACAATGAAATGTTACATTCCCGGCCATTACACTCTAATGAGCATAGGGTGGAAAGAGAAGAAATTTATTAGTTTTATTTATAATTTTTATAAGGTAGGGATAAATATACGCAACCTTACCTTACAAGTAGATAAGCTATTTCTAGGATTTAAACAAATGACCTTCAAATCACATGATAACAATCTTATTGTTACTTTGAAGCTCACCATCTTACTGAATACAACATGTCAGTTCATATTTAAAAAACCGCTGCCCAAACAAGAAAAAAAAAAAAACAGCCCCACTCCTTCTATTTTCCACAAAGTAAAAGGGAAAGTAGAAGTCATTTAACTAATAACTGAGGATATTATTAAGGATTTTACCTGAAATTGATAGTTAGAATAATGATTTCAAATGTTATTAGTAAGGGAAGGAACACAATCTTCAGATTGACAGCTGCAAAACCATGAACTGCAGAGAAGAGAATGCATTAAGCCATTAACTATATGAATATGGATTACCAAGTTATTAATATTTCTTTTAAAACGCTTTTCACAAGAAACTAACTGAATGCATGAAAATTAACCAAATCCACAATCACGTAAAACCAAGGCAGGGATAGGCGGTGTACCATATAAGCTCTCAAGATATATTATACAAAGATGCAATTTATTATTCATTTTTTGGATTGGTTTCTTCTTCATCCTTAAGATTTCGCCATGGCTAGCTACTCCGTTTGTTTTTTATTTTCTCTTCTCATTGTATTTTCTTAAGGGTTTGCTTTCTTCATTTAAGTTTTTGTTGGAAAATAGCTTAGTCCACCCTTGATGGATTGGGCCCAAGCCTAATAGGATTTGGGTCAAAGTATAAATAACATAAATGCTTAGGTAGATATATGTAATATTTTCCAAAATGTTATGAGTTATGTTATTTATCCGATGCAATATGACTCTACATGAGATATTGTTTCACGGAAACAATATGTCTCTCAATCGAAAGGATATCTTGTTTCTCTGATGGAAGGACATGTTAGTAGAAGAGGAAGGGGTACATAGAATCCTATAAATAGGCGTAAAGGGATTCAGTTGAAAGATACTTGAATTAACATACAGAAACTCTGCCACTTTGATTCCCTATTCCCTCTACTATATTTCTCTCTTCTTCTTCCTGTTTGTGGTGTATTTGCTGTGCATCCTAATTGCTTCCGCAACTGTGATCCGATTAGCGTGGGTATAAGAGGTAAAACGGTCGCACTCCAGGTACGCCCAATAATTCTTACATGGTAACAGAGCCAGGTTTGCCTATATGAGATTATGACCTCCATTATGATGATATGATATGCATATTATTATTTTCAAATATCTATATATATATTATCATGTTGCTTCTGTTGTATGTGAGTTTTTTTTTGTTTTCTTTCGTGAGTTTGAAAGAAAGGATATTGGTGTTTGTGTGAGTATATATATATGGTTCTTGATTTTTCTTGATCTCTGTGATATGTTGGGGTCGGCATTTTTCTTTATTCTTTCTCTGGATATAATCATATGCAAATAAAGAAAAAAATTATAAATAAATGAAACAGAGACAATCGCAAATCGCATGTATGTGCATATATATGTATATATATATAGTTTTGGGTCATGCTTATATATAGAGTTTTCTCCAGTTCCTACTTATATGTTTGTAAAAGTAAATAATAGAAGCCTAGAACCATAAAATAAAAGAACTTAGAAAGAGAAAATATGAAAAGCGAAATTCTTTTAGCATTAGGTCATTTTAAAATCAGAGAATTAGGATTTAAAATTAGTCCCATTGCGTAGATCTCGAAAAAACGATGAAAATGGACACCAAGAACATCCAAAACGAATGTCTGACGGAGGAGAAACGGAGGAGAGAAGTTTCGGGTCCGACGGACCTGACCCTTCCCTCCTCCCGGGTCGGGTCTGATCCGACGGGAGGTTGAAGATGACCTCCTACCCTAAAACGACGTCGTTGCCGTGCTTTATTAAAAAAAATTTAAAGGTGTCTGGGCCGGAAATTTATTTGTTTTAAAAAAAATTTGTTGTTTGTTTGTTTTATTTTAGGCCTAATAGGTGGGGTCCAAACGTTTGTTTGTTTTATTCTAGGCCCAATATGTGAGGCCCCAATAAAAAAATAAAAACTGAAGCTGGGGAAAAAACATTTGTTTCACAGAAAAGCCACGTGGCATATTCTTTTGACACGTAGTGGACACCATCTGACAGCTCTCAGCGTATGGAGGCTGATGATCCGACGCATGTTGCCGGATTCCTTCCGGAAGGTGGCACCTGTACAACATGCGCTGCTGTGTGCGTGTGTTTTTTTTTCCTCCATTTTTTGTCTTCTCTGGGCGCGTGGGGGCGCGTGAATGGTCGGAATGAGACTCCTTTTGTTCCTAAAAATCCCTAAATTCATGATCATTAATACAATATGCTATATGGGTAGTTTAGACGCCACTTGATATATGTTTATAATATTTTAAGTGTGTTTATGAATGTTTTAAACCATTTTTGAAACTACTAATATTCATATGTTGGTTCCAATATTTTTTTGTTATATTTAAATGTGTTATAAACATCTTTCATATATTATAGAATAAATATTGTCTTATTTACATTATAATGAAGCATGATTTAGTTGATAATTCATTATATTATTATATATTTTTGTAAAGTGGGAGCTTTTAGGAGTTGTTAATCCTAAAAGTTAGAGTTGTTAAAGTACATATATATAATTCTTGACAGAATTTTAGTGATGTTGCTAATATTTTTGTGATGGGAGATACAAACATATACTCCTGATCATGAATTTAGTAGTATTACTATTTTTTTTTGTTAAGAATAATGTAAGTACATGACATTGTATACTGTATTGTGCTATATATTGTCGATGATATGTTCAATAGTTTAATTCCTTTAGAGAGACATATTGAATGTGGAATAGATTTGTCACAGAATTAAAAATGGCAACTAAGAACATCATCGCTGAGTTAAATAAAGGGGACAAATTAAATGGTGACAATTGGGATATCTGGCATCGAAAAGTCCATATATTTTGGAGGAACAAGAGGCAATGGAACCTCTAACAACAGTTGTAGCACAACCTGCTGTTGGGAATACGGCCCAACACAGGAGAGACCAAGAGGTCTATGAGGCTTGGAAAAAGAAAAATAGTATTGCAAGAATTACATTGCTGAGTACAATGGCAGATGACCTCATGTGTGAATATGAGAAAAATGAAATAGCGCAAGCCATATGGGCAGCATTGAAAGATAGGTTTGGTGGTACATCCACCTCTAAGTTTAGATGATTAACTATTAAGTTTGATACGTATAAGCTTAGGCCAAATACTTCCATGAAACAACATCTGAGAGAGATGGCAAATATGATTAGAGAGTTAAAGGAAGCTGGGCATACTGTGTCTGATGAACAACAAGTTCAGGCAGTGATAAGATCATTGCCATCTAGTTGGGAGCACATGAAGGTTAATCTAACCCATAATGAAGGCATTAAAATTTTAATGATGTGGCTAAACACTTGGAACTTGAGGATGAGTGCTTGGAGGCATATAAGTCCTCTAGCCATGCCTACTACACAGAGGGTGCAGGTCCTTCTAATGCAAAACCCGATTCCAAGAAGGGGAATAAATTCCAAAAGAATGGAAAGAAGGACAAGAATAAATTTGTAAAAGGCAAAAAGGAATTCAAGAAGAAAGGAAAAAAGGGCGGGAAGAAGAAGAAAAATGACTTAAAGAAGGTCAAATGCTTTGCCTGCCAAAAGATGGGTCATTTCGCACGGGATTACACCAAGAGAAATGAGAGTGAAAAGGTACTAGTGGATTATGTAAATTCACATGTTTCCTATGTTTCTAGCACTGTTTTCCTAACAGAGAATATCTGTTCTTCTTGGATTTTGGACTCAGGTTCAACAGACCATGTAACGAGGGATCGATGATCCTATGTAGAATACCGTCGGTTGCCTGAGACATGTCCTTTATGAACGAAGATTACTTGAAATATACACAAATATGCTAGTGTCTGAGACATGTCCTTTATGATATTATTTTTTTTAATTTCATAAGTGTGGATACTATGCATACTAGAAAGGCAATTTGAGTTTTATATTGACTCAAAAAGGATTAGATTCGCCATGTGAAAGTGTATATAAGTGAATCTAGGATATTTAAGGCACAATATTAAAATTAAGCTACACAAATGAAGGTTGTCTTGTGCTGGTCTCTGTAAAAGAGATTTCTAGTACATACACCTATATACAAATGTCATGCCTACGCAGTCACGGCAAAGCACCTAATATGAAAGAAGGAAGAAAAAGATACATATCTAATTCACCAAGTGTGAGTGGGAGATGTTGGAAAATAGCCTAGTCCACCCTTGGTGGATTAGGCCCAAGCCCAATAGGATTGGGGTCAAAATATAAATAACATAAATGTTTGGGTAGATATATGTAATATTTTCCAAAATGTTATGAGTCATGTTATTTATCTGATGCAATATGACTCTACATGAGATATTGTTTCACGGAAACAATATGTCTCTCAATCGAAAGGATATCTTGTTTCTCTGATGGAAGGACATGTTAGTAGAAGAGGAAGGGGTACATAGAATCCTATAAATAGGCGTAAAGGGATTCAGTTGAAAGATACTTGAATTAACATACAAAAACTCTGTCACTTTGATTCCCTATTCCCTCTACTATATTTCTCTCTTCTTCTTCCTGTTTGTGGTGTATTTGCTGTGCGTCCTAATCGCTTCCGCAATTGTGATCCGATTAGCGTGGGTACAAGAGATAAAACGGTCGCACTCCAGGTACGCCCAATAATTCTTACAGTTTTGATGTTGTAATGAACGAAGAAGACAATGCCTATCCAATGTTCTCACTTGTGAAAAAGAAAAGTTGTTCGTTTTCTTTTCATGTCCTCCTAATATCTATTTACTTTTCAGCAAGGCTTTACTCTTTTTCTTATCCGCTGTTTCTATCACTTTAGTATGTTAATCAATTTATCATTTTATTTTTTTAAACAGACAGACATCAAGTGCATTTAGAGAGCTTATTTGAGTCATAAACCAAGCATATAATTCATTAAAAGTCAAAATATTTGATTCAGTTGGGGGCGATAATTTTAACTTTGAACTGGAAAGGGAGTGAATGTGTAGGGAGGGTAAGACAATTAGAATGAGTTAATAAATAGGGCAGATTCTCAAATGAACATTGGTTTCACACAAAAATTGTTCTCACCATTCTAAAAAAAAGTACTCCAAAAGAATATGATGAAAGTATCTAGGCTAAAAAGGGTTAATGCCCTGCTCAACTATATGAAAAAATGACAGAATATATTTGCATGGAATTAAAAGAAGTGTGCATTTATTAGGTAGGGTTATCATTTCTTTGAATGAATTTACTTTGGCAAATGTACATATAAACATATACACAAGACAAAGTCCTTTGCGACAACTCCAATTCAGAACAAACCATATTAAACATAGCAATATAAAGAAGCTTATAATTGTGATTGCCATAACATAATAGCATGCAATGTTAGACTTCTTGGAGGCCATTATGCATGTCATAATCAACTACAAATTGAAATTTCATGTTCAACACACAAGGGATAGTATCATTAGAAAAGTTGTCCTATCACCTACCCATAAACAAAATCAAGCAGTCGAAGTTTCATGAGCCTTTGCGATTATGTTTTATTTACTAAAATCCCCATTGACCCATTATATCATGATGATATTGCTATATATCACCAATGCGTTGAAAGAAGGGTGAGATAACTGTTAGGAATACACTTCACCCTCTCTATGATTATTTCAAGTCATTTTTACTCTGTCTTAGTTTTCTGTTAATGTATTCACAATATTCTTCCAATATTAGCATATGAAGATGAAGACATAAGCTTTTGTTCAGAATAATTAATAACTAATTATATTTAATTGTTATTGTTATTGGTTGAATAATACAATATGCTATAATCAAAAATTTATAATTTTAGCATGGTAGAATATCTTATACTAAATGATGATTTCTTTTAATGATGCACATGTTTGCAATATAAAATTTTATATTTTAGAGATTAACATAAATTGACCTCTTTCATCTAGTTGGGGGAATAATGCATTTTTATATTTGATGAATTTATAAACCATTGTTGGTTGGGTTTGTTACTCAAATGTCCTTTAATTACTTAAATGCTTGATCATGAATTTAAGGAAAGTCTATATATAATTTAGGTCATTAAAGAGTCTCAAGTCACTAAATGATAGCAATAAATCTGAATTATTGTAATTATTCCGCATTTACAAGCTCCCCGTGCAACGCATTGGAGAGCACATTCTAGTTTAACTAATAACTATGGAAATTATTAAGAATTTTACCTGAAATTGTTAGTTAGAATAATGATTTCAAATGTTATTAGAAAGGGAAGGAACACAATCTTCAGATTGACAGCTGCAAAACCATGAACTGCAGAAAAGAGAATGCATTAAGCCATTAACTATATGAACATGGATTACCAAGTTATTAATATTTCTTTTAAAACGCTTTTCACAGGAAACTAACTGAATGCATGAAAATTAACCAAATCCACAATCACGTAAAACAAAGTCAGGGATAGGTGGTGAACCATATAAGCTCTCAAGATATATCATACAAAGATGCAATTTATTAAATGCAATAAGCAATGGTATTTCAAAAACAGCATGGCATGTTGCCCACTGTCACAAAATATTAAATCAGAATTTTATTTGCTAATCTTAAATAATGAAAAGAAAAAGATTTTCCACCGGATAATTATTAGATAGATAGTGAAGAGCTGATAACCCCATTTTGAAAAGCCACAAGGCAGCAAATTACAATATTAGATTTGATGATTTGTTAGCCATATTGCCCAATATCTATAAATTAAAAGAGAGAGAGAGAGAGAGAGAGAGAGAGAGAAACCTGGCTTATAAGTTTGAACTTGCAACAAAGATAACAATTACATACATGAAACATCCATGGTGGAAAAAAAATATTATCCTGCATATTAAAGTTGAATTCAGTAACTAATAGACATAGTCATTGTCTTCTTAGAGTCCAATATATTTCGGCTTCTTTAGTAAGAAAGAGTTTCTATTCTTCGTCATTGACAGAACTTCCATAGAAAACTATAAACTCCCATGATTTCACATACTTTTTTCCATTCTTCATTTGCAAAGACTGTGATTTTAACAAATTTAACACCAACAACTCCATAGTAGTGTTCTTGATCATCCCTACACTAAATTGTTTCTAAAATTATGGACAGTGTATGTTTATAAATAATTCCTGGGGTTAGGGTTATGAATATTTGATTGAATCCTATTGTCAATTCAAATATTATTGACAGTTTGAGGCACACATAACAACTAGTACCACCTTAGGAATCTTTATAATCACTTAGCCCCAAAGATAGGACCAATTCTGATAATGCCACTAGATCATTTTGGTAGCTTTGCAATGAGCAGACATAATTTCAATTCCAATTGAAGCAAAAGCTTTCACTTTGGTTATCCTTTATGATTTTTTTTAAAAAATATTCATTTGGAGCAACAGTAATAGTTGCTGCCATATGACTAAAAAGTCACGAGTTCAAATTCTGGAAACAGCCTCTCCTCTTTTTGGATCATCAGGTTCCTATTCTTCTTCTTCTTTTAAGTGAATCATTAATCGACTATATATTCCAAAATGTAAAAGCTTCCCCACCCTTCTTCATATTTTAAATTGAGTCACATGTTCTTCCCCAGCCTCCCATCATACAACCAAGAAAAGAAAATCAAGTAAAGGGAGTAAAAAAGGAATAACACACCAGAAGTTGCAGACAGGGGGAAAATAATACAGCACAAACCAAGTGTTTTATTATTTCAAATCTGATAAGAAGTAAAATCGCTAGCCACACATCTTTTGTTTTTTTGGGAGGAGAGGAAAAAGTGAGAATTAACGCTACTAACATTATATTTCCCCTGCCACAAAACTCAGGAATAAGGTTGCTATGATTACTGTAGAGAACTTGTTTATTCTTAAAAAAACAGTAAAATCTCTTACAGAGATAGGCATCACAGACATTCTAGATCTGTACTATTTGTGTTTTCAGAACCAACAAAACATTGTCATACATTTACAGCTTACAATTCTATACTAAGGCAAATATGAACCAATTCTATACTAAGGCAATTTGAGTATGCTCGGCCTCGTCTATCCTAAATTTTACACTATAAATTTCTTTCAAGACTTCAGAAGGTAAAAATCTACAAAATGCCATGGTATTGAAAATCGGACCTGACCAGTTCAAACCAGAAACCGGTCGCCAATCCAGTCTGGTTGAGTGGTAGAAAACCAGGGTACACAAAACTGATCAACCCGGGGTTGACCCAGTGTAACCCGGAGTGACTTGGTGTAACTCGGCCTAATCATAGGTTGCCCTGATTTTTTTAAAAAACTTTTTTATGTTCCAAATGATGTTGTTTTGGCTTTTTTTTTTATAAAAAAATTATTTTCCTGAAATTTTTTGATTTGCAAGGAGTTTTAAAAGGATTATAGAATACTTTTATTATTGGTTGGAGAAAAATCCTTATATACTTAATGATATTTTTGTGGTTATTAAGTTCAAAAGGTTATATTGGACTATTAATGATATTTTTGTGGTTATTAAGTTTAAAAAGTTATATTGGACTATTATTTGAAAAAAAAAACTTATATAGTTTTTTGAATGATATGCATGAACATTTAAATTATATATATATATATATTTTAATTGACCCCCCGGTTTGAACTCGGGGTGACCCATGTTTAAACCACTAACCCTTGACCCAATACTTTAGCCGGTTCAATATCCAGTTCAATTTTTAGTACTTAGCAAAATCCACATCCAGTGCCTTGCCATAAAATATTTTGTGATGCACACAGCAATTTGAAGTATCTTTTTAAGATGTGTTCCATACCATAAACTATTATTTTGATATATCCAATACCTTAAAGTATTTTTTTCAGGTGTATCTAATACCCTAAAATATCTAAATTGTTAAGTACAAAATTACACAAAATAGTACTTTAGCAATATGAACGCCCCTTAAAAAATACTTAAGAGTGCAGGGTCTACCACAAAATAATTTAGGACACTAATTTCACCTAAAAAAAATACTCTAGAGTGCTAGATGTCCCTTAACTTGATTTTTTTTTTTGAAAAAAAAAAGATTTATCTCCTTAAATCGACTGCTCGAGATTTATCCCACGGTCATGGTGAGGCCTTTATGAAATAATCAAAAGTCTCACCCGAACCGGATCTATGGCCTCGATGAAAAAAAAAAAGATTTATCTCCTTAAATCGACTGCTCGAGATTTATCCCACGGTCATGGTGAGGCCTTTATGAAATAATCAAAAGTCTCACCCGAACCGGATCTATGGCCTCGATCAAATTGCTGGGCCAACATCATCATTCGCCACACCACAGCTGATCCCAGCACCAATCCAAAGAGGAACGAAAATCTGGGTCTCAAGAAGCCCAAAACTTCCCTCCTCCACGTGTACCCCAGCGTGTCCCCGGAGCCTTCCTGCTCCCACCTGTCCCCCTTCACACACATCCTCTTCGGGTGTGTTTGGTTCAACGGAAGTTAGGTTAGATGAGGTTTATTTAAGTTAGATTAGGGGAGGTTATAAGTTTGTTTGGTTCAAGAAGAGGGGAGGGGAGGTTTGGTATCTTGTTTGGTTCAGAAGGGGAGGTGAGGGGAGTTAATTATAAGTGGACAAAAATACCCTTATACATATTTTCCTTTTTCTTTTACAATGGATTTATTAATAATTATTGTTTATAAAAATTATTATTTATTAATAATTATCATTTGCAAAATTATCAACACACATAAATTATGAGCGAATTGGGCCAAGAAAACACGTTATTGTGCAAGTATAATTAATAAAAAGTATTAAAAAGTTAATTGCTTACTGTGCTTGCAAGAATCAGATATAGCCCCACAAAACATCAAAAAGGATCTATGCACAATCACAAATAAAAAATATTATTAAACTCAATTGTTGGACAGAACGGCTGAACTGCTGAATTGAGAAGATAAAGAGGAAATAAGGCTTTTACTAGAAGGGTAAGTATGGAATATCAAATAATTGATAAGGGCAATTTGATCAAGATGAGATAAAAAATTTCTCTCCCCTAGAAAAAACCCCAAATTTGGGGGTTGAGAGAGGAGGGGAGGGGAGCATTAGAAGGCAAATTATTTTTTCACCCCTAACCTCCCCTCCTTTCAACCAAACACACTTTTTTCTTCCACAAACCTCACCTCCCCCAACTTCACCTACAAAAACCCTGAACCAAACAAAGTTCCTTTTCCGCTTTAACCGCTCTTCCCTTTCCTCCTCCAACAACCTCCACCTCTTCCGATCATGGCTGACACTTTCGCAACCTTAGTCCAGAATCACAGACCCCAACCTCCTCCTCGTCCCCATAACTCATCCACATTTCTCCAAAGACTTCACCATCACGCCCCCAACTCCGTCCAACTCATCGGACTCTTGACGCTTTTAATCACCGGATCCGTCTTGCTCCTCCTTACCGGCCTAACCGTCGCCGGTGCCGTTGTCGGATTGATCTTCTTCGCGCCGTTGATTATCGTATCGAGTCCGATATGGGTTCCGGTCGGAACCGTTGTGTTCATGGTCGTCGCGGGTTTCTTGACAATGTGCGGATTTGGGGTCGTCTTTGTGGCTGTGCTCTCGTGGATGTACCGATACTTCCGGGGGATGAACCCGCCCGGTTCGGACCGGATCGACAATGCTTGGAACCGGATTTATGACACGGCCAGCCATGTGAAGGATTATGCCAGGGAATATGGCGGGTATTTGCAGAGCAAGGTGAAGGACGCGGCTCCGGGGGCTTGATTCAGGAATGACCGGACCGTAGTTTAATCATGGTTTGTGTTTAATGGTTAGTTTTCTTGGTTTGTCACTCTGTTTAGGTATGAGAAATGTTTATCTGTGGGTGTTTAAGTATAGCACAAAAGCCTTCACGCTCGGAGGGACTAAAAATGGCCGATGAAACGGAATAGATATGTTAGAGAGGGCTGTGAAAGGGGCCAAAGACCACTACATTCAGATCACAATTCTGCGAGGAAATGCTACACCTGCTATGTGCATGTTGGAAGCATGTTTGTACGCCCAAAAGCACTTATTTACGCAAATAGAGTCAAAATTTCTCATACTTGCCTCGTAAAAGTACACCATAAATTATGCTATTGAAAAGCTATTCTATTCAATATGCTTTTGAAAGTTTCAAAGTTCCAAACAATATCTTGCTATACAATATCACACGCTCATTTCTGCAAGCGTGCCTGCGAATCTGTTGCTCTCTCCATACACAGGTTTGAATCGCACTTGCCCTTCCCGTTGAAGGAGCTCTGTAATTTTCCTATCCGTGATGGTCTCGGGCTGTCAGTTGTTCCTCAATTTTGGGTACTTCCCAAAAATATTTTCTTTGTTCTTTTGTTATTATTAGATTCTACATTAAATATAAATCATATTTATATGAAAATAATGGAACTGTTTTTTATTTTTTATGATTTTTTAAAAATATTTTTAAAAAATGGTGCAGTTTTCTTTTTCACTAAAAGTATTAAATATTTAAAAAATCATAAAAAAATATAAAAAACAGTTTTATTTTTTATCTATAAAATATCATAATATTACTTATTTTATATAGAATTTAATAATAAAAATAACACTAAAAAATATTTGAGGAGCGCCTCAAAACTGGGGTGCCACTAAGAGGGGCAAGTGACACCCTCAGTTCATCTATGATGCCTTTTTTGCTGCACAGTTTCCCTTTTTTTAATGTCCTCCGCCAATTGCCACGCGGCCACTTTGTACAATTGAATCAATTTAAGCCTATACCCAGAAAATTGGGCTAGCCTATGGGCTGTGGCCAACCCGTTGCAACCCATGGGCTAGACAAGTCAAGTTTATATCTAGGAAATTGGGCTAGCCCGTGGGTTGTTGCCAATCCGTTGCAACCCGTGGATTAGACAAGTCAAGTTAGTGTATCCCACTCTTTCGCGGGCTAGTATAACCCCACAAGGCCCACCAGCTTGTCTATTAATGCTTTTTTTTAAAAAAGATTTTACATTTTTTTTTAATTCTAACTCCCTTTCTTCATTGGTCAGTAAATTTTAAGAAATGAGTTAGGCTCTGTACTAACCCAAATCCACGGCTAGGTTGGTTGACTATACTAAGAGTACATACACCTCCACCATGGCTAGTCTAGGCCATTGGCCACGTCTAGACCCTGCATTATCAAGTTACGAGATGTCTCCTCCAGCACCTCAACCAACTTCAGAATCAAATCTCATTCCTTTGGTGAGAGTGTCTTACTCCTTTATTAGTTGAACCCAAAGACGAGGGGTTACTCTAACTCTCATTTTCTTTCATCTACTCACATCACACTCCCTTTTTTTAGGATGTTTGTGTTAGACAACCAATTTCATTCTCACTTTCCTTTTTGTTTTTTTCTTTTGACCTACTCACATAATAAAAACATATAAAGACCTCTCTTTTATAATATAAAAATAAAAATATCAAATAAAAAATATAAGGAAATAGCTGAGGGATAAAAGTATTTGGATTTATTTCTTAAAGAGAAAAAAAATAAACAGGCCAACCTGCTGTAACCCGCAGACTGGAGTGGCTGGCTTGTGGTTTACCCGCTCTAATCCATAATATCCCCCACATAATTGACGCCCTTACCATTATACCCCATTCTTCTGCCTCCTTCGGTGTACACCTCTGATTACCCGTCCGCCACATCCAGCCACACCTTCTCTTTTGAAACTCTACCGTTGGTATTAAGCTTTTACACCAAGAACTGAGGTAAAATATTAACTAACTCGGTCCCATCTCTTGTTGTAATTCTGAGTGATGGAGTAATGTATTAATTCCCCCGCTTCCACATAAACCAACACCCAGCTGCAAATCAATCAGGCTATTGTATATCATCCACATCCACCTCAGCTGCTTGAATTAATATTAGAAAAGCATATCCACCCAAGTTGAAACAAAACTTCTTTTACATACTTATTTTATATACAATAAATTACGTTGAAAAAGTAGCTTTTACATTATTCCTAACCCAACTATCCCAATCCAAACTGAAGAATTTGGTTCTTCTCCCCCTTTGGAACAATTTTCCTCTCAGCATAAAACTTGCATATGAGCAATCTCGGAGGAGCATGAAGTCTGCCCTCTGCTCTTAGACAGCGCGCGGGCGCGCGCGCGCGCACACACACACACATATATCACATTTGTCTTCTCCTCATCCGATCACATTAAGCACCAATCGCATTAGTATACATTCAAATTACAGACAAGGGTAAAATCAAATTCCAAAGCATAATCTGTATGGTGATTTCTCCTTGCGTCTTTTACGAGTTAATTACTCCCTCCGGTCCTAAATATAGGACATAGTTTATAATACAATTTGTACTACAAACTATGTCCTATATTTAGAATCGGAGGTAGTAATATTTTCCCTCAGTTAATTATTTCAGTTTAAAATATCGGGTATGGAATAACTTGACCTTCGAATTGGAATTCAAACTAATCCACACATAAAGAAATTGGAAGTGAGCATCATGTGAAAGTTCAGGCGTTCATATTAATTTCTACCTCTGCTTTTAAATATAGAACTTTTTTTTATTTTATCTCTTATATATATATATATATATATATCTTTTTTTTAAAAAAACTAATATGTTTGATTTATAAACTAATATATAATAAAATAATATGCATAAATATTTTAGAGACATCATTTAACATACTGTATGATATAATTAAAAAAATTTATTTAATTTTTTTAATCTCTTTAAATTAGTCAATTTGATTCTTTTATTTAAAATAGGAAGTAACGTATTTGTTTAAAGGAATGATGTTGTTGGCCAAAGTGTAGTTGCAATAATTCCGTGGAAATAAAGTTACATGAGTACCAGAGGCACAGAAGCAACCTGATGTTTGAACTAAATGTAAAAACTGTGCAAAAACCAAAAAGAATTACATCTGAATTAAGGTTTAATTAGTTTCCGACAACCAATTGGTAGGGAAAATAATAATTGCATTTTAATTAATAATTAGATTTGATTGTCAATAAAATACAATAGTATTTAATGATTTATGTAACTAATCTCATCTAGTAGGATAAGACTTGTTGCTATTGTCAAAAATCTCCTTGCAAACTTTACTGTTCAAAAGTACCTAAAATTTGTTCAGAACCTACGTGTAACTTCTCTTCAATAGATTTAATTCTTTTTCACATTTGTGCAACATATTTTTAATTATGTGTAAATGGAGGACATTCGTATATGTCAAAAGTATGTTGTACGCAAATGAAAAAAAAAAAAAAAAGCTTTTATCGGTTAGCAATGAGTTGCATCCACTCAAAATCTGGATTTTTAAATTCATTTGGAAAATAAATTTCGCAACTGAGGAATTTCAACAATCTTTCTTAATAATTATAACTTCAAACTTAAATTGAAAGTTAAAATTGTGTGATTGATTTTGAGCAAGAAATTCTTTAAGAAGTTATTGGTATGGTGTACTTGAATTTTATCTTTAGTGTTGTCAACTTGTTAGTTGTTGATATTAATATAAAAAAATTTGAGCAACAATTTATTATTATTTAGTTAAATCGATTGTTTCAGGTAATGGCATGCGACAGTTCGGTGGTGCCCATATTTTTTTTTTTTGGGCCAGCCAGTGGTACCCATATTACATAATACATATATATAACAATAATAAAACATATAACAGTATAAATTTTTTTTCATGGAAAAAATGAAATATATTAAATATTTTAAACAAGAAATTTAAGTTGTCAATGATAATTGTAACTGTTTTTAGATGCTATACTATGCACAAAATGTATATTCGCTATTCAATTTCCAACAAGTATAAATTTTATTGCATAATATAAATATATTGACTACAAATAAAGATTTGGCACAACAACTCCAGACAAGTGGATATTAAAACCTAAGGACTGTTATGAATATTAATTATGTAGATGTCCATTGACTCATATTACTCTTCCAGTCAACTTGACATAAAGAAGAAAAGAAGATTTGACACAAAGCAAAAGCAAAAAGAAGACAAGGACATAAAGAAGATATAAAATAACCATGGTCATGTAATCAGGGTTAAATATAACCATGGTCATGCAACCAGGGTTAGATTTCTGCCTCTATATACAGGGCTGTAATCGTTTGTTTTAGTTGAACTGAATGAGAACTTCTCTCTAACTTCTCTCTAGAAATTCTATAACCTTTATCTGGATTCTATCAATCTTCTCTTTTATCACATATACTTTTATAATACGTTATCAGCACGAAGCTCTAAAAGAAGGTATGATCTTCTTATGGTTTCTTTAATGATTATATATACCTTGTTTTATTTTATAGATGTGGGATAATCTGAGCCACTATATGGAATTAGAGAGATACTTTTACCAATTGTTATATAACATCGAGTTCCATGGCTAAGATTGGAGATCGTTATTGTTTTTATATATTATTTACAAATTCTTTTATATTATTATTATTGTTATTATGGCCAGAAGTTATACACATCTGATTCTTAAAATTATGATCAGAAGTCATAATGTTTTAATTTCTTATAATATGGCCAGAAGCCATATCCATTCTTATTATATAGCCAGAAGCTATATACATTTTTCATCTTATTACATGGCCAGAAGCTATATATATTTTTATCTTTTATCTTATTGTACGGCCAGAAGTCATGTACAATTTTTATCCTGAAGATAATAGTTAATTCCTCATCTTGAGATTAAATGGCCCGAAGCCATACATGGCCTGAAGTCATGAGATTAAATGACCCGAAACCATACATGTTTTAATTTTCTTATCTTGCTTTATGAATTATTTATTGTCTTTATGAATTTACAGTTATTATATTGCATATTTACATTTCATATTTTAATTATTCTCATTTATTTCTTTAATTAGTTTGAACAATGACAAACCTAACAAAACTTGAAATTGTGGCTCTTGATATTACCGGGAAAAATTATTTATCTTGGAAGTTGGATGCGGAAATTCACTTGAATGCCAAAAGTCTGGAAAACACGATTAAAAAAGGGAATAAGGCATCCAACCAAGATAAAGCCAGATCCATGATTTTTCTTTGCCACCACTTACATGAAGATTTAAAAACTGAATATTTGACAGTGATGAACCCACTTGTCCTTTGGAACAATTTGAAAGAAAGATATGATCACCAGAAGATGGTCATTCTTCCAAAAGCTCATTTTGATTGGATGCATTTACGCTTGCAAGATTTTAAATCTATAAGCGAATATAACTCAGCTATGTTCAGAATTACTTCTAAATTGAAATTATGTGGAGAAAATGTTATTGATGATGATATGTTAGAAAAGACATTCTCCACATTTCATGCATCCAATTTGCTCCTGCAGCAGCAATATCATGAAAAAGGTTTCAAGAAATATTCTGAGTTAATTTCTTGTCTCCTTGTGGCTGAACAAAATAATAAGTTTTTGTTGAAAAATCATGAATCTCGTCCAACAGGCTCAACTCCATTCCCTGAAGTGAATATAGTAACTAATGAATTTTATTGTGGCCGTGGCCATGGACGTGAACGTGGGCGTGGCTACAACCGTGGGCGTGGTCGTGGTCGATATTATGGAGGTTCAAAATCCTACCAGAAGTGGGAAAAGACTGATAAGAACTAAAAAGGGGAAAGCAGTAGGCATAACAAATATGCTGATAATCCATGCTATCGATGTGGTGGCATGGGCCATTAGTCTCGTACCTGTCGTACACCAAGGCACCTAGTTGATCTTTACCAAGAATCAATTAAAAATACTGGTAAAAGATCAAATGTTGAAGTTAATCATGTTGATCAGGGCGAGAATTCTGAGTATGGTGATATAGATAATAACTATTTGGATGTTGCAGATTTCTTAATATAATTTGAACTGTTATATTTATTTAAAGTTATTTATATCATATGTATTAATTTTATTTATGTTTTTATAAAGAATGAATCCTATTGGCATCAATCCTGAAGATTTATGTCTCGTTGATAGTGCAACAACCCACACCATACTCAGACATGATAAATATTTTCTTCCTTGGTAATACGAGAAGCCAATATTCAAACTATATCTGATAGTATAAATTTAATTGAAGGCTTCGGAAGAACTAGTATTTTGTTACCTGAAGGAACAAAATTATGCATTGATAATGCATTTTATTCTACCAAGTCTAAAAGAAACTTACTGAGTTTCAAAGATATCCGTAGAAATGGATATCATTTAGAAACAACAACTAAAAATAATAAGGAATATCTTGTAATTACAAATATAGTTGCTGATAGAAAATGCATATTAGAAAGTTTTCCTATTTTTTCTTCTGGTTTGTATTACACATGTATAAGCACAATTGAAACACATACTATTGAAAACCAGAAGTTCAATAATGCAGACCAGAAGTTTACCAATTCAAACCAGCAGTTTGATAATGCAGACCAGAAGTTTACCAATTCAAACCAGCAGTTTGATAATGTAAACCAAAAGTTTACCAATGAATTTATTGTTTGGCATAACCGATTAGGCTATCCCGGTTCAATCATGATGCGACAAATAATTGGGAATTCATGTGGACATACCCTGAAGTGTAAACAAATACCACAATCCCATGATTTTTCATGTGCTGCATGTTCCAAGGGAAAGTTAATTATTCGCCCCTCACCAAGCAAAGTAGAAAGTGAGTCTCTCACATTTCTAGAATGGATACAGGAAGATATTTGTGGGCCAATACACCCACCATGCGGACCATTTAGGTACTATATGGTTTTAATTGATGCATCAACTAAATGGTCGCATGTTTGCTTATTATCTTCTCGCAACTTGGCGTTTGCGAGATTACTTGTTCAATTGATTAGATTAAGAGCAAATTACCCTGATTATCCTATTAAGAAAATACGTCTTGATAATGCTGGTGAATTTACATCACAAGCTTTTAATGAATATTGTATGTCCCTTGGAATTGATGTTAAACATCCTGTAGCTTATGTTCACATGCAAAATGGTCTTGCAGAATCATTGGTTAAAAAGTTGCAACTTATTATAAGACCTTTACTTATGAAATCTAATATACCAATTTCTGCTTAGGGCCATGCCATTTTGCATGCAACAATGTTAATTCGCATCAGGCCAACATGTTATTTAAAGGTTTCTCCCTTACAAATGGTTTTTGGTCAGGAACCTAATATTTCCCATATAAGAATTTTTGGGTGTGTGGTATATGTGCCTGTAGCACTACTACAACGCACCAAGATGGGCCCTCAAAGAAAGATGGGAATATATGTTGGGTATGAATCTCCATCAATTATAAAATGGTTAGAACCATCCACAGGAGATTTATTTACGGCACGATTTGCTGATTGTCATTTTGATAAATCATTTTTCCCAACATTAGGGGGGAGAAAACAAGCAGCTGGGTAAAGAAATTAGTTGGAATGAATTATCACTGGCTCATTTTGATCCTCGTACAAAACAGTGTGAACTGGAAGTTCAAAAGATAATTCATTTACAGAATTTAACCAATCAAATGCCAGAAGCATTTACTGACTCAAAGAAAGTGACAAAGTCACATATCCCAGCTGCTAATGCTCCTATTAAAATTGATGTCCCTGAAGGACAACCTACTACGAATGAATCCAAAGCACGCCTGAAGCGTGGCAGACTCATCGGTTCCAAAGATAAAAATCCTCGAAAAAGAAAAGGAGCAAAGAATATAGATGGTCAGGATGAGGATAATGAAGAAAAATTAGTAACTCCAGAAGAGCCATCTCCTGAAGAGATATTATCTCCAGAAGAGAACATTGTAGTCCCAGAAGAGACCTAGGTACCTGATATATGTGAAAATAATGAGATCTCAATAAATTATATTATGAATGGAATCCGATGGGATAGAAATGAAGTCAACGTTGATGACATCTTTGCTTATCATATAGCATATGATGTAATGAATGATAATGAGGATCATGAGCCAAAATCCATTAGTGAGAGCCAACAAAGAAAAGATTGGCCCCTATGGAAAGATGCCATTAATGCAGAATTAAAATCATTAGCAAAACGAAAAATATTTGGACCTGTAGTCCTTACACTTGAAGATGTAAAACCAGTTGGATGCAAATGGGTCTTTGTATGAAAAAGAAATGTAAAGGGCAAAATAACTAGATATAAGGCACGTCTAGTAGCCCAAGGTTTCACACAAAGACCTGGCATTGATTTTGAAGAAACGTATTCACCAGTAGTGGATGCGACTACTTTTCGTTATTTAATTAGCCTAGCAGTATATGTAGGACTTAATTTATATCTAATGGATGTTGTGACTGCCTATTTATATGGATCACTTGATAGTGATATTTATATGAAAGTCCCTGAAGGACTTAAGATGCCAGAAGCATCCAATTCAAGCTCTCAAGAACAATACTCAGTTAAGTTAAATAAGTCCCTGTATGGCCTGAAGCAATCAAGGCGCATGTGGTATAATCGTCTTAATGAATATTTGTTGAAAGAAGGATACAAAAATGATTCGATATGCCCATGCATCTTTATGAAAAGATCTAATAGTGAGTTTGCCATAATTGTTGTTTATGTTGATGATATTAACATCATTGGAACTCCTGAAGAGCTTCAAAAGGCAATTAATTGTTTGAAGAAAGACTTTGAAATGAAGGACTTTGGAAGAACAAAATTCTGTCTTGGATTACAAATCGAGTACTTCAAGAAATGGATCTTTGTATATCAAGAAACTTATACAAAGAAGGTCCTAGAGCGATTTTACATGGATAAATCTCATCTATTATGTACCCCAATGATTGTAAGATCTTTGAAAGCAAATAAAGACCCATTCCGACCCCGAGAAATCAGTGAAGAAGGTGATGAAGAACTATTTGGTCAAGAAGTACCATATCTTAGTGCTATTGGAGCACTAATGTATCTTGCTAATCACACACATCCTGATATATCATTTGCTGTTAATTTATTAGTAAGATATAGTTCTTCACCAACACGAAGGCATTGGAATGGAATAAAGCATATTCTTCGTTATCTCAGAGGTACTACAGACATGGGGTTATACTACTTAAATGTATCCAAGCATGAACTGGTTGGTTATGCAGATGCCGGATTTTTGTCTGATCCACATAATGGTAAATTACAAACGAGCTATCTATTTACATGTGGAGGTGCAGCTATTTCATAGCGATCTATGAAACAGACTATATCAGCCACATCATCTAATCATGCAGAAATTCTAGCAATACATGAAGCAAGTCGAGAATGTATGTGGTTAAGGTCAGTGATACATCATATACGTACAACTCGTCATTTATCTTCCAGCAAAATGATCCCAACAATCCTATATAAGGATAATGCTGCATGTATCGCTCAACTTAAAGAAGGCTATATCAAAGGCGATAGAACAAAGCATATTTCACCAAAATTCTTCTTCACTCGCGACCTTCAAAATGATGGTGAAATAGATATCCAGCAAATCAGTTCAAGTGAAAATCTAGCATATTTATTCACCAAGTCACTCCCAGGTACAATCTTTGAAAAGCTTGTTCATGATATTGGTCTTCGGAGATTCAAAGATTTCAACTGATATTATCAAGAGGGGGAGTCGATACACACTGTACTCTTTTTCCCTTATCTAGGTTTTGTCCCACTGGGTTTTCCTAGAAAGGTTTTTAATGAGGCAGCACTCGACGGTGTATTAATGAATAATGTACTCTTTTCTTTGGCTAAGTTTTTATCCCACTGGGTTTTTCCTAGTTAAAGTTTTTAATGAAGCACATTCATAATGGACATCCAAGGGGGAGTGTTATGAATATTAAATATGTAGATGTCCATTGACTCATATTACTCTTCCAGTCAACTTAACATAAAGAAGAAAAGAAGATTTGACACAAAGTAAAAGCAAAAAGAAGACAAGGACATAAAGAAAATATAAAGTAACCATGGTCATGTAACCAGGGTTAAATATAACCATGGTCATGCAACCAGGGTTAGATTTCTGCCTCTATATAAAGGGCTGTAATCGTTTGTTTCAGTTGAACTGAATGAGAACTTCTCTCTAACTTCTCTCTAGAAATTCTATAATCCTTTATCTGGATTCTATCAATCTTCTCTCTTATCACATATACTTTTATAATAAAACACTTAACGATAGATTCTCTTTTGACCAACGTCTTACAATAGATAAATACAGTAATAATTATACTCCCTCCGGTCCTAATTATAGGACAATATTTGGAAGTTAATCTTGATCCTAATTATAGGACAAAGTTCTAATTTTTGTTAATTTATTCCCAAACTACCCCCTATTATACTTTCTCAATAATAATTAACACAATAATAATTTAATAATACATCTATATATTCTATAAAGTGAGTAATGCTTGCAACTCATTAATGCCACATACACATCAATTTTACTGTTTTTTTATTTTTTTAATAAAATAATTTTGAGCAATTTTTATCATATTTTTCCTAAATCACCCCTACTAATATTTCCATCACAATAATTACTTTAATAACACGCTTATATAGTAAATAATAATTTTCCCCCGATAAAAACCGATTATTTAAATTATTTATCTTTCCTCCTGTCCTATAATTATGCAAACTATATATAAATAATTGGCAATATATATATATGGGAGAATTGTGAAAAAAGACCTCATTAGTAAATTAATTGTTAAATGAGACTTGAGAATATCTTTTACATATGGGGGAAGATATTGTGCACACGGGGGAAAATGTTTTTCACACGCATAAAAAAGAATATTACACATAGGGAAGATCGTCTACACACAGGGAAAGATATTCTACACACCTGAAAGATTTTTCGCACAATGGGATCCCATTTAACAATTAAGTTCCCACTAAGGTCTTTTATCACAATTCTCTCTAAATATATTGAATTAGTAGTTAATTAAATAAATCATGGCACACACGCGTTGAAAGAGCGCGTGACATTAGCAGTGGGACGACATGACTTCCTTGGAAGGATGATGCTTTCCTCATCTGCCACTCCATCCTTCGGCTCTTCTTTCTCCTCAATTCTCACTCTTCAAGTTTCCTTCCTATGGAAACTGAAGCCAAAAGGAACGAACAGAAAAATTACTATATGTGATTTCCCCCCCCAAAAAATATCAAAATCTAGCGAGAGAGAAAGCAGATATTTCTCCTTCTCCTCTTCAGAGAATTTCCGTTTTTATTTATGTTCCTCCCTCTCTGCGATCTCTGAGGATTTCAGGTTCATTTGAATCTTGTTCTTCGTCTAATGTACCATTTGAGTTTCAAAAATACTTCAATTTCTTCTTATTAAGACTAGTGTTACGTGCCCATGTATTTGTTTTCATTTTGTATGCGTAGATTGCTTGCTATGCTAGTGCTGATAGTGCACTTATGACTAATTCTGTGCTCTTTGCCAGTTTTTATTGCATATTTTCCGTTTATTTGCTGTTGACAATGTGGGTAGTTAGCCAATTTTTGGCTACTTGAACTTCAGAGCGTTGCAGTCCCAAAATTAGGGTTCTAGTTGTTGCTAGTACAATTTGTTTATTGTGTTGTTATAATTCGTGGACTCAAATTTGTGTAGAATGTGACACTAGCTGTGGAATTCTTTCTACCTTGTTCTTTTTTGATAACTTCTACCTTATTCTTAAAACTAAGTTCTGAATTCTATCTTGAGATTTCGCTTCTGTTTTGATTGATGCCATTGGATTACTTATCGGGAATAAATTGTTGAGAATTTGAGTAAGCATGAGTCTTGAGTAATGCTGTTGCTATGCTGATTTTGGGTTTAACGAGGGTCTTCTTAGCGTGTTTCCTACTTATCTATCTGCATTCTTTGTGATTTGCAGGACTATTGGGATCTGTTTCTACAACAACCTCATTGAATTAATTGTTGAACTAAAAGGCCCTATTTTTGGCGATTGTACTGTGTATCACAGATTAGATAGTTCACAATACTGTTCAAATATCATTTGTTAAGTATGTCATTAATAAAATCTATTTTGTGTCTGGATACTTTTGCCATATGTAGAAGTGAATATTTTGAGAGAATGGTTTTTTCATTGTGTTATTATGGTGTTTGATGTTATTGAAGAATTTTAAAAAATAGCCAGGATAGTGGACTACTGAGTTTTGTTGGATGGGTAATAAACTTGGGAGGAGGAGACAAGTGGTAGATGAAAAGTATACAAGGCCACAGGGGTTGTATAATCATAAAGATGTGGATCACAAGAAATTGAGAAAGCTAATACTTGAATCAAAGCTTGCACCCTGCCATCCTGGAGATGAAGAATGTGCCAATGATCTTGAAGAGTGCCCAATATGTTTTCTGGTTGGTCTAATTTCTGTTGTGTACCTTCAATCTAGTTCCTTGTGCTTATTCTTTTGCCCATTTTTTTCCTTGAATGAACGAGGAAGCCATTTCAGCTCATGAAAGTTAAGCTATAAACTGCAAATAAAAATGCTTTCTTTTCAATGGGTTTCAAAGAAAGTACCCAGGATATTTTGCCTTTTTTCAAAAGGAAAAAAAATAAAGTCTGCTCCAAATTGTAAACTTTATTTCTAATTATTCTGTTTCATCTTTTTCCTTCAATTTAGTATTATCCAAGTCTAAACCGATCAAGATGTTGCACCAAGAGCATTTGTACTGGTAACTATTTTCTTATCTTCACTATTAATATATCTTGTCATTACCATTTCTATGCCATCTGATTGACTTCCTTTTGCCAGAGTGCTTTCTGCAGATGAAAGTTCCAAATTCAACTCGACCTACACAGTATGCTCCATTACTAGTCATTTGCCTTTTATACAAAGAGATATGGCTTATCATTGCTTACATCATAACTTCCATCTATCTTTGGCTAAAATTTAAAGATGTTTTCTTTGCTTAACCATGTTAGATGTCCTTTCTGCAAGACAGCAAATTATGCTGTGGAGTACCGGGGTGTGAAATCAAAGGAAGAAAAGGGTTTGGAGCAGATTGTAAGTTGGTATCTGCCATAGCTATTGACTTTAGGAACTTTTTACTGAAATATTTGCACAATCAGTTCAGATTTACTTGCATACACTTGATTGTTCAGGAAGAACAACGTGTTATAGAAGCAAAAATTAGGATGCGGCAGCAAGAACTTCAGAATGAAGAGGAAAGAATGCAGAAAAGGCATGAAATAAGCATGTCAAATGGAAATGTAACACCTGCAGATGCTGAATACAGCTCAAATGCTGGTAGTGTTCATTGGATTTCTGCATATTGTCTCTGTTTGACTGGTTCTGGTTGTATAAATTATTCTTTTGCTTTTGTAGTGACTGCATCATCAATTTCTGTTGTGGAAGGCGAGGAGATTGTCACTTCTCAAGATTCTTGTGTCACCCCAATGGTTAGACCACTTCCAGCTGCTAGGAGCAATAGGTGTGCTAGTTTGCATAACCTTTTTAGTTTTGATGATTTCTAACGTTCTCCCATATGTAGCCTGATATTCACTCCTTTAAAGTCAATTGATGGACCAGAGTGAAATGAATTGAAATTTGTCATTTATGAAAACTTGTGTCTTCACTTGTGCTCTTCAAATCTTACTTCTTCTGGGGTGTTTCATTTCCCATTAATATTCTGATTGTTGAGATTATATTGACATCGGTTACATCATCAAGAGTTAAGTCCATTTTCAAATGACAGACATTAACCTTGTCATCTATTCTAAATTCTGTGCTTGATTCAATGTGCCTCAGGCGTGTGCCTCTATCAAACATGGCCGTGAGGAGCGTGATTATTTCAATGTGTTACAATTGGAATCAAAAGTTGACTAAATTTAAATGTTTAGAGGATATAGAAAACTGAAACAGATGTTTGTGATTTAGGAGATATTATATGATTACCTGGTAGAGACTGATTTTTTTAGGAAAGATAAAAGAATAAAAGGATAAAAATTATAAGGATAAATCTTTAATAAATTATGAAATCAGAATCTAATCTCATAATTAATAAAGAAAAGGATAAATCTTTAGTAGAAAGATGAGCCAGAATCTTAACCCATCAGATTGCTAAAGTCTAAGGAGAATCTCCTGTAATTAGAGAAGTAATTCTCTACCAATTTTCATATGTTTTTTCAGACTGCTTTTACATATAACAAGAGTCAATATTTATAGATAAAAAGAGTAACCATGACTCCCTAAAATTTAGGACCACTAACCATGACTCATAAAAATAACATATTTGAATACATTTAATTCAATAAATAAAATACCTTGACTCAGCATATAATCCTAACTAACTCCACTTAATCCTAATCTTGCTGAGCACTTAACAAACCACTACTAAAACAACTAAAATAAATATTAATAAAAAAAATTAGATTAATTCAATCCCCTAAATTAACCGCACGTGATTGCCTGCTTGGTACTCTATCATTACCCTTTGCTGCAAAACAATAAATATACTTACTGTTGCAATCGAATCCTATATCAGTTGGTCATTTGGTTTCATTGGCTGAGCATGAAGAAGAGGGAGCTGGCAGCTGATTTGTTAATAGGTTTGATGCCAGCATTGAGTTTGGCTTATCAATTAAATAAGCCATCCAATCTTTTCTGTGCTAGAGGTGTGCCCAGAAATTTCAATCATCAGCTGCCTAATTGCATTGCCTGTGATCTTAAGGATCGGAAGAGTATTTAGGTATTTAGAGGGAATTTTGAATTTAAAAGATAATAATAGGTTTTCAACATTTTTCTTTCCTAGTTCTTCAATTGTAGTCGCACCATCAACAAACTGCTTGCTTATATTCTTCTTCACGCTGAAGTGTAAATAAGTTCGTTCTATCAATTTCAAGGGTGGTTGCATCAAGTTGAGCTTTTTTAGTGGAATACTGCCACCAGAATTTGATTATTTGTTAATGAAAATCTAAGCTCATAATTTCTTACATAAAGAAGTGGCTGCTGAATCTGGGAGTGTTGATATGATTAATTCCTTGTCATTATTTTATTCTTTTGCCTATTTGGATAGTTATTGGTAGAAAAGTAGTTGGAAAGGATGAGCTACGTTGGTGCACAGATTTTATAACCGACTAACTTTAAGGGGAAAAAGATCCAATAGACATGCTAGTAAATGGCCCATCCAAGTATTTGATCCTTTGGACCAACATTTGATCAACTTGCAATTATGCTTTTACAGAGCTAGGCAGATTAATTTACACAAGGAGATCAGTAAGAGTATTTCCAACTTCAATGCTAAATTCATCCACACCCAAAAGTGAAAAGAAAGAAAGGAAAAGATACTGCTTCTTCCTTTTACTTAATAAAATAATTGTCTCCAAGTCAGGTGTCCTGTTTCCATATGCATGAATTGAATAGAAAGTCATGTACATTTAAAAGACTGGTCTTGTAAGAAATAGAATATTAAAATGGTTGTTATAAATGGTAGAAAATGAGATGAATTTTGCCATGTTTTAATTGTGCAATTGACAAACCATTGAGCTGACTCATGCTTCACCCTGTATGTTTTATCTGTTCAAGTCTAGGTAAAATATAATTTAATACAATGGTGTTGGAGTCTTAAAACCATATATGATACTTGTTATGAATTCATATTCATGGTGACATATGTGGTCCCCTAGTGGAGCCCCATGAAGATATTTGGCTTGTAATGTTGATGTCTCTTGGTAAGCAGGCATTCAAATTCTATTGTTTGGTCATGCACGCATGCGCTTGAATGCTTTCATGTCTTGTGCAGGATAGTTACCTTATACGTTTTCTGTGACTGAAAATTTGTAGGGATGATGAATTTGACCTCGACCTTGAGGACATTATGGTCATGGAAGCAGTCTGGCTTTCCATTCAGGTAAGCGACTCGTCTTTGAAATACAGATGAGTGTGGAATTTATTTGTAAAATTGAAGATAAACTTTTAATTAAAAAAAAGTAATTTTCAATTGCTTTTCTGAATAATCTTTCAATCCCACATCGTAATTCTGTCATTTGATGTCTAGTCAATCAAATATATAATTGTTCACATTGTTTGTTTTTTCACTTAATTACACAAGGATGAGAATAAAGTAAACGCTTTCAAAGGTGTGTAACTGTTTTGCCTTTCCCGTGTCTCATCCTTTCTTGTTCGCTGATTCTGGAAAGTGATAATGGATGAAATACATGTATGGTTATTTATAACCGACTATATCTACATCTCAAGTATTGGATATGAAAGGCTGCTTTCCAAAATACTAGAGCTATACTATATTTTTTACTCTAGAGGGTGAACCTTGGAGCAATGGTATTATGTGACTAAGGGGTCACAGGTTTAAATCTTGGAAACAACCTCTCCACTTGTGGGGGTAAGGCAGCATACATCTAATCCTCCCCAAACCTCACTTAGTGGGAGCCTTGTCCACTGAGCCTTTTTATACTACATATTTTTCTATATTATGGTGCTTAGCTTAAAATATATGTATAAAGTATAGGGGGTCCATGCATCAGTGTACTTTGTGGCCCAATTATTTTTATGATAATGTTATCTGTATATCGAAATGGAGCTAATTTGTATTTGACTTCGGATGTAAAATTCCAAATCAATATCATCCAATCCTTTTCTTAAAATAGAAGAGAAACAAGTTATGGATAGTGGGCCAAACTTAAGCAAGAAGTCTCCGTAGTGTTTATTGAACACTTAAAAACATATTGGGCACACTCAGACAGCTTAACACCTCTAAAAAGTATCCGGTCCGGTCCTTTTTATAAGTAACTTTCTCTCTCTCAGAGTTGGTCCTTTTTATAAGCAACTTTCTCTTTGTGTCTCAAAATTTAAACTAATTTTTCCTTTTCTACCCCTATTAAATACCCATCTTTATATTAATTATCCCCCACTAACCACTAATTCTCTCATTTACTCATTTATTACACATTCTCTCTCATATTTTATACTCATACTCCCTCATATTTGTTGCCCATTCTCTCTCCTATCCTCTTTTCATAAATAAGGGCATATTTAGAAGAAGCATGACATTTTTTACACATTTATTGTTTTTAGCTAATTTTAACCGTCAGTTCGTTTTGCACAATTAGGATAAAAGTTGCTTATAAAAAGAACCGGAGGGAGTACTATCAAAAAAGAGGGGAATGTCTAATTATAATATTTTGCACCTTTTAAACACTAAACATGTTTTAATTTGAAACACATACTAACCTTGTTTTCAGTATATACATATGCCTTTTGAGTAACGTTACCTACCTAATTCTTGCATTGACTACTTTATAAGTTGATTCACTCTAGTTAAGTTGGACCTTGTGTACGTATATCCAATACATAGATCAAGGTATTTATGCAGTGTGCAGATTTGTAAGATGCAAGTTTTGTAGTTGGCATTGTTTGAAGAATTGGGTGTTTTCATGCTCTCATGTTTCAATATGCATGCGCACACGCATACACACACAGTTATTTTTAATAATGTAGCCTATGCTCTGTGCTTATATTTGCTATCATTAGGCTATGTTCCATATCTGTAGATATTCCGTACTTCATGCCAAGCCTTAGTTTAAGAAGAAAAGAAGCCTTCATGACTATATATCAAAGTTCAATGCTCTTAACATAAATCCAATGCATTTATGCCTTAATTCATATAATAATTAATGTCTTTGTTTGTCTAAGGCAGATTATGCATCATTTAAATTACAATTGGTTTTTATCAAGTTTGTTTAGAAGTCAGAATATGACCAGCTTGCAAAGTCCAAGGAGTAATCTTTGATTTCTGAGAAAAGTCTGAGGGATGAAACTTCTAATGCAATCTTACCTCAACCACACAACCCCCCCCCCCCCCCCGGGGCCAAGAAAAAAAAACAGAAAAACACCTGTTTGTTGTTGGAAAAATGTGTGTTAAACGATTATAATACAATCAATTTATTTAGTGATTCTAATTTATTGAAAATAAAAGTGCGTATATTGGCACTGCAGGAGAGTGGAAGGCAGAGAAATTTATCTTATCCAGCTTCTGGACAGTACATATTGCCTGATAACTATGTTTCATCTGCATTGGGTCCTCACACTGGATCATCATCATCACCCTCTGGAGGCCTTGCTAGTGCAATTGCCGCTCTCGCAGAGCGTCAGCAAATGGTGGGAGAATCATCAACTAGCGTGGATGAGGGAAATACACCATCATCCAACATGGTACAAGGTGCCAACAGGTTTTATAGTCGGTTCAGTAGAGAGTCTGGTAGCTATCCACCTACCGACAACAGCAACGAGGCGCCACCGGATAGCTCATCGGCTATGGCTAGGGCTCATGGGGAATGGTCCATGGACCATGAACCACAGGTAGCTGAAGCTGCAAGCAGTTACACAAGTGCTGTTGCAGCAGATGGTAGCAGATTGTCTTCTTTACCACAGCCTGATGACATTGAAGGTAGCCCTGAAAATGCCACAGAACCCATTGTTCCTGAGAGTTTTGAGGAGCAGATGATGCTAGCTATGGCTGTCTCTTTAGCTGAGGCTCGAGCCATGTCAAATGGCCAAGGTGCTTCGTGGCAGTAGTTTTTGGTCAAGGTACTTGTTTAGTCTTTTTTTTCTTAAATTGATGGTGCTTGCATTACCATGGCTATTTGGTCAGCTAAGTCTTGGTTTGAGAGTTTGAGCAAATTTCACACTGTGTGGGACTTGTTCAAAAGATACGGGAAAGATTCTCTTTGCACACAACCATATATAAAGATGTCGTTGGAAAACAATTTATTCTAATTTGTCAAAGGTTGTTGCTTGATGCATCCTTCCGTATTTGATTTCTTGTCCCCTGCTCCCTTCATTGACTTTCTGTAAATAATGGTTCCAAAATTTAACGTAGGCCCAGCTAGATTTCTTTCTATTATTATACTTTATGGTTTAGTTTATATGGCACATTTGAAATATATACTGAACAAGAAAGGGAATGAAAATTGCCATGTGAGTATAATTTGTTTCTGGTAATATCCTTTGAGACATGAGTATATCAAAATCATGCTTATTGGGAGTGGTATGTAAAATATCTTAAAAACTTAAAGCCTTGTTTGATTCTGTTTTCGATTTTTATATTCTTAGAATAGTTTTATAAAGTTATTTTTCAGAACAAGTGTCAGGGAAAAATTAAAAAAAAAAAAAAATCTGTGTGGGTGATTGGAGAGTAGGGACAACGAGCAAACTGAAGTTTGAGAGTGAAGCTTCAACAAGTTCGTGTTTAAGAGGCAAAAGCCCGAACTGTTAAGCGGCAGAACAAAGAAGGTTGTTCTCCGCATTTGGACTGATTTTATTGAACAAAAACTATGAAAACTTCTAGAAGTTTTATTTTTCCCGGGAAAGAAAGTACTAATTTTTAGTTTTACAAAAAAAGTTTTGCTAATTGTTTTACAAAATATTTAATTAAAAACTAATTACTCCCTCCTGTTCTTAATATAAAACATATTGAGGGAGTTGATCTTGGTTTTAAACGGAAGAAGTGTTTTTTATATTTGTCAATATTTTTAATATTTATATTTATTGATGTCCCTCAACAATAATCAATGAGGAGAGACAACGAGGAAATTGAGAATGATGATTAGTGTTGTAAAAAATATATGGCACATTTATTAATTTAACTGATTTTTTTAATCTAATCAAATTAAGTAAATATGTTTTATATTGAGGGCTGGAGGGTGTGTCAAAAATTTTTTTATTGTTTCTTTGAAGAACAATGTTTTGAAAATAATAATTCAAAAAAGGCCAAATTTTTTTCCTTTCCTTTTTTGGGGTGTGACACCCTTTTCTTAGTGGATGAATATGGAAAGTAGCACTTTTTTTTTTTTTTTTTGGTAAGAAAAAGGCCACACAACTTGGGTAAAATTCTTTATCAGTTCCATGATAAAATACCCATGTTAGACAGCTTTTGCACTTAACATCACTTTGAAGGTTTTGCCATGTTAATATTTTGATGGTAACCCAGTAATACAATTTCACCGAGCTGCTATACTTTAATACTCCAATGACCTGTGGTTTTTCCCCAGCGTCAGCTGCACTTCAGACTTTCAGAATTTTTGGCAAAGGTGAGGTTTTATCTCACAATCTTTGTACCCAAAAATACATATAACTATGAAGTCATTGAGACTGTTTAAAGTTTTGTTTGGAATGATAATTGGAGCTTCAAAAATAATTTTTCATTCGTGATTTACTGTGTATAAAGTAAATAAATAAAATGAGTTTTATTTCAACTTACATAGATCTACTTGTGATAAATAGTTTCAAACAAGCACTAGCATAATGTAAAATAATATACAAGATAACATTATTCCATTAAGCTTTGAGATATTTTAGAGAAACTTTACCCATAAATTATGCATAATACTCGTTCTATTTAGTCTCTATGCAACATTAAAGCCTGCTAGCTTGCTCTGTTAATAAAATAAGTACTCTCTCTTGTCTACGGTATAGAACACTTGACTAATTCTCGAAAAACATGAAATGACAATTAACTAATTGAGCGTCCTAAATCAAACCCCCCCCCCCCCCCCACTTTTACCCTTGTTGGAAAATATGTTTGAAAATTAATAAGTGGGCAAAATTGAAAATAAACATTAATTATAGGAACGAAATTAGAAAATGAACATTAATTATCTTACAAGTGACTTTTATTTTAGACCAAACTATTCTGAATTGGAGGAGTTCATACAAGCATAATAACACGGTGAAGAAACTGTCAGAGCTTTATAAGAAGCATTTTCATTTCTTCCATTCTTATATTACAATCACAATTCAAATCTTTAATGAACCATACATTGGTAAGCCACTGTAAGTATGGCTACAATTCAATGAACACAAGTACCATGAAGAAACGAAAAGAAAAATCACTCTGCAATATTTTACAATTACTAGTCCTCATCACTGTCATAACTTTGGCACAAAGATTGTAGTGCACTTGTAGTGTTACTTTTATTCTCTTCCTCAATCTTCTTTTTATCAGCTTCTACTGGTTTCTTGACAACGTTGATCTTCACAAAGGGATGAAAAGGTCTTGCAGTCCCCGAACCTCGAGATTTTTCTGCAAAAATATCAAAAAGTTAAGAACTAGAAGGATGATGCCTTGTTATATTCCTGAGTCAAATCACAGAAGCATACAGCCTCTCACACATATCCTTAAAGGCGGAAAAGAAAAAAAAAAATTGCTCTTTATTCCATCAGACAACTCAAGTCACAAAAGTCACTATTTCTTAGTAAGTTGACAGTACAAGCAACTTTTTAATTTGTTGACATATACAAAGTTGGGACATTATGGATCACAGATTAGAGGTGGTAATGTGGGCTGCAGGCTGTGACGGGGCGGGCTACACCCTCGCGGGCTGGCGGGCCACCAAATTTTTTTTTTAATTTCACTTTTTTTAAAATTTTTACTCTCTTTCTCTTTCACCCTCTCATATCATACTTTTTTTCTTTTATATATTTGTGTTATGAAGTCAATTCTTACTTTCCTTTTTTTTTTTCATTTATTCACATCACAAAACTATATAAACACATCTCTTTTAGATTTAATAATAGTAGAATAAATAAATATAATATGAAAATAAGTGTGAAATAAAAATATGGGGAATTAATTAAACACATTATCAAAAAAAAGGAGATAAGGGAGAGACTAAGTGCATTTGAGAAAAAACTTAAGAAATAAAATAAAATAAAATAATTATGCGGGCCAGCTCACAGGCTAAACGGGCTGAGCCCGTTTTTAAAATGGCGGCCCGGCAGGCTGGCCCGAATTACGACTCTATCACAGATTGTGTTGGTAACTTTGATCTAATGAAATTATCGCCACATCATTTCCCCTTCCTTGTGTTTCCTTTACTTTTTCCCACTACATGTTGGAGCATAGAATTGAACCTAATCTTATTTAGTAGTTTTCCTTCTTAAATAGTCCTTTTTTTCCTAGGCGTTGAACTTAGCGGATTAAAATCCTCTTCAGTTCCTAAGCTTAATTACATTTTCAAACATAGATGAATCCACCCAATCAGGACAACAATGCTAAAAATTCCAAATATATGATCCGTTCATGAGGTTTCTTGTATCTAGTTCAATTGACTAAAGTCTTTGGAAGGGCACATACCTGTGTTACCAGCATTATCCAAACTATCTTTCGTCAAAATATCAGTTGCTTTGGCTATAACCTCTTCAGGCATTCTTCTTCTCTGCATAAAGACATGTTCAAACATAAGTCAATAGCCCAATACAATTATTACATAATTTCAAACACATTAATATGTTGCAAAATAATCCATAACTCAGGCGAAAAAAGGGGGAAAAAACAGAGAAAAGCTAGCCAACAGCATTTTGTAGAAATGAAATTAACATATAAAAAGCTTAACTACAAATGTCACACTTTTCAGGCAAATACCATAATCAAGGAAAACATCAATCTACAAATGACAAATGGGAGGAATATATTATAAAAAATTCATACCTTCATATGATCCTCAGATGTTTCACCATTCCCATTTGAAGGCGCAACAATAAACTCATCATCTTCTAAATCTTCATCACGAATTCTTTTAATCAATTCTTTCGACTTCTGTTTATGATCATAAAAATAAAACAAGGGTTAATTTCACAAAAGTAATGCACGCATGTAAAGATTATATATATATAAAAGTATCTAGATAGTAATACTTACCCCTGAGAAAACTGATTTTATCAGTGCTTCATCTTCTTCTTCTAGTTGTTTCTCCTGAAGATATAAAATGTATAGTTCAGTTAAACTTGTCAAGATGAAAGTATGAAAAGATTAAAGAATAACCAAAAGTTATACCCCTAATACACGGCATTGCATGTGTTCATGTTTAGGACATAGAATACCTTCTTGGGTTTAGCAGTTAAGACATGCATTCAAGTTTGGAACCCAAGCTCCCATCTAGTTAGCTAGACCCATGCAAAACGCAATGACATAACATGCAAGAATATAGTAAACACTAAACAGGGGAACATCTTACGTGAAAGTTTAGCAAAGTTGTACAAATCATACAAGGTCTTCAGAATTCTTATCCATCCATACAGTGCAGTATTTACCATCTCCTACCCTTGAGGAACATCTTAGCAGTGTTCTAATATATTATATATTAATTACAAAATAAAATCTGGAAAAACTAATCATGGAATCTTATTTCTTCTACTATTCTTTTTTCTGTGCTAACATTTCAATCAGTTGCTTACACTAATTCAAAATATTATAGCTCATTGCTTTATAATGATATCTTTTGGAAAAGGGGCTACATAGAAAACATGCAGTAGGCTCATATAATGTGAATTGCAAGTCTTATCATACCTTGTCAGCTGCTGTGCGTTGCAAAGCCTCCAGCATTGCATCAACGGATACAGTTGCATGCCTTGACTGTAAAAGCAGAGATGCAAATATTAGTGATGACCACAAACTTATCTCAAATTCATGCACAGGCAATAATGAACAGATAAAGGTCACAGTGACAAGACAACATGGAGCATATGCAAGTAGTAGTACCTTCATTGACTTCATTTCATCAAGAGCAGCAAGAATGTCCATCTCCCTTTTAGAATCCAAGGTTCTATTTTCTAAGGATTTCATAGCATCTCCCATTTCATCAGCCTCCCTCTTCTGTTTCATTTTTTCTTCTTCCTCATCCTCTGCACGCCAAGGTTCAAAATTTCTTGTTGCTCCAGATTCTACAATGTAATCTGAATTTTGCGGATCAGTCTTCATGGTAAGCTCAGCTGAGCATTTGGTGCATTTAAAGTAAAACCTGAATATTTGAATGCCCAGATACGTCTGCAAAAGGATTAAATAATAAGCTCAGAACTACAGGCCATCATAATTGAAAGTGTTATATGATTGTAATCTTGACATGATTTGTTGGTTAGAGTCGTCAGTTAGTTGGGGGAATACTAGCTGTTATCAAAGCCTATTCCTATGCCTATATAAACACCCTAGGCAGAATATTCAGATGAGTAATGTCTCGTGAATAAGCAATAGTACTATTCAGTTTCGTCCTGTCCTATGTTCTTCTATTCTCTCTCAGACCACCTCTGTTCCTCCCTTCCCTTCTCTCTTTCTATAACTTTCAAGATTACAAAGGTATCACAAGCAAAGTCTATGTCAATCAAATAATGATTTTTTTCAAAAATGAAAAATTCAAATTAACCAGCAACAAGGAACGGATAATTCATCAAGCAGAAGAGATAAAATGCAAATAAAATTAACCAAAACAAAAGGATAAAATTCCAATGAAAGATAAGGAAAACAAAGAAATTAAAAATTGGGATAGAAAAACGAACCTCGCCGATAACATCTTCCTTCCGGGAGTTGAACTTGGTGCCCTTATATATATAATTTCCACAAGTATTGCACCTAATGCTCATGGGAAGCATCATGCGAACCTTAATCTGCTCATTCTTGGGTCTTCGATTCCTTGGCAACTTCGAGGGGTCGAAATCTGGCGGATAATACTTATTCAACACCTTTCTTTCTCCCATCTTCTTCTCTTACCTAAATTACTCGTCTGAACTTCAAATCTTAGAAACCTTAACTACAAACTCGATGGCGGCAAGCCGTCGGCAAGGACGACGACGGGTCGTGGCTCAGTATAGCGAACCGAGGACGAAGCACGATTGTGCGAAACTTTTGGGAGAAACGAAGGCTTAGGGTGAATAATATTGGGAGCACGGTGTGCTCATCTAGACCGTCTAGAAAAAATTGATTTTTAACTATCCAGATTTAATTTAAGTTTTATATTTTAAATATATTTTATATTAATATAAATAAATATAAATAAATATAATCTTATATTTCATCTAATTCTAAATATAAGACAAAGTTGACTTTTTTTTAGAGAAATTAAGAAAGCTAATTAAATTACTTTAGAGTATTTTTATTTGTATTTTTTTCTCCAAACTAATTAGTTTAACTAATAAACTAATATATAATATAATTAAATAACTTATTTGGCTGCTTTGATTTCTCTAAAAAAAAGTCAGCCTTATCTTATATTTAGGACCGGAGGGAGTATTTATTATGTAAGACCCCAACTTACATATCACTTAGAATCGATAATAATCAGAGTAGCCATCACGTAGTTCAGTTGGCACACAGGAATAGTATAGATCTACTGATATTAATGATACAATGTACTTGATTATATTCATGAATTTCCATATAGGGTATTGCACAGTAGATTATAGACCTTAAACTTACTAAAAAGTTTTCAGATAACTAACGTTCTCTCTTGAACTTGATCGGAACCTTCAATCGCCGGTAATTATAATTTTGCCCTTATAACCGTTTTCCGTTGCTGCAAACTTTATACATTTATGAAAAGGATGAGATTTAAGAGAATCTCAGTAGTAGCATGTAATTGATCATATAAAATGCGAAATTAAATATGTCATGCTTCATGTTATGAAACATATTAACCACACAAATAGTCATCACGTCATGTATACATGAGTTAGGGGCTTAATCCCCTACTACCCATAAAAACCTTGGTTGAGTTCTTACTCAACAACTAGGTATATCTCGGTTGAGTTCTTACTCAACAACCAAGAGTGTGTTCGGCATTCTTTAAAAAAAGTGTTTTTTCCTCAAAACCATGGTTTTGAGGAAAAAATATAAGAACACTCATTTTTTTTAGATAAGCTATTTTGGCCCCCAAACCATGGTTTTGGACCTCAAAACCATGGTTTGGGCATAAGCTATTTTTTTTTACTTTTTGCACTTTGTGGGCCCCACACTCTCATTCTTTTTGGTTCTTTTCTTGTTTGTGGGTCCCATGTACACTCTCTCTCATCTTTTTTTTTTTTTGAATTTCAACGTTTTCTGTCTTTTTTTTTTTTTGAATTTTAAAATTTTAATACTCCCTCTTATCCTATATAAGACCAAGTGCTTTTTCCTCAAAACCATGGTTTTGAGGAAAAAATATAAGAACACTCATTTTTTTTAGATAAGCTATTTTGGCCCCCAAACCATGGTTTTGGACCTCAAAACCATGGTTTGGGCATAAGCTATTTTTTTTTACTTTTTGCACTTTGTGGGCCCCACACTCTCATTCTTATTGGTTCTTTTCTTGTTTGTGGGTCCCATGTACACTCTCTCTCATCTTTTTTTTTTTTTGAATTTCAACGTTTTCTGTCTTTTTTTTTTTTTTGAATTTTAAAATTTTAATACTCCCTCTTATCCTATATAAGACCTATTTCTCTAATTTGATTATATTAGAAAAATTAGTTAAGTTAATTAACATTACATATAAACAAATTTATTTCATTTTTTGTATTAATTATGAAATTTAATGTTAAATAATGGATTAAGATGCATTATTTTTAATGCCGTTAGGGGTTTTAATTGTTCATTGTTATTTTTCCATCTTCTAAAATTTAATAAAGAATGAAGAATGATACAGTAGGTTTGGCAAAAGATAACCCAGGTTGTAAAAGGAGATGAAAATTAATATTGTATACGCCTTCAATATGTACATTTGATCTAATTTTGTAATTTACTACATAATTGACTGATGTTATAATTTTATAATTTTTGCATCTATTTTTTTTATATTACATAATTGACAAATGTTATAATTTAAAAAATTTTGGACAAATTTATTCCATTTATTGTAATTATTATGCAATTTAATGTCAAATAATACTTAAAATATAATCTTATCATTTATATGTAATTATCATAAAAGTTAATGTCCTTTTTAGTCATTTGACCTTGAAAAAAGCTATTCTGATAAAATCATCCAAACACTCTCATTTTATCAAAATCACTTTTTCCCATAATCTATTTTCCTATAATCTATTCTCCAAAAGCTATTCTCTCCACAATCTATTCTCCAAAAGCTAATAAGAACACACCCCAAGTAAGTGTGCCTCCACACATAAAATGCCCTCCTTGGCAAAAACCACATTTATTAAATATATCACAGAAGATGACATATACAAACATATAAACATTGGTATGATGAATGAAAGATAGAGTTACTACCTGAAATAGCCCATTTCTAGCCTAATCGTCTAACTGTCTTGATTCGGCTTGGCCACAACTGTCCGGTCCTAAAATTTCAAATTTACAAGAATTAGGTTAATATCCATTCATGTACTATTCTAAACTCTTTCAAGCTCATTTTGTTGGTTATCTTAACTTAAAACTGTGAAATGACCAAAATATCCCTAAGGACCCGGTCTAAGCCCCTTTGTACCCAGTCCAATTGTACTTTTCCAAAAAATTATGACCCAGGTTATTCCTACATAATTTTGCCCAAGAAATCGATTTTTGACCTCAGAATTACTAAATTCATTGCAAAAAGATGAAAATGCCCTTGGCAGCCCTTAATTTAATGTTTTAGGGGTAATTTTGCCATTTCACTTTTCAAGGCTTTTCACACTTCATGATCAACATAAACCTCACACAATTTTTCCTTCTAAATACAATAGAATAATCAAAATAATCAAAATCTAGTCTAAACACTGCCAAAACAGATCTGGATGAAAATGAGAGAAAATTAGGGAAAATGTAGTTTCTTAATTCCAATCAACTTAACACCTTCTTTTCACTCTAAATCACTTATTTAACCATTTAATTACACTTCCCACATGATTAATCCAAATTTGGGCAGCACCCCCTTAGGGTTTGTGCTTTCCAAATTACAAAAACAACCAAAACAAACCAACCACAACATCAACAATAAGCATGAATCATCAAGATAAGTCAAGCTTCCAATCTTACCTTGATTTCCTCTTCTTTCTCTCTCTAAACCATCCCCTCTCTACTCCTTCTTGCTCTTGACTTTGCTTGCTACATGTGTGATTCTTGAAGACATAGAGATTAGAGGGAGTTTTCAAGAAATTGAAGAGAAGAACAAGTGAATTTACTTGCTTACTCACCTTGATCTCGCTTCTTGAATCATTTGCGCTTCTTCTTTATTCTTATTTCTCCAAAGCTCCCTCTCTCTCTCTCTTTGATTTGTGTTGGACGAAAATGAGCCTTGTGAAGGAGGATAAATGATCTTAAAAACATATCATCATCCACCTCCCTAATACATATTATTTTAATTGAAATTGAACACATGATTCTTGACTAATTGTATCATCTTTTTCCATATGGCCAAAAATGTTTCCATGTGAATCTTTAATGTCCAAGTATTGTTTTCTCTTTCCCTCCCTATTTGGACGTAAATGAGGGCTTGTAAGAGAGGATAAAACTTATAAAAATATCTTCCTACACCTCCTTAAAATACCTCCGATCCTAAATATAGGATAAAGTTTGTAATGCAAATTGTACTACAAACTTTGTCCTATATTTAGGACCGGAGAGAGTATATTTTATACCAATTTAATCACCTACCAACCTTTTTGACTTTTCAAACACTTTCTCTTTGCTCTCATGTGGTGGACGCAAGTGTAAGGCATTTGGAAAGATAAATGTCTTGTAATATCTCCTTCCACCTCCTTCATAAATATTAATTAATGACAATAAAGCACATGCCAATTTTTAACTCTTCAACTTTAATTTTTATTTGGCTACAATTTATTTCAACTCTTGTCATATATTTCTCAAATTTCAATTTCCTCTTGCTCTCACCTTTTTGGACGTTTCATGTCCAAGAAAAAGGGAAAATATGTGTTTTTACTTTATTTCATAATTTACATAATTGACATTACATTTTTTTCCAAATTCGCAATAGTTGGCAATTTTGGTAGATTTTCTGACCAAATTTTGAAAAATCATAACTTTATTTGTAGAAATTCAATTGGAATGCTTCTAAAGGCTACTTAACTCTTATTGAGTCTAGCTTTAAGGAAAAATATAGCTTTTAGCCAACTGAAAGTTTAACATTCCTAGAATTTAAGTCTTTGGAAGCTATCTCAAAAATTGGCCAGTTTCACTGGGTAAACTTCAAAAATTCATAACTATTTGTGTACAGTTCCAAATGATATATATGACCTATTAAATTAAAGCTTGGAATGTCTACTTTCATTTTGGAAAACTTCACAATTTTTGATATCATTTGATCATCCAAAATCACATGACAAATGCACTACCTTACATGAAATTTTCACTAGCTCATCATAACCAAATTCTCCAAAATTCACCCTTCCATTTTATTAAATGCCACAAATAATTACAAGGCATATTGATGAATAAAAATTGGAGTGCTACATATTATTTCCCAGTCTGGCCAAATAAATTTCTCATAATAATGAATTTATCATTGAAAAAATTATAGATTACAAATTTTAAACTTTGCCGATTGAGATTTGATCAACCTAATCTTCAATCTTTATCTGCAAATAACAAACTCTTAAAATGTATTTGAAGGAGAATCCGGGCCTTTTTCTTTTTATTTTGACTAAAAAATAAAGATGTCATAGACATTTTTATTATGACATATTTATTAAAAGTGATTATTCAAAGATTTTATGAAATTTTTTTTATTTCTCTATAATAATAAAAAAGTGGTGTTATTTTAAAAATTTATTCAGATCAATTATTAAAATAATCAAAGATATGTTTTTGTTTCAATTATTTGTAAAATTTAAAAAAAAATATAATTAAATTTCTCATAAGTAATTTTTTCTAAGAAAGAGTGATTTACATGAAAAAAAGCTGAAACAAACGGGTGTTAATTATATAACTTAAACAACCTTATCTCTTTATCATCACATTTCTGTTTCTTTAATTCAATGATAAAAATTTGAAAAGTACGATTTAAAGAAAAATATAGATCCTAAATTATAAGAAAATATATATTAGAATTAATATAATATTATAATTATAATTTATTAATTATAAATTTAATTAGATAAAATTATTTTATAAAACATGGAGCAAATGTGAGATGTGGTTAAAGAAAATATAGGGCAGGATAATTTTGGCATTTTTTAAATTTATATTATCCTATTTAGTCCTTCTAAATAATTATAAATTTTAAAATCTTCTCAAATAAATATTATTTTTTTTAAGTCCTTCACTCCAATTCTTCCAAACTTTTTATAAAAGAAAGCAAATAATAGAATAAAAACAATGTTTTTGCTCAAAAAATAAATATGAAAACTAAAATAATATAAAACCTTTTTTTAAGTAAATCAGTGCCCTTAAAAGTGGAAAGAAAAACCGTTTGCTTGTTAAGGTGGAAATGAGTCGAGTTGGACTGTTAATTCACTTGGAAGAATTTTAGGTTGAGAGGCAAAATTAACAACCCAAATAAAAAGTGATTGATTTAAGCCCAGCCCACTTTCTGAATTAAACAAGCTAATTCATCTTAATTACGAATGGTCTCATTTGATCTCTAATTTTTTTGGGTCAAAGATGTAAAAATATTCATAATTTTTTTATTAAAAGTACGTCTAAAACTATATACTTTTTTGAGATGTAAAAATACTCATGAACTTAAAAAATTAGAGTAAAAATGGTATTATAGTCAAAAGAGCTAACCTCCATTAATGGGACCCACACAATATAAAAAAATAAAAATATCTAAGTGCTGTTTGATTTTGTTTTTAAAAACTGTTTTTTTTAAGTCAAAAAAACTTGTTTGGTGAATTATTTTTAGCCAACTGTTTTAAAAACAAAAAAAAACAAGGATTTGGTTTTGAAACTAAAATCAAATAACAATTTTAATATGTTTTTTGTTTTTGTTTATTTTTTCTATTCTCAAAATCACAAACCCCACCCTCGACCTTTCTTTATTGGCCATGAGAGCGCCTTGAATGGTTGCAGTCAAAGCTTCACCCTCTTCTCGCCATCTTCTCTGCTTGTTCACTGTTCATTCACCCTCCAATCTCTCCGCTCGGTGGTTGCCATCTCCAATCTCTCCTTCCTCTCCCCTTAGTCTTCAATCAGTGAGTATTCTTGTTGATTTAGCTTTTTTCTAAAAAACCACATGATAAAACCAAGCTAGTGGACATATATTAATCATGAGCTGAATTAATAATGTGTGATGATGTCGGGTAATCTTTTACTTTTGCTTCTTTTCCTACTTCTTTGCATGTTGTTACTAATTCCTAGTCTTATGATGGGGAACGAATTATCCAATTAGATGGGCCTATTCATATTTTTGTTATAGAGCTCTATCCTAGACTCCTGGCTATATAGTATGACTTAATTTTGATAAAATCTTAAATGTAGAGTATGGCTTTCAAGCTATTTTTGTCCTGATGCTTTCCACTCGACTTGGAATGCAACTAGGACCTGTGATTACAACTATTACTATTAGGGTGCCCTTGATTGAAGCCATTGAATTTTATTTTAGCTCTGCATAAGATTTTGGAATAATGTAATATGCTCATTCTTATGGTAGCACAGCATTAGTTGAATGGCATTTGTTAGTCATTTTGTTTCCTAGAGGCTTGAAGATCCATTTGTATGAAGTTTAATGTGATGCTTATAAAGAAGTCACATTCTTATGTTATTTAACTTCCGTTTTTCAGCTTCACTTAAGCATTTTAGCAAGTCTTCCTTGTGAATGATGAAAACAGGTATCGAAGCGGCTTTTATTGTATCAAGTTCACTAGCTTTATTATATCAAGTTCATAGGATATGAAGTTCACTAGCTTTAACTGAGAAACATATGAAGTTTCTCCTCTACCAAGTAGAACATTTATTATATCAGGTAACCCATTTTTGACTGATGGAAATAATTCAGCTGAATTAGTACTTCATTCGCTTCTTTAGTGGCTGCTGCAAGTTCTAAGTTTGTGATTCATTGCTGTTAAATGGAGATTAATTGTATTTGACTTGACTTGCTGTAGCGCTCGAAATTTGAAAAATAAAGAGCCGCAACCAAAATTTTGAAAAAGGATAATTTTGGAAACCTTTTTCAAAAATGGAAACTGGTCTACAAAAATCATTTAGGGTTCGGCAGTCGTTTATGTATGGGGAAGGTATCAGGCACCCCACAACACCCATTCATGAGAATGGTTACCCTAAGTTAATTATTTAAAAATAAATATGTCCTTTAATTTTATTATAATGACCCAAATAGAAAAAGAGAATATTTACAAAAATAAATAAAAGGAAAACTAAAGAAGAAAAAAAAGGAACATTTATTTACAAAAAGAAAATAAGAAAAAATATATTTATTTACAAAATTGGACTTGATATAGGAAGAGAGCCTAGGGCCTACGTACCCTTTAAAAGAATCAAAGCCCACATAATTCGGGGGTAGAAATGTGTGTCACTTTGTTGGTGTTTTTTTTTAAAAAAAATGTTTATTTAATTTCTTTGAGAAAAATATTTTTTGTTTGGTTTGTTTTTTTTATTTTTATTTTTTAAAAAAAAGAATTTTTTTTATTATCTCATATGAAATCAAATTTGCTTATTCTAAGAAAATAACATTTTTTTTTTCAATTTTGAAACTTTTTTATTTGCAAAGAAAAAGAAAAGAAGTGCATTCTTATCATATCATTCATAGTAGAAAATTCAAGATTACAAGAAAATCAAGGAAGACATGGTGAAAGCATGTACTCCCTCCGGTCCTAATTATAGGACAATATTTGGAAGTTGATTTTGGTTCTAATTATAGGACAAAGTTTTAATTTTTGTCAATTTCTTCCCAAAATACCCCAATTGATACTTCAAGGCAAGTGATCAACATCAATAGAACATGATTTCTTGTATGTATTAAATAAGGGCATTTTAGGAAAATAAATAAGATTAACTAATTTAACTACTATTCTTAATTTCTCCAAAGTTAGGTAAATATGTCCTATAATTAGGACCGGAGGGAGTACCTTTTATGATTTGAATCCCACTACAACAAGAGATAGGGTGATAGAATCACATAATAAACAAGAGGCAATTACAATCACATTACCTATATCTATTAAGCATGACATCTAATACCATTAGAAAACAAGGCAGCACATACCTCTTGATTCCAAATGGAACACGTACCAACAATATATATATATATGTATATATATATATATATATTTATTTATTTATGATGATTCACTGTGACAATTGACAAAGCAAGTCCACTTAATTCTTGATGTTCAATGTCCAGCAATGTTAGGGATAAGCTTCCCTCTCTTTCCTCTCAAAATTTTTGTGTGTCTTGTTTCAATCCTTACTCCTCTATTTATAATCTCAAGGTAAGGTTTTCTTCATAAATGCTCCTTCTTTTTTTTTAATATTTTTTTAATATTGTTTTTTGTATTTTCAATTGATAAAACTTCCTAGTTTAACCTAATCATCATTAGTGGAGATTGTTTTTTGTTTTTTTATTATTCTCCCCACAAGTAATTCCCTAATTTAAACCTATCAACATAAATGAGATTTTTTTTATTTTTCGTTTTATTATTTTTCCTTAATAAATGATAATGCCAATCATCATCAATGAGGGGATTTATTTTAATTTTCCTTTTTTTTTTATTTTTTCCCTTTCAATGATGATTGCCAATTTGGACACCGATCATCATCGATAGGAGGATTTTCTTATTTTTTTTCCTTTCATTCTCCCCACAAGTAGTTTCCTAATTTAAACCTATCAACATAAATGAGATTTTTTTATTCTTTATTTTTTATTTTTTTATTTATTATTTTCCCTTAATGAATGACAATGCCAATCATAATCAATGAGAGGATTTATTTTAATTTTAATGTTTTTTATTTTTTCCTTTTAATGATGATCGCCAGTTTGAACACTGATCATCATCAATAGGAGGATTTTTTTTTCTTATTTTTGTTTTTTTATATATTTTTTTCTTTCAATGATGATTGCCAATTTGGACACCAATCATCATCAATTATTTTTGTATTTTTGAGTGGGGTCTGGAGAAAATAGGGTGTTCACACCTGCTGTGATAAATACTGGACTTTGGTTTTGTCTTTAATTGCTAAATTTTGTTGTTGAATTGGTTCATTCCCTAATTGGTTGGTGTGGAAATTGTAATACCCCAAAATTTGGGATTTGAGGTTTGGGAATAAGCCTAAATTAAGTGGACTGCTAAGCCCTAATTTAGCAGGAGCCCAAATTTATCCTCTAATGATTCTTATATCCTTGGGGTATTAAGAAAGTAAAATGGTGAATTTTGAAGAATATAATTATGTTTTCGGTGAAATCGCCTATGAGGTAGTAAGCTTGTCATGTGATTTTGAATGACCAAATAATGAGCAAAATTTTTTTGAAATTTTATAGGATGAAAGTATAGATCCTAAGCTTTAATTTGATAGGTCACATGACTCAATTAGAGCTATATACAAAAATTTATGAATTTTTGAAGTTAGCCCAGAAAAATTGGAAATTTTATGGAACAACATGCAAAGATTGAAATTCTGGAAATTTTATGATTTTAGCTAACAAAAGTCTATATTTTTCCTTGAAACTAGACTCAATAAGGGTTCTATAGGCTTTGAAATCACTTCAATTCCATTTTTCTAGAATTAGTTATGATTTTTCAAAATTTGAGCAGAAATTTGCTAGAATTTTGTAAAAATCCAAATTTTGGAAAAATGGTGTCATAAAGTAAAATGATATAAAACAAATCATCATCTCCTTCCTTCCTTCAAACTGACGTGAAGTTCAGTTTTAGAGAGAGAGAAGAGTTGAGATTTTTAGAGAGAGAAGGAGAGAAAAAAGCTTGTAAAGGTAAGCGATTTCTTCAGTAAATCGGTTTCTAATGCATATAACTCCGTTCCTAAGCTTCCTTTGCATATGATTTAAGGTTTGGAAGCTCATCTTTTGGTGTTAGAACAGCTAGGGTTCAGCCATATCAAGGGAGAGCTAGTGGGAGCTTGAGGTGACTTCCAAACCTTCGTATATTGACTATTCTAGCGACTGTGGGCAATTTAATTAGTGAAATTTCGCTGGATTGCCGTTGGTTTTAAATTTTGGAAATGGGTTTCCTTAGGGGTTATGCTGCCCAAATTGATACTAAATGGTAGTTGTAACCTAATAGAATAGTCAATAAAGTGATTAGGAGTAGAAAAGAATACGTTTACAGAGCCGAAACCGAAAAACCCCGATTTTCCTCGGAGTTCTTATAAGTTTCAGCTAGCTCTAGAAATAGGTCTTAGAGTTGAATTTTCAATGATTTGATGGTTCCATTGAGTTCAGAATGAAAAATTAGGTGGGGTTACAGTTGGTCACTTTTTCGGAAAAGGCTGAGAAAGCATAATTACGAAAACGCCCCTGAAACCCTTAAAGTGGGGCTGTCAGGGTAACTTTGTAATTTGATATTGAATTTGATAATTCCAAGTCCGAAAAATGGATTCCTTGGGCAAAAATATGTCAGAATAGCTCATGTCAAAATTTTGAGAAAAGTACAGTCAGACCGGGTACGGCAGGCCGGGCCGGGTCCCCGGGGGCATTTTCTTAAATTTTCAATATAGACTCATACAACCCCTAGAAACACTATGGAAGTGTTTAAATAGTACATTTGACATTGTAGGATTGAATATGGAGCCCTGAGCTGTTTGCATGTAGATCGAGGCACGCATTTTGAGGCGAAAAGGGTTAAGGTAGGGAACTTACCTCTCCTGCATATATATGATATTTGTGTTAGTGTGTTGATGCATGTTACTGCTTTGCTTGATTATGTGAAACATGTATGAATGATTTGAAGATATGTTTCAATTTATGCTATGGCCATAAGTATATTGTTCTAAGCATTGAGTTTACAGATTTGTCATTGTGTAAGCATGAGTTATGTGATGCAAGCATGTCATGCATTAAACATTTATCGTACATGCATATTGGTATTATTTTCCTACTGAGATTCTCTCGAATCTCACCCTCCCCTACTAACAAATTAGGCAGTGAAAACAAGAGGTGTACTGAAAGTAGAAACGAGAACTACACGGGAGAAATGCAGTGGCAAAACAAAGATGGGAAGATACCTCCGTTTCACTAGGACGGGTTTAAACACCATAGTAGCCTTATGCAGCTACATAAATCGTAAGTATCATATACAAACCCCTATGGGGAATTTTTGTAATCAAGCATTTTTTATCAGTATATTTATGCTATTCCTGTGTTGCCCACCGTACCGCATATCGTTTTTCACGAATATTCTGATAAAGGTGAAAATGAGATAAGGACGTGACAGAAATTCTGTAAGACATCATTGTGTAAATTGAATGTAACTTGAAATTTTTGTTTTGTTGTTCATACTTTCATTCAAAGTATGTATGAAAGTGTTATCCATTTCTTTGAAAATTTTGCTTGTTTGGTATGCCATAGACATATTTCAATAATCTTGCAGCTAATTAATAACATTTGGGATGTGACATAGACAAATTCACAAGAGAGAGGTCCTTTCTATAGTAGTCATAATTAACCTCTCTTTGTTTTTTTTCCTCTTTCTCATGCATACATTACTAATAGAGTATATTGCTGAAGCCTTTGTTACTTCTTCCATCATAATATCAATGTACCATTATTTCTGGATATGTTTCATATTGTAAGAATTTTGTTAGTTATCCATTTGCATTTCTGTGCTTGTTACTGTTGAGTGTTTTGCTACCACATAGTTAAGAGTAGTGTTGTGGTTCTGTTTCTTTAGTTTGCTGTTCCTTCAAAGCCCCAAATAAGTATGCACGATGGATGTAGATGGTAACTCATCAAGTAGTGAAATGGACAGCCTTGAGGGATCTATATCTTTATCAGGATCAAGTGAAGACGACTTTGAGCTCTTAGATTTAATGTTGATTAATATGATAAGCAAATATGAAAAGAAGTTTCTTAATAAGATTCCAGTTCATATATTTGCACTTACCGGTCAGGAATTCATTAATGAGCTTATGCAATAGTCACACAAAATGTTATGTGCATATGTGACTTTAATATGATGTTTACTTATGTTTATTCAGGATGGGAAGGTTGTGCCCATGATGCAAAAATTTTGTTAGATGCAATTACTAACCCTGAAGCAAATTTCCCATGGACTCCCAGAGGTATGATTCATAATAAAATCCTTATCATATGTCATTTGTCCTTTTCTAAATCAATGTTTTGCAAATTTTTATCTTGTAGACTCTGGATATTCTTGCACCAGTGGTTTTCTTCCACCATATAGAGGAGAAAGATATCATGCACAAGAATATCAAGGTAGAGGTCGCCAAGCTAGAAATGCTAAAGATTTTTTTAATTATAAGCATTCTTCATTAAGAATGATGATTGAACGCTGTTTTGGAGTTTTGAAAGCTCGGTTTCCAATTATGAAATTAATGCCATCATACAAGCCTTCAAGACAACGTCTTATAGTCGTGGCATGTTGTGTTATCCATAACTACACACACAAGTGGAATCGACGTGATTTGTTGTTTACATAATGAGAGAATATGGATCCAACACAAGTGTAGGATTTAACCTTAAACACAAACTTTGAAGTAGAGAGTCTAACAGGAAATAGGAATGCAGAAAGTACATCAAGTTATAATATGGACAACTTGTCTAGACTATTTGATCAAAGCACAGTAGAGATGTCGGCACTTCGTAATCAAATTTCTGCTAGGATGTGGTCACATCATTGCAATTCTACTAATTAGATGTTATTTTTTAGACTTTGTTTAAAACAATATCCATTTAAATTTTAACCATATTATTTTTGTTAATATCAATTATATAAAATAAGTGAATTAAATAAGTTGATGTTAAAAGAATTGGCTGAAACAAATTATTGTGAGAAACAACCATCCAATTAGATTTTTTTTTGTTCTAAAATTATTCAAATAGTTGATTTAATTTTTTTTCCTAAAACTTGTTCTCAAAACCAATTATCCAAACATTTTTTTTTTGTTTTTAGAACTCGTTTTCAAAAACAATTTTATAAAATTATTTTAGAGAACAAAAATCAAATAATGGAGATTTCCTTCCCCGCCCTTTTACTCTTGAACCCGGCTCTCTCCCCCTTCCTCCCTGCATCTCCCCCATCTCTTCTCAAATGCCAGTAATAGTGGCATCCTCCACCAACAACGACGACATCTCCACAGTGAGAACAACTATCCTCCATTAGCAATCACAATGATTCTCGTCTCTCCCTAAGCCATGTAGATCCGAGGCTTCAAATGATGACAAAATATTCGGTAGTTTGAATATGGTCGATTTGACCCACAGCAACCACCACCGCGATGAGGAGGCCGGAAGAAGACAGAGAAGGCAAAGGATAGAGGGATCAATTTTGGAAGAGAGAGAGAGAGAGAGATGGGTGTATTTTTCAGATTGATGAATCACAGGTTGGGAGGGGTAGGGCTGCGAGATCGAGGGAGTGGTAGAGAGTAGACGAAGCTGCTGATTCATCTTCAAGTTGTCATATTCCTTTCGAAGCTTTCGGTTTTTTTTTTTCAGTATTTTCAATTTTCCTATTCTTCAATATCATTTCTGAAGGTTTGATGAGCCACAGTGTCTTTCAACAGAATCTTCATGATTTAAATCGTATTCTTGTTGGATTTCTTGTCAATGATTTAAACCAGACATACAACAAAAAATGAGTCATGGAGATTGTTGCAGAGCCATGGAGCATTGTGAGAAGAACTTGGTATCCGTTGGGCAATCCAGAGTTTAGTTGCATTATCTATTCGTCCATGTTCTAAAATTTATGTTGATATTTGTTAACTGCTATTTTTGATCTGTATAATGAAATTGTTCTTGGATAGAAAAAAGAGTGGCAGAGGATGAATCGAGAGGTGGTGGGGAGGGAGATGGTCTTTTGTTGGGTTGAGGGGCATTTTGCTATTTTCATATGGTATGCATAGTCACTTAAGGCAATTTATTGATGATGGTATTTTTACTCCGATTTTATAAGTTTATAGGTATTTTTGTAGATTCGAAAAGCATATGATGTTAGACATACTTTAATAAAAACTTAAGAGTATTTTGGTACTTTAAAATAGAAAAAATATGAGCGAACACAAAATGGAGCACAACACTGTTCTTTAGGCATACCGAAGTCACTCAAAGGATAGTATGTGAACGATAGGTGACTGGGTGGTGTGTGCCATGACAGGCGCCTTGCCTGGATAAGTGCAATGGCTTTAATTTGTAGGTGAGCTAAATCCCTTCTTAATTGTTTTTTTTAGTTGAGGGACAAAAATACCCAAAAATTTTTCTAAAAAATGCATTTTGCATTATAAACTTTTTTTTTATACAAAAATACTCAAATTTTTTTACATGAAGGCAAATATGCCAATTCCGTTAACTTATACAAACTGTCGTTAATGTTAAAATTGGTGGGCCCCAAGCTATTATTTTTCAAATGATTATTTGAACAAAAAAAATGCACATCCTCTCTCGTCTCCCCTACACTCTTCACTCTTTCCCGTCACCCCTCTAACCATCTCTCTTCTTCCAACTCCTTTGCTTTCAAGACTCACTTCGACGATGCTATACTATGAATGGAGAAAAAGATATATGAATTGTTAATGGGCCACGAAGTTTGACTTGGTGAGAAAATACCCTTATTGCCTTCGATCATTCTGAAGAAAAAGAAGAGTGAGAGAAGCACAAGAAGAATGAGCCATGGAGTCCTCTTATGACAATCGTCCCTCGTCTTTGCTGTTTATCCTATTTAGAAAAGTTCATGAATATTTCTACATTTAAAAAATTTATGATGTCAGATGTACTTTTGAGAAAAGTTTATGGATGTTTTTTGTCAATTAACACTTGTCTTTTTTTTTTTTTTAATGGAGCATAACATACCCAACGAGCAAGTTAAGATTGGATGAGGAACACAAATTCACAATTTCTTACACTTCCCTTTATTCTTTTTTTTTTTAATTAGAGGGGCAGACACTAATATATAAGATTATAAATGGGATTGAACTCACAATGTACCACACTTTCATGCCGCCAGGCCATAAAGTTATTCACTCCCCTTTATTCTTTTGATGGTAGGCATCTAAACTTGGTTCTAAATAACTACTTCTCTTCATCAAATATCAATGATTCTTCTTTGCCTTTGCCATTTCTTCTAACCTATACACACAAATTATAACACATAAGAAAATACCTTAAAGAATATATCACACGCAGAACTATTGAAACACTTTAATGAAAGTACAAAAAACATAAAACATAACTATTGAAAATACAAAACATTTCTCAATGAAGATAATGATTTTGTCATTATATGCGAATCAACAAAATCATGATAAAATCAAAGTTAAAAAAATGACAATAATAAGCATTATTAATCATGTTTTTTCTTTGCCGAAATTTTAAATAACTTGACATAAAATATGAAAAATATTGAAAATAATAACAAAAATAACACATTAAAAAAAGGGAGAACATGAGGAATCTACCACATGCAAAAATAGTCAAAGGGGAATTACAATGAGGTTCAAAGGAAGGGATTTAAATACCCATAAGTTCCAATGATGATTGAAGAGCAAGCAATGACAAATTTCATAATAAAAAATGACAACACCTCAATTGTTATTGAGACTTCTCGGTAATTAAGTTTCTTACTTGAAACCTCATTGTAATTCCCTCAATTGTAAAACACTTCAATGAAAGTACTAAAAACAGTTGACATATAACCAAAGTAATTAAACCCGGACCGATTAGTGAACCGGGCGGGGTACTGGGTCAAGGGTCAGTGGGTTAGACTGGAGTCAAATTGGAGTTAAACCTAGTCCAAACCGGTGAGAGATGGAATATTTTAGGCTTATAGTATGAAATTCTAAAGGAAAAATAAAAAAAAATGTTTTAAAAAAATCAAAAACTTGACTCGGACCGGACCGGTTTACTGGCCGGTTGGCTGATTTCCGGTCCAATTCAGCCGATCCGGTCCGAGCTAGAGAACAATGCATATAACATAACAACGGAAAATGAAACCTATATATCTTTTGCAATAACTAGTGAAATACTTTTGAAGATAGAGATAAAATTTGTACTGAACAATCTAAACAAAACTTTTGAGATGAAACAAGTTGTTGGTTGAGGAAGTAAGTAGCCTCACCCTTATATAAAAAAATAACACAAATTCGAATTGTGAGAAATGTACTTGTTGAGAGAGACAAAAACCTTATGCGCTCTAGGTTTCGAAAGGGATTATATCTTTGATAAATTAAACAAAACTTTTGAGAAAAATTACCACGGACCGACAAAGATAATCCATAAAAACTGTCATAGAAAATCATTAACCAAACCAAAGAAACACGTATCATTAAACTTCACATAACCTAGAAAATCTCTCATAGACCCACAAAGATAATCCAACAAATAAACAAAACATGAAGAAGCAAAACAAATCAATACTAAAAAGCCCCGCATATGCATAGAGGCATAAAACTAATAATAAAAAGCCACAGCGCTAGAATATTTTGAGTACCTATGACCATAACGCCAGATTTAGCTTTAAGAAGATGCCGTTAGAGATTTAAATATGACCTTTTGCGACCGCTGTTTCATTCATTTAATTAGAGGGCATTTTAGTCAAATCATTTGCTTTTAATTCCAGACGGACCATGGATCTTCTAAGAAGTTTTAGCAATTGGGGTCAGTGATTGTTTTTAATCATCTGATATGATCCCAATTGTCATGTTTTCAAATTTATAATACCTCTAAACAATAAGGTCCTCAATGAAAATCAATGTGAAGTATATGAATAATTAATTTTCTCTTTTATTTGTTCTTTTTTTAAAGGAATACCTCTATCCCTTTAGCTTTTGACTTGTGTTGCAAAAATACAAACAAAAGCTTCCTATATTATTGCAGGTCCTATTTATAAGTTTTTTTAACTAATCCTTACATATCAAAGAGAATTAGTTAACTCATTAATTATGGGCTAAATTTCTAATTTTTCCATTATCTATGATTGGTTCCAAAAGTTAACATGAATAAATTTATTTTGTTTATTATAATTAATAGGGATAAAAAAGTACAAAATTTATTTACTACCTTAAAAATGTACTTATAAATAAGACTTTTTTTTTTGTCAAAAAAGATTTATAAATAATACCAGAATTATAATTATCTGAAAGTCACTCTCACCGTAACCGACTTTTGCTCTATCCATTCTTTTTTTTTTTTTGGGACACCGACTTTCCACCCCTCTAGCTTTCTCACTACTTAGTAAAGTGATTTATATTTTATTTGTTATATCATGCATATAAATTGTATAATGTCATATTCCTATCTGTATATAGCATTATAAATTGGAAAACACTTAGATTCAGTTTCTTATATCCATTTTATCAAGTTCTCAATCATATATGATCATATATTCTATTTTTTAATTATTATCATTTAACTATAAATCCATATGAAAAAAACATGACATATAGTTTTATGTGATTGGTGAACTTGATGTAATGGATATACAGAATTTGATGTAAGTATGGTCCTTACAAATGTTATTTTTATATATGATATTAGTTTTGCACACACCATGCATACTGAGTTACTGGGTGTGTTTGGATTGGTAATTGAATAAGTGACTTATTTTTACTTTAACTTATAGAATCTTAAGATTGGAAAAAAGTAAAATTGATTAAAATGATTAATGTTTGGATTGGTGATTGTATAAGTACTTTTGTAAAAGTGAAAGGTGTTTGGTTTGGCTTTTGCATAAGTGGCGTTTGTGATATTTAAGGGAAAACATTTTAAAAATTATGAAAAATTTAAAAAATAACTTTGAAAAGTTGGCAATGATAAAATATGTAATAAAATTACAATTAAAATACGAATAAATTGGAAATCTTACAAACTTAAAGTTTTTGATAAAGTAAAATATAACAAAACCAATCAGATCAATAAATCAGTATTATAAGTTTTTTGTGTTCTTTACTACTAAAAAAATATATTAAAGGTAAAATTATAGTTAGTCTCCTAAAACTGGATACGACTGAAAAAATATTTTAAATGATTAAAAACACCAAAAAATATTATAAAGTAATTCTTGGAGCTGAAAAAATATATTCAGAGTAAAATTGCAATCAGTCTGATAACATATTGGTTACAACTGAAAAAATATTTTAAAAATTTAAAAGCATTAATATTACATAACTAATTGGATTACAGATCCTATAGGGCAACGCTAGGTCATTGAATTACATTTTTGTTTTTCTTTTTGGGGCTCGTGCTTTTCATCAAAAAAGGTAACGAGCCCAGCTTGTGTCACCAGAGGAGGGGAGGAAGACAACTAAGAGATGCAGAGAAAGAGCAAGTTGCTTGGAAGTGACGTGTCAGAAGGAGGGGTGTCCTACACATGTCTTATGTCAAAAGGTTAGGTGTGGGGCCCAGTTTGAAGAGGTGATCATGACTTTTAAATAAGCTACAACTATGTTTCAAATGACTTATTTTTTAGAAATAAGCACTTATTACGTAAGTCAAGAAAAACTCCTCTTACATTATTTACCTTGTATATCGTAAATAACAAATTATAAGCACTTACAAGTAAAAAATAAGGTATCTCAATACGAGCACTACAACTTGTAGCTTTTATAATAAGTTGTTTATATCCCAAAAATCCAACCCACAAATCGCTGAAACAAACATACCTTTTTATTGAACATATTTTAATCATTGTTTAATGGGTTCAATCATGCGATTTGTGTGGGTAAAAAAAAAAAAATCAATTATGCGATTTGGAGTGCCCAGCGCCCAACCAAACAAGTTAATTATAGGTATGTTTGGGATCACGTTGTGAAGAGGAAAAGCTCCTTTTCCAACCTAATAAACTCTTTTTGTTATTTTATGAGTGCTTGTGTTCACGATTGTATTAATGGGCTTTTACCTCCAAAGCAGTTTTAAAGTAAAAGTCACAAATACCTACTTTTCATGGTAAGATATGGCTTCACGGTGGAAAGCATGAATTCAATTAAAAATTTTACCTTCTTGTCCTTTGCATTTGTCGCCTTTGCTTGTGCAATTATCGCCTCTGTACCCCAACTTTTCATCAGCCATGACTTTTATTTTCTTATTATCATATTTTTCATGATATTAAAGAAAGAGAAGTGATGAAGATAATAATGATCCACTTGATATAGCATCCACATCAATTATCCATAGGTTATTTTTAACACAAATGAATTATGTATGTTTTCTAATATAAATATAAATTTATCCTTTTTTAATTAAGTACTTTCATGTTTTTTTTTTCAATAATAATTTCACCTTTTTTATTTTATCAATTTTTTAAATATTTTTTCACTTCAATTATCACAATATATACAACTAATATATATATATATATATAGCATTTAATAATATTCATGCCCTTTTCAGTCATTTCCTATCTAAACAGATTTTTCAAACATTAATTCAAACAGGTTTAAGGTTAGAAAAAAAGTCACTTTTGCCACCATTAATTCAAACACAAATCATATCTACAATCTAACTTTTTTTCTATCTAATTTTTCTAATAGCCTATCTATAAGAAAAGCTCTTTCTCCACCGTTAATCCAAACAGTCACTATATCTATAACTTGGGTTTTGAGTAGTATTGTAAATTAATATACAAGATTTTAAGGATCAAGAGTGAAAAGGATTGAAATAGAAATCTAAAAATCATGTTTGTAGAACCAAATTTCAGTACTAAGGTTTTGCAAGGGGGAACGACAACCTGAACTATTGATGTGAAGGGAAGGACAAATAGTTTATTGATAAATGAGATTCATCGTCTAGAAAAAGTAAGAAAGAAAAGGGCTTTAACATTAGAGTAGAAGTGACAGCTGAGTGGGTCCTTCTCTAGACTAAAGTGCTCCTATTTATAGGGAAGCGAGGCAATGGTCCAGTGGGTTGGTTCCTATTTTTTTGGATCTGAGCAAAATGCGGAGGTAGTTCCTATACTTCCGGATCGGACGCGCCACACTTTGCTTTGGGTTTGAGTGGGTTCAGTTGGTGCTATCTTTGGGCCCAACGTGTCTTCTTGGGCCTTCTCTTCATGGCTGTTCCGCTTGCGGGTTCTGAGTGGTGGATCTCGCGCCCTACAATGTTCATAACTAATCTCCATGATATTCAGCGTGTTTGTTTCAACGTTTTGAGGGTAAATCGGACTTCAACAGTGTTTAATTAGATTTAAACAGTGTTTTAATTAAAAGTGAGTGTTTGTTTCAGCGATTGGATTTAAGGTGAAAAAAGTCATAAGTTGGAAAAAGTCATAAGCCTCAAAATGAAGCTTATTGGAGCTTATGTGCCTGTATGTGCATAAAAAAATATTGATAGGAGTATTTTCATATTTTTGGAGATCAATGATGTACTCAAAATCACTTCTAATCACAAAAATTCTTTTATGAAAAATGTTCTAAATAATTTTCTCTTTCTTTAGATAGTAATCTTCTGCTAATTAGAGAATACTTTGAGATAAGAGTTTAAGCAAGTTTTGAGTTTTGTTAATATATGACTGTAGAAATATAGAGAATAATTAATAATTAATTTTAATCAGTTTAGATTTATTATTTAGTTCTTTTATGATTTTATAATCAATTTGTTTTATAAACATGTCATAAATTACTTTCTATATAGTGTTTTTACCCATTAAATTTAGTTTAAATAATTTATTTGGATTATTGGAGGTATTATTGAGATTTTAATCAGTTTATTTTGTTAGATTTTGAGCTATATGAAAATATAAGTTAGGATTTAATATTTAAATTAGAGTTTGATATAATTTATAAGATTTAAGCTTGAGGTGCACAGTAGAAAAGACTTTTGGAGTATACCAATTTAAATTAGAGTTTGATATAATTTTATTAAAATTGTACCATTTCCAAATTTTCAAAGTTAATTTTTGAGAAAATTGTGAAAAAATCCCTCCGTGTGTAGATATCTTCCTAGGTCCCATTGACAATTAAGTTGCCAATGATGAATTTTTTCACAATTATCCCTTCATTTTTTCTTTTTTCATAATTTTTTCAATTTTTTCCTCTTAATTAATACAAAAGTCATTTATGCAAAAGTCAAACCAAACATCCTAACTTTTACATAAGTTACTTTAAGTTACTTATCCAATTGCTAATCCAAACACTCATCATTTTACCCAATCTAACTTTTTTCCAATCTTAAGATTCCATAAGTTTAAGTAAAAATAAATTACTTATCCAATTGTCAAAACAAATACACCCATTATTTCTTATATATGATATGAATTTCACTATCAAGTAGAATAACATATAATGTTTTTGTCCATGATATATATATATATATATATAGGATACAACCCATTAATTCTTCATCAATCATTCTCATGAACTTTATTGAGAGTGACTGAGGCACTAGCTAGTAGTGCACTACACACACCACTTGCTTATTGTGGCACAACATGAACCATAATATATATATATATATATATATATATAAAAAGCAGTGGGAAAGAAAGATCTCTTTATAAAGATTTGCTTTGGTTGTTGCAAGAAGAACAAGAGATCGATTAACCCCTTTCAAATATAAATCAAGGTTCACAACAGTTGAGTGCAATTATGTATGGAAAAGTCACATCCCTATTGAATGGTAATGTAAAAATTCCTCTTAATGTCGTTTGCTTATGGCTATGGGGTAGGATAGGATAGATATCACTTCTCTCCCCTTAATGGAAAGATCATTATATATAATTGTAGATCATCGCATTAAATTTGATAGTTTTGAGTTAATATTAAAGAGAAAATGGTAGAAAATTGTTTGAGGTATTTAAGACATGCACAAAAAATACTATTAGATGCGCTAGTGATGAAGCTAGCTAGATTAAGCAACAAGGAGACATAGGAAAAGGGTAGAGAAAAACTGAAATGAATGCTCAATTAAGTTACTGATGAGAGGGACCTCTTGGTTAACAATTTAATTAAAAGCTTGGTTGTTGATAAAGCATGGTGACGTCGTGCAATTCATATAACCAACCCCACCTAGTGGGATTTAGCTTGTTGTTGTTATCATCGTCGTCGTTGTCGTCATTGTTTGTGTTGTAAATATAATAACTTTTAAGAGTATAGATTAATCTGTATCATTAAAACGTGACTTTTTGACTATTTATAATCACAGTGGAAGCACAGTGGAGATACAACAAGTTTGGGTGTGTGACATGTACTATGGTGGTTTGTAAGAAACTTGAAGCAAAAGATACATGTGTATATACAGATAAGTAATTCAAGAAGCTGTTAAAAGAATAATCCCAGAGAGAAACCTACAAACATTCGCTTGCAAGTTTTGTTAAGAAGCTTGGAAAGCTAGTTTCTCCTAAACATGGGAGATTAATTCCATGCTAGAGAGATTGGGGATGAGCTGCTTTAACCGAGGCAAAAGGAAGATAAAAAGACAAAAATACCCATGGATTCGATCGCAAGCTCATCTATATTAAAACAAGGCGTGCCAAGCGTGTGTGGATTTGATTTCTGACCAATTCTCTATGAAGCTCTAATTCTAGTTTTGGTTTTGAGTTTGATCGGGTGCTTTTTGGGATTGGAACCTCTTAAAGTAAGCACTTTTCCATTTTATGACACATAACACTTCTCACATATCTACCTCATACAACGCAAGATAAAAATAATCTGGTGATAACAAATATTGAGTGTGGTTTAACTTTGATTCTAGCAGCGGTAGTAGTAAGAAGAGACGATGAGGAAGAGGTAAGTTTTTGTTGTATCGAGGGTATTTTGGTATATTGATTTTATTTTTGCCTAATCAAAGACATTCCAAACAAATTTACAAATTTACTTTACATAGATCTTTATTCCAGGTTCAATCTATTTTATTCCTATCTAGTAAACATCTTCTTTTCTTTTATTTTGTTTGGATAGATACATCTTCAATTTATTCTTGGCTTTGATTTTGGGTCATAATTGCTTTTTTGCTCTTTCAAACCCATTAGATCTATTAATTCTTCGCCTATCACTCTCACGAACTTCATCGATAATGACTAAAGCATTATATTACAACCCCCACTTTTTCTATTTGGGCACAAAGGAATCATGGAATAGCTAGGTAGGTAGTGTATGGGGAAAGAAACGTCTCTAAGAAAGATTTGCTTTATTATTGCAAGAAGAAGAGATGATATAGTCACTTTCAGCTGTCAATAATGTTCACAAATTTGTGAGAGCTAGATATCATTAGTGTATGGAAATTAAACTTCATCGCTGTATGGAAATCTAATGCACCATGGGGATGGTATGTCGAGTAAGGCTTTGATTTGGCTTGGATTGGCTTCAATCCCTCTGAACAATACCAAATACCTAAGGAACTTACTTGAGGTCATTCAAAACTAGCATTTCTATGTGTTGAGTTTCATGTTGTACTTACAAAGTAGATTGAAGACCTGACCCAGATGTTTTACATGCTGGTCTACTTTGAGAGACTTAACAAGCATATCGTCAACGTAGACCTCCATTGTTTAGCTATTTGTTCTGAGAACATTAGATTGACTAGCCTCATGTAGGTTGCTCCTGCATATTTTAGTCCAAATGACATGACCTTATAGCCGTATATGCCTTGTTTGTCTATGAAAGCTATCTTTTCTTGGTCATCAGGGTGTATTAGAATTTGATTATAACTGAAAAAAATATCCATAAAACTTAACAATTCATGTCCAGACGTGGCATCCGCTAGGGCATTAATATGTTGTAAAGGAAAAGAGTCTTTCAGACAAGCTTTATTTAGGTCAGTAAAGTCTATACATACTTGGTGCTTACCATTTTTTTTGTATGACCACCACATTAGTGACCTAGTCAAGATATTGGACCTCCCTTACCGACCCAATGTTTAGGAGTTTATGCATCTCCTTGTTTATGATTCTATCTTGTTCTGGTGCAAACTTGTGTCGTTTTTGCTTGACTGGTTTATACGTTGGATCCACATTGAGCTATGTGTTATCACTTCAGCGTCTATGATTGAACAATATTTTTATAGGCTTTTTCATGATTAATTTGGGATTTTTAATGCATTTCCTAGGACATTATTGTATAATTAAGCACTAATTTGAGTTAAGAACATTTGTAATGAATTAAGTCTAATTAGGGGCAAAATAGTCATAATTTGTTAATTATTCATGCAAATGATTTCTTAGACTTTTACTACTACCTTGTGCTTAATTTTTCATTACAGGTGTTTAAGAAGAAAATTTGAGATTTTGGAGGGTCAGAATTGTTAGTGTGAATGGTATCACCCAAGAAGGGGTGGATTGGATGATAAAAAGAATATTAATTATTGTAGTTAAAGATATTTAAATAAAAGTTAAGAGTTGGAAAAATATCACCGAAGTGTACAACAGAGTTTATACTGGTTTGTTCTTAACCTTTTGACCTACATCCAGTCCTTAGAGCACCTTTGAGATTTCCACTATACTTTCAATATTTGATGGGTTCTTGGCACCATACTACAAGTAAGCTTCTCAACCAGACACTCACTCCCCCTTACACTTTGTGAGGTGATATCCACTCAAGATCCCACTATCTTAAGATTCTCTTTACATGAATAGTGAATAAAGGTATTAAAAATCTCTTTGATAAATGAATACTAAAGAACAATAAGAATCTCAGAGAATAACAAAAAACTTAATAAACAGAATTGACTTTGTCAATAGTTGGTCGCTCCGTTTTGAATGCTTCCATATTTATAGGCAAGAAGTCTTTAATGACCGTTGTGAGCATTCAAATTTGTCCGTTAGAGAGTAATTGTGGCCATTGATGAAAGAGAGTGTTTCTTCTGCTACGCATTTAATGCTTCTGATAGAATTTTGCTTTTGGAGATTTTGAAGTTTAATCCATTGAATAAGTATATGAAACTTACACAAAAATGATATTAGAAACATTCAGAAGTAGTATAAGAATTCAGAAAGTAATTCATGATGAAAAGTATGTGTATTAAAGTTATCGACATGGTGTTTGTAAAATTCTAAAGAACACACTTGAGTGGAATTAATATTCACTTCAAATGATTTCCAATCCCTAAAGTGTTTATCTTTGTCACTCAAGTGCTCTTGGTGATTTTGTGTTGACCATTATCTCAAGAAACTTGATAGTGATAAGCTTAAAAATTGAATATCACTCGAGTGCTCAAAACATCACCTGAGTGATCTTACAACACTTTGAAATCTTTGATAGATCACTACTAAGTGCCTTATAGAGAAATGATATCACTCAAGTGCTTAATTAGATCACTTGAGTGATCTCCTTTAGTCTTCATCAACACTTCTGATGACTCCCTATTTTTAGATAATTTTAAGACATATTTTAATATATTTGAGAGTCATTTATAATAAATCAAAGGGATTTTAGTCAAAGTTTGATAAGATATCGATTTAGAGGAATTTCATTATAAATATCAAAATTTAGAATAAATAATGATTTTGATATTAATAATAAAATAATAATTTAAAATAAAAAGGAAAAGATATTTCAATCATCATCATCATCATCATTATTCATTATTATCATTATTTATTTATTTTTTTGTCTCTTTATCTTTTTGTTTGATTTTATTTTGCTAGAGGGATATTGCATAAGGATCTAGGAACCTGACCTATATATAAGTGGTTAAGCTTCTTCAAGAAGAGAAGAGGAGAAGCGTTTGAATACAGAGAGCAAGGAGAGCATCAGAGCTTAGGGCTAGAGAGAGAAGATTGAGAGATGGAGAGCTAGAGCTTGAAGATTCAAAGAAATTTGGAGCTTTAATCTTGGTTCTTTCACTTTCTTTTCTCCTTCACCTGGCTTTTGTTATGAACCGAATTATCATCTCTGGTTTTTGTTTCATTTTGACTATGAGTAGCTAAATTCATATTCTAGGATTGCTTTGAACTATTAGATGGATTAAGATTGTTTGATTTCTGTGTTTTATTTATTAATGAAATTTATGTGTTGATTTTATTTTGTGCTTAATACTTCTGGATGATTGGCTACCACTTAGATTACTCGATTCAATTGAGTGATGCTTGAGAAAGCTAATTTAATTGTTGAACTTAGGTAAAATCATGCTAGACTTGAAGATTAGGGGTTAAATGGATGGTTTGTTAATATAATAGAGATAGATCTATTAGCCTAGCATTGTTCAATTAAGGATAGAACTTAATGAGTGTTTTCGTTAACTGAGACAAGAGATTACGCATGTTAATTGAGAATATAAAATTGGTTTTGACTTGAGAAAGCTTTGTCAATTAATTTTGAACATCTAACAAGCACATGTTTTCATTATTAATTTAAGATTTAAGTTAGTCTTATGAAGTATAATAGGGATAAGTAATCCTAGGCTCCTCCCATCTTGAAGTTCTCGAATAAATTCTCTTTTAATCAATTAATTTTTAAATATAAAATTTCTTTTAAATTACTCTCACTCAACCTAATTAAGAACATAACTGTGATAATTAACGCATTTTTGCCTTAGTCCTCATGGGAACGATATTAGTATACTACTTGTGATGATTCTTGTGCTTGCGGTTAAGTTAGACAGCTAACAACTTCTAGGACACTTGCAAGATTCTAGCAAATATCATGGATCACTCGAATGATTAGAATGATCACTCAAGTGATCTTTAAAAAAGATCACAGCACTCCAAGTTTTTCTTCGAGTGACTCTCAAAACTATGCCATCACTCGAGTGATTTTTATTTCATTTGAGTGATCAACTTCTTCACTTGAGTAATCTACTTTATCACTCGAGTGATTTATATCCTTAGATCACTAACTTTCAAGCCATTTTTAGGTCACCTGCAAGTGATGCTATCATCACTCGAGTGCTTACCCAATCACTTGAGTGATTCTGTTATTTCAAATCATTGACTCTTAATCCATTTGGAAGTCACCTGTAAGTGATGCCATCACTCAAGTGATTTTCCCTTTAAGAACTTTCACACACTTTGATCACCATCAAGTGACTTGGTAAGAGTCTGGAAGTGAAGTATCATCACTCGAGTACACAAGCCATCACTTAAGTGATCTTCTTTGGTAACATTACACTCTTATTTAACTATCACTTGAGTGATCATGTCAAACTTGAGGAATTCATCACAGATTTTCACTTTCTGCTTTTCAAAGAGTTTAGTTATCACTCGAGATTCATATTACCAATAAATCAAGATTTGTTATCATCAAAACGTTATAAGAGCTAACAAGAATTAATATTTTAAGGATTGGGAAAATTATAGAAAAGGTCCTTAGAATTTCTAAAAAATTCCAAATCAATAAAGAGAAAGGACTAGGAAAAATTATATAAATGCTCCCAGATGTTTTGAAAATTTTAGTTCTACCCTACAAATGTTTCAAAAATTTACACTTTCATCCCTCCTCAAGAGCTTTTAAAGTTTGCAATTAAGCGCTAGGTCAAAACTTGCATTTTGACAAAGGAACTTAGGTCAGATTTGGACCTTCTTCTTCTTTTTCTTGAAAGAAAGATAGACAAGAGAAGCAAATAGTGCCACGAATAGAAAAGTTAGAGAGAGAGGGGGGAGTTTGAATCGGATTGGGGAGAGCTTGGGAGGAAAGGGAAGAGACAGAGAGCCGCCGCCACCGGCAAGCTCCACCTTCAACCTCCAGATTTTCGGTGACACAAATTCGGTTCTCTCTCTCTAATGCTGTGCTTTGTCAGATTCTCTCTCTACTACTATGTCTCTATCTTCTTCTTTATCACACCGCCATCACTGTCGAGCAGATCAAGTTTCAAAGAGAGTGAGGTGCCACGAGAAGAGTTTGGATCATCAAGCTTGAGGATTGAAGAGTGAGAAGGAAGGAAAGAGAGAGATGATCAGAGGAGGAAGAGGAGAATCCACCACCACCACCATCACCATCGGAATACTGCCATTAGACACCCACCTCCGTCCTCACTCTATTATTGTAACCACCGTTAGCCCCTTCCTCTCTCTTCTACCACAAATCACCACCACAAGTGACGTCCATTTTTTTGACGACCTTCTTCTCTACTTTCATTCCACCACCATTAGTATCCTTACTCTCTCTATTTTGACCCTTCCCATAGCCACTATGTTCCTTTGCTGCTTCTCTCCATATTGGCCCTTCATTCTTTTTCCAACGAGTTCATGAATTTTCTGGCGAGTTCATAAATTTTTCGGTGAGTTTCTAAGCTGTGATTATTTTAAAGCAATGAGAGGCTAATTCCTTTGCTTCTTGGTAATAGAGATTTGTGCTTGAGCTCAATAGACTACATAGGGGAGTTTTGCTATCATTCTATTAATCTAGAGTTATATATTTAGATTGCCTATTTTAGTTATTATTGTATATGATTCTGTAACTGAGATTGATGTTAATTGTCTCTATTGGTTTGATATTTGTAGTTGAGTTTATATTTTGTAGTGTGAAAATTATATATATTTGAATTTCTTTATTATTGCAATGAGATTATGTTATTTAGCGTGTTATTGTTTAGCTAATGTGGTTGATTTGAGCTCTTGAGGGGCTGTTTAGCACTCAAATTCAAAAAGATTCATAGTGCATTATTTTGATTTCAATTTCACATTAAATGGTTTTAAATAATATCTCAAGAGGTAATAGTTAGCTATGTTTGTAGGGGCTATTATTGATTGTGAATATTAGACTCAAGTGTTATCTTGAGATTTTTCTTAGAACTTAATGCATTTTAATTCCTATAATCTTTTTAAACAAGAATAGTTGTTTTCTTCATTTTCAAGAGCATCCATCATTCATATTTCAACTCCATACAATTGCATTCACTCATTCACCATTTTTATTATAAAAACAAAATACCGAAAATAATAGTTTAGCTTCAATTAAATTACATTACTCTTTTAGTTATTAATTTTTTAAAAAAAACCAAAACCAAAACCAATTTCCTCTTATTTTTATTGCATTTGCATGACATTGAGATTACTTATGAATCAATAAAAAGCTCCTCAAGAAGAGAGAATGATCATAGGTTTGCCTATAGGCAATCCTTGATTAATTTTTGATTAGGGATCCTAAGGCTAATGACAAAAGGCCCTCATCAATCTATACCTATCATATAGGCATGGGACTGTGCAAAACAATCAACATTTTTATTTAAAAACAAAACTAACTTATCCCGAATGCTTGGTGTCAGTTCTGTCCCTACATAAGCCTTCCTTTCTGGATGGTTCAGGTCAACACATACCTTGTTAAGCTCTTCTACCTGTGGTTGATCTAGCACTTTCATGGGGGATATGTTCTATAATTTCTATGCTGGCTGCTTATCGGCTAGTTTTAAGGTTGTTTGGTAACATTCCCTAGCTACCCTTAGCTTTCGTCTTATTTCTCATATGCCCCAGGGGGTTTGGAACTTCACCACTTGGTAGAGGGTGGATGGTATAACCTTCATCCTATGAATCCAAGGCCTTCCTATTAGTGCATTATAAGCCGACAGACAATCCATTACCTGATATTTGAAAGGTAGATTCAACACTACTGCATGCAGTATGAGGGTTATCTTTCCAATGGTTTTTGTCTGTGCCCTATTACCAAAGACTAGTATGGATGGCATCTCAATGATTTGGGATTCCAATCCCATTTATTTAATTGTCTCCAAATATATTATATTAAAGGAGCCACCTGGATCAATCACCACACGTTGTCACACCTTTACTTATTTTGACTTGGAGCAAAATATTAATGCGTGGTTCAGTGAGCAATACAAGAATAGCACAAATATACTGATAATATGTGCATGATTACAGAAATTTCCTATAGGGGTTCGTACATGATGATTACAATCAATATAGCCACACTGACCTACTTGCATGTCTAAACTCGTCCCAATGAAACGAAGACATCCTCTCGTCTTCGTTCTACCACTGCAATCCTCTCGTATAGTTCTCTTTGCTGATCTCTACATACCTTTTGTATTCACCTTTCTAAATTGTTGGTAGAGGAGGGTGAGATTCGAGAGAATCTCAGTAGGAAAACAATATCAATATGCACGCAAGATTAGTGTTTAATGCATGACATGCTTACATTACATAACTCATGTTCACATAATAACATATCTGCATGCTCAATGTTTCAAACAACATACTGATGACCCTAACATAAATAGAAACAGAGCTTCAATCATTCATATATGTTTTACATAATTAAGCAAAATAATAACATGCATCAATACACTAGCAAAAATATCAAATATATACATAAGAGATAGGTTTCCTACAAATATCAAATATATGCGTGCTAATGACTCGGGTTCTCAAATCGGTCCTAAAATGTCAAATGTACAATTTTAGGCATTCCAATATGCTTTTAGTCATTATATGAGTCTACTATGCAAATTTACTAAAATGCCCCCGGGAACCTAGTCGGGCCCTGCTGTACCCGGTCCGATTGTACTTTTTTTTGAAATCTTGACTAGGGCTATTCTAACATATTTATGCCCAAGGAATCCATTTCTAGACTCAGAATTACTAAATTCATTACCAAGAGATGAGATTGCCCTTGGTAGCCTCGTTTTAAGGGTTTCAGGGGCGTTTTCGTAATTATACTTTTTTAGGTTTTTCTGAAAAAGTGACCAACTGTAACCCCATCTAATTTTCCCTCTTGAACTCAATGAAGCCATTAAATCATTGAAATCCAACTCTAACCCCTCCAAACTAGCCTTGGCCGAAATTCTCAGTTCCCTTAGAAAAATTGGGGTTTTTTGATTCTAACTTCACAGACATGTTCCTTTCTACTTCTAATCACTTTATCAACTATTTACTAAGGTTACAACTGCCTTTTAGTACCAATTTTGGCAGCATAACACTTCCAAAAATCAATTTTCTGATTTAATGGCAATTCTAGTAGACTTTCTGCACTAATTTTGAAAAATTATAACTAATTTTGTAGACCTCATATCAGAGTGATTCCAAATGCTATAGAACCTTTATTGAGTCTAGTTTCAAGAAAAAATATAGAATTTAGCCAGTTGGAAGCACAAAATTTCTAGAATTAAATTCTTTGAACGCTACTTCAGAAACTTTTCAGTTTTTCTGGGCTAGCTTCAAAAATCATAACTTTTTGTATATAGCTTTAATTGATTCATATGACATGTCAAATCAAATCCTATAAAATTTTATAATTTTTGCTCATCATTTGGTCATCTAAAACTATATGACAAACTCACTACCTCGCAAGCGATTTCACTAGCAGCATAATCACGTCCCCAAAATTCACCATTCCATTCTATTAAATGTCTCAAATACTTACAAGGCATATTGGGGAATAAAATTTGGGGTGTTACACTTCTTTCCCACTCAAATAAATTTCGTCCCCGAAATTGGAACGTCTACAATTTGGGAACTCTTCTTATCATTCAATCCATCCCTTATTATTAAATATACCCAATATGATATCCACGAAGCATGTAACCAAAATCCACGTATACAGCTCCCCTGTAACCGCACAAGGACTCATTCCCATTCTGCCTACATATTTGGCTACAAACTACACATATAACCTACCCTACATTTTTGCTCCTCACAGTTCACATACCACACAGAGATTACATAACACAAAGATTATACCACACAAATATCACATACTACACAGAGGTTGCATAGCTCCCATATTATACCCCACAAAGATCACATAAGTTACACATAGCAAACCACATGTGTCACACCATACAGATTTCCTCATTAAAGACCACACCAAACAAATTCCCTCATTACAGACCACACAGATTGCTCCACACAGAGACCACATACCACACATATTTCACCACACACAGATCGCTACATTACAAACCATACAGTGCGCCTTATTACAAATTCATTGTAGACCACCCAATTTACCATACATCAAACCACATAGCTCACGTCACTACAAACCATATAGATTACTACCACACAACTCATTTCACTACGAACTACACAAATTACTTCATAATAAACCACACAGAACACACCATTACAGATCGTACAGACTCACCATCCTGCTTAGCTAGATTCCACTCTGGGAAAAGTCACCACTTAGTAATTCACTCTCTTAGAGCCTAAGCTTATCTTTTTCTCCTAGTACCACACATCGGGGTGTGTCACATTCTTCTCTACTCTTTGAGTAAATTAGTTTATTGCCACTAAATCTATCACAGTCAGTCTGAATACTATCAACAATTCTATTTAAGGAATCCAGTTATGTCCTCAAACAAGACAATCAAAAATCCACTATGCTTCCGTTGCCCACTCTAATAATGCATAATTCAGGTCAGTCGGAAATGTATTCAAGGCCAACCACTGTTGCAACTCCTACTTATTTTGTACCTCAGTCCCCTGTCTGGGCCTATCAATATACTCATAGACACTATATATCATTATACCCATAGGCACTATTCATCAGTTTGAATCCTTTAGGATCGATATACGACATAATCACTAATTATGCATCACCGTACATCATACCTATATACCTTTAACACTATAGTGTTACTATGGATCATCACTTAGCATGGAGATACCTCAAAACATCTAATGCCCCTTAACTTTTTCATAACCCCATCAAATGAACCTTTCTGGGCAGTATTCACCACGATAGAAATGTCCCGATTTAAAATCAATACTTACATCATCATTATCTCCATGCGTCTAAGCATTCTATAAATCATCTAACTCAAATGATCATTAGTCATTGAGAAACTCTAAGACAATCGCTATTCCTCACGTCTCCATGACCTTGCCACTTAACTTCCCAGGGGTCATCCATCTTAAGATTACCTTGGATTGAGCACGCTTAACTTTTATGTGCCCTTGCCAAAAGACAAATACTGGCTTGAACTTTTTTTATCCACCAGTACCCTGTTACTACCCTCACCTCAAAAGATATTCTAGCTATCTCTGATAACCAAAATACTTGGTGTAGGCCCTTTACACACTGTTGTACATGGACTTTGCTATGTACAATATCATGTGCTCCTGAAACTCGATAAAATGATCATTTGGATCCCTTCCCTTGTCTATGACATCCTTATACCTCCCTTGGACCAGTATGGTAATACTAGCTGCCCTCAGGTATTCACCATTTCTCAAGGGCTGGTTCACAGAAAAGGGGTAGTTCACTTCTTTAGTACCCCATTCAGTGCAAATCTCCTTTACCATGTAATCAGGACCTTATCAGTATACTATCACGTTGCCGAAACTGCTACTCTGCCAGAATCGCTTTAGGCTCTTCTAGAACCACTTTTAGTTCTGATACCAAAATGTCACACCCTTACTTATTTTGGCTTACAATGGAATATTAATGCGTGGTTCGGTGGGCAACACAAGAATAACACAAATATACTGATAATATGTGCATGATTACAGAAATTCTCCATAGGGGTTCGTACATGATGATTAGAATCAATATAGCTGTGTTGGCTTGGATGTCTAAACCCATCCCAATGAAATGAAGACATCCTCTCATCTTCATTCTACTACTGCAATTCTCTTGTGTAGTTCTCTTCATTGATCTCTGCATACCTTCTATATTCACCTTCAAAATTGTTAGTTTGGGAGGGTGAGATTCGAGAGAATCTCAGTAGGAAAATAGTACCAATATGCACGCAAGATAAGTGCTTAATGTATGACATACTTGCATTATATAACTCATGTTCGCATAATGACATATATGCTTGCTCAATGTTTCAAACAACATACTGATGGTCATAACATAAATAGAAATAGAGCTTCATTCATTCATATATGTTTCACATAATCAAGTGTTAACCTCATGAATTTCTTGTCAGAATTGCACATTTCCTCTTATTTCTGCCACATTTTCATCTACTAATAGGCATTTGAGAGTATTAAAATAAAGGAAATGTATTCTATACATTCTTGGCACAGAAAGAGTGTAAATGTGGGGGAAATACGCGAATATCTATTATGCTAACCAAACTGAGATTCTTTTTGAGTTCTTTGTGTTAAAAGGATAAATATTTAGTCATAGCTGGAACCAGAGAAAGCCAAATTCAATAAAAAGAAGGTGAAATGAAGTTGAAACCATCCACAGTGCCAGGGAAATGCAAGAAGAAATGAGAACAGAGCTTGAACAAACAAAAATTGGCATTGTAAGGTTGCTGGCCACGGCTAGTGAATGCGTTGGCCGCGGCCCAAAGGAGCACAGAAACATACTGGCCGCGACCAATCATCTTTGGGCCGTGGCCCAAAAGTGGTAAGAAAGTTACTGGCCATGACCAACACAACCCCTGGCCACGGCCCAAAGAGGCACAAAAGCTCACTGGTCGTGGCCCACAGATCCACTGGCCGTGGCCAACCCCCGATAAAGGTGCTATGCGTTTTGACATCCAGTGGATATAAAAGAGGAAACCTAAGGCTGAAAGAGGGGGATATGATTCGAAAATACCTAGAGAGGCGGCTGTGACACTCCTCCAAGCGTGAGTTCACCATAAAGCAAGGGAAATCAAGTGGGGATTGGAGATTTTGCAGAGATTTGAGCTGGTTTTCATTGGTTATCCTGATTTCCTTCCCTTTCTTCTTCCTTGTGCTGATATGGTAGTTCATGCTTTATATTTCTGCATTCATTTCGTTAACATGAGTAGCTAAACTTTCATTCTAGGATTGTTCATGAACCTTTGTATAGATTAAACTTGATTCCTTCTATCTTTAAGTGTCTAATGGCATATATATGTTGATTTTACCGTGTTTTCATTGCTATTTGTTAACATGAGCAACTAAACTTTCATTCTATATATATGTTGTTTTGTAGAGAGCCAAATATCCAAGCCCCTATTAAATCTATCCATATATCATGATAATGCATTTCTCTCTGAACTTAAATTAGTTTTTCAAAGATATAGGAATTGGAGTGAGATTGGACTTATACATGTAGTTTTGATATGGGCTAGAGGTCTCAGGCACAGTCTTAAGGCCTTCATGAAACAAGGATAGGAGTTAGGCTTGAATGACTGGGAGATGTGTTGGCAGTAGTAAGAGGTTAAGTTTGGGGGGAGCTACTTTGTGTTTGTCTTCACAGTAGTTTTTCTTCATTTTCAAAGTTGATTATAGGCTTCTCTTCCTTGCTTTGGTGTTAATTTTGGGTCCTGTTTGTTTGCATGCGGGTCTCATTTGTCTGTTCCTCTAACTACAATTCCTGCTAAGCGTGTTGCTGATCGAACGGGTCCCAGGGCCAGTGCTGAGGCCAAAGTAAAGATAATTAACCGACCCCTGCTGCAAGAGCGTGAATTCCCATTCACAGTCTCTTATGCCTTTTATGATTTGGCCACTCGGACCTATCACTTGTAAAGGCTTATGGACCCCAAAACCGACGGGAATCTGCAGATTGTTCAGGAGTTTTATGCCAATACTTGTGTGCGACTTATTTGGTGGTTTCCCATTTGGGGAGTCAACATTGACTTCACTTTGGCTATTTTTCGGCAATTTGCATTACTCCCAGCAGTCGAGGACTGCAGATACCAATAACACTTAGACAATGAAGATAACATTCTTGAAGATGCTATTTCTTGACTGTTGGTTTACAATGGGAGGTGGCTTGGTAGAGTTGTGGTGGGGCTCAGAAGTACTTGCCCCGCACTTAGTTATCAGTTAAAGCGCGTGTTTGGCTGCATTTTGGCAAGGATTACTTTTAGCCTTCGTCAAACCGGAACTGAATTACTCAGGATCAGGCCCTTCTTATTTACCTGATGATAAACAAGGAACCAGTAGACATAGGTACTGTGATTTATAAGTCGCTTAGAGACTACATCCATGAGCACACTAGTGGTTTAATGTTGCCACACCTTATCTCTTCTTTTTGCTCTTCTGTGGGTGTCTCTGCCATGGCCACTGATTTTCTATTCAAACCTATCAAGAAGTTTCACTACTTGAGCATCAAGCCGAAACCGAATGAACAAGTTCCAGCATCCCAACGATCAGCTAGTACCCCTGCTTTTGAACAGGGAGGACCCTCTCAGGCTCCTTCAGAACATGGGGGACATTCTCCATCTCATTTGGAGCAGGGTGAACCATCCGATGCCCCTTCCTCTTCTCAGTCTCCTGCTACTTTAAATGTGATCCACGTCGCCATCTAGTGCATTGAGGCTACGGCCGCCCAATGCCTCACATATTTGCAAGACCACGGTGTTTGCCTGACCCGTTTAGAAGAATTATTTGCTGCACATGTACCTGTTGCTGCTCAGGCCGGTGATGGTGATAATGGTGAGGATAATGATGATTACGGCGAGGATGATGAGGATGCTGACGAGGACGGAGATGATGATGATGCAGATACTAGTGATGGCGGGGGTGAGGAGTAGTTATGCATTTCATTGTTGTTGGAATTTTTCATGTTGTTTAGTTCATTTGAATATTGTTGTTTACTCTGTTCATTGAATCTTGTTGACATTTTTCTCATTAATGACTGATTCTGGATTTAGCTTGCTGTTGTGCTTCTCACTTATATCTGTCACTATTCTGTCAATGGATTTCTGTGTCATCTTTTCCTCTACAGGTAATATATATGTACTTTGTGCCCTATGACAATGTGGACACTGTCTACCTCAAGTTTGGGGGTATTTGATAGATCAAATGCATGTGTTGATCACTGACAAAGAATTTCAAATTTTTGAAACATATTTTATGCCTTGTCCTAGAGTTAAAGTCGAGCTAGATTTTACTTGAGTTGTATGCTTTCTAGGAAAACAATAATGAATATTCATGAATGCTTGGTTCATATTTTAAAGCTTAATTCCTAATACTTTCCTGATTAAACGTTGCGCACGAGGGTTGGAAATAATTTGAATGCTTTGTTAAGGGATTTTATAGCAAATTGACATGTATAAACCATTTTCATTGAAGATCTTTTGAATTTGTATTTGAATTTCTTGAAATGAATTAACATTTCACTCACTTTTAGAACATGATTGGCATTATCTTTGAGCTAAAATGATGAGATTAGAGTTAACATGTGGATCAGTTGAGTTAATGCATTCGGATTAGGCTAATGTTAAATTAATCTTGGTGAATGTGCATGTGAGAAGAAAACCTCTGATGGAAGGATTCGAGCCAAATTTTCATTCATGAGTGTGTGTGTGCCACTTATTCTAGTGTACCTCTAGAACTTGTTTAAATTCTTTTTCAAAATCACATGTACAAATAGATTAATGCGTATGATAGGGGCATTCATTTCTAAACCCATTTACCTAAACACAAACCTTCTATACTAATCCATTGCTACCCCTTTGAGCCCTTCACAGTTCAAAAATCTAGCATTCAAACAACAACAAGCACTATGCATGTTTCCTTTCTGCATTAGATTGGCACTTAAATAGCTTTGAAATATCATGAATACAGTTGGTTTGAATAAATTTTATTCTTATATATGTTGAGTAAAAAGAGAGAGAGAGAGAGAAAGAAAGAAAGAAGAAAAAGAACAAGAAAGAGAAGATAAAGAAGATGTCATTATATACAAGTATGCATGCATAGTCCTTGTATCATTATTATTTTTTCCATGAGACCATCTCCAACATCACAACCCTTTTTAAAAGTCCCCTTCATTCATGAGTCTAGGTGTACAAAGTGGTGAAAAGAGTAGAGTTTCTACAAGCTTATGGCAGGACCTAATCTAGGTGGTACTGAGTGGAATTCCCTATATTTGTGAGAGCTAAACACTTAAATCCCTGAGAGTTCTCTTATGTACATTTCTTTGATTAATTGAGTATTAATATAGTCCATCTACATTACCTCATGCTGAAACTTGTGTTAGCTGCATTAGTGATAATAAGCAATTCAACAAAACCCTGAAGTCCCATTTATGTTAAAAGTATGTGGAATGTTAGATATGTGAAGAGAAAGGAGAAGGTAGAATGATTAAGATCAGATATTGAGGTTATTTATACATGTCAAAGTGTTGAATTTGATCTTGGCAATTGTAGGAAGATTGTTTTTCAACTCTCATCACACACTCACATTCAGAAAAATGTTAGGAAGTTCACCCTTAAACTGTGAACCAAGCACCCCTTTTATATGTTGTTGGGTTTCCTATTGAGCATGACATCATGAGTGTTCAATGAGGGATTTATTATGCATAAGCATCACAGTTAGGAGTAATCAATCTAGCTCTTGTCGCTTAACTGATTTTACTCGAGGATGAGCAAAAGTTTAAGTTTGGGGGTGTGTTAACCTCATGAATTTCTTGTCAGAATTGCACATTTCCTCTTATTTCTGCTGCATTTTCATGTACTAATGGGCATTTGAGAGTATTAAAATAAAGGAAATGTATTCTATACATGCTTGGCACAGAAAGAGTGTAAATGTGGGGGAAATACGTGAATATCTATTATGTTAACCAAACTGAGATTCTTTGTGAGTTCTTTATGTTGAAAGGATAAAGATTCAGTCATAGTTGGAACTAGAGAAAGCCAAATTCAATAAAAAGAAGGTGAAATGAAGTTGAAGCCATCCACAGTGCCAGGGAAATGTAAGAAGAAATGAGAATAGAGCTAGAAAGAACAAAAATTGGCATTGTAAGGTTACTGGCCGTGGCCAATGAATGCGTTGGCCGCGGCCCAAAGGAGTACAGAAACATACTGGCCGCGACCAATCATCTTTGGGCCGCGGCCCAAAAGTGATCAGAAAGTTACTGGCCGCAACCAAGACAACCCCTGGCTACGGCCCAAAGAGGCACAGAAGCTCACTGGCCACGGCCCACAGATCCATTGGCCGCAGCCAACCCTCGATAAAGGTGCTATGCGTTTTGACATCTAGTGGGTATAAAAGAGGAAACCTAAGACTGAAAGAGGGGGATCTGATCCGAAAATACCTAGAGAGGCAGCTGTGACACTCCTCTAAGCTTGAGTTCACCATCAAGCAAGGGAAATCAAGTGGGGATTGGATATTTTGCAGAGATTTGAGCTGGTTTTCATTGGTTATCCTGATTTCCTTCCCTTTCTTCTTCCTTGTGCTGATATGGCAATTCATGCTTTGTATTTCTGCATTCATTCCGTTAACATGAGCAACTAAACTTTCATTCTAGTATTGTTTATAAACCTTTGTATGGATTAAACTTGATTCCTTCTATCTTTAAGTGTCTAATGGCATATATATGTTGATTTTACCTTGTTTTCACTGCTATTCGTGACTGGCCATCACTGTGGATGATTTGTTCATCTAAGTTAAGCTTGAGAGAGTTAACTTATTTGTAGAGCTTTGGTAGAATTATGCTAGACTTGAAGTTTAAGAACTAAACATATGGTTTGTTAGTAACATAGAGATATAGTTATTAACCTAGCATTATAAAATTAAGGTGGTTATTAAATGATTATTCTCCCTTAACTGCAGCAAGAGATTGTGCAAGTTAATGGAGGATATAAGTTTGGTTATGACTTGAGAGAGCTTAATCAATTGCTTGTGAACCTTAGACTGACATATATATATATATATCCCATAAAAGTATTCTTGGAAAGGAAAGGAATTAAGTTTATGAAGTACAAAGGGAATGAACAATCCTAGGCTTATTATAATTGACTGAATTCACTAGAATCAGAGTTTTGTTCAGTAATTTTTAGTTTTATTCAAAATATCTTTTGAAACTTCTTTTTCCCACACAACAACATGTTTTGGTTCAACTTAATTGATTTCAATTGAATCTATTCAACCTAATTGAACACATAATTGCGCTCGTTGATTCGCTTTCGTCGTAGTCCTCGTAGGAACGATCTTTACTCATCACTTTATTACTTGCGACCCGTATGCTTGCAGAAGCTAAACGGCGAACATCAAGCAAAGCAATAAAATGCATCAATACACCAGCACAAATATCAAATACATACAGGAGAGATAAGTTTCCTACCTTAATCACCCTTCCTTGATCCTTAAAAAGGCTCCTCAATATATGTGCCAATGACTTGGATTCTCAAATCGGTCCTAAAATGTTAAATATACAATTTTAGGCACTTCTAATATGCTTTTAGTAGTTATATGAGCCTACTGTGCAAATTTACCAAAATGCCCCCAGGGACCGACCCGGCCCGGTCTTGCCGTACCCGGTCTGGCTATACTTTTTTTGAAATCTTTACTGGGGCTATTTTGACATATTTTTGCCCAAAGAATCCATTTCCAGACTTAGAATTATCAAATTCACAGCCAAAAGATAAAATTGCCCTTGGTAGCCCAGCTTTAAAGGTTTAAAGGGCGTTTTCATAATTATACTTTTTAGGGCTTTTCTCAAAAAGTGACCAACTGTAACCCCACCTAATTTTCTCTTCTGAACTCAATGGAACCATCAAATCATTGAAATCTAACTCTAACCCCTCCAAACTAGTTTTGGCAAAAATTCTCAATTCCCCGGGAAAAATTGGGGTTTTTGGATTCTAACTCCGCAGACGTGTTCCTTTCTACTCCTAATCACTTTATCAACTATTTAATTAGGTTACAACTATCTTTTAGTACCAATTTTGGCAACATAACACTTCCAAAAACCCATTTTCCATTTTCACAAACAAAGACAATCCGGCAAAATTTCACCGAGTAAATTGTCCACAGCAGCCAGTATAGTCAATATTTGAAGTTTAGGAAGTTACCTCTTCTTCTTTTTGGCTTTTCCTTCTTCCTAGCTCTAACAACACTGAACTTTTGCCTCAAAAAAACCTAGAACTATGTAGAGGAGAAGCTTAGGTGAAGGATTATATAAGATAGGAGCTAATTCACAGAAGAAATCAAGCTTATATGACAAATTTTCTCTTCCTTTGTAGAAATCTCAAAGCCACACTCTCTCTTTTGAGCTCTCTAAACCGACAAAAATGAAAAGAAGAAGATACATATTTGCTTTATGTAATATGCTTGCTTATGTCATCTACCATTACGCTTATGTCATAATTAGTTAATTTCCAAAATCAAAACCTATGACTTTTGTGTACATACCCTCATATACATGTGATAATATGCCATAAGCCCAATTAACATGTAACTAGTATTTCCCTCTTCTTGGCCAATCAAAAGATGCCTAGGAGGTCCTTCCATAAGCCCAAATGACTTTTTCATTCATCTCATAATTTTAAAACTTGCCATCACATTTTTATTCAATTTTCGGATTTAATGGCAATTCTGGTAGATTTTCTGCTCTAACTTTGAAAAATCATAACTAATTTTGTAGACCTCATATCGGAGTAATTGCAATGGTTATAAAACCCTTATTGAGTCTAGTTCAAGGAAAAATATAAAATTTAGCCAGTTGGAAGCACAAAATTCCCAGAATTAGATTCTTTAAACACTGCTCCAGAAACTTTCCAGTTTTTCTACGCTAACTTCAAAAATCATAAATTTTTTTATATAGTTCTAATTGATTCATATACCTATCAAATTAAAGCTTAGGATATCTACTTTCATCTTGTAAAATTTCATAATTTTTGCTCATCATTTGGTCATCCAAAACCACATGACAAACTCACTACCCGCAGGTGATTTCACAGCAACATGATCACATCCCCAAAATTCACCCTTCCATTCTATTAAATGCCTCAAATACTTACAAGGCATATTAGGAAATAAAATTTGGGGTGTTACACACGTTTAATATCAAAATTACCCAAATACACAAAGATTCTAGTGCGTTATCGTGTGGTTAGTCCAACTCATCATCGAAGAACATGATTGGTTCTTCCTTCAGACCTGCCTGAATGTCCTTCATTTGTTTCGGTGGGATTCTTCTGGTAAGAGCTTGGCATACAGTTTTGTTGCAGAGTACGTAACACCACTTATCTTTAAACCACCCGTAATACAATTGATGGTTTAGGGGGTTTTTGGGTGGTTTCGCCGGCATTGGACTTGCTGGGTTAGTATTGTTGGTAGATAGGGTAGACTTACCTTTCTTTGTTAGTAGGTCTGTTAGGTGCTAACACTTAAGGAGTTTTGCCACTTCCAACCTTAGTGTAATATAGTCTGCTGTCTAATGACCGTGGTCATAATGAAACTCACACCATTTGAACATGTCTCACTGTTTTGCTGGCTTTGGTTTAAGGGGGCCATTTCACCATGTTGCCCATTTTTACAAGGGTTTGAATTAACTCACCAGAATTGATAAAGAAATTATAGCCTGCTACCGTCAAAGGGAGTGCTTGGCTGGGAGGGGTTAATAGGCTATTGGACTGGCTTCCTCCCTGGTATGTCATTAGGTATGGCTCTACCCTCCAACCATGGTTGACCCGTCTTAGGTTCTTCTCCTCCTGTATGATGGTTCGTTAGCGTGGTAGAGGGACTAACTATAATATCCCAAATTTTGATTAAGGAATAATCATGATTATTATGGATAATTATGGGTTTATTTGGGATTATTATGTATTTTATGACAATATTAATTTATGTCATAATTAGTGGAAATTGGAAATATTATTGCATATATATGGTATTTAAGATCAAGGGTTGTGATTCCTTGACCGTGGGTCGGGATCCAGTGTGCTTAGCTTGTGTGAGCTTATTGGGGGAATGAAGGAGATGCTGACATGTGGCACTGTGGTGGCCATCGGATGAAGACACAAGAGGACAAAGGTCCACTTTTCCTCTCTCTCACTCCATCTCTTCATCCCATCTCTCTCTCTCTCGTGCTCTCCCTCTCGTCAGTTTGGTGGCCAAAGGAAGGAAGAAAAGATTGATCTTTGGGTAAGTAAATGATCTTCTTTGCTCAAACTCCATTCACAAATGTTGATCCTTGAGTAATGGGCTTCATTTTGGTGTGTGTAGTTTGGTCATTTGGTTGTGATTTGTGCCACACGAAAATTGATTGTTGGTGGATCAAGAACTCTCTTTGGAGAAGTTGTTAAGGTGAGTGAAACCAATCTATCTATCTAAGTTTCATGCCATTTAGAATAGTTTATAAATTCTGGAAATTTGGCTTGAATCCGAAAATTGGATGCCACTGTTCATTTGGTATGTTTTTGGCATGAGAATGGTGTTTTGGAATGAGTTTAAGATAGATAGATTGATTGGTAATGGAAATGTGAAGTTTGGTTAAGATTGGTGTTTTGATGAAATGGTTGCCCAAAACCCAAATCATGGTAATGGAGTAGGACTTTTATGATTTTGAGAATTCCATTGAGTTTATTGGGTGTTTCTGTGTGAGAATGGCTTTGGGTTAAGTTTTGTGTCCATAGGAATCAATTGGGCAAAGGTTAAGGAGAGTGCCTCTGTTTTCTGCGTTTTCTGCTATATGAGGTATTCACTCGAGCAGACAGGGGTGTGCTCGAGTGAAGGATGAACATCACCCGAGCAGAAGGGGTCTGCTCGAGTGAGGGATGAAGATCACCCGAGCAGGGATGAACTCTGCTCGAGTGCTGAGTGGTTTTTCCCTTTTATGCTTCAGTTTGTCTGGGTTTTTATGAGCAATGCTCGAGCACATCGCTTTGTGCTCGAGTGAGGGAAGATCATGCTCGAGTGAGCTTGTGCCTCAGGTGAGGGGTGGTGCTCTCGGGTTGTCACTCGCGAGTAGGGTGCGCGAGTGTGCCTTCTCACTCGCGCGTATGAGGTGTGTGCTCGAGCACATATGGCTGTGCTCGAGTGATCTTGTGCTTGGAGAGCTTTGTGTGCTCTCGGGTCCTCACTTCCTGGACTTCTCTCGCGGGTGCTCGAGTGAGGCATTTAGCCTTGTGCTCGAGTGAGGATTTTGTGCTTGAGTGAGCCGGTTCCTGAAGGTTTCTTTATGCTCTCGGGTGCTCACTCGCGGTCTCACTTTCATTTGTGCTCGAGTGCTGTCCGTACCAATGCTCGAGTGAGAGCATTTGTGCTCGAGTGATGTCCGTACTTGTGCTCGAGCATGGTCATCTGTGCTCGAGTGAAACAGTGTAAAATCTCAGTTTTATGCTTCCAAAAGGGGATCTTTGGGATAGTTCTTCCTACCCTTTAGGAGTTTTGCTTGGAGTATTTAAGGACTCTAAAAGAGCAATAATGATAACCAATTAAGTATTATAAAGTGGATTAAGTCTTGGAATAGAGAATAACTCTTTGTCCCTAATTGTGAACATGGGATTTGACATTTGCCTTCCTCGGGAGAGACCGGCGTTAGGACACGCACGGAAGGATCAAGGTAGTGACTTTTCTCTCATATCTTGTATGATGTCTTGGTATGCATATCTTATAATTGAACTTGTGAAATGAGTGCCATGGTGCTTTACGGCGCGAGCAGGTCAGCGTGAGCCGTATAGGGAGTGACAGTGGTCATCTATAGTCGGCCGTTGGACTGCCGTCGTAATCGACATGGATCTTTGTGAATCCGACCCGTGGGGGCGGTGTATGTGAAAACCAGCCGTGGGCTGTGTGTGAGTATCTTGCCTATGTGGCTTGCGAATATGATATGCTTTATATGGATCCCAGCTGTGGTGAATTATACTATGTTGATTGTTGTGGTGCAATACAACGTGAGCAATTCAGCGTGAGCAATCGTCAGGGATGACATGTGTCATACTAACTATTGCCGTTGTAACTGCCGTTGTAGTTGCTTGTGTGGATAGTGATTTGATTACATGCATTATTGTTGTACATTATATGATTGACTCGTTACTACGGGGATTCTTTAGAATCTCACTCTCCCAAAAATTAACCATTTTAGACAGGGCTGAAGGATCTAAAGGCAAGCGGGCGACGAAGAGTAGTTAGAACTCCTGTTTAGGAGTATATTTTGGAGATCATGGTTATCATTGTATATCTTGGCATTGTATATAGTAGATTTTGTGTAATCCCTAAGTAAAAGGGTATGAATTGTAGGCTTTGTGCCTTGTGTAAATCCCTTTTAGTATGAATGGAACCCGAGTGAGTCGGGAACTTATTTGCACTCTGATAATTGTAAATGGAATCCACCTGTTCAGGCCAGTATTATTTTGTATTGAGAACTTGGGACCATTATGAATAAGTTTAGAAAAGTTTTTGCAAATCCGATTTTTGGGCGAAGAGGTATCTTAATAAGTCCCATTTTGAAATATGGTCTCTAAGTACAACTTAATTATGAGCTTAAGAACTTAATCTCGGCCTAAGGTGGGAAGGGGGTTACATTTGTGGTATCAGAGCTATAGTTCCTGGCAAGGTGAGGATTTGCTAGGATAGCTCCTTAGTTGACCTTAATCCTTTGGGTTTAGGTTAGCGTAATGATTGCTAAGTACTTGTTGTGTATACACAAGGATATCTCTGCTAAGTTGTAGATATATCTAAGTCTTATGGATTATGTGTATACCTTTGCTCTGAAACTGATATGGTGAATCATTGTAGAGTAAAGGACAACATGGTTCGCCCTAGAGGCAGACAAGGGGATCCAGATGTGGAGGAGTTGAACGACAATCCTCCTGACCCAATGCGAGAGATGATGGATCTCGTACGGGAACAAAGAGATATGATCTGTGAGCTAAGAGAAGAGCTCCGGGAGGAAAGGGCCAAACGTAATGAGGAAAGGGCCCAGTCGACTCGTGAGGAGACTCAAGAAGAGACTCATCATGAGGAGACAGCTGAGGGGTCCAATCGGTCCCATGAATCTCCACCTCACACGGTACCTAATCAAGAGTCTCAAGGGGTGCCGGCTCGTAAGGAAAGGGACTTGCAATATTGGGTCTCTGAATTTTGCAAGCATCTACCTCCAGTGTTCAGAGGGAGGTTTGAGCCCCAAGTTGCTGAGGACTGGTTGACTCGTCTAGAGAAGATCTTTGAGGTCCTTGAGTGTTCTACGGAGGTAAAGGCGAAGCTAGCTGTGTATAAGCTAGAGGGGGACGCAGACCGTTGGTAGCGGAATATCGCCATGACACTTTGAAGCCGTAATGTGCCATTGACTTGGGAAGTGTTCCAAGAAAAGTTTAATGAGAAGTACTTCCCCAAGTCGGTGAGGTTAGAGAAAGAATCTGAGTTTTTGGCTATCAAGCAGGGAGATACAGAGAGTTTTGATGAGTATCTTTCCCGTTTCGTCCGGCTATCTCGGTATTCTACGCATCTCCGGGAAAAGGATGATGAGGAGTGGAGCTCTGATATGCTTATCAGGGGCTTGAGGCGTGAACTGAAGAAGAGATTAGCCTCTCACCTATTTACTGACTTCAACAAGGCGGTGGAGCAGTGTAGGATTGTTGAGAACAATCTGAGGGATTGGTACCCAGCTAAGGGTAAAGACAGTCGCAGTGAGCCTAGCAAGGCTAACACTTCTCAGAAGCGGAAGGGGCAAGGATCCTCATATGGGGGTGGTAACAAGAAGCCCTACCAACCTGGGGGTCGTGGTGACCAGAGACCTCCAGCAGGACCGGTGTGCAATCAGTGCAGAAAGTATCATCCGGGAAGAACTTGTGCTGGGGAGGTGATTTGCTTCAATTGTAAGCAAGTGGGTCATGTATCTTTTAAATGCCCACGACAGCCGACAGAGCAAAGGCCCAGGAATCAAGGTCGAGTGTTCGCCATGACTCATGAGGAGGCCCGGAAGTCGCCTGAATTGATCCAAGGTAAAATTCTTCTCGGTGATAATGAATTAGATACTTTGTTTAATTCGGGTGCAAGTCACTCTTTTATTGCTTATGATTGTGTAAAGCGCCTGGGATTGCATGTGCATAGACTACCATTTGATTTGGTTATGTCGACGCCGATGGGTGTCAAGGCTGTGACGGCCGAAGCCTGCTTAAATTGTGTAATAGTTGTTGAGGGTTGGGAGTCTACAGTTGATTTGATCTGCTTGCCACTCCAACAACTAGAAGTCATTTTGGGTTTTGAGTGGTTAAGAGCAAATGATGTGCTGCTTGATTGTGGTAATAAAAGGATCACTTTCCGTAATGCGCAGCGGAATAGCAATGTAAATGCCAGTTTGAACTTGCTTTCAACGGCTAAAGCAGAAAGATATCTTGAGAAGGGATGTCAAGGGTATATGGTGTTTTTCTCCGTTCAGGGAGAGTCAGGTGAAGCTCTAGAGAGTATACCTGTTGTGAATGAATTCCCTGAGGTATTTCCAGACGATCTTAGTGGATTGCCTCCGGAAAGGGAAGTAGAATTCCCAATTGAGATTGTGCCTGGAGCTGGTTCGATATCGAAAGCCCCATATCGTATGGCCCCTAACGAGATGGCGGAGTTGAAGAAGCAAATTGAAGAATTGCTTGAGAAAGGGTTCATCCGACCCAGTGTATCACCGTGGGGAGCTCCAGTGTTATTCGTGAAAAAGAAAGATGGAAGCTTGAGGCTTTGCATCGATTATCGAGAACTTAACAAGGTAACTGTTAAGAACAAGTACCCTCTCCCAAGAATTGATGACCTGTTAGATCAATTGGCTGGCTCGTGTGTATTCTCCAAAATTGATCTAAGGTCGGGATATCATCAATTACGTGTGAAGGCGGCGGACATTCCGAAGACTGCTTTCAGAACGAGATATGGGCACTATGAGTTCCTTGTGATGCCCTTCGGTTTGACGAATGCACCAGCGGTATTCATGGATTATATGAATCGCATCTTCCGACAGTATCTTGACCAGTTTGTGGTTGTGTTTATTGACGACATCTTGATCTATTCCAAGAGTAGGGAGGATCATGAGCAACATCTGAGAATTGTGTTGAGAATTTTGTGAGAAAAGCAACTCTATGCCAAACTGAGCAAATGTGAGTTTTGGCTTATGGAAGTGAAGTTCCTTGGCCATGTGATCTCTCGAGACGGGGTATCGGTGGATCCCAGTAAGGTGGAAGCAGTACTTGAATGGAAAAGGCCAGAAACTGTTTCTGAGATTCCCAGTTTTCTGGGTCTTGTTGGTTATTACCGGAGGTTCATCCAGGACTTTTCGCGTATTGCATTGCCGATGACCAAGCTCACGAGAAAGGATCAACCGTTTTTGTGGGATGAACGTTGTGAGCGGAGTTTCACTGAGCTAAAGGAGAGATTGACTACAGCACCAGTGTTGATTATACCTGATCCCAGTGAGGCTTACGTCGTGTACAGTGATGCGAGTAAGCAGGGGTTAGGGTGTGTCCTGATGCAGCAGGGACGTGTGGTGGCCTATGCCTCTCGACAGCTGAAACCGCATGAGATGAACTACCCCACTCATGATCTGGAGCTTGCGGCAATTGTGTTTGCATTGAAAATTTGGCGTCATTACCTGTATGGTGTGACAGTGGAACTGTACTGCGACCACAAAAGTCTCAAATACTTGTATGATCAGAAAGAGTTGAACATGAGACAGCGTCGGTGGATAGAGTTGCTGAAAGATTATAACCTGGAGATTAAATATCATCCGGGTAAGGCTAATGTTGTCGCGGATGCTTTGAGTCGGAAGGCGGTGCTAGTGGCAACAATGATGATCCAGGAATGGAAACTGATAGAGGATTTTCGGGATTTGAATATCTCGAAGGAAATCCTGTGTGCCAGTTATGGTGTGGTCCAAGGGGAGAATGACCTGAGGACTGAGATTGAAGAAGCTCAAATGCATGATGAGCTAGCCCAGTCGATCCGAGCTACGATTGAGCGAGGGGAGACTCGAGACTATGACTTGTCACCAAGTGGATTGGTGCGTTATCAGAAGAGAATCTATGTACCACTGAAGGCGGAGTTGAGATTGAGAATTCTTGATGAGGCTCATAAGAGTCAGTATACTCTTCACCCCGGTATGACCAAGATGTATTACAATTTGAAATCTATGTATTGGTGGCCAGGGTTGAAGAGTGATGTGACAAAGTATGTGGCGCGGTGTCTTACCTGTCAAAAGGTGAAGATTGAACACCAGAGACCGCCAGGATTGCTTCAAAGTCCAGAAATTCCAGAATGGAAGTGGGAGAGTATGACCATGGATCTAGTGATGGGTCTGCCCAAGATCAAGAACTACGATGCGATCTCGGTGATTGTTGATCGACTCACGAAGTCTGCGCACTTCATACCTATCAATGCTAGCTATTCTCCGGATAGGCTGTCTGAGATTTATATCAAAGAGATTGTGAGACTCCATGGTACACCGAAGAATATAATCTCCGACAGGGATCCTCGGTTTACTTCGAGATTCTGGAAGGCTCTGCACGAAGCTATGGGTACTCAATTGAGGTTTAGCACGGCCTACCATCCTCAGACAGACGGACAGTCAGAGAGGACTATCCAGACTCTTGAAGATATGCTGAGAGCATGTGTCCTTGACTTCAAGGGAAAGTGGGACTACTATCTTCCATTGGCTGAGTTTGCGTACAATAACAGTTATCATGCGAGCATTCAAATGGCTCCGTATGAAGCACTGTATGGGAGGAAGTGCCAGTCACCATTGTGCTGGTCAGAGTTGTCTGAGAGGAAGTTGTATGGGTCGGATCTTGTTGACCAAACAGCTGAGCAGATCCGAGTTATCAGGAAGAGGCTCCTTACAGCACAGAGTCGTCAGAAGAGCTATGCTGATAAGAGGAGAAGACCTCTTGAGTTTGAAGTGGGGGATCATGTCTTCTTGAGAGTGTCTCCGGTCACAGGTATCGGGAGAGCGATCAAGCGGAAGAAGCTGAGTCTGAGATACATTGGTCCATTTGAGGTTCTGGCCAGAATCGGGCCGGTGGCATATCGGATAGCCCTACCCCCGAGTTTGAGTAGACTGCATGATGTGTTTCATGTCTCGCAGCTCAAGAAGTACCAGCCAGACCCTGAGCATATCTTTGAGTATGAAGAGGTTGAGTTACAAGATAACTTCACCTATGCGGTCGAGCCAGAGCGTATCATTGATCGAGAAGAGCGGAGGCTCAGGCATCGAAGCTTACCGTTCGTGAAGGTGGTCTGGAAGGGAATGTCTCCAAGAGAAGCCACTTGGGAGGCGGAAGCGGACATGAGAAAGAGATTTCCTGATTTTATGCCCCATGATGTGTAACAAATTTCGAGGGAGAAATTTATTGAACGGGGGGAGAATTGTAATATCCCAAATTTTGATTAAGGAATAATCATGATTATTATGGATAATTATGGGTTTATTTGGGATTATTATGTATTTTATGACAATATTAATTTATGTCATAATTAGTGGAAATTGGAAATATTATTGCATATATATGGTATTTAAGATCAAGGGTTGTGATTCCTTGACCGTGGGTCGGGATCCAGTGTGCTTAGCTTGTGTGAGCTTATTGGGGGAATGAAGGAGATGCTGACATGTGGCACTGTGGTGGCCATCGGATGAAGACACAAGAGGACAAAGGTCCACTTTTCCTCTCTCTCACTCCATCTCTTCATCCCATCTCTCTCTCTCTCGTGCTCTCCCTCTCGTCAGTTTGGTGGCCAAAGGAAGGAAGAAAAGATTGATCTTTGGGTAAGTAAATGATCTTCTTTGCTCAAACTCCATTCACAAATGTTGATCCTTGAGTAATGGGCTTCATTTTGGTGTGTGTAGTTTGGTCATTTGGTTGTGATTTGTGCCACACGAAAATTGATTGTTGGTGGATCAAGAACTCTCTTTGGAGAAGTTGTTAAGGTGAGTGAAACCAATCTATCTATCTAAGTTTCATGCCATTTAGAATAGTTTATAAATTCTGGAAATTTGGCTTGAATCCGAAAATTGGATGCCACTGTTCATTTGGTATGTTTTTGGCATGAGAATGGTGTTTTGGAATGAGTTTAAGATAGATAGATTGATTGGTAATGGAAATGTGAAGTTTGGTTAAGATTGGTGTTTTGATGAAATGGTTGCCCAAAACCCAAATCATGGTAATGGAGTAGGACTTTTATGATTTTGAGAATTCCATTGAGTTTATTGGGTGTTTCTGTGTGAGAATGGCTTTGGGTTAAGTTTTGTGTCCATAGGAATCAATTGGGCAAAGGTTAAGGAGAGTGCCTCTGTTTTCTGCGTTTTCTGCTATATGAGGTATTCACTCGAGCAGACAGGGGTGTGCTCGAGTGAAGGATGAACATCACCCGAGCAGAAGGGGTCTGCTCGAGTGAGGGATGAAGATCACCCGAGCAGGGATGAACTCTGCTCGAGTGCTGAGTGGTTTTTCCCTTTTATGCTTCAGTTTGTCTGGGTTTTTATGAGCAATGCTCGAGCACATCGCTTTGTGCTCGAGTGAGGGAAGATCATGCTCGAGTGAGCTTGTGCCTCAGGTGAGGGGTGGTGCTCTCGGGTTGTCACTCGCGAGTAGGGTGCGCGAGTGTGCCTTCTCACTCGCGGGTGTGAGGTGTGTGCTCGAGCACATATGGCTGTGCTCGAGTGATCTTGTGCTTGGAGAGCTTTGTGTGCTCTCGGGTCCTCACTTCCTGGACTTCTCTCGCGGGTGCTCGAGTGAGGCATTTAGCCTTGTGCTCGAGTGAGGATTTTGTGCTTGAGTGAGCCGGTTCCTGAAGGTTTCTTTATGCTCTCGGGTGCTCACTCGCGGTCTCACTTTCATTTGTGCTCGAGTACTGTCCGTACCAATGCTCGAGTGAGAGCATTTGTGCTCGAGTGATGTCCGTACTTGTGCTCGAGCATGGTCATCTGTGCTCGAGTGAAACAGTGTAAAATCTCAGTTTTGTGCTTCCAAAAGGGGATCTTTGGGATAGTTCTTCCTACCCTTTAGGAGTTTTGTTTGGAGTATTTAAGGACTCTAAAAGAGCAATAATGATAACCAATTAAGTATTATAAAGTGGATTAAGTCTTGGAATAGAGAATAACTCTTCGTCCCTAATTGTGAACATAGAATTTGACATTTGCCTTCCTCGGGAGAGACTGGCGTTAGGACACGCACGGAAGGATCAAGGTAGTGACTTTTCTCTCATATCTTGTATGATGTCTTGGTATGCATATCTTATCATTGAACTTGTGAAATGTGTGCCATGGTCCTTTACGGTGCGAGCAGGTCAGCGTGAGCCGTATAGGGAGTGACAGTGGTCATCTCTAGTCGGCCGTTGGACTGCCGTCGTAATCGATATGGATCTTTGTGAATCCGACCCGTGGGGGCGGCGTATGTGAAAACTAGCCGTGGGCTGTGTGTGAGTATCTTGCCTATGTGGCTTGCGAATATGATATGCTTTATATGGATCCCAGCTGTGGTGAATTATACTATGTTGATTGTTGTGGTGCAATACAACGTGAGCAATTCAGCGTGAGCAATCGTCAGGGATGACATGTGTCATACTAACCATTGCCGTTGTAACTGCCGTTGTAGTTGCTTGTGTGGATAGTGATTTGATTACATGCATTATTGTTGTACATTATATGATTGACTCGTTACTACGGGGATTCTTTAGAATCTCACTCTCCCAAAAATTAACCATTTTAGACAGGGCTGAAGGATCGAAAGGCAAGCGGGCGACGAAGAGTAGTTAGAACTCCTGTTTAGGAGTATATTTTGGAGATCATGGTTATCATTGTATATCTTGGCATTGTATATAGTAGATTTTGTGTAATCCCTAAGTAAAAGGGTATGAATTGTAGGCTTTGTGCCTTGTGTAAATCCCTTTTAGTATGAATGGAACCCGAGTGAGTCGGGAACTTATTTGCACTCTGATAATTGTAAATGGAATCCACCTGTTCAGGCCAGTATTATTTTGTATTGAGAACTTGGGACCATTGTGAATAAGTTTAGAAAAGTTTTTGCAAATCCGATTTTTGGGCGAAGAGGTATCTTAATAAGTCCCATTTTGAAATATGGTCTCTAAGTACAACTTAATTATGAGCTTAAGAACTTAATCTCGGCCTAAGGTGGGAAGGGGGTTACACTAACTAGCATTCACCTTGTCTTTTTCCCACTTGATTTAGGCCCAAGGTCAAGCCAATACATCGTCCATGGTGTGACAAGTGCATTTAGTCAGTTCCTTGTATAAATTAGAGCTAGGAAGCAAACCTTTACGGAACATAGCAATGGTAGTTTGTGCATTGCAGTTAGGTATGTTGATTTTTTCTTTGTTGAACCAGCCAACGTAGTCCCACAGTGACTCTCGTTTTCCTTGGATGACCAGGCAGAGGTCGTTGGGCTACTTTTAAGTTTTTGGTTGCTGGAGAATTTTTGTACAAACAAGTCATTCAAGTCTATGAACGATTCTATCGAGTTGGTTAGTAGGTTGGTAAACCATCTCAATGCTAGTCTAAGGGTGTGTTTGGAACAGCGATTGTCAATTGGGCTTGTTTCAATTGGGCTTGTTGTGATATTACTTTTGATAAAAGCTAAATTATGTAATGTGATTTGTGTTTGGATTGGCGATTGTCAATTGGGCTTTTGCAAAAATGAAAAAAATGGTGTGTTTGGAACAGCGATTGTCAATTAGGCTTTTGTGATAATGATAAAAGAGAAATGTAATTAAAAATTATAAAAAAATTTATAATAGTTTAAGTTGGGAAATTAGACAATTAAAAAATGCACAATCTAATTAGAAAAATATTACATAACCAATTGTATCATATGTGCCGTACAATTTGATTTCTAATTGAGTCACGAATTTGAATCATTTCAGAGGAAGATCGCCTGCCATAATTTGTCGTGGAAGATTGTTCAGCTACACTATTATTTTCCACATCAACAAGATTCCCAACTTCACCTTGGCGAAACACTACGTCTGCAATATCATTTCGCCTAATGAAATTATGAAGAGCCATTGTTGCACAAACAATGCGGACTTGTGTCTGATAGCTATACTTGCGTATGTTTTGCAACAATTAAAATCGATTCTTCCACACTCCAAAAGTCCTTTCAATTGTAGACCTTAAACTAGAATGATAATAATTAAAGGTCTCATTAGCGTTTCTAAATCCGGGTTGGCGGTTAAATTCTGGAAGATGGTAACGCTCACGTCTATAAGGACCAAGGTACCCAAGTTGTGTCGGATAACCAGCGTCAACCAAATAATATTTTCCTAATAAAATTTGAAATCAATCCAAACTATTAGATTCATTAAAGTGTAAAATGAAAGTAATTGAATAGAAGGTGTCGGAGCAATACCTGTAAGTGGATGAGGGAAGTTATAAGATGGATTAGAAACAGTAGATTCGAAGACACGAGCATCATGTGCAGTACCTTCCCAGCCCGCCATAACAAACGTAAAGCACATGTCCCAATCACATACAGCCATTACATTCTGTGTTGGATATCCCTTCCTTCTGATATATCTCTCACGGTTCGCACCAGTGATCACACACTTAATGTGGGTTCCATCTATTGCTCCAATAGCATCTTGGAAGAATGGATAATAACGACGATCTTCTTTTATTTTGGGGTGGCATACACTGAATTCAGGATCAGACGGTCTGATATTTTCCCCCGCTAGACTAAAGCAAGCATCTAATACATTGTGCAAATGCCTACTGACCATTTCCCCTGAATGTTGAAAGAGCTCTTGAACCACCCTATTGCCTACTCCATGGCCAACGGTGAGCAAGAACATGGCAACCATTTCCTCGATCCCAATGTTCGTTGAAATCTATAAGCCATGTTCGACCAATTTATGACACAAGCTATAAAAGACATGTTTTTTCACTCTAAACATGTCATGATAGCGTGAACCATGTGTTGCCAATACCTCTTGCACCCAGTCATGACCGGTGCGTGTACTTGTTTTTCGCGGTTCTTTACACATAAAAGGCATCCAATATGCACAGATCAACGCAGTCAATTGCTCATACTCATCTACTTCATTATTTATAATATCTATAAGTCGAGACTGGTCATCTTCCTCCACCATGTCAGGTAAGTGTTGATTACTCGAACTTGCCATTGATTATGTACCCTGAGTGTGATTAAAAATTCAAGTATGAGTAATTGAATGAAAAAAACTCCTAATAAGAACTCAATAGCATATAATAACTGGCATAACGTAGTTTATACAAAGCAAAATGTCATGAAGTCAAATAAAATATAGTTTAGGTACATCTACGATTCATAAATCATAAACTCCAACCACGGAACCACGAACTCCATGTTTCGTTTACAGAGTGACATGAAAGTCTCCCGATGAGTCTTATTCTCGATTAGCTTGATACAACGATGACGAAAGCTCTTATCACGTATGACTTCCTCAATGCCAAGCAGTTCACTCATAGCAGAATCGACACTAACATCGTTCATAGCATCTAATGTTGCCGTTCTGTCCTTAGATGCATTTGCCATCACACTAATTGCATCAACGATTTGTCTTAAAGCTAGCATTTTCTACTTTTTTCTCTGCCCAGACCCTTCACCCATCTTCCGCTTACCCCGACTTCCTGAGTCAGTACCACCATTTGATGGCGTGCTTGTTGTTAAGCCAATGCTTGCTAGCTCATCCGTCACTCCGGTACTAGGCACGGGGTTAGCACCAAACATGTCATCTTCACTATCCCCCGAGCCTTCCTCTTCATCCATAGTGGGTCGATACACATCCTCCTCCTCATCCTCTTGCTGTGTCTGAGGCTGTGTGACAGAGGGTACAACTACATCTTCGCCACTTGCCATCACATCCTTGAAGATTATTCTTAATTCATTCTCGAACTTAAGGCCTGTGTGCCTAAACTTTCTATATGCTGGCTTCTCCTGCATGCACACAAGAAACCCGTTTGTGACAATTACTTTACTAAAACTAATCACTTATGAGGGGAAAAATTGAAAGGTATAAGTTACAACAGTATTGTTTTACCTGTAGTTTTCGTTGCCACCACTCATTTGTTGCCATGACTTTTTTCGTCACAGGGTCTATCCCCACCCCAGTCTCTTTGATTAAAGAATCCCAAGTCTTGAAATCCTTTTTCAGGATATCTAACCTATTCTTCAATTTCTTTCTGTCATAATCTTTCCCAGTCTTCGTATTAAACGTAGAGACAATAATTCCCCATGCTTTCTTTGAAAATGCCTACCCTCGGCGTTCTTTTTTGTACACTTGCTCAACGCAGGCATTGACGAAAATCTCCGTTGTTTCATCATCCCAAACAGCTTTGTCCATATTTCTATACCACTATTTCAACACTATTTGCACCGCAAACAAATAAAAATTAAAACAACTATTGGAGCAAATGACAGTGAGCATCACAAATGCTTGATTCTTAATATGAATTAATATGAAGGCTAAAACACAACGTCATTAATAGGAATTAATATGAAGGCTAAACCACCCAAGAGTGATGAAGAAGGTGAGAGAAGAGATAGAGAGAGTGGTGGGGGAAAATGTGATCAAGGCTATTTCTGAGACAATTATTAACCATTGCTCCAATTTTCATAAAGAAGCAAATATTAAAGACTCAGGTCTACAACTATGTAACAGTAAGAATATCAAAAACCAGAGCATTTGTTTATCAGGTGATTGTTGAAATCTGTCATATCCTAATCAAATTGGTCATTAAAAGAAGGAATCAAAATATTCCAATTTAAAACACTCACTGTTTAAATTAAAAACTTGATATCATGGGCAGTAGCCGGCTTGAGTATGCAGGTCTGCATATATCAGTATTTAAATACACATTTTTCTTTAAGAGTTGAGCTTTTCTTGAACACAACTCTTTCATTGCTGAAAATCGTTCGACAGAGTGGCAAGTTTTGATGATTCTATCCCTTGTTAAGTAGTACCGATTTGGTTTGAATAAGACACAAAGCATGTTCTGAAATTGCACCTACATGAAGAGGGTCTTAGAGGAGGAAGTGCTAGAGGCCTAGCCAAAATGTCAGATTTCATTCATTTCTGAAGTTCAAAGTTGTTCTCCAAATCAACTAATGAGTTGGTATGACTAATGCAAGAATCAAGACTAAAGAATATTCATCATATCATAGGGCTTTAATCAACCAGATACTTCCATTCTTATCCATTTTACAAAAACATTTGTCATATGCAAACCCATCTCTGTAGGCCTTGAGTAGAAACTTGACCAGTAAGGGTGCCAGACAAAAATCAAAATCCAAATTGGAACAAGTTGTTCATTTCTGAGTCCATTTGGAGGAGGATGTAGTTGTGTTCTTCTATAATCCATTTGCTTTGACGACAGAATGGATTTAATGGGACGGGACAAAATCAGAAAAGAAAACCAACAATACCTATGAATTAAAGAGAACTGAAACAGTATATAATTGATATAATTATACACAAAAGGAAAGGAAAAGGTCCGCAATAATTAGGTGAAATAACTCAATCCTTACAGATGACTTGAAATGCTCATTAGCAATGCTTACAGATATAATTCCATTTCCTTAAGAAATGTTCTCCCTTCCCTCAATCCTTATAGATGACTTGAAATGCTGCCATACGAAACTATAATCCAAAAGAAAAATGTAAACATGTCTGCTGTCTCATTCCCTCTGTTCCTATTGTTCTCTTTTTCCATCTTTCCTATCTCTTCTATCTCATTCCCTTAGTTCCTATTCTTCTCTATTTCCCTCTGTCGCAGGTCATATAGCTCATACTCTGTTCCTATTATTCTTTATTTCCATCTGTCGCACCTCATCTAATATACTCTGTTCCTATTCTTGTCTTTCCCTCTGTCGTAGCTCTTTTACCTCATCCCCACTGTTCCTAATCTTCTCTATTTCCCTCTTCCGAAACAATGTACATACCCAAAACACAAAGAATGAAGTTGGCGTATACGGCATGCTCCATTTATTTCTAGTTAACACAACAAGCTAATCAAGGCAAGCACCAGACACGTCGGCGGAGCAGATCGACGATAGGAACAGTTCAACAGAAATGAAACAAGATTAAGGTTAAAGGAAGTTAAAAACCTTAGCAGCCGAACAGATCCACACCGACCGCAAGATCTACGACCAGAGCACCTTCAACCGGAGATGGCGACTTTAACGCCAGGCAAGCAGAAAAACCACCGAGCAACGAAGTCGCCCACTGCAATGGAAGCTATTCGGAGCTTCTGGTGCTGCAACCGAAGACCACCGAGAGGAAGACCTACACGCGAGACACGGCAGAGCATCGATTTTAACAACACACCGGAAAATGGGACACCACTTTTCAGACCTTCTCGAGCTGCATCAGGCGCCGCCGCGAGATGGAGTTCTTCGTGCTGTAGGAGAATGGGAGACTGATTCGCATGAGCAAGAGACAAGAGAGAACGAGGGCTGGGTTGGTACAAAATTTAAAACACATTAAATGCGTTTAACGGTAATTCTGAGTCATTGACTGAAAAAAAAAAGGTAATATGAGTTGGGCTTTTATCAAAAGCTGCACACTTGAGCTTTTAACAAACGTTCCTGTACAGTGTCAATCCACTCAAAAGCCCGATCAGTAATTTAAGCAACCAAACATAAAAAAAAAACGTTGCCAACTGTTGGGCTTAATGGAAACCAAACGTGGGTTCCAAACACACACTAACCAAATTGGACCCAAAACATTTCCATATACAAGCTTCTCGCGCCTCTCAAGGTATCACTACGGTGTGCATCCTTTGTTGATACTGTGCCATATGTTTGTCTGGGTCTATTGAGCCATCATAGACTCGTTCATTCGGCAAAGCTATTAGGGGCTCTTTTTTTTCATTAGAGATGGCACACTTGGTAGGAAAAGTATTGTCGCTTCTAGTTCTTGAAACCTTTGGTTCCACCCTACCATCATCTAACATACCAGACCTTAGTGGGTTGGTCGTTGCAAGTGGGTCTGTCTGTCCCTCCATCTCGCCACTTGGCATGGTTGGTGTGGTTGGCGTACCTATGCATGATGATCGTTAGTATTGGTGTGCCTATCGTGACGTTAGGGGTCTCCAATGATAGCATATGTGGGATGAGATCGGTTGGAAACCATCCTGCTTGTTGAGGAGTAGGAGTAACCTATGAAGAGCGCGTGGCAAGCCATTCCCGTACGGCGCTGTTCTCTTCTTTCAAGCGTTGGAGTCATTCCCGCTGCTATGCAGCCAAGCGTGATTGAGTAGAAATTTATAGAGTTTGTTCCTACAGTAAGACAACCATCTTCATCCAAACGCTCCTAGAGCTTGGCAGGTTCATCTCCTATGGTCGGTACGTTTGACAAATCCTTAATTTTATTATATATTTTTACACTTTATTAGGGGATTTGGTCATATTAATTGAGTTTAAAATGTTTTAATTGTGATAAATAGATATTAAAAATAAATCCATTAAATTAGGCTCAAAAGGGCAAAATTGTCAAAATAATCACAATTACTCTTAGTCATTGATTCTTAAGAGGATTATTGATATTGGTTTAAGTGTTTTCAATTGAAAATCCTTGGAAATTTGGATTAAATCTGAAAATGAAAATTTGGGGTTTTCTATTTGGGCACAAAGGAATCATGGAATAGCTAGGTAGGTAGTGTATGGGGAAAGAAAAATCTCTAATAATGATTGGCCTTATTGTTGCAAGAAAAACAAGAGATGGTAGAGTCACTTTCAGCTCTCAATAATGTTCACAAATTTGTGAGAGCTATATATCATTATTGTGTATGGAAAGTAAACCTCGTCACTGTTGAATGGTAATTGGACCCTCCGATATTCTAGTGATTGATAGTTAAGTTGGACGAGAAACTCTATTGATAAACTGAGAATTGAGATGAAAAATATCACCTACTTAAAAACCTTATTGAAGGTTTCATATTACTTAATGGGAGACTTAGCTTTGTTTGGTAGAGTGAAGACGTTGCCATGAAAAGATTTTAATTGAACATTTTGATTAAAGCTTAATTAAATTTATGTAGCTAACCACAGTAAGTCCACAACCATATATCTGAATGTATAATTAGATTTTTTTTTTTTCTTTTTTTAATGATCCAAATACATGCATGTTAACTGCAACCATATATAGCTTCTTCTTCTCCTCTCAACTATATATAGATTTATTCTAACCGCAACTATACGTATAGTTGTGGCTGTTAGTGATACATGTAGGCTATGTTGAAGAAGTCCATTAAGTGTTGCTCGCTTACGTGTAGATGTATCCGTAAGATATTGTAATATCTCATGTAGTTTTCTGTTCTTATTTATAAGAATATAAGTTAGTTTTAACATATTTCACTAGAACAAAGAAAAATCTCAAATTTTATTAAATTTATCTTAAAATGTAATAACTTTTCAACTTTACCAATATTTAATATATACACTTCTCAGGAAAATAACAATTTGCACAATAATAAATGAAGAGCATATAAAATAATGCATTCATGTTAAAAATTTAATAATGTGACTTATAAATACAATAAAAAAACGTTATCTCTCTATTTTATAAATAGGCATAATCTCCGATACCTTCGTCAACTTCACGAATGTCATTTTTCCGTTTGAAAACCATATATACACGCTTACATCCTTCATTATGTTTCGTCTAACTACGTCATGACATCTGTCGTTTTATTTAATAATGTTAACAATATTTGGTTAAAGAGGAATAAGATAAAAAATGAAGCAACTGTATTCCTTGATCATGAAAGAGCAATAACCTCGCACAACAACAATTAAGCATAAGCCTATTTGGGTTTAGCAGTACTAATAACCAACCCTTATTTGAGGATGGTGAACAAACTCTAGATTAAGATAGTATATCTTACTCCCTCCGGTCCTAATTATATGACAACATTTGAGAGTTGATCTTGGTCCTGACAAAATTCTAATTTTTATCAATTTCTTCCCAAAATATCCCCTATTGATACTTTCTCAATAATAATTTAATAAGAGTAGATCAGAAGTTGTTGAGGGAGATTGACGATACCGGATTGTGTGAGAGCTTGGAGAAGTCATGTGTGAGATAAGAGAGGTACAAGAAAAAATAAAGAATCAACGTAATTAGTTGCCGTTTTAAATTTTAAATAAGGATATTTTAGGAAAATAAATATGATTAACTAATTTAACCACTATCCTTAATTTCTCTAAAGTTAGGTAAATATGTCATATAATTAGGACCGGAGGGAGTATATTAATATTTGGTGTGTGTGTGTGTGTGTGTGGGTATATAGATATTATTATGTTGAGATATTTTATATCTTATGTTGATATTTAGCATATTTCATATGTATTAGAAGTATAAATCTGAGATAGTATTATATTTAATATTTAATTAGATTATGGGGCTAGTTTATTAGACTAAGGTTTGCCCTTCAACTTCTAACACTCATAAAACTTTATGTATATGGTGGGGACATCTCCCTTCACACCTAATCCATTTGCCAAAACCCCTTTATATAGAGCCTATGATTTATTAACCAACTAATTCACAAATACAATATCTCATATCTCCATCATATAATTACAGTATGTGTATTATTTTTTCTTTGTTGGGACCTATCTGTATATGCAGATATTTTATAAATGGAGGGGGCAGGTAACGTTTTGATTATATGGGAACAGAGAGGAACTAGTGGCGGCCACCTTATGAACGTACTTGGTTCTGCCACCACAGCACAGTGCTTATGTGAATCGCTCTTTTATCGCTAACCAAAACCCTAGCCAATATAATCATGGTAAACATATATTTGTTTTCTAATCTTGTTAACAAGCTAAGAGTGATTAGATAGATAATATGGAGAAATTTAGAAGAATCATATTGTATTATTGATACTCATAATGTGCTTATTAGTATAAGACATGTTTAATTACCTAATTTCATTAAATTAAGGAAATTAATTTACTTAGTTAATATAACGTATTTTATAAAATACACTAATCACCTTTTTTAATTCTCTTGTTCCCTCTCCTCCTTAATTATTGTTAAGAAAGTATTAATAGGGATGATAACCCACTTGGTTAACCTTAATCATCCCTCACTTGAGAGTGATAAACCACTAGTTAGGGATTATGACTAGAGAGAGACTTCTCTCTTAACTTGACGAGGATTCCACACCTCACACGCTCAACTCATTAACTAAAGAAATCTCTCAGGACAATGGGCGGTGGAAGTGAATAGATCATACAAATTTGTTAGGAAAAAAATGATAAATTTCCGGGATTGAGTATTGAAACTAGAACATCCGGTTTACACTTTTCTTTTAATTTGTATGTTTTAATTAAAAAAATTATTTTAATGTGTGCAGAATCTCAAACAAAAATAATCTCGTAGCTATCAATTTTTTAAAATTAATTTTATTATTTGAAAATCATTAGCTGAAAAATTTTAAATTTAAATCATCAAAATTGTATTTAGATGATGATGGTGCTCATCACTATGATAAACATTAAATCTGGAATTCCCATGAGTTTTCAAATCAGTAAGTGTTTCTTTGAATCTATGCTCTTAAATTAATTAGATGATTTTTTGTCCTATGAAGTAACTTTATAGTTATTAATTTTTTGGATTAATTTGTACATGAGATAAGTCGATATAACTCATTAATTCTTCACCTATCACTCTCATGAGCTTTATTGACGATGACTGAAGCAGTACACCCCACTTCTTCTTCTTTAATGAATGGAATAGTTATTGTAGAGAAAAAAAGTATGATCTAATGAATGTGGTTGTATCATGTTTGGCATAGGAGAGAGAATTGATACCCCTAAGTAAAATTGTAAAATTGTAAAATTGTTAGTGGATGGAAAAAAAGTCACGGTAGGAGAGATTTGACTATGGGGAGTTTGGGATAGCTTATTTTTGGACAATAAATGTTTATTACATAAGTTGAGGTAAAACTTCTTTCACATGCTTATCTCGTATGCCATAAATCACGACTTATAAGCATTTATTGTCCAAAAATAAGCTATTCTAAATGAGCACATTACCCAAAATAAATATTTATAAGCACTTATTACCTAAAAATAAACTATCCCAAAAAATCAATGTTAAGGTATTGAAAATTGAATCTTTTATTAAACCTGTATATAGGAGTGGTTCAATGGACGGTAATAACCTAACCATGGTTGAACATGGGTCAATCTAATTATGTTTTTTTTTTTTGGCCCACAATCTAGTTATGATTAAAATAATACTTTTTCAGGGCTAAATATACAAGCTGGTTAAAGAATTAATCTTGATATTAAATATAAGATCTTAATCCACTTTATCTCTAATTTATAAATGGATATATAATATAATTAATGTTATTCATGGGTATTTTAGGTGAATAAGATCACATTTATTATAATTAAGTAATTTATCTGGATTTCTTATATTAAATATCGAAGGAGTATAGTGTAATTAACATATAAAAAAAATATTCATAAATAACGACCCTGAAAAGATAGTAATATTTAGATAATAAAGATATTAATCCACAAGTAAATTGAACATTCATAACAAAAAAGCATAGTTATTAAAGCACAAATATGACGGACCGCTATTTTTCTACTCAGAGTAAAATCCAACCCAGTCGGTCAGTTTAAAATTCTTGACCAGATTAGGCAAGAAATTAGGTCACCATTGCGTTGGTCTGACTGGCTGCTGCGACTAGAGTTGAGTCTTAATACTATAATGAAGATGATTTGGGAGGATTAAATATCATATAGTTATAAGAAAAGAAAATGAAAAATCTCGGAAAGATTTGGTTTGATTGTTGTAAGAGAAGAACATGAGATGGTAGGTAACGTTTCTATCAAAGTGTGAATGTTGAAGACAACAATCGAAGGGAAGGGGCAATAGTGAATCGAAACGTATCAAAGTTAGAATGGTTAAGCAAAAGTCCCTCTTATTGCCGTATGCTGTTGTTGGTCCCTTTTTCTTGTGGGTGTCATGAACTTCACCATTAATTCTCATTAATATCACACATGTGACCTGTATGCTTCCTCCATTCTCTTTTTTTCATGGTTATTAAAATTACTGTATTTCAATTTAATTCTAATTACTCCCTTTAATCGTTAATATAAGACATATTTATCTAATTTGATTAGATTTAAGAAATTAGTTAATATAACACGTATTTTTTAAAACACCTTTGTCATCTTTTTAAATTCCTTCCTTCCATCTCATCCTTGATTATTATTGAGGGAGCATCAATAGAGGTAAATTAAGATAAGATTGACAAAAATAAAAATTGTGTGTTATATTTATGACTAAAATTAACTCTTCAAATGTATCCTATATTCTATATTGAGGACATGATGGAGTATAATCTTAACTTGAAAGGAGAGTGTATGAATTTATACATTTAAGGAGATATATAATTTGTTACTATTTATCAATGCTTAATTTATTCCATTTTTTATATGTTCACAATATTTTACAAAACATTTATCAAATTTTTTTGATATAATTATATGTGTGTGCGTGTAAAATATCTTATTAATCTGAATATGTTTAATTTTTTTTATACCAAAAAGATTGAAAAATATATAATAATATTAAAAATTAAAAAATTATAAACTATAAGAATCAAATTAGAAATTGAGTAACTTGGATTAAAGTATATAATTTCATCTTTTTATATAAAAAAACTTAACGGAGTAAAAAATATATAATTTTAACCAAAAAAAGTCAAATAAAAAAGTCATACAATTTAAGGATTTAATTACAAATTTCTTCAATCATAGAAGCCAAATAAAGAAACTGAGTAAAAATATAAATACTGTGAGTACAGTTTTTTTAATTTAATACATGTGTATTTTATCCTAATCTATCGTCTACCATTATAATAAAATCAACCTGATGCAAGGTCATTTGACTTGATTAAATCACAATTTACATGAATTTCAAATTTTAAAGGAGAATCTCACACATACCATGAAATAAAGAATAAGAAAAGTATAAAAATCACACTGTTTATAAAACCATGAAAAATATAACTCGTCTTGACAAATATATAAGTCCCACTAAGAAAATATGAACAACCAAAATATATAAAATTTATAACAATTTGATTATTACTATTTAGTGTCACTCATTTGCAGGAGACCATAGCTTCTTTATAATAATACTACCTGAAATCCTTAATATATGAGCTTAGCTTGTTTTGAGTGTAGATTACAATATGGACGAGCTGTTATATTTATTAAAAAGAGGAGGTAGTATCAACTCTGAAAGTGAGCAAGCCTATTATCAGACAATCTTGAAGCATAGGCTGATTTTTTGTATTCAAACCAAGAAAATTCCTTGTAAAGGCTTTGTTGATTGGCTTGTTTATTGATGAAAGAAGGCAATGGAGCTATTCTCTCACTCAAGGGAGGAGCACTAAAGAATATCATTGACACTCTTGATTTCAATCCATTTGCCATAACCCTATGTCTTGCACTCTTCAACCTTCCATTTGTCATCGCCTGCTTGTTATTATTAAAAAGAAAAAAACAAGTTAATTATTTTAAAATTCAAAATCTAGCTCTCTTAAAAGTCATGGAATAAATTATGATGATTTTTTAAGTTGAAGTTTCTAATATTACAAAAATCTCAGAAATGAAGTTGCAATGACTTTAGAGAATGTGGATGATAATTTTTCAAACAAAAAAGAACACCAATAATAATTATTCTTACAGCTAGTTTCTAGAGAAATTTTAACCTTTAAACTACCTTTCCTAAATATAGGAATCAGATAACCATTATTAAGAAAATTAACCAAATTAGTTATTTGTAAAAATAAAATGCCTTGATTTTTTAAAGTGCTCATTTTGATAATTTGCATTGAAAACTACTCCTTTAATGAAAAACCCTCTCAATTAATATATATACAATCAATGATAGGGGGGAAGAAAGACAACCTAGCGTATAAGACTCTAACCAAATAGAATTTGGGAGGAATAGATGTTTGCAATCTTACCCCTCAAATGAAAAGGTTGTTTTCCATGAACATTTAGCAAAAAATTAACAAATTTAAGAGATAAAGGATATTGTCAAAACCAAAACAATAGAATAAACTCATATATATAAGGTTGGTGGGAGTAAATCATCATAATTAAAACAATAGAATAAACTCTTATATAGGAATAGAAGAAGAAAAAATGATTAAAAAAAATTGAACATGCATAAGTCATTGAGAAAATCTTATTTAGCATATTAGAAGCCACTTGCTCTTCCTGGAGAAGTTCAAAAAGTCTGATTTCATCTTCCAAGTCAAAAGTTCTTGTACTACATCTCATCAAATAAAACACAAACCATTTCAGTCCAAAAAGAAATAAATGAACGAACAAACAAACAAGCCATTGAACAACTTGCATGCTTTTGTTATCAGAACCGTATCTGAGTCTCTATTACCTGAAGAGAATCACCAACATTGATGAAGAAGGAGGATTGATCAGGTGGCACAGAAACCCAAGTTCCATCTCTGAGACATATCTGAAGTCCTGAAGCGTTATTTGATCTCAGCACAGAAATAATCTGTGGGTCTGTGTGCTCACCAAACCCCACCACGTTTCCGCCATTGTTGGAGCTCACAAGCTCTGGGCATGGAGGATAATGATTCAACCTGAAAACAGAGTCGCTCTGTTCGTTCATCACCATCTTGCTCCACACATTCCTGGGCTGAATCTTCAATCCTTCAGCCAACAATTCCAGAACCTCACACGCAACTTTCCTCACACTCGATATGTAATTATTCAACGCATGTCTGAAACACACAAACAATTAAGTACCCAAACGATCATCAGAATCGATTAAAACTGAAAGTGATTCTGGTTGTTGAGTGCTCTGCTTACTGGAATTTTTCTGGGTTTAAGCCAGGAACAGGGGAGAGTCTGAGAGAGTTGTAATCTGGGTTTGTTGTGAGAAGAAAGTATTCGATCCATCCAACGTCGCCGTTTCGACCGATGTGTTTGTTGCCGTAGCCGAATGGATTGGGTGGGCCAGCTTTCTGTTTGAGGGTGAGAGGGAGAGAGAAGAAATCCAGAGCTTGAGACTCGAGTTCAGAGATGGCTTCCATGGGGACTCCATGGTTAGTGAGCTTGAAGAAGCCTAAGTCTTCGCATGCTTTCACTATGAGACTCTTGGCTTCGGGGGTTTTGAGGTCTATTGTAGGAATCCCAGAAAACAAATGCGGTTGCTTTGCAGGGATTAGTGACACAGGAATGTTGCTCTGTTTTGGGGGTTTGTAGAACCCCACCATTGTTGTCGGCTTTTGAATGTTAATCAATTGAGAAGAGAGCGAGAGAGAGAGAGAGAGAGAGAGAGAGAGCGCGAGCGAGCGAGCGAGAGATAGGATTCGAGAGATGAGAGACAAGAAAATGGTTGGGTTAGTGGCTATTTATACCCATTTAGTGAGGCTAGGCATGGTGAGGGGAGGAGATAGAATTTGAAGGGGGTTAGATGTTCTGTAACGAAGAAATACAAAAGAAAACAAGAAAAAGGTTTAGGTGTATAAATATTAAAAAGAAAGTCAAAAGTCAAGTCAATACTCTCTTCCTCAACAAATCAACATTGTACGGCTGTTTCATAATGAGTAAATGATCTTCAACACTTTCACCCTATGGAGGGGTGTCGGCGACTCTCGGCCTTTCAGATTAAATTTAGATGGTTCAGATTTTTTTTAGTCTTTAATTTTTTAGAAAAATTATTTTAATAGATATAGAATTTAAAATAAAGATAATTTTTTAATTAATAATTTTTTAAAAAAATGATTTCTTCATTTAAAAAACACTAGATAAAAAAAATTAAATCTTGACTGCCTAGATCTCATCGTGACGGCCCAGATTGGCCGAGCTCCCCCTACCTATCTATGGAAGAGGGAAAATGGTTCTAGAGTTGAGCAATGGGCTATATGAGACACCCGATGTTCCACCCACCTCCTGCCCATTATTTTTTAATGGGAATAGGCTAACTCATGTTCATCAAAATCCCGCTCATACCCACGACAAATGGATTGGCCTAAATTCGTGTGGGCTGGAATCAGCATGAGCTGGCTATTAGTGAATGTTTTCTAAAAATTGTACTTTTACCTTATTATTTTTTTGTTACTAATATCTGAATATAAATTACTAAAAACACTAATAACTATTAAAGTACCATAAATCATTCCTCATAAGATACTTTATTTAATAATTTAATTAATCCTCAATTAATAGTTAATAAAATTTGTAGAATAAGAGCAATTTATAATATTATATATAGAATTATAACTTATATATAAAAGCTCTATCTCATGATCATGATTATGATTTATGAAACATGATCATAATATATAATCATTGATTCATGATATATATATATATATATATATATAAAATTATATCATTTCACTCGCTTGGAAATTGGCCCTTTAAAATTACATTGTCTCTTATACTTAAATAAATATTATATATAATATTATATTATATATATTATATATTTTGGCAAAAAAATATATTATATGTTTATACTTAAATAAATATTATATATATAAACACATAAATTGGGCATGCATGGGTAACCTGAGGGTGTACCTATGACCCATCTTGTTTAGTACACATGCCTCGTTATTTAAGTCTGCCCATTCTTGGCCTTTAATGGGAGGGCCAAAATGAACAATTTTTCACAAGGTATGGGCAGGTTTATTAGGCTGTGGATGACATGCTCAACCCTAACTAATTCCATGGGGGACAGGACAGGGTCTAGAAACTAAAATAAAGAACATTTACAATGGAGTTATCAAACAATATCTCTTATTATGTGATATCTTGTCAAAGCTAATTCTTAATGTAAATTTAAGGTTGTCAAATTTGCTGCTTTAATTTAAACAAACTCATGGCATGGACATAAACTTATAGGAGTTTATTTTTATTAATAAATAGCTATTAAAAATATGTAATTAAATACTTAAAAATAGATCCGAGTCATTTGACTCAACTACTAGAATTACAAAGCACTTCCTTAAATTTTGGTTTAACAGAAAGGTTGCAAGTGCCCTCTAAGTTATTATGGGAGTGTGAGCCCCTTCTGCTAAGTAAAGGATAACAAAATAAATCATAAAACAAGAAAAATGATACTACCTTCAGTCTTTGGTATAAGATCAAGTTAACTAATTTAAAAATATTAAAAAAACTAAATAAAGTACTTAATTATAACATATATTATATGATTTATCTAAAATACTTATGATATTATTAAATTATATATTAGTTTATAAGTTAAACAAATTAGTTTGGAGAAAAATGATAAATATAAATGAATAATTTATTTAGCTTTCAATCTCCTCAAATCAATCAATTGGATAGTATATTAAGCATTATATAGGTAGGATGTGAATCAATTAGAGCACATGGGGCTCTTCTAGTTAATCTTGCCTTGGATATACCCTAAAAATTTCTTGAAAAAATTTCATTGAACTCCAAAGATATGACATAATTTCAGTTAACCCCAAAATCTGAAACTTCACCTCATACCTCAAAGGTCAAAATAAAATAAAGTTTTGTGAGTGAAAATACAATGATATCCTTCTTTAATTTTTTTTCCAGAAGAGCATTTACAAGACAAAGAAAGGGATTTGAAAGAACCTAAGGAATTAAAAACATTTTGATCATTTATAAGACAAATATGAAAATTGACAAAATAAATATGGACATTTACAAGATAAATAAGGGATTTAAAAGAACTTAGGGAATTAAAAAATTTTGGTCATTTGCAAGATAAATAAAATAAGGACATCATTATCTTTTCATCCCAAAACTTAATTTCATTTTGACTCAAGGAATACAATAAAATTTCAGAAAGTTTTAGGAGTTAAATAAAATTATATCACATCCTTCAATGCTAACTGAAATTCTCCCAAACTTCTTTTGTCGGTATGCAAGTGATTAAATTTATTTTATTAATTTCCAAGTACATACAAAACAAGCTTTTATTTCTTTTAGGAGCATATGATGATTGCATTACTATTACAAAAAGTTCAAGATTTGCATATATTCATTATCCAGAGCAATTTCTCGACTGTGGGATTTGATTTTGGAACAATTTCTTCATGTTCTAATTTGAGTGGAGATCAAATCTTGATGTAAATTTGAAGATCAGATATTGTGAGAGAACAAGAGAGAGAGAGAAATGGACCATATATACTCTATCACTAGTCTCACATTCATAGTATGTGTTTTAATTATGCAGAGTATGTTCGGATAAGATATGAGTAAAATCAATATAAAGGTGAAGTGAAAAGAAATTTGGGGAAAAGACCAAAAAGAAAAAAAACTTTAAAAATAGGATAAGACAACAAGGTGTTTCTAATATTTATAATATCATATAAGTCTTAGACATGATTTGTCCTTTTTAAAATCAAAAGAAAATGATAAAAATGCCCCCTCACACATCTCTTTTTTTAAAAAAGTAAACCCCACCCCCGGCCGCCAGTGACTTGCCTTGCTGGCATTAGAGCTCTGGTGGTCGATTAGTCAATTGCCTACGTCGAAGCTCCGGTGGGAATAATTATTTGGCAAAGTAACTAGATTTATTAAGGAATCCACCATATTTTATTAGGTTTTAACAATTTTTATTTATCAAATAATAAATCTACACTATCAGGTCTTTCACAAATTTTATTAGGGAATTCATCAAATTTCATTAGGTTTTGACATCTTTCATTAATAATGAAAGTTGTCAAAACCTAATGAAATATGGTAAATTTCTTAACCAATGTTGTGAATGGCCTAATAGTGTAAATTTTTACTTAATAGGTGAAATTTGTAGGAACATAAAGAAATGTGGTGAATTTCATGATAAAACTTGTGAATGATCGATAGTGTAGATTTGTTACTTAGTAAATAAAAGTTATTAAAACCTAATGAAATGTGGTGACTTTAACAAAAGTTGTGGATGACCTAATAGTGTGAATTTTTTACTTAGTAAATGAAAGTTGTCAAAACCTAATTAAATATGGTGAACTCTTTAACAAAACTTATGAATGACCGGATAGTGTAAATTTGTTACTTGGTAAATAAAAGTTGTTAAAACATAATGAAATATGATGAATTGCTCAACAAATCTTATTACTTTGATAATATTTATTTCCGTTGGAGCTCCGGCGCCAGCGACCAGCAGATCGGCCATTAGAGCTTCGACAGTGGCAAGGGTATGTCATTGGCCGTTGTTGCCAACCGGCGGGGCATGGGGGTGAGGGGTTACGTTTTTTTAAAAAATATACTTCCTTTGGTCCTATTTATAAGCAACTTTATCTTTCATAGGACTGGTGCCTTTTATAAGCAACTTTCACTTTTTGTCTAAAATTGTAAGCTTCTTTTTTCTATTTTACCCTTATTAAATACTCATTCTTTCTCATATCTTATACTCATTCTCTCTCATACTTTTTATCTATTCTCTCTCCTATAGGTTTTTCAAAAATAGGGGCATATATGGGAAAAACATAACATTTTTGACACACTTATTATTTTTAACTACCAGTTTATTTTGCGCAATTAAAGAAAAAATTGCTTATAAATAGGACGGAGGGAGTATATGTGTATGAGGTCATTTATGTCATTTCCTTTTGATTTAAAAAGGGACAAATTAGGTTAACACTTTTTTAATGTTATGAATATTGAAAACATCTTTCTGTCTTTTTTTTCATTTTTAAAATTTTATTTCTTTCTTTTTCTCTATATTTGGGTTCTAAAGCTTTTTTTTTTTTGGGGCAAAAAAGTCAAATATATTAATATTAAAAAGATCATTACCCTCAGTAATAGACTGAAAGAAATTAAAGCAAAAAGCTTCCTAAACATACAAACCTAATCACTCAACCTTATCATAAAACAGTCAGCAACTCCTCGGTTCACTTCCATTCACATGTACACCCCTTTCACATCCGGCTTCCTCATTCTATTGTGCAGATCTTTAAACCCGTCAAGGTAATAGTTCAATCTAATCATGATTAAAATAATATAACTTAATTAAAATATAAAAAAAATCATATATTAAAAGGGGACATTCAGGTATAAACCATGCACTTATAATTAGAGTTGTTAAAGCACAAATATAACATATTGTTATTGTTATTTTACTTTTAATTAAAAATGATGTGTTTCATACTTGACAAGAGAAAAAATAATATTTAATTCGGTCAAAACCATCAAAAATTTTTAATCGCAAAAGCCAGATGACTGATTCACTGGTCTGGCTAGTCAAAATAGATTGGGTTTTAATACCATGCATGTTAAGCCTCATCCATTTTTTATATTTCCTCCGGTCCTAATTATAAGATAAAGTTGATTTTTTTGGAAAAATTAAGGAAGTTAATTACATTATTTTAGAATATTTATATTTATATTTTTTTCTTCAAACTAATTAATTTGACCAATAAATTAATATATAATCTAAGGATACATAACATATGATATGATTAAATAACTTATTTAGCTTCCTTAATTTTTTCAAAAAAAGTTAACTTTGTCTTATAATTAGGACTGGATGTAGTTTTAGATAATGGCGGCAGTGTTATTCTAGAAATACATTACATGTTTTAATTTTTGAAGAATATTCAAGGGAAAATTTCATTCAGCCATTGTAGAGGAGACTTAATTTTAGTCAATCCCTAAAAGATTCTAAAACTTCACTACACCCCTAAATCAAAATGAAATTAAATTTTGTGAATGAAAATACAATGATGCCCTTACTTTATTTTTTTCTTAAGAGTATTTATAAGACAAATAAAAGTATTTACATGATAAATAAAGGGATTTAAAAGAAACTAGAGTTAACAAAAATATTTTAACCATTCAGAAGATAAATAAGCGAATTCACAAGACAAAGAAAAATATTCAAGAGAACACATGAAATTAAAAATATTTTGATCATTCACAAGATAAATAAAAGAATTCATAGACAAATAAGGACATTCTAAAATAAATAAGGGGATTTAAAAATAAAGTAAGGTCATCATTATTTTTTCACCAACAAAAACTTAATTTTATTTTAACTTACGAGGTGTAGTGAAGCCTTAGAATTTTTTTGATTAGCTGAAATTATGGCTCTTTCATCGGGCTAAATGAAATTTTCCCAATATTCAAATCGAACTGAAAAGACAGAAAGCATATTCGAGATACTATGAATGCAGACACAAGTTAAACCCAAAAGATAATAAATATTAGTTTGTACTTATTTTAAATGGAGGATGTGGTAAGGGATCACAATTTTTGTCTTTCCATTTACTTTCCTCCTTTCTCTCTCTCTTTTTTTTTTCATTTCTCTTCAACTTTACTTGACACTTTTGATGAATAAATATGATAATTTCAGTTAAAAAAAGCATATTTCAAAGTTTTAATGATAAAAATATTGCTAATATAAAAGGAAGCGTTGCTAGTTGCCATGAAAAGTAAGGACATTCTTATGATCTTGAGATGCTATATATATATATATATATATATATATATATAAAATTAATTAATTATCACACTAAATCTAGATTCCTCCTTATCCCTACCAAAGTAAGATTTGATTAATTTTTTTTTTTTTGGTTTATCCATAAAGTTAAAGATATTCCGTTTATTCTTTTTTTTATATTCCTTTTATTCTTACAAATCTTAGGATACGCATCTTCAACGATTTTGGACTTTTGGTGATCAAAATCTTGTTTTGTAGTTGGATTTTAAGATGTCATACATAGGTGAGCGGGGAGGCTAAACAGTTAACAATTTAATTTATAAAATTATTTGTATAATAATTTTATAAAATATTGAATATCAATTATTAAAATTAGAGTAAAATACCCTAATTACTCTTCTATTTTGCCTTAATTACATATATCTCCTCCCTATTTTGAAAAACCTATGCTTAAGTTCAAACCATTAACCCCATTAAGAATATTCTAAAAAGATTCTAAAATATTTTTTTAATTAAATTTTATTTAAAAATAAAATTTATTTACCACTTTACCCTTAATACTAAATCCCAAATTTTAATTGGCAGCTTGTAAATATTACAAACTTTTAAAAATTTGAGTAATTTTTTTAAATGTTTATTAAAAAAAATATGAAATTATAAATTGAAATTACTTATACAATCTGTGAAACCTATATATAGTGTATTATATTTGATATATATTTTTAGCCATTTAATAAACTAAAAATAAATAAATCTCAATAAATATGATAAAAAAGGTAGAATTATAATTTTTATAATCTCAAAATTAATAAATTTTTAACATATTATAAAGTTAAAAAATCTACTAAAATTAAAATTTGGTGGTATACGGTTTTGTGGCCCACACACACATATATGTTAAAATAATTCTAATGTTAAAAAGAGACAATTTTTTTTATGTTGAATCGATCATAAACATATACATATTCATTTTAAATATTTAACTATTTAAAGATCATTATCATTAGTAAATCTTAATTGACGTACCAGTGGATATTTTATTCAGATTTTATTAGAACTAGAAAATCGGGCCAAGCCCGTTTTAGGCTTGAACTCGTTAAAGGCCGGGCTTATAATTTAGAGTCTCTAGAAGGAGTCGGACCTAAAAGGGATAGCTCTGTAGGGTTACGAGTTTAAAAGGGCTGGCCCTTTTAGACCTGTTTAAGTTTTTTTTAAAAAAATAAGCCTAACTACACTGACTCTAGATATGACTTAACCACTAACTAGTTAACCTAACCTACGTTCGGGAAATGAAAAGACTAGATATTTTTGTGCTTAAAGTTGAAGAGGAACCTAGTTATAGTGAAACACAATCAAATGTCATTGGTGACATCGATAGTGATGACAATGTTATTCATATTATTTTGTGTTTAGTTTATGATTATGACTTTACTTGCTTATTTATTTGATTATGGTTTGTGTACTTGTGGTTGTGGACTTGTGGTTGACTGGTGGTTGTGTGTGGACATTAGTTTTGGTTTGGACTTAGATTTTAGTATTTGTGTTTTGTTAAACATGGATAATATTTGATGTTTTAACTTAGTTTTGATATATTTATGTTTTAAATTAGATATTTAAGTCTTCAAGTATATAGGAAGTAAAGAGCTTCTAAACAGGCCAGAAGCCCGAGGGCCGGCCCGCAGGCTTTAACTAAATGAGCCGAGCCTAAAATATTTGTACTACTTTTTGTACTCGGGTTAAACGCTGAAGAAGAGCCTAGATAGTGCAGAAGAAATGAAATTGCTAGATATTTTTGCCCTTGAAGCTAAAGAGGAGCCTACTTATAGTGAAGTACAATCAAATGTCGTTGATAGTGATGATGGTCATAGCGAAGAAAATTATGATGTCATTCATATTATTTAGTGTTTAATTTATGATCATGACTTTACCTACTTATTTATTTAATTGTGGCTGTGTACTTGCGGTTATGGTCTTATGGACTTGTAGTTGTTAATTGGTTGTGGAATTGGACATTATTTTTTGTTTGGACCTACGCTGTAAGTTTTTAAAACAGGGAACAGTGGCAGCTCTCTTTTCTTCCTCTTTTTCTATCTCGCTGCTCCTATAGTCACTTCCTTTGTTTTAGTCAAACTTCTAAAATAAAAAATCCATTGTCTTCATCTCCACATGCATCATACCAGATTTGCAACACCCCAAATTTTATTCCCCAACATGCCTTGTAAACATTTGTGGCATTTAATGAAATGGAAAGGTGAATTTTGGAGAATGTGATTATGCTGCCAGTGAAATTTCTGGTGAGGTAGTGAGAATGTGATTATTTTTCCAGTGAAATTGTTTATTAGAGTAGAAAAGAGCAAGTTTGTGGAATCAGAATTGGAAAACCCCAATCTTTTCAGAGAATCTTGGGTTTCGGTCAGTGTTGTTTAGAGGGATTAGAGTTGGATTTTTGATGTTCTGATGATTCCATTATGCTTAGAAGGGAAAATTAGGTGGGGTTACAATTGAACACTTTTCTAGAAAAACCCTAAAAAGCATAATGGCCAAAAAGCCCCTGAAACCCTAACTTAGGGGCTACCAAGGGCATTTTTGTCTTTTGATAGTGAATTGGGTAATTCCAAGGCCCAACATGAATTCATTGGTAAAAAATATGTTAGAATAGCCTGGGTTAAGATTTTAGGAAAAGTACGGTTGGATCGGGTACGGCGGGACCGGGCCGGGTCCCTAGGGGCATTTTGGTAAATTTTCACTATAGACTTATATAACCACTAGAAAAAATATGGAACTATCTAAAGTAGTACATGATCTTATAATCATTTGGAGGTAGAGATCCTCGGCTGTATGATCTTATATGTCAGTTGTTTACATTGTACTTTGATTATTGAATGTGAATGCTGGATGCTGTCCAAGATTCGCGTTAAGCCCATAATGATGGTGGTGTTGCATGGCTCATGAGGCTGCACATTAAAGACATAGACTGAGTGAAAAACAAAAAGGAGATTCCCCAAGGTATATATGATATTATACGATATAGCAAATTTCAAGAATGAAATTTATTTAAGAGGGGGAGAACTGTAATATCCCAAAATTTTTCCCCCAATATGCTTTGTAAATATTTGTGACATTTAATGAAATGGAAGGGTGAATTTTGGAGAATGTGATTATGCCGCCAGTGAAATTTTTGGTGAGGCAGTGAGTTTGTTATGTGGTTTTGAAAGACCAAATAGCAAGCAAAAATTATGAAATTTCACAAGGTGAAAGCAAACATCCTAAGCTTTAATTTTATAAGTCATGGGTAATTTTTGGAGTTATATACAAAATGTTATGAATTTTTTTAGTTAGCCAAGGAAAACTGCCTATTTTCTAAAACAACGTCCAAAAACTTAAAATTTGGGAATTTTCAACTTCTAATTGGCTAAAGGCTATATTTTTTCTTGAAACTAGACTCAATAAAGATTTTATAGCCTTTGGAATCACTCCAATTTGATATCTACAAATTTAGTTATGATTTTTTAAAATTTGGGCAGGAAATCTGCCAAAATTTACTTATATTTGCAAAATGAGGAATTAAATAATTATAGGGAATTATGACATAAGCAAAATGTTATAAAAACCATTTTTCTTCATCTTCCCTAGCCAAAACCATCAGCCTTTGTGCTCCAGAGAGAGAGAGAGATAGAGTTTGTGTGAAGTTGTAGAGAGAAGGAGGAGCAATTTTGCTAGGTAAACTTGATTTCTTCAGTGAATTAGCTCATAACTTGTATAATCCTTCCTCTAAGCTACTCCTTTACATGATTCAATGTGTGTTGAAGCAGATTTCATTGTTTAAGGGGGCTAGGGTTTCGGCTAAAGAGGGAACAACAAGAAGGAAACAAAGATGACTTCCTAAACTTGAAATTATTGTTGCTGTGACTACTGTGGTTGATTTAATCGGTAAATTTCTGTTTAATTTGCTGGGATTGTAAAATTTGGGAAACGTTGAACCATAAATGATATGCTATCCAAATTGGGGCTAAATGGTGGTTAGAACGTAATTAAATAGTTAATATAGTGATTAGAAGTAGAAAGGAGTAAGTTTGCGGAGTTAGAATTGGAAAACCCTAATTTTTTTTGAAGAATTCTAGGCTTTGACTAGTGTTGTTTAAGGGGTTAGAGTTGGATTTTTGATGTTCTGTTGATTCCATTGTGCTTAGGAGGGAAAATTAGGTGGGGTTACAGTTGAACACTTTTCCAGAAAAACCCTAAAACGCATAATGACCAAAACGCCCCTGAACTAGGGCATTTTTGTCTTTTGACAGTGAATTTGGTACTTTTGAGGCTGGAAATGGATTCCTTGGGCAAAAATATGTTATAGTAGCCAAGGTCAAAATTTCGGGAAAAGTACGGTCGAACCGGGTACGGAGAGGCCGGGCCGGGTCCCCAGCGGTATTTTGGTAAATTTTCACTATAGACTTATATAACCACTAGAAACACTATAGAAGTGTCTAAAGTAGTACATGAATGAGTTTTAACCATATTCTTATACATTTGAAAATTTAGGATCAGACAGTAGCCCGAGCCGGACACAGAATGTTGGACTGGTAGAAAGGTACAAGAGAAGGACTTAGAGACCATAGGTAGGAGACTTACCTTACTTGCATGTATTTGATGTCTCTGCTTGTGTAGTAATGCATTTGATTGCTTTACTTGATTATGTAGAGCATATTTGAATAAATGAAACTTTGTTTCTGTTTTCGTTATGGACATAGTTTTGTTGCATGAAACATTGAACATGCAGAAATGTTATTATAGGGCATATATCTAATTAAAACTAATATGTCATACACATAGTATCTATCATGCATGCATTATGGTATCTGTTTCCTACTGAGATTCTCTCGAATCTCACCCTCCCCTACCAACAATTTAGACAAGCAAAACCAGGAGGTGTATCGAAAGCAGAGAAGAGAACCCTATGGGAGGAATGCAGTGGTGGAACGAAGATGGGAATATGTCTCCATTTCATTGTAGCATGTTTAGATACCCTAGTAGCCCTATGCGACAACATTGATTGTAATTATCATATACAATCCCAATGGGGAATTCCCATAATTGAGTACTTTTTATCAGTATATTAATGCTATTCCTATGTTGTCTACCGAACTGTGTATTGTTTTTTGTAAATACTCTGAAAAAGGTGAAATTAACATAAGGGTGTTACATTTCACAGTGCAAGCGGTTACCAAGTGGGTTATGATGCACTACTTATCCTCAGGTAGTGTGTTTGATCCCTTGGAGAGGCGTATTCCTTCATGTGTGGTTGGAATAAATCCCCAAGCACCTGTGTGGTGCGGAGGAGGGGACAATTCCTATTGGAGGCCTGTATGGCCATCTGTGTGGCTCGGGAGGCTGCTTAGGGGTGTTCAAATCCCGGGAACACCCATTCCCGATTCCCGTCCCAGGGGGTAGCCAGGAATGGGAAGTCATTCCCAGTCCCGGGAAATTCCCGGTATAACCGGGACTGGGATCGGGAATTCCCAGTTTCAATAATATAATTATAGTAGTTAAATTTTTTATAATCTAGTGTTTAAAATAATTATTTAACACATAATAAGGTCATAAAAATCACATAAATTGAGTTAAAATTGAAGAATAATATATTATTATTATTACATTCATCATTTTTGTTATTATCTTTATATATTATATAGTTAGGATTAGTATCACGATATATACAATTGAACTCTAACTAAATATGTGATATACATTTTATCAAATGATAACTTAATTTATGGGGTAAAAAATAAAAATATAAAAGAATAATTTATTTTTTAAGAAAAAAATAAAAAAAAATCGGGACCGGGAATTCCCGGGATCACAAGGTGTGATCTCGATCCCGGCCGGGACGGGAAATTCCCGGGATAAAATGTCCAGGACCGGGCAGGGACAACCAGGACCGGGACACTTTAAACACCCCTACGACTACCTGTTTAGGGCCGTTAAATACATGGCGCACTACTTATCCACAAGTAGTGTGTTCGATCTCTTGGGGAGGTGAAATAATAAATCCCCAAGCACCTGAGTGGTGCAAAGGAGGGAAACGCCACCTTTGGCGTCCCCAATGGTGACATCTCTAATTATTCACTACTACAAACAAGGGTTTTAACGTCTCTATTTTGACACTTTTAACGTCCAAAAATAGGGAGACGTCTATGTGAGGGGCGTAATAAAGTGAGACTTTAGACGTTCCAAATTTGAAAAAGAAACGTCTAAAGTGATACTTTAGACGTCCCGATTTTGAAAAATGGACATCTAAAGTGGGACTTTAGACGTCCTAATTTCAAAATGGGGACGTCTAAAGTCATTTGAATTTTAAATTTCCTGTAGATGCTGAGGTCATCAATTACGAAAGCAAACACAAGTTCTAGACGAGAATCTTCTGCAATAGTTTTGTTGAACACAAGTGCTAGCTTTCTCCATTCTCTTTTTGGCTCCGGAATTTCCTTTTTTGGCATCACCACACTTCCACCAATTTGCTAGCTTTGTTCAAACTTCTTTTAGTCAAACTTTAGAATTCAAAAATCCATTTTTTACCCAGATGCACTATACCAGATCTGATTGTGAAAAAAGAGAGGAACTTATATAATAATAATAATAAACAGACAAGCATGTAAGATTTGAGAAGTGATAAAAAGAGAGTTACCGTTGCAAATAGGGGCATCGAAGGGCATGATGAGAGGGGGGATCGGACGATGGCGAAAACACAAAGGAAAAAGCCATTTGAATTTATAGAATGTGGGCTCCTCTCAGAAAAATTGAAAAATGCTGTGGGACCGAGAGAGAGAGAGAGAGAGAAGAGAAGGAAAGCATCTCTTTATTTAATATAAGGCACGAGCGTCCCTTATATTCAATACAGCTTATAAGGAAATTTTTAAATTACTTTAGACGTTCCAAATGGAATTTGGGACATCTAAAGAGTAAAAAAAAATTAATTTTTTTTTAGTTTAGACGTCCCAAATTCTAAAGTCCCACTTTAGACTATTTACGACGTCTAAAGTGTAAAAAAAATTAATTTTTTTAATTTTAGACGTCTTAAATTGAATTTGGGAGGTCTAAAGCTACTTAGTTATCACACAAAATTACAAAAATGACACCGTCTATGTTTTAGACATTCCTATTTTAAAAAGGAACGTCCTTTAGGGTAGCAGAATCTATATTCTGTAGTAGTGATTAGGGACACCATTGGCATCCCTAATTCCATTAGGGAAGCCAAAGGTGGTGTGACATTACCTTTGGTGTCCCTAATGGTGGATCTTTGGGGTTTCTTTTTGGAATTGGAATGCCTAATTTATCAAAATTGACTTACAGAATTACAAAAGATGTCACTGCCTTTATTTTTTATTTTTCTTTTTGAAAAAGAAACATCTTTTGGGATAATAAAATCTATATTTTGTAGTAGTGATATTTTCATTTTGATTGTGACTTTGATATGAATTTTATCACGATGATGAATTTTATGTAATGGGATGGTGTAATTCATTACTGTTTCGATCATGATTAGTTATTTTGTTAACTTAGCAGAAATATATTTTATTTTATTTTTTGATCGAAAAGAAATATATTTTATTGAAAGCTCCATAACTTGAAGTCTATATGATCCTTTGAAAGGATCAATGAGAATAGACAAATATGTATTAACCAGAATTGCCCAATAACGACATAGCTTTGATTAGGTAAGTTTGAATAGCTTTTCTAATAGAGCTATTGAATAAGCCCAACCACATAATAAGAAATAGGAATTGGTTTCCCTGCTAAACAAATTTGTTTAGCAAAGAGAGTCAAGCAGATTTGGACCATCAATATGATTTTAGATCTGATTTTTTAAGAGTCTATATTTTTTTAAAAAAATTATTTTGATGGGTATAAAATCAAAAATAAAGATAATATCTTACCTATTATATATTAAAAAATTTATTTTTTATTTGAAAATTATCATTTTAAAAAAACTCATATCTAGATTATTCAGCTTCCTTTTGGACTGCCTTAGCTCTCCCTACGTTCAAAGAAACACTACTACAAACAAGACCTTTTACGTCCCTAAAGGACGTCCCCTTTTTAAGTTAGGGACGTCCAAAGTTAAATATTTGGCGGGTGGATAAGGCGCTGGATGAATTTGACCGAATGTGTAAAATTTCAACACTTTAGACGTCCCCAGTGTCTCTGGGGACGTCTAAAGTGGACTTTAGACGTCCCCAGAGAGATTGGGGACGTCTAAACACCCCAGAAACATCACCTCATTCACTATACATGGCAGCTTTACCTTCTGTGCCAAAGCCATACCCGTTAATGTCCCCTGCTGCATTTGTTTTCTCTCTTCTCCCAAACCCGTGAGCTGCATTTCATTTCTGCTGCACTGAACAAATTCCAAAGCCATACCCGTGAGCGTCTCAGATTTGCATTTCCCTTGCTGCATTCGTTTCCTCTCTTCTCCCAAACCCATGAGCTGAGCTTCAGAACTCATTCACTGAGCAAAGGCGCACCTCCCCTCCCCTGCATTTGTCTTCCCTCTTCTCCCATTCCCCTGCCCGTGTGGGTCTTCCCATTTGCTGCTGCTGCAGCATTCTCAGAATTATTCAGGTGCGTTTCTGGGTTTCTTTTGATCATGTGCATATGAGGCGTGAGTTGGATTATTATGTGAAGCAATTAAGAATTTACATTCTGCGTTTGTAGAATATTGTTGCTGCAATTGGATTCTGCGTTTCTGGATTGTTGGTGTGTGCACTTGATTCTGCGTTCTGGGTTATATTGTTGCTGCATGCACTTGGATTCTGCACTTGGATTTTGAGAAAATCAGGTGCGTGGGTTAACAATGTAAATAATTATTGTTAATGTAAATAATTAATTAATTTGGTGAACAGATGTTAATAATTATTGTTAATATTATTAATGTAAATAATTATTCTGCGTTTGTAGAATATTGTTAATGTAAATAATTATTTTGGGGAACAGATGTTGTTATAATTAACAATGTTAGAATTGAATTAATGTTAGATTAATATGTCAAAGGTTATGTATGTTGGGGTGATTTATCATATTTGTTTAGACTTTTAAGAATCACTTGTGATCTAACGTAAGTGAACCCTTACAAAACCCTTACAAAATTGTTAAATTGTGTTTTTTTTAAGTTTTAAAAATTTATAACTAATACTATATATTAAGTTTGCATAACTTGTCTTTTTTGCTTTTATACATATAGAGAAATTTTTTTGCAAACTTTTGAACAAAAAAATTGCATTTAGGAAGTTTGGATTTTGATTTATGAATATTCTAAAAGTTGTTTGATTTGATATTGAAAGAATTGAGTTTGATTAGGATTTGGTTCTATCTTGTTAGAGTGTTAGTAGGTAGACATAGAATTTGGCTTTGATAATTAATTGTAGGAAGCCAAAGACTAGTGAGGAATTGAGGCTAAATTTTTATTTCTTTTAAGAAAGGGTATATTTATTGGCACTAATTAAAGTATTCGTCCTTTTGATTTGGTTAGAAGAATTAATATTAGCTTCCTGCTTTTTACTCTTGTTTTACTGTTCTGAATTTTTATTTTACTCTTCTTAATTAGTTTAGTTTAGTTTAAATTAAGTTGAGATGGTTTGTTATTTTGATTTTGGGATGTGTCACTTTTAAGGGGAAATGCTGCCAAAATTTTGGAAAACAAAATAGTAAAAGGCAATTCCCAGTGTTGACAATGACTCTAAACTTGAGTGTGAATGGCATAGGTGGTAATAGAATGGATCATAGTTGGATGAATGCTTTGAGAACAAGTGAAGAATATGAGAATGGGGTTGAAGAGTTTATTGAATTTGCTAGAAGGAATGTTCCAGCCAAAAATGGGAAGTATTTTTGTCCCTGTGTCAATTGTTTAAATGAGAGAACACGGGATGTTGAAGTTATAAGGGATCACCTACTTTGTGATGGAATAAATCTTCGATACACAAGGTGGATATGGCATGGTGAGGAAGTAACTGATTGTCCGTCACACAAGAAGGAAGCTGTGGATGTCATAGATGAAGATAGAATGGAGAGAATGATTCACGATGTTGAGGTAGAATCCTTTGCGCAATCGCATGAATATGACAGCCTGCGGAGTGATGCAGAGACACCGTTGTACCCTGGGAGTAAGTACACACGGCTCACAGGAACATTACATTTGGTTAACTTAAAAGCAACTTATGGGTGGACCGATAGTAGTTTCACATTGCTGCTTGAACTGTTGTGTGATATGTTTCCAGACGATAATGTACTTCCAAATCGTATGTATGAGGCCAAGAAAATCCTATCGACAATGGGTATAGAGTATAAAAAGATACACGCTTGCCCTAATGACTGTGTACTGTACAGAAAGGAGTATGAAGGCCTGAGTGAGTGCCCTAAGTGTCAAACCGCACGATACAAAGTGAAGAAAGATGGTGGTTGTGACGATGGGAAGACTAAAAGGCAACCTGTAAAAGTTTTGTGGTATCTTCCAATAATACCGCGCTTTAAGCGTTTATTTGGCACTGCAAAAAAGGCGAAGAAGTTGAGATGGCATTCGGATGACAGAATATCCGACGGAAAATATCTTCGGCACCCGGCTGACTCTCCACAGTGGAAGAAAATAGATGAAATGTTCCCTGAATTTGGCAGCGAGCCGAGAAACCTTCAGCTTGGGCTCTGTACAGATGGCATCAATCCGTATGGAACTCTTAATAGCACACACAGTGCGTGGCCAGTACTCCTTGTAATATACAACTTGCCTCCCTGGCTTTGTATGAAACGCAAGTATGTGATGCTTTCTATGATGATTTCTGGACCAAAAGAGCCAGGAAACGATATCGATGTCTACCTGGCGCCTTTGATTGAGGACTTGAAGAAGTTGTGGGAGGAAGGCGTAGATGTGTTTGATGCGTATAAGAATGAGTCATTCAAGCTACGTGCAATGCTGTTCACCACCATAAATGACTTCCCTGCCTATGGAAACCTCTCAGGGTACAGTGTGAAGGGGCATAAAGCATGTCCGATCTGTGAAGCAGACACTCACTTCCACCAACTGAAACATGGAAGAAAAACGGTCTACCTAGGTCACAGGAGGTTCCTTCCTAGATTCCACCCGTATCGTAGGTTAAGAAAGCGTTTTAACGGCTTGCCGGAGCATGGAATGGCTCCAAAGGCATTAACCGGAGAGGAAGTTTACAGTCGGGTTGAACGTATCAATGTCTTACTCGGTAAGAATCATAAGACTTCGGGTGAGAAGAACATATGGAAGAAGAGATCAATTTTCTTTGATCTTCCATATTGGCGTAGTCTTGACGTGAGGCACAGTATTGATGTAATGCACGTGGAGAAAAACGTTTGTGATAGCCTTGTCAGTACACTTTTGCACATTCCAGGGAAGACCAAGGATGGGATTAATGCGAGACTAGACCTTGTTGATATGGGAATAAGAGAACGGTTACATCCACAACTACGAGATGATGGTAGGAGGGCATACATGGAGCCAGCAGCGCATACACTATCAAAAGCGGAGAAAAGAAGTTTGTGTGGGTGTTTGCATGAAATTAAGGTACCACAAGGATATTCTTCGAATGTGAGAAGGTGTGTGTCAATGGACGATTTGAAGTTAGTGGGAATGAAGTCCCATGATTATCATGTGTTGATGCAACAACTGTTACCAGTAGCTATTAGAGGGATTATGAAAGATGAAGTTCGAAACACTGTGACAAGATTATGTGTTTTCTTTAATGCTATCTGTAACAAAGTCATTGACACTGAAAAGCTGGATGAACTGGAAGCTGAGGGTTATATCATATTGTCCCAATTAGAGATGCACTTTCCTCCTTCTTTTTTTGATATAATGGTCCATTTGATAGTTCATTTGGTAAGGGAGGTAAGGCTCTGTGGTCCAGTTTACCTGAGGTGGATGTACCCTTTCGAGCGATACATGAAGATCTTAAAAGGGTACTCTAAAAATCCCTATCGACCAGAAGCCTCAATAGTTGAAAGGTATGTTGTTGAAGAGGCTATGGACTTCTGCAGCGATTATCTATCAGGAAAGAAGGAACAATCTCGGCATGAAGAGGGGAGGAGCAAGGGAACACGAGGACTGAAAGTGAAGACTATGCCTCGTGAAGAGGTGTTGCAAGCACACCTTTATATCCTGAATAACATGGCAGAAGTGCAACCGTACATAGAGGAACACAGAAACAGATTGAAGAAAGAGAATCCGAGGAAGAATGACATGCAGATTACTATTGAGCAAAACAAGACATTCATTCAATGGTTTGGAGAAAAGGTTTTGCATGAGTCCGGTGTGTCTGGGACAATAGAGTGGCTAGCCTGGGGGCCTTCGTTTCAGATCATTACTTGGAGCGGTTATGATATAAACGGGTATTCTTTCTACACAAAAGACCAAGATGACAGGAGTACCATGCAAAATAGTGGGGTGATTGTAGAAGCTGAATCCATGCACTTTTCTAGTTCGAAAGACAAAAACCCCATATTAGCATCCATGGCCTATTATGGAGTGATAGAAGAAATATGGGAAATCACTTACAACAAGTTCAAAGTTGCTTTATTCAAATGTAAGTGGGTTAGCAATAATGCTGTGGTAATAGATCAACAATTTGGATTTGTCTCAGTTGATCTTGAAAGAGTAGGTTATAGGGATGAGCCCTTCATTCTAGCAAGCCAGGCGAAACAAGTGTTCTATGTCACAGATCCCGCAAATAAAAAAATGTCCATTGTACTTCAGAGTAAAAAACAGAAGCATGGTGATCCGACCTTCAACCTTGACGACACACCACCTTTCACAATTAATCCACCTACAACAATTGAAGAAAGAGAATTGGTAGATGATGAAGAATATGCTGTGAGAAATGATCATGGTGAAGGAATATGGGAAACAATCTAGAGTAAGAGCTTAACTTAGAAAATAGTAATGTGTGCTGTTTGTTTTATTACGTCTCAGTTTATTCATTTACTTACAATTTATTCACCTATCTGACAATGATTTTTGTGCTTACAGGAATATGGACAACTCTGGTGACTCTCCAAGTGATAGGGACAATGAAATGAATAGGGATGAACGTGATGCGACACGTGAACCAGTTGCGAGACGAAGGGTTAGAGGCAGTACAAAAATGCCTGCATTGGTAGCACGTCATAACCATCAACAGGAGAGGTTGCATATTGACTTTGATCAAGATATGAAACCAATTGGTCCGGAGGAAGACCATTTCATTAGCTACGTAGGTTTTTTGGCTTGAAGCAAAGTTCGCATTACCTATGCTAATTGGAAGTTGGTTCCACCAAAAACCAAAGACTTGATTTGGCAACAACTTTTGGTATATAATTTTCAATACATCTGCATTATATCTTTATTCCTATCACTTCAAATATAATTAACGTATGTTTTTACCTTGCAGCAAACCTATGATGTCCCTGACACCGCGGAGATGTACAAGGAGTGGATGACGGAGGTTCGTCTACGATGGAAAGATTTCAAGAACAGGCTCACACGAGATTACATTCGAGGGGACTTGAGGGGTCAGGATCCATGTCATGAGTATCCATTTTTGTCTCCAGAGGACTGGAGGTTGTTTATGGCATCACGAGAAGATCCAAACTTTTTGGTAAGATTTCTGTAATCGTAGTGTTTTATTTGAATATAGTTGACATTATTGATTCGGTGTTCGTTGTTTTCCTTTAAAAGGCATTAAGTGCAGCAAATGCAGAGAGGCAAGCAGCTAATAACTATCAACATTGCATGTCTCGTGGTGGTTATCGGAAGCTTCAGCGACAGATGATGGCAGAAGAGTTGGAGAAATTGAAGGAAGCAGCCACATCAGATCCTACCGTTGTGGTCCAGCCCCCGCTACCTCCACCACGTCACAAAAAATGGAAAGCAGGGAGGCTTAAGGGTGGGAAGTACGTAAATCCGACTGTTGCTGAGGTTGCCGCAAGAATTGTAAGTAGTTAGAGCATAATTTCAAACTTATTTTTTCATATTGGGAGTGCTTACGATAACTTTTATGCTGCAGGATGAACTGGAAGATCATAGTAGCCAAGGTTCGTTCACTCCAAGTGGACGGATGGACATCTTGTCAACGGCGATTGGGAAGCCAGATCACCCTGGTCATGTTCGAGGGGAGGCAGTTGGAGTTCGTGTCACGAAGTATTTTGGCCCAGCCTCACATCCTTATTCGTCACAAGCTGAACCCAGTAGGGAGCTTGTGGCCAAGATTCGTCAGGAAGTCTCACAAGAGCTCGAGGCCAACCTTCGCAACAAGCTCCGACAAGGGCTGTTGCCAGAGCTACGAGCTGAAATGCAGAAGATGTTTGAATCGTAGATGGCAACTACCGAGCGTAGAACCCATTCATCCCCGGCCTTCCACAGCACCAAAGGAAGTTACAACCCGACGGAAGAACCACTTGGCGAACCTTCTCATACTCCAGCGCCGGGAGAACCTGCCATCCTCTCTTTGGATGCCCCAGTGCTGCGTGTAGTTGCAGATGCTCTCGTTCACACAGAAGCTACTACCCACCATCATCAGCAAATTCCACAGCATTTGCGTAGGGTAACTGTGACGTGTGTTCGAGCGGGGGAAGAAGGTACAGCCATCCCTATTCCTGATGCCGAGGTTGCCACGATAGCTCAGGCGAGAAGATCTTTCATCCTTTGGCCTGTACATCTTATTGGCTTGTTACCACCAACACCTCCAATGGTATGGAACTACCTCACTTTTACTTGACATGTGTTGACATCCTACTAACAGTATGTGTTTTTATGTTCTAAAAGAACGAGCAGGAAGCAGAGAAATGGCCCTTCTTAGCACGATTGCAGCATATCTATAAAGGCATTCGCCAGATTGATTTGTATATGCCTCCAGGGATTGTGGGCCAGAATACAGAGTATCACTTCACAATTGATAAACATGATCTTAAACAGTTCATGAAGTTCGAGGAGCTAGATATTGGATGGGGCAAATTTGCAATCCTGTAAGTTTTTTATTTCCCATTTTTTGATTCATTTAGTTAAGTTGATTTTAACTAGCTAATACATTCATCATTTTAATTCTATTATAGCTCCTTCCGTCGTATATGCGTTGACTCTCAGAAAGTTGATTTATATGGATTCTTGTCTCCTGCACATACGACAAGGGTTGAGAATACATTGAAACGAAGGACGAACTATGTGGGCTTTACATTGTCAGAGGACGAGTATACTTGTTATCTAGCACCGATTGTTCAAGGGTACTCATTTTAATTTTGTGTATTTGAGATTTTTAGTAAATAATTGCCTTGCCATCTAACTTCATTTTAATCTGTATATGTTGTGATAGTTATCACTGGAGTTTGTGTGTTGTCTGTCCTAAGTCGCACGTTGTTTACTGGTTTGATTCCTTAAATAGAAGACCAGACAAAGAAACTAAAAGCGTCTTCAACCAGTAAGTTATTTTTTTGTATTTCATTGCTTCTTGATTCTTGACTTAATGAATTATTCTAATTTATGTTGATTTTCATTTTCATGATAGCGCATGCACGACGTATCGAGCGCTTGGCGGGCCACGCGAACGTAGAGGTGGCAAAGATCCAAGATGGTTGTTTCTAAAGGTACGTAGTTTCAAATCAAGTTATTTTGATTGACGGTCGTTTTAGATATGCCTTTATTGATTTTAACCATTTGCTTTTGATTTATAGTGCCCTCGACAACCTGGCAGCTGGGAATGTGGATATTATGTCTTGCTTTATATGTTTAACATCATTCAGAGTGGCATTACGAAAGATTTTGAACAAGTAATCGCTTCTTCATTCTCTGAGGATAATATTCTTGGTGTTGTGATTCAATGGGAATTCATTCACTTCATTCATTATTTCATCTAAGCTTATTTTCTAATTTACAGATTTTTGACAATGAAGATGCCTACTCATATGAAGACTTAAATATGATCAGAGACTTTATGGCTGGACATCTTCTTCAACGTGTACCAGAAGAGTAAAGTCTTTAGTAGTTTGTGTAGGACATACTTTTGTGGTAGTACATATAATTAGCGTTATTGTTGTTGGATATGGATTGGATTTTAGTCTTGGTTATTGTACAAACTGGGGACTTGGATATAGATTGCTGTGTAGTTTGTCTGGTTCGAAAGTTTGTGTGGCATGTAGTAGACTTGGATATAGATTGTTGTGTAGTTTGTGGTTTGAAAGTTTGTGTGGCATGTAGTAGCCTTGGGTTGATCACTGTGTTTGTTGTTGTTTTCATTCTGCTGAACTGCTGTTGTTGGAATTCTATTTCTGCAGTTTACATATTTTCCAGACAGTGCAATATGTATAAAAGGTCCATTTTAAAAAAAAAAAAAACTTTCAACGTCCTTAATAAAAAAGGGACGTGGATAGTACTGCTGGCGACACTTTAGACGTCCCCAGCTCTTCTGGGGACGTCTAAGGTGGACCTTAGACGTCCCCAGTTCACTGGGGACGTCTAAAGTCTGCCTACTACGTCCCCAGTTTTACAGACGTTAATGACGTTTTTTTCTACGACCCTCACATAGACGTCCCTCTGTTTTCAGACGTTGAAAGGCCAAAAAAAGGGACGTTAAAACCCTTTTTTCTAGTAGTGAAATAGTCTTAATTCTCTCTCTTAGCTCTCTCTCTAACTCTATGCTCTATCAATCTAACTTCATTAACGCTCAGAATTTGACGAGCGTTCGCTGCTAAGGAAGTCCTTAGTATAGAAACCGATTCCACTTCAACTATGGGCCATGTACAGATAATCTTTCTAACCTCTGAAGCTTTACAATGAATACCCTGAACTTTTACATTTATATATGCAGCGAACTCTCATACAATTAATTTTGTACATCTTCTTAAAGTCTAGGAGGTTGACTACATATTAGTTATATATTATTCAAAGTTTGAGAAAATCATATGCAGTATGCGCACAAAAATAAAATTTAAGAAGATATATAATTGATAGTTGGGAATTATCCGCATAGGCATGATAGCTCTGCAGGAAGATTTATTAATAAAAAGTTTAAAAGGTTATGGGGTTATGTGTAATTGTATATAACCCAAAGTCTAAGGCTATGTTTGGTAGGAAGTACTAAGAGGTAGGGACTGAGATGGAGTTAGAGATTGGGTCAAATTGTATTATTTGATATGATGGACTAAGAATAACTTAGAATTGGGAGTACCATGAAAGTAGTATTACAGTAAAGCCACCTCCCCTGGTATTACATTTTCAATCCTGGGATTGCAAATTTGAGAGACAAAAATATCGTTATTTATAATATTTTTGGGACAAAAATAACCATCACACTTTAACCTAGAACTCATCCTATCACACAATCGCTCTCCATTAACACACCAACGCTGCTCAATCAGTCAAACGTATCTTTAACTACCACCAATCAATAATTAATAAGCAACTGATATGAAATGTTGACCCACTAGCCCATGGGGGTGCAGGGGCATTGGCAAAATCGAACAGATCAAAGCGACGCTGAGAAAAAACCAAGGTGGAGATATGTTTGACCCACTAGCCCATGGAGGTACGTTTCCAATTTAACAGAAGCAGAAAAATAAGGACCTTCAAACAAACAAAATCAAAAGGCAAAACCAAGGACCATTCATGAAGGACTTCTCGATTAGACCTGAAAGACGTTGATAGAGACGAGAATCGTCGCCACTGCTAGTGGATATTCGTTGCCTATTACGCTGGTGGAGGATCGTTGCCACTGCCAGTGGGGTAGTGAACGGTCGGCAAGAGTGTCGAGGAAGAAATGATGGAGAAGCCAAAATAAATTGTTATAATAATTTTTTAATTTACAATTAGGGGTATTATAGTCTTCCTACACTTTATGTATAATTATGAAATAAAATTATTTTAATCTGTCCCTCCCAATATTACTCTATACTAAACATAATTAAAAAGTCTCAATCCCATTCCCAATACCAGTTCCAGTCTCAATCCCAATCCTTCAAAATTCAATGTTTCCTACCAAACATAGCCTAAGAGTTTTGCGTATTTTATAGGATTCTTTTGTAAAATGTTTTCTTCGCTTTGTGATTACATCGAAAATTTTCTTATATCTTGTGTTGCTCAGATTATTAATATGTAGACTCAAATTCGACCTCGTAAATTGCAAAAAACCTCAGAAAATCATCATCGAAGAAGTAGGAAGTGGCAACATCCTTCTCCCCCAAGACATTTCAGAATCAATTTTAAAAAGATTATGCCTCATTGACTACATAAACTTTGGTTTGGTTTGTTCATCTTGGAACGATATGCTTAAAGCTGCCATGAAAAACAAACAATGCCATTCGAATACTCAAACTCTACGGCTTCTTATATGCCCTAAATGGTCATATTCTTGCCTGAACCCTTTCTTCGTTGACATAAACAAAAACGCAATTGTTCACCCTAAAAGACGTCTATATCCCACAAGCCAAGGTGCTGTAGGTACAGTTGATATATGGTTAGTTATGTTTAAAGTCACAGAAACCTATATTTTACCCTTCTTCTTCAACCCTGTGTCAAGACTCAGATTTTGGCTACCCTTATTGAATGATCTAAGTTACCATATGACCAGAAAAATGGTGGCCAAATCATTACCAAATAATATTAATGATCATCACCATGATCATCGTGATCCAACTTTTGTGGTTTGTCTTACATATGATAGGATCATTTACTGTAAAATTACAGACAAATCATGAGTTTGATCAAATCTTGGAGAGGAGGGTTTGATGGTACTTCAGACATAGCAGTGATTGGAAATTTATTATATGTTACTGATGATGAAACAACATTTGATGATATAAATGTTCATAACCTGAATGTGTTTGGATTAGCTTTTGAAAATAGCTTTTACGATTTATGAAATAAGTATATGAGAGGAGTTTTGTCTCGGTTGCGCAAACCTAGATTTGGTAAATACCCAAACACTCACTAAAATTCTCCAACAATGGCTGCCCGAAAGCTTGTTGTTCTTGATCCCAAGCCTTTTGTCAGTGTTTTTGATGACTTTTACTTAGCTCATGATGAAGTTTCTAGAGATTTAATGCTTGTTGTGGCCGCATATGAGCCTGGTGATATTATCGGACGGTTATTAGGAGATGGTAGTAATCATAAATCTATAAAAGACTTCAGAGTTATGAAGATGGACAGAAGTAGAAGAAGTGGTAATGATGGTGTTAGATGCATGGGTTGAGGTTGAGATTTGGGTGATTGTTTGATATTTTTGGACCGGAAAAACAGAAGATTAATCTCAACCGTTGGTTTGCAGATGATGGAAAATGTTGCAAGGAATTGCATATATTTTGCAGATGGGACTGAAATTAGAGTATTTGCTTATCTGATAAAAAAATTCACTCTTTTCATACAAGTGAATCTGATGGTTCAGTTCAATCAGTTAGGAGTCATTGTCAATGGTTTACACCTAAACTTTGTTAACTTTTAGTGGGATTTTTCTTTTATGTGCTAATGCATGTGTATATCTTTTCATCAAAAGCAATTCTATTCGAGACATTATTATCTAATACTAAATGTGGATACCTTTCTCAATGAGAACTCAAACATTGGTTAAGTCACATTGTAATAAAGGGGCTTAATTATTTCCTTTTGTTGGACACAGTTTCATTAATTAACTTAAGTGAGGATTCGAACCTCAGTTTGCCACGTTATGAAAAATAATGACCTCTCCTTTTGTTGGACCTTGAATCGAAGTATGTTTTGTGGCTATGAAATGTGACAAAATAAAATGGTGTGCTTAAGGCCTTTACCATCTAATACAAGTGTGAACATATCACGTTTAAGTCAAATAAAATTTCTTGACATTCATAAAGTCAACATGTGCCTATGACAATTTCAAAAGCTCTTTTCTATAAGCTGAGACAAAATTTCTCTTACATACTTATTTCATAAATCGTAAAAGCTATTCTCCAAAAGCTAATTCAAATGTACACTTAACTCATATCCCTTACTTAACACACCTTTAGTTTTTTGTTAAGGTTTGGACCCTATTGCATTGCTCCCTATTGTTAATGGACAAAGATGCATCATACTCCTCACATCCTTAACCTATTATTTAATTGGAGAGTTGATATTGATCCTATATATAAAGATGATTATAGATTTTTTTTTAAAAATATACTATCATACTCCCCCCATTCCTCTTATAAGAAATAACCACCACACATACTGGTTCCTTTATATAAGAAACATTTAGAGAATGTCATATTTTTTACTTTTTATGTTCTCATTTTTCCTTATTTAATTACCCCATTTAACTAAGTTCTGAAACCCGGATCGGTCACTGAACCGGCCAGGGTACTAGGTCAAGGGTAAGTGGGTAAATGGGTCAGATCGGAGTCAAACCGGAGTTAGACCGGTGAGGAAGTGAAGATTTTAAGATTATTAATATAAAATTCAGAATAAAATATTAAGAAAAAATCAAAACACCGGTTGAACAATCCAAAAACCGGTCGAACTGCACAAAACCCGGTCAAACTGGGGTCAACTACCGGACCAGTTGGACCACCAGTTGGTTGGTTTCCGGCTCAAACCGGCTGGTCCGGTCCAGTTTCAAAACCTGGCTATTTAATGTTAATATAATAAATTTTCACAACCCTTAAAAGGCCTATTGCTTCTACCATATTAATTTTTTTTCCTTCTATTTTCTATAATCTTCTTTATTATAAGAATTTCCTTATTCTCCCTTTTATTTCTTATCTCCTCATAAATAATGCCCTGTTTGGTATCAAGGAACTCAAGATAGAGAAGTGGAAGTAGAAGTGGGTTCCATCATTTTGTCTGTTTGGTAACATGTAACCCACTTCCTGATGGAAGTGACTTCCATACAAAATTGTGGAAGTGACTTCCAACCCCTAATCGATGGAAGTGAGCCAGTTCCATAGAACTCATATATCTGGACTATTTTACCCATTTGGATTTTGAGTGGAAGCGTCGATCTGTGTCCCATTGTCATTGGTCTCAGAGTCTTGACATACCATTGTCATCACATCTCCGACACCCCTTGTCGTCGTCATCTCTGACAACCCTTGCCGTTATCGTCTCTGGCAACCCTTGCCGTCATCGTCTTCGACATCCCAAGCTTATTTGATCTCTAACTCAAAGATGAGATCTCTAACCAGGCTTCTTCGATCTCTAACTCAAAGATGAGAGATGCAGCATCTCCTCTGTGCTTCATCCCTCACTCTTTCTTTGTGTTAGTTGCTTTTGAAGCAAAGTCGGTTTGGCCAGTAGATCATTGTTGTGTCTCATTTTCTCTCACAGTCGATTCGTTCTCAACCGTCAACCATTCTCTCTCTCTCTCAATTGCCATCGTTCTTAGCCGACGGTATCTTTATTGGTGCGATTATGATTTCCCCTTTTTGCTTAGATTATTGGGATTTTAAGACTGATGAAGATTTGATTTTGATTTTGGGATTTTGATTTTTCCTTTTTTGCTCTAATGATCTTGATTTTCCCATTATACTTTGATAAAGATTTGATTTTGAGATTTTGTGATTATGATTTTTCCTTTATGCTCTAATCGATTTTGATTTTCTCGTTTTGCTTCGATAAAAATTTGAGTTTGGTTCTCCGATGGTGGTTCTTGATCTTCAATGGCTGGTGGTGTTTTTTAGATGGTGGTTCTTTAAGGAAAAAAGCCCTTTCTTTTTTTAGAGAAAGAGAAGGATATTTTAATCTTTTCATAAGAAAAATATGCATATAGATTAAAAATTATATCTCATTTCCATCGACATACCAAATATAGTTTTAGAACCCACTTCCATTCCTATTTCCACTTCCAGTTTCACTTTTATTTCCACTTCCACTTCCACTTCCATAAAAATTCTACTATCGTACCAAACCGGGCATAAGGGTATTTTGGTTAAACTTGATTATAATTTAACACATTTATTATTCTTATCCGACGTACCGTGAGATTGGCTTAAGTGTTCCTTATAAAAAGGAACAAATTGAGTATTAACTTATTTAACTACTCTCTCTGATCCTTTTTATAAACAACTTTCTCATTGTGTCTCAAAATTTAAACTATTTTTTCCTTTTCTACCCTTATTAAATATACATCTTTATATTAAGGGTTAAGGGGCAAAAAATACCCATAAACTTTTCTCAAAAGTGTACCCAGCACCATAAACTTTTTTTGGGTGCAAAAATGCACATAAACTTTCTAAAAAGGAGCAAAAATGCCAAATCTGTTAAATAAACCAGATGGCCGTTTCTTTTCTTATCGTGGGTCCCACTAATATCCAGATGGCAACTGATGCGCTTTCTCTCTTACCTCAATCAATTTATCTCTCCCTCCTGTCACCCCTTCCTCCCTCCTCGTTCTCTCCACTTTAGTTTCTCCAACAAACTGGAGGAACAGGGAAACTGAGCTCCAATTTTGTACATAACAAAATGGCTCTGTTCTACTGTAGTGTACTGAGTACAAGACCTTTACGGGTAGACTTTAACTGTATGTAATATTTATCCGCTTCTTATTCCCCTACCCCTTTTGTTGGGATCCAGAAGAATTTGCATCTTATTGACAATACCTCTTAGTTTTAAATCTTGTTTTTTTTCTAAATTATGTTGTCATTTGCTATTTTTAAAATTTAATCAAAGCCTATTTGCAAATTGGTTTGGTAAACAGGATAACATAAAGTTATAAATAACTCTATATACTGGTAATTCATAATTTTAAATGAGTATAACAATACCTTGCTTTGTATCGAGGCCTCTGTTAACAGGATTCCAATCTCAAATTTTCTATACGAAGGATAGTTGGGGCTTATGGACAGAAATGAGATGACGTCACGCGGAACATGATAGAGTGTGAATTGGTTAGCTTGGATCCAGAGCATGCTCTCGGAAGGGAATCTAATATGGTTTTACTCAAAAGCACAAAATTGATCTCTGTGTTTTTTATTCAAAAGAAGGCCATGACAAATTACGTGGATCTATATATCACAAAAACCCACTTATCTTCACCAACTACTTTAATGCCATAAAGTGGAGAGAGCGAGAGGGAATAGAGGGAAGAAAACGAAGAGGGAGGAAAGGGTGACAGGGGGGAGAGAGATAAATTGACTGAGGTGAGAGAGAAAGCTCAGTTGTTGCCATTTGGATATTAGTGGGACCCACAACAAGAAAAGAAATGGCTATCTGGTTTATTTAACGGATTTGGCATTTTTGCTCCCTTTTAGAAAGTTCATGTGCATTTTTGCACCAAAAAAAAGTTTATGGTGCTGGGTGCACTTTTGAGAAAAATTCATGGGTATTTTTGCCCCTTAACCCTTATATTAATTATCTCTCATTTATCACTAATTCTCTTTCATTTACTCATTTATTACACATTTTCTCTCATATTTGTTACTCGTTTTCTCTTGTATGCTCTTTGAATAAATAGGGACATTTTTAGAAGAAATATAACATTTTTGATACATTTATTGTTTTTAACTAATTTTAACCTCCAATTCGTTTTGCCTAATAAAAATAAAAGTTATTTATAAAAAAAAATGGGGGAGTAACATTCTTAATATACTCAAATTAAAAAAATAAACTAAGGAATAGATGAGTATTAAATTTTTGGATTCTAGAAAGCTTTTTGTATCATAAGTATTTTTAACCTTTACTCTCTCTTTTTCCTTTCTAATGTGCTGTGAAACGTGGCAGATTGTAGACCGTTTATTTGATGAAACAGCCAAGATTGCTCGAATGAGCAGTTCCAAATGAAGGCCGCATGCCCTCTTTCTCCACCGCCATATAAAAATCAGAGAGCGTCCTCATTTCGAATATTCCTTTAAGCTCCGTGGAGATGCACCACAAAAATTTCTCAGTTGACGTTCGTATTGTTCAGCCATGGCCGCGACTCTCTCGAAATTGAAGATCTCACTGTTTCTTAGCGTCTTTCTCGCATCAGTTGAATGCTTCGCAAAGGTTCCTCCGACATGCAAGCACATCGAGTGCCCTTCCTACGATGTGATTCATAACGGCGATGGCTTCGAAATTCGCCGCTATAATTCCACTGCCTGGGCCACTACTTCCCCCATTCAAAACATTTCTCTTGTTGAAGCTACCAGAACTGGATGCCGAAGGTAAGGGAATGTGTTTGATTCGGTTTTCTGTTTTTTTAAAACAGTTTAATAAAATTGTTTTAAAAAACAAGTTTTGAAATAAAATTGTTTGAATAGTTATTTTAAGAAATCTGATTTTGAAGGGATGGCGACTGTCGCCAGCACTAATGTGACGGTGGCCAGTAGTGCGGTGTCAATAATAAATTGATATCAGATTTAACAAATAAAAAAAAAAAGCAAAAATAACAAAACACATAAAAACGGCTTTTGTTTCCTAATTTTTAAAACAATTTTTAAAAAAACAAAAACAAAATCAAACAAGTTATTGGCCAAAAAAAAAAAATCAAGCAAGTTCCAAGTTTGTTCTCTCGGAGGTTTTCTTTAGGAATTTCTCATGGTTCTTTGAAGTAATAAGTCTATTGGCAAACAAATTTCATTACCAAATGATTGAGTCTTTGAATATTTTCACTTGCGGTTTGTTAATATATTGTTAGTATCAGGCTATTGATCATAATTCTAGCTGAAGCGAGTAGTTACTTATCTAGATAGTTTGTCTTATGGCTTGTTTAGTTCAGCATTTTCTTAAAAAATAAGTCTTTATTATGTAAGCCGAGATAAAATTTCTCTCACATACTTATCTCATATACCGTGAATCACGATTTATAAGTACTTATTGCCCAAAAATAAGCTATTCCAAAATAGCACTTAGTGTTTTGTTAAGCTTGTTTGATGACAAAAGAGGCACAAGACTTTGAGGGGAAAATAATGCTACATTATTCTGATGTTTGTATTTTGTTATTGTGTTTTTGATGAAGTTGTATCGAAGATTAGAAGATACATATTTAACTACTTTGATGAGTGAAGTTCATTGTTACGATAAGCCCCTCTAAACTATTAACTTCTCAAGATCAGTAATACTAATCGTATTTGACTAGTTCATCTGCATAACAAAGTCCAAGGATAACAAATGAGCCCGTGATTAATGTAGTGAACTGTCTTCATGTTTTACAGGTTATTTGATTACATTCAGGGCAAGAACAACTACAAGCAAAAAATTGAGATGACAGCACCTCTGTTAACTGAAGTAGAACCTAGTAGTGGACCTTTCTGTGAGTCCTCATTTGTGGTAAGCTTCTATGTGCCAAAGAAGAACCAAGCAAACCCTCCTCCTGCAAAGGGTCTCCATGTCCAAAGATGGAAGCCTGTGTTCGCGGCGGTTCCGCGGGTTCGTGAAGGATTCTAATGTTGGGGAGGAAGCTGCTTCATTGAACGCCAGTACCGCGGGCACTAAGTGAGCTTCTGCCATTAAAAAGAGTCACAGAGCTCGACATGCCTCTATTTATACTGTTGCTCAGTATAATGACCCTCTTGAGCATGATAATAGGGTGAATCAGATATGGTTATAGTTTGATTTGGAGAATGGAAGGCTTTCTATCTGAAGTTGATTTGGGAGAAAACAAAAGATCAATTTGTTGTTTCTAAATATATAGCATGTAAATTGTAAAGTTTCAATGTGCAATGTGATGAAACATAAGAATGATATTTTGAAGAATTTCATAAAAGAAAATTTATCTTCCTTTATATATTTTATCAATTTATGTTTTGACTTTATTTATCTGGCTCACTACAAAAAAAAAAAAAAGACTACCTTTCAGCGGCGACAAAAAGTTGTCGTTGTTGCGACCGTCACTGAAAGTTTTACCGGCGACAATTCTTTCAGTGGTGACTTTTCTGTCGCTGCTGAAAGTATAGTTTTTAAAAAAAAAATGCAAAAAAATTAATTTACAAATGTCACGTGTCGCCTCCTTATAATTCCTCCAAGTGACTCTCCTCCAGTTCAAATCTGCGACCTCAGGTCGCTGATGCCTTCGCGCGTGAGTCTTTGCCAGTTGCGTTGAAATAAACATGTCATATTATTACATATTATTATATATATAATATTATCATATATGTAAACATACATACATATAATTAATTATTAATTAAATATAATATTATTAAAAATAATGAAAAAATTAATAAAAACGAAAAAAATATTTATATATTTAAATTAAACATTTTTTAATTAAAATTACTTAATAAATAATAAATTAATATTATAAATATGATTTTTAATATAAAATTATAAATATAATATTAACAACATATATATTATTTTTAAATAAAATAAAATAATAATATCATAAATATTATTTTAGTAGAAAATATTAAATATAATATTAATAAATAATAATATAATTTTAATAATTAAGGTTAAATAGAAATTATTTAATAATTAATATTTTAATTTTATAAATATTATTTTTAAAAAATTAATAAAAAAATCTGAAATTGACTTTCAGTGGCGACTTTAGTTGTCACCACTAAAAGTATGAGTTTTAGCGACGACTTTTGATAGTCGCCGCTGAAAGTATTTTTAAAAAAATAAAATTTTGAAAAATTTCGAACAAGACTTTCAACGACGACACTAAAGTCGCCACTGAAATACCCTTTAGGTGGCAACACAATGTCGCCGCTGAAAGTGAGTTTCAGCGGCGACTTTTGATAATCACAACTGAAAGTGTTTTAAAAAAAATAAAATTTTGAAAAATTTTAAATAAGATTTTCAGTGGCGACACTAAAGTGTAAGAGACCAAGAACTCACTCTGAAGTATTTTAGTGTGTTAATTTGATCAAGATATAAAGTTGTTTTACATTTTCCTAAGCTTGGAAATACAATCAAGTGTTTTACATTAAACAGGGTAGCTAGATGTAATTTTCTCACTAATTAGGATACTTATTTGTAACTGAGTCACTAATAAAGGGGAAAAAGGGCACTGTTCATCATCAACAGTGCCTAGATTGGCAGGCACGGACTGCACATAAGGAGTTTTGAAAAATCAGATGGTCACGAGATGAAGGTCCAATTAAGAAGCAGAAGAAGAGAAAGAAGGTAGGAGAGGAAAAAGAACCAGGAAAGAAACCAATGTCTATTCTTATGATATTTTCTTTAGTAAGAACAGAAATAATGACAAAAATGAAAAGATGAAACCTAAACCCCTTGCTGATCTTAAGTGAAGCTAGAATGAAGAAAAAACAAGGTGAAGACTCGTCGAAAATGAAAGGGAAGGAGGAAAGAAGAGTCGCCGAAAATGAAAAGAAAGGAGGAAAGAAGAAGATGGGACAAATCTGAAAAGTAAAGTGAGTCTGCTTTTCTTTATCACTTTCATTGTCACTTGTACCCCTCTTTATGAGTTTTTCAATACAAATAAATTTAAGGGAAAATTTCACTCAGGCACCGGGGAAGGAAAAATATGAAAAAATGGTCCTAGAAAATGTCAAAATTATGGTGAAGTCTCATGGGACTATTTTGTAATAAATTGTAGTTGGCAAAAGTCTGAAATACCCTTGTCAAATAAATAGAGAGAGGGAAGGAAAAATGCTGTCAAATTCAGAAGGCAACACCTCTAGTATTGGTGCGAAAAACAGAATGAACATCTGATTATCAACCAAGGTTGAAGAGTAAGGTATGGATTGATGTCAACAACTCTCTTGACTTCACTATGCCATTTGATTCATGTTTTCTGTTGAGTAGGTAAACTGATTTTTAGGTTTTCTTGGTACATCTTTGTTTTGGTCGAAAAAATGGAAAAAGTTGTTAAATTTTTTCGGGTATTGTCCTCCATATACTTGTAAACTATAAAGGCATACCTAGATAAATGTTATGGATATGCTTTAGCTGTGGTTTCAATGTGTTTGGGTATGACTTAGTATGCTCTGTTTTTGCCGTAAGTATGCTCTATTTTCGAGTTTTATTGTGTTGTGTTTCTACAATAAAAGGGCTAAGGAATGAAGATGAGGGTAAAGGGTTTGTGATTACATAACCTGGTGTGCAAAGGAAAAAATGTGTTATTAGTAGGTGCAGCGATAGTTGTCAATATGGTTGTTGAACTTATTAATGACAACTATATGTCATATTTAAATGTTTTACTTGTGGTGTAATGATGTTTTGCAAGGGTTTGAAAAGTCTGCTATATTTTTTGGTATTTTGATATGTTTTTACTAATTAAAAGTGAGAGTTAATATAGGTATTTTGAACATGGTGTGAAAATTGTATGGTTGGAAGTCCTAATGTATGAAATCAGAATGTGTTATTAATAGGGGAAGCAATAGTTGTTAATATAAGTGGTAAATTTGTTAATGACAACTGTATTGTGCAGGTGGACAGCGGTGATGGCTAGCACATCTGGCAAGAATCTATTATGTTTCCTTTATATAGGGGGAATGTTTGTAGTTCATGGAGACGGTAATATAACATATGTTAGGAGAACGGTCAGATTTAGAACCATTAAGGAAGAGACAAATTATGAAGAGTTTAAAACAATGACTAGCATCAAGTGTTGAAAGAATTTCAAGCCAATGTGTTCTTTCGTTTTGTAAAGCATGTATAGCTGCAAAACTTATTCAAAACCAACATGCCTGGATATGATTATTGAATTCTCTAGTTGTGGTTTTGTTACATATCCCTGATGTTGTATTGTTTCAAAAATTGCACATGTTCAAATTATTGATTTTATTGAATAAAGCTTGTCAACCATGACCACTGCATATTGAGAATGTTAATGTAATTGAATAAGCTACTGGTTGTAATTTGTTAATTTTTGTACATTGCCATATACCTGATCTGGTTTGTTATTTTTTTACATTTATATGTGCAATGACTTTTGTGGTATGTATATACTGTCCTGGTTACAAATGTAGGACGGAACTAAGCAAGGTCATGATGGTTGCACCATGCCTTACTATTCAATAAAAGAACTCTATGAAATTAAGGTTGGATTCTTGTGATTGGTTACTCATCCTCACAATAAACATGCGGAAAAAGTTATATCTTTGGTTTAAGACATACATAAGAGAAAGAGAACCAATTAGGATGATGACTTGGATTGTACATTCGATTAGTGGTTAACTTTGACCTAGTACATGTTGATTGTATGGACAACATATTAGGGGATTGTAATGATCACGTACATACTCATTGTATTTTATGCTAACTTTTTTGGTAATGATCAATTGTAGTCACATTGTATAGATGCGATGTTTTTGATTATGATCAAGTTCAAAGTTTTTGTACTTGGGACGCTTGTTGTAATTATGACTTATAGAGTCATTATCATGACTTAACATTAGTGCTAAAATTATATAATGCATATATGTTGTTGTTCGTTGCACATTGTTTTACTCCTTTGACAACTGTAGTAGACTATGATGACAAGTTAATGGGCATCCATTGACAAGTAGAGGAGCCTCCATTGACAAGTCATTGGACATCAATTGACAACTTCAGGCAACTCAATGGGGGTCCACTGACAAGTGGAGGAGCTTACGTTGACAACTTTAGAAGCCTCCATTGAGAAGTCATTGGCCCTTTATTGACAACTCAATGGGTGTCCATTGACAAGTCGAGGAGCATTCATTGACATGTCATTGGCCCTCCATTGATAACTCAAGAGGCCTCTATTGACAACTCAATGAGCCTCCATTAACAACTCACTGGACCTCCATTAACAAGTCGAGAAGCCTCCATTGACATGTCATTGGCCTTCCATTGACAAATCAAGAAGCCTCCATTGACAACTCATTGAGTCTCCATTGACAAGTCATATAATATGTCCACCTCATTAATATTAAATAATAACAACAGAGGTAATCTATAAATATATACACATAAAATATCATTTTTCAAAGTGATAATAACTAATAGCAATAATGACAACTGCAAAGGCGTCCATTGACAAGTCTATGGACTTTTACTAACCATTTCATGTCCATATATTCACATATAAATTTCCATAAATGAAAGTGGGATACAAAACCATATTATATCTAACATTCATTAACATCTGAAAATACATGTACAAGGAACTAAAAACAAATTCACATACCGTCCGCAAAAATCAAGTGGTCTAGATTTCTATCTAATAAGATTTACAAAAAATAGTATGACATATACTTTCCAAAAACAAAATTCAGCCCCCTTGACTTCTTCCATCAACTTGGACTCAATATTTGGCCCCTACATGAAGGAAACATATATTATATCACTATCTTGATCTGACCGTTCTCCCAACATATGTTATATCACTGTCTCTACTAACTAAAGACTTTCTCCCTATATGAAGGAAACATAGTAGATTCTTGTTAGACGCGCTAACCATTACCACTGTCCACATGCACAATACAATTACCATTAACAAGTTTACCACCAATATTAACAACTATCGCTGCCCTTATTAACAACACATTCTTACTTCGTATATCAAGACTTTCAGCCACACAACTTTCACACCATGTTTATTAACTCTCACTTTTAATGAGTAAAAACAGCTCAAAATACCAAAAAACATAGCAAACTTTTTAAACCCTTGCCAAACATCATTACACCATAAATAAAACATTTTAAAATGACCTATAGTTGTCATTAACCAGTTCAGCACACATATTGACAACTATTGCTGCACTTATTAACAACACATTTTTTCCGTCGCACACCATGTTATATAACTACAAACCTTTCACCCTCATTTCATTCCTTAGCCTTTTAATGCAGAAACACAGCACAATGAACCTGAAAATAAAGCATACAGATAAGTAAAATATTTGCATATTTATTTCCCCTTATATGATGATTTTGTGGACGATATTTGAAATTAATGTAATAAATTTAAGCATAATTGATAAATACAGGATGATTTTGGCATAAATATTTTATTACATTATAATATTTACTTGTTTTCTCTTTTGATAGCCACACAATAAGAGGAGAAAGAAGACCAAAAATTGGACCAATAGGATTGAAAAAGGCAATACTGTAGCATTGGTTACTATTCATGACGGCACTATTCACGACGGAAATCACTATTCAAGACGAAAGTACTTTAGCGAACGGAAGCACTGTTGAAAACGCAGTTTTCACTGTAGCAACGCACTTTTCACTGTAGCAACCGCGTTTTTGTTATTGTAGCAACACGTTTTTTCCTTATAAATAATTATGAAGGCCAAGCACAAAATGGGAAAAGTAAGAGAAGTAGAGTTTTCCTTCTTTGACAATTAGAGGTGTAACACCCCAAATTTTATATTCACCAAATATATTGTAATTATTTGAGAAATTTAATAAAATGGTAAATATTCATGAATTTGGAATTTATGGATTTTATAAATGTTCAATTTCATGAGAAATTGGGCAAAAATAAAAAATGGAATTAATTTGGGTGATTTAAAAAGCCCAATATTAAGGTCCAAAAATGAAGGAATATTAGAGAAAATGTTTGGTCCAAAAATTGATGGAAATTTGCCAAAGAAAAATAAGAGAAGAAATTGGATTAGAAAAGTTATGGCAAAATCGTAATTTTGTCAAATTATCACAAAATAAATTATTTTTTGATTAATTGAAGTTAATTTCAATTAATTAAGGAAAATAAATAAAAATATATTTAGAATATTTTGGTCAATTTAATACGAATTTATGAAAATTTGAGCAAAAAGTGTAATTTTGACCAAAATTGAGATTTTACGTATATACGTAACTTGGACAAGTTGTGAAGCCAATTGAGACCATAGGGAGGGACCCCTAGGTGCCTCCTACATGTGGCATAAAGAAGGAAATATTAGTTGGACATGATGGTATGGTTACATGAATGTAGGAAGTTATGTACATAAAATTGGATTTTAGCAATTTTGGAAAATTAAACAAATTATTATAATATTATGAGATATTATAATATAAGCTTCATCTTTCTCATTCAGCTGCTATTGTCATGAGAAAACAGAACTAAACCATATAGAGAGAAATTTTAGAGAGAGAAAGAGAAGAAATCTCGCAAGGTAAGCCAATTTCTCCGACGATTTAACTCCTAACGAGTATAACTTCGACTCTAAGCTACTCCTCTTTGATCTTTAGGGTTTGGAGGCTCAAAAATATGTTCTCGAAAGGTTAGGGTTTCAGCCATATGTGGGAAAAGCTTGTGGGAGCTTGAGGTAACTTCCAAACCTTTGTATATTAACTATTCTGGCTGCTATGGGCAATTTAATCGGTGAAATTTCGTCACATTGCAATTAGTTTTAAATTTTGGAAATGGGTGTGCCTAAGGGTTATGCTGCCAAATTTTAGTTCAAATGGTTGTTATGACTCAATTAGATGGTTAATAAAGTGGTTAGGAGTAGAAAGGAACGCGTTTATGGAGCCGAAACCGCAAAACCTCGATTTTTCCCAGAGGATGCTATAATTTTGGCTAGGACTATTAGAGCACATTAGAATTGGATTTGCAATGATTTGATGGTTCCATTGGGTTTAGGAGGGAAAATTAGGTAGGGTTACAGTTGGGAACGTTTTCGGAAAAGGCCGAGAAGGCATAATTACGAAAACGCCCCTGAAACCCTTAAAGTGGGGCTGCCAAGGGCAATTTTGTAATTTAAAATTGAATATGGTAATTTTGAATCTAGAAATGGATTCCTTGGGTGGAAATATGTCAGAATAGCCCTAGTTAAAATTTCAGGAAAAGTGCAGTCGGGCCGGGTACGGTATGGCCGGGGTCCCAGGGGACAGTTTGGTAAATTTTCACCATAGGCTAATATAATCACAATAAACACTATGGAATTATCTAAAATGATACATGGATAGGTTATAACCTATTTCTTGTACATTTGGTATTTTAGGACTGAGTTAGCAGCCTGGAGTTGGCACGTTCCACGAGGCGAGCATCTCGAGGTTAAAAAGGGTTGAGGTAGGGACTACCATCCTTCATACACTATGTGAATAATTGTATATATGTGTTATTGTATTTCGTGATGTGATTGCGTGCTAGAGGCATAGTACTTGGTTGTGGTTCGGTGCTCAACAAGGTATATCGAAAATCCTGGCTGTGGTCGGTAACTCGGCTGAGGTACATGTAGAGGTTATAACTCGATGTTTGGCCCTAAAACTTGTGTAAACATATGAATCGAATTGAACTTTTGTTTTACCTAATATGGTGCATTGCATATTTAATTTTCACATTTTATATGTCGGTAGTATGTTTCTACTGGGATTCTTCGGAATCTCACTGCTTTTTCTAAATCAAAATGTATCACTGGGTGCTAGCGGTTCAAAAGGCAAGGACGCAGTTAAGGAAAACTGACACGCATGTTTCTTGAGACACAACCGGTGGTTATATTTAGCCTGTACTTGGAATATTTTGGGATATTCTATACATATTTGTAATTATTAGTGAATTTTTCTCTATTAATGTATATCTGTAAACAAATACTTATTATCAGTATAACTATACTTTTCTGTTTGTCTGTGGAACTTGTTCATTATTGCCCTGTGGATATCAAAATGGAAACGGGTGTTGACATTTTTGGTATCAGAGCCCATAAACGGTTATGGAAGAGTTAATAAGTGGTTATGGCATTATCAGAATAGTATACTGATATGATTTTGTTTGCATGGCGACAGGACATCATGAGCAGTTCGAGTGAGCCCATGACCAGTTCGAGTATACCATTTGGGCGGCTTTTCATCGAGTACTTTTGACCTGGAGGCGTTCGTATGAGGTGGACGGAACGAAAGAATGTGCTGTAGTTACCCATATATGGACCAAAACCCAGGCCAGCTTCTCCAAGGCAGTATCGGGTAGGAGAGACCGATGAGTATCCCGAAGAGGACTCTGAGGAGGATCCATAGTGGGATCCTGATGATGATCTAGAGGAGATCCTCGAGGATAAGTCGAGCGACCATGAGTCTCAGCAGAGTCGGTGCAGGTGCTGTATAACCTATAGCCAAACCTCGAGTTATGGCACTATCTGCAAGGCCGATATATTCGAGTGGTACGGGAACATGACACTCCCCACAGTCAGTATCTTACGTTGTTGATAGGTGTGGGAACGATGTATAGGCTTTAGGAGGATATGGGAGTCAAGTTCATGAATGAGGTCTGGGCATATACTACCATGGGCTTCTTTTTTGATACAGCATGCTAGAACAGACAGAAGAATAATATTGTAGGGAGGGGTCTGAGTAGGGACTTTTGGGAGTTCCTGGATCACGTGAATAGCCTCATATCGAAATATATGTATCTAGGTTGATGTGGGATCCATGTGCTATATTTTGGGTGACCAGAGACAACCGGCATATATTATGAGATAAGGGCAGATAGGCGGAACTGACGGACAGAAAGATATTTAGCCAGAGTCGATACATTGGGGAGGGTACAAACAGGGAAATGTAATGTAACAAGGAAACATATGTCATGCACAGTAGTTTATAGGTTATCTAATGTTTTTATTTCTCTGTAGCTATTGTAAATAGTTGTGTATACTATGTATGACATATCTGTGTACCCTGAATTTTATGTAATGACGCAAATGCCCTTGGTCTTATATGAAAAGTAATGCTTCTCTATTTTCATGTAGAGTGTACTATAGAAATGATACAACAAGTAAAAGGTAGTCGAGGCCGAGGTCGAGGTAGGGCAAGAAGAAGACATGGTAATCATGAGGAAATACTGCTTCCTAGACTAGATCCATTTCAGCAGCGAATACTAGATATGCTGGCACAGCAGTAAAATACAATGAATGAGATAAGAGGGGAACTTCAGGGAGTACAACAAAGGCAAGATCGCCTGGATGAATACATGAGGGGTTATGGTGAAGACATACCACTAGAGGAACCTGAACCAGAGGATATCGTACTAGATCATGAGGTAGAAGTCTAGAATTGGTTAAGCAGATTCAATAAACAACAACCACCTATCTTCTGGGGAAAGTTTGACCCACAACTGGCTGAGAATTGCCTGAAACGTCTGAATAAGATTTTCAACATGTTGCGATGCCCAAATGAGATGAAAGCTCTGCTAGCCATCTATAAATTGAAGGGTGACGTAGACCGATGGTGGACGAACATAGAGCTCACCTTGAGGGGGAGGAATGTTCCTATCACTTGGGAATTATTCCAGGAGAAATTCAATGAGAAATATTTTCCCCCATCTATCAGGCGTAAGAAAGAGAAAGAGTTTCTGAGTATCAAATAGCAAGATCGAGAAAGCTTCGATGATTATTTATCCCGGTACATCCGACTGTCACAGTATTCAGCCTATTTCAAACTTCATGATAATGAAGAGTGGAGTTTCAATATAATGATTGCGGGGTTGAGACTGGAGATGAAAGAAAAACTAGTTACACAACACTTCACTAAGTTCAGTAAAGTAGTGGAAGAATGCTGCTACATTGAGAAGCATATGTCGAGTTTGGCAACCCAAACTAGTAATAAGAGTGCTTCTGGGAGTGGTAGCTCAGCACAGAAGAAAAACTAATAGGGTGGACCTTCTAGGGGAGTTACGAAGAGACTGAATCAGACGGGAGGCTATGGAGGCCAAGGATCCTCGGGAAGTCAAACATGTTGGTTTTGTGGTAAACCATTCCATCCTAGCAAGGCTTGTATTGGTACACCACTGAAAGCTAATCCTAATAAACCATTTAATTATTTTAATTGTAGTAAGCCGGGACGCATGTCCAAGGATTGTCCACAAAAGCAGCAACTAGAGGAGACTAGACCCAGAGTTTTAGGTAGGGTCTACATACTGACACAAGAAGAAGCCAAAAAGTCTCCGGAGCTAATTCAAGGTATGATTTCTCTCAATGGCAGTCTAGTACATGTTATGTATGATTCTAGTGCTAGTCATTCATTTATTGCATATGACTGCGAGAGGTGATTGAATTTACATGTGCATAAATCCCCATATGATTTGGTTGTATCTACACCTATGGGCACATGAATTGTGACGGCTGATATTTGTTTGAATTGTGGGATAAATGTTGAGGGGCATGAGTCAACTATAAATCTGATTTTTTTTGTCATTGCAAGAGTTAGAAGTAAGTTTGGGGATTAACTGGTTGACAGCGAACAATGTGTTACTAGATTATAAACAGAAAAGAGTTATATATCTGAATCTACAACCGCAGGCTGACACAAAAATCACTCTTAACCTTCTATCCGCGACTAAGGTTGAGAGATATTTACAGAAAGGTTGTCAGGGATACATGGTATTCTGCTCTATGCAATCAGAGGCTGGTGTAGCCTTGAAAAGTATCCTTGTAGTGAGTGAGTTTCCTGATGTATTTCCAGAGGATATCAGTGGATTACCTCCAAATAGGGAAGTGGAGTTCTCAATTGATCTGAAGCCTGGAGCAGGTCCAATTTCCAAAACCCCATACTGTATGGCTCCAAGTGCAATGGTGGAGCTAAAGAAGCAAATTAAGGAACTACTTGAGAAAGGGTTCATACGACCCAGCGTATCACCCTGGGATGCTCCAGTGCTCTTCGTCATGAAGAAAGACGGAAGCCTGTGTCTCTGTATCGATTATCGAGAGCTGAATAAGGTGACAGTCAAAAATAAGTATCCACTCCCTAGAATTGATGATTTACTCTATCAGTTATCTAGTTCCTGTGTATTCTCGAAGATAGACTTACAATTGGGATACCACCAATTGAAGGTAAAAGCAAAAGATGTATCAAAGACTGCTTTCAGGACTAAATATGGCCATTACGAGTTCCTTGTAATGCCATTCGGGTTTACCAATACACCTGCCGTGTTCATAGACTACATGAATCAAATCTTTCATCCATACTTGAACCAGTTCGTAGTAGTCTTTATTGATGATATATTGGTGTATTAAAAGAGTAAAGCCGAGCACGAGCAGTACTTGAGAACCGTGTTGAACATATTACGGGATAAGTGACTCTATACCAAGTTGAGTAAGTATAAATTTTGGCTTTCAGAAGTATAGTTTCTGGGCCACGTTGTCTCACAGCAGGGAGTCTCTGTCAATCCTAACAAAGTGGAAGCAGTATTGAGCTGTAAGAGGCCAGAGACTGTATTTGAAGTGCACAATTTTCTAGATCTAGCTAGCTATTACAGAAGATTTATACAGAATTTCTCTAGAATTGCTTTGCCATTGACAAAATTAAAGCGGAAAACTCAATATTTTGTGTGGGATGAGAATTGTGAGAAGAGCTTCCTGGAGTTGAAGCAAAGGTTAACTACAGCACCAGTGCTGACTATCCCACATCCGCAGCTTACGTATGTTGTGTATACAGATGCCAGTAGGCACGGATTGGGATGTGTGTTGATGCAGCATGGCCAAGTGGTGGCATATACATCTCGTCAGTTGAAACCTCATGAATTGAACTATCCCATTCACGATCTTGAGTCAACAGCAATTGTGTTTGCTTTGAAAATCTGGAGACATTATCTCTATGATAAGACTGTAGAGTTGTATTGCGACCACAAGAGCTTGAAGTATTTGTATGATCAGAAAGAGCTCAATATAAGACAGTGTAGGTGGATGGAGTTGCTGAAAGACTATAATCTAGAAATCAAGTACCATCCCAAAAAGGCTAATGTCATTGCTGATACATTAAGCCGAAACTCAGTGCAGGTGGCAGCCATGATGATCTATGAGTAAAAACTGATCAAGGATTCAAAGACCTAAATCTGTCTAGTCATATTCTGTTAGGCAGTGGGGTTAGTCAAATATACAATGAGTTGAGGGTAGTAATTGAGGAAGCCCAACTAAATGATGACGAAGCGCTATCTATCAGAGGTATGATTGATAGGGGTAAGACTCAGGCTTATGACTTATCACCCAACAGGTTAGTCAGGTACAAGAAGCGGATTTATATTCCACCGCAACCAAAACTGAAACGACAAATCCTGGAGGAGGCACATAAGAGTAAGTATACTCTACATCTATAAGCCACAAAGATGTACCATAACTTTAAGACTCAATACTATTGGCCGAGGATGAAAAGAGAGGTGACTGAGTTTGTTGCTCGTTGCTTGACATGTCAGAAAGTAAAAGTCAAACATCAATGACCATCAGGGCTTTGACAAATCCTGAGATATCTAAGTGAAAGTGGGAAAGCGTTACCATGGATTTCGTGATAGGATTGCCTAAGGTCAGAAACCATTACGCTATATAGGTGATAGTTGATAGATTCACGAAGACAGCTCACTTCCTACCAATTAGCATTCACTATTCTCCATATAGACTAGGAGAAATTTACATTCAAGAGATTGTGAGAATGCATGGTACTCCAAAGAACATCATCTTCGATCGAGATCTAAGGTTCACTTCCAAGTTTTGGAAGGCGGTACATGAACTTTGGGTACTAAGCTCTGATTCAATACAACATATCATCCTCAAACTGATGGGCAAATAGAGTAAACGATTCAAACCCTTGAGGATATGCTAAGGGCGTGTGTACTTGATTACAAAGGTAATTTGGACAAATTCCTTCTGTTGGCAGAGTTCGCCTACAACAACAGTTATCATTCGAGCATCCAGATGGCTCCATATGAGGTACTCTATGGTAGGAAGTGTCAATCGCCCTTATGCTGGATTGAGTTATTTGAGAGGGAATTGCTAAGGCCAGATCTTGTTGACCAGACAACGGAGCAGATAAAATTGATTAAGCAAAAATTACTAACTGCTCAGAGTCGATAAAAAAGTTATGCAGATAAGAGGCGAAACTTTCTGGAATTTGAAGTCGGCAACATGTGTTTATGAAAGTATCACCAGTTACGGGTATTGGCAGAGCATTGAAAGTAAGTAAGCTGCAACCAAGGTATATTAGTCTTTTCGAGATCCTGGAGAAGATCGGGATCGTAGCATACCGTATTGCTTTGCCACCAAATTTGAGCAGACTACATGATGTTTTTCATGTTTCCTAACTGAAAAAGTATCAACCTGATCCATAACACATAATAGAGTATAAAGATGTGGAAATGCGTGATGATTTAACTTATGAAGTCACACCTGACCGAATCATCGATTGGCAGGAAAAGCAGCTCAGAAACAAGAACATTCCATTCGTCAAAATTGTCTGGAAAAGGTTATCGCCCAGAGAGGCTACATGGGAAACGGAGGAAAGTGTAATGAAACATTACCCGGAATTTATGGCTGTATAGGTGTAGCAAATTTCGGGGATGAAATTTATTTAGGGGGAGAACTGTAAAACCCCAAATTTTATATTCACCAAATATATTATAATTATTTGGGAAATTCAATAAAATAGTGAATATTCATGAATTTGGAATTTATGGATTTTATAAATGTTCAATTTCATGAGAAATTGGGCAAAAATAAATATGGAATTAATTTAGGTGATTCAAAAAGCCCTATATTAAGGTCCAAAAATGAAGGAATATTATAGAAAATGTTTGATCCAAAAATTGATGGAAATTGGCCAAAGAAAAATAAGAGAAGAAATTGGATTAGAAAGGTAATGGTAAAATCGTAATTTTGCATAATTATCAAAAAATTAATTATTTTCTGATCAATTGAAGTTAATTTCAATTAATTAAGGAAAATAAAAGGGAAAAATATATTTAGAATATTTTGGTCAATTTAATACGAATTTATGGAAATTTGAGCAAAAAGTGCAATTTTGACCAAAATTGAGATTTTACGTATATACATAATTTGGACAAGTTGTGAAGCCAAGTGAGACCATAAGGAGGGACCCCTAGGTGCCTCCTACATGTGGCTTAAAGAAGGAAATATTAGTTGGACATGATGGTATGGTTACATGAATGTAGGAAGTTATGTACATAAAATTGGATTTTAGCAATTTTGGAAAATTAAACAAATTATTATAATATTATGGGATATTATAATATAAGCTTCATCTTGCTCATTCAACTGCTATTTTCACGAGCAAACAGACCTGAACCATATAGAGAGAAAGTTGAGAGAGTTTAGAGAGAGAAAGAGAAGAAATCTCGTAAGGTAAACCGATTTCTCTGACGATTTAGCTCCTAACGTGTATAACTGTGATTCTAAGCTACTCCTCTTTGTTCTTTAGGGTTTAAAGACTTAAAAATATATTCTCTAAAGGTTAGGGTTTCAGCCATATTTGGGAAAAGCTTGTGGGAGCTTGAGGTAACTTCCAAACCTTCGGATATTAACTATTATGGCTGCTGTGGCCAATTTAATCGATGAAATTTCGCCGGATTGTCATTGGTTTTAAATTTTGGACATGGGCGTGCCTAAGGGTTATGCTACCCAATTTTAGTTCAAATGGTTGTTATAACTCAATTAGATGGTTAATAAAGTGGTTGGGAGTAGAAAGGAACGTGTTTATGGAGCTAAAACCGCAAAACCCTGATTTTTCCCAAAGGATGCTATAATTTTTGCCAGGATTGTTAGAGGGCCTTAGAGTTGGTTTTACAATGATTTGATGGTTCCATTGGGTTCAGAATTTAAAATTAGGTGGGGTTACAATTGGGCACTTTTTCGGAAAAGGCCGAGAAAGCATAATTACGGAAACACCCCTAGAACCCTTACAGCGGGGCTGCCAAGGGCAATTTTGTAATTTGACATTGAATTTGGTACTTTTAAATCCGGAAATGGATTCCTTGGGTGGAAATATGTCAGAATAGCCCAATTCAAAATTTTAAGAAATGTGCAGTCGGGTCGGGTACGACGGGGCTAGAGTCTCGGGGGGTTGTTTGGTAAATTTTCACCATAGGCTAATATAACCACAATAAACACTATGGAAGTGTCTAAAATGATACATGGATAGGTTATAACCTATTTCTTATACATTTGGTATTTTAGGATTGAGTTAGCAACCTAGAGTTGGCACGTTCCACGAAGCGAGCATCTCGAGGTTAAAAAGGGTTGAGGTAGGGACTACCATCCTTCATACACTATGTGAATAATTATATGTATGTGTTACTATATTTTGTGATGTGATTGCATGCTAGAGGCACAGTACTTAATTGTGGTTCGGTGCCCAATAAGGTATATCGAAAATCCTAACTGTGGTCGGTGACTTGGCTGAGGTACATGTAGGGGTTCTAACTCGATGTTTGGCCCTGAAACTTGTGTACACATGAATCCAATTGAACTTTTATTTTGGCTAATATGGTGCATTGCATATTTAATTTTCACATTTTATATGTTTGTGGTATGTTTCTACTGGGATTCTTTGGAATCTCACCCCTTTTTCTAAATCAAAATGTATCAGTGGGTGCCAGCAATTCAAAAGGCAAGGACACAGTTAAGGAAAACTGATAGGCACGTTTCCTGAGACACAGCTGGTGGTTATATTTAGCCTGTACTTGGAATATTTTGGGGTATTATGTACATATTTTATAATTATTAGTGAATTTTGCTATGTTAATGTCAGTCTGTAAACAAATATTTATTATCATTATAACTATACTTTTCTGTTTGCCTGTGGAATTTGTTCATTATTGCCCTGTACATATCAAAATGGAAACGCGTGTTGACAAGAGGTCCTTCTTTGAGAGGGAGAGATTTTTTCTCTGACAATTCTAAATAAATTGTGTTTTTTATATTTAATTCCATGCATTGTATTACTTTTTGCATGCCGCCTATATGGAATTTACCTCCTAAATAGACGGTTAGATTTCTCCATTTTTCATGTATCTTTTGGTAGTATATTTATGTTTGAGAATTTAATATTCAAGTTTTATGCAATATTTATGAGGATTTCATTCTAGTTTTATATAATGTTAATTTATTTTTATTTTTTTTTAATCTCATCATGATCTAAATTTCTATTTTCCTATGGTGATGATGTAGCTTACTAATGACGGATTGAATCTTAACTTATTAAATCTAGTTTTAATTTCTCCTTTATGATTGATTTTTAATTATTGTTCTTAATGCTTTCATTTGATTGGCCACCTTTTGAATGATTTCAATATGCATGTTGAGACCGGAAGGAGATGCATGTGTGTAGATCCTATAATTAAAACCATGACTTGCATATGAAATAGGAATATATTCATATGAGTTGTGTAGTCTTACTGAATTTCATAAATCTTAATGCATAATTAATTGCTTAAATTCATATAGGAATATATTGGATTAGCAAATAATTATAGAATTGCTTGACCTTGGAAGAAGCTACTAATTAAATTAGGGAAACTCGACTATCAATCATATGGAGTAAATTGAGCTAGAATAGATAAGTGATTCAATCCAGAATCTATTAAGTGAAATTTGACCCCTAGGGATTTTTCTCATATTTTCTTTCATATTATCTGTACTCATATTTAATTGTTTTTCTTTTATTTTGTGCTCTCAATTACCAACTAATCATTGACTAAATAGAATTAAAATCACCCATTTTGGTACTTAGTGATCAATTCTCATAGGAACGATACTCTACTCACTTCTGTATTACTTGATTACTACAGTGTACACTTGCACTATTTCATAAATCATCTAAACTCATAACAAGTTTTTGGCGTCGTTGCCAGGGATTGTTATCATTAATATCAATACCAAGTAATTTTAATACTAATTTGGTCTTCATATTACTTTTGTTTTACTTCTTGGTATCTTGTGTTTCTTTTCAGACTTTTACTTAGTGTATGACCAGATTGAAGGAGACTAAACTATTGCCTTTTGATTCGGAGATCGAGAGAACTTGTCGAAGAAATCGAAGAGTTCAAAAGTAGTCTACTTCAAACCTAATCAATCTGATGGCAATTCCAAAGGGAGAAGAAATAGATACCAAAACACTCTGTGACTATGCAACACCAACAGTCATGGGGACAAATTATGGAATCAGAAGACTGCCAGTAGCAGCTAACAACTTTGAAATCAAGCCTTCAATTATCCAGATGATGCAAGTAAATCAGTTTGGTGGTTTACCAACAGAAGATCCTAATGCACATATAGCCAACTTCCTAGAAATCTGTGACACATTCAAGCATGCTAGTGTTACTGACGATGCCATTAGACTAAGAATTTTCCCTTTCTCACTCAGGGATAAGGCTAAGAGTTGGTTATAATCGCTACCAGTGGGAATCATAACTACATGGGAGATCATGGCGCAGAAATTTTTGGAGAAATACTTTCCTTCAGTAAAAATCGCTAAATTGAGGAATGAAATTGCCTCATTCACCCAGCATGAACAAGAAAGCCTCTATAAAGCATGGGAAAGATACAAGGAGTTGGTAAGGAGATGTCCTCATCATGGTTACCAAATTGGTGGTAACTGCAAACTTTCTATAGTGGGATGACGCACATCTCCAGAATTCTTGTAGATACTGCAGCTGGAGGATCTTTAGTGGAAAAAAATATAGGTGATGCTTACAATCTACTTGAGGAGTTGTCGCCAATGCATACCAATGGCCTTCTGAATGTAATATTTCAAAGAAAGCACTTGGAGTGCACGATATGGATATCCTTACAACTTTGACTTCTCAAGTTGCATCTATATCCAAGCAAGTGGGCTATTTGACAAACCAAGCAATTAGTACTCCTATTGAAGCCTATGATCAATGTGGAGGACCTCATGTGAGCACGCAATGTCAAGAAGGACACTCATTTATGCCGAAGCAAGCTCATTATGTCGGAAATCAAAGAAATGATCCATTCTCAAACACTTACAATCCAGGTTGGCGAAATGATCCAAACTTTAGTTGGAGGAATAATCAGAATGTGTTTAGGCCGTAAGGGAATTACCAGCAACAAGCTCTTTAACCAACAAATCCATCACTGCAAAAAGTGAATGTGGAAGATGCACTAGCTCAACTAACCATGAATACATCTCAATTCATGGCTAGGACTGATGCAACACTCAAAAGCCAAAATTCCTTAATAAAGAACTTGGAGATCCAAATGGGCCAAATTACAAATATGCTGAATTCCAGACAACCAGGAACTTTACCAAGTGACACCAAAAGAAACCCAAGAGAGCATGTGAAGGCCTTTGCACTAAGAAGTGGGAAAGAATTGAAAGATCCTTTAATTAAAAAGAAGGATGACAGAGAAAAAAATAGAAAGCGGAGAAGAACAGAAGGAGGGAGTACAAGAACAAAAGGAGGATGATGTGATACCAGGAAGAATCAGCTTTCTAGAAAACCTTCCTCCATATGTATTACCAGTTCCATACCCTTAGAGACTTGCGAAGGCAAAGCTAGACAAGCAGTTTGCAAAGTTTTTAGAAGTTTTCAAAAAGTTGCACATCAACATTCCTTTTGCAGACGCTCTTGCACAAATACCTAGTTATGAAAAATTCATGAAGGACATTCTATCAAATAAGCGTAAGCTTGAGAAATTTGAAACAGTTGCACTTACTGAGGAGTGTAGTACTATTCTCCAAAAGAAATTACCACCGAAGCTGAAAGATCCAGGAAGCTTTTGTATACCTTGCACCATAGGTCAATGTCACTTTGAAAGAGCACTTTGTGACCTTAGAGCAAGTGTAAACCTCATGCCTCTATCTGTCTACAACAAACTTGGTCTTGGAGATATGAAGCCAACCACAATTTCATTCCTTCTGGCAGACCGATCAATAAAACATCCGAGGGGTGTCTTAGAAGATGTTCTGGTGAACCTTGACCCCTAGGGCTTTTTCTTATATTTGCTTTCATATCATCTGCACTCATATTTAATTGTTTTTCTTTTATTTTGTACTCTCAATTACCAACTAATCGATCGACTAAATAGAATTAAAATTTTCCATTTTGGTACTTAGTGATCAATCCTCGTAGGAACGATACTCTACTCACTTCTGTATTACTTGATTACGACAGTGTACACTTGCACTATTTCATAGATCATCTAAACTCGTAACGTACACATACTGACAGCGAAAACAGAGCATACTAAACCATACCCAAGTACATTGAAATCACAGCCAAAGCTTATCCATTGCATTTACCTAGTTCTGCCTTTATAGTTTACAAGTATAATGGAGGACAATACCCACAAAAAGATGACAATTTTTTCCATTTTTTCGACCAAAACAAAGATGAACCAAGAAAACCTAAAAATATGTTTACCTACAAAATAGAAAACATGAATCAAATGGAATAATGAAATCAAGAGAGTTGTTGGCATCAATTCCATACCTTACTCTTCAACCTTGGCCAATGATCAGACGATCATTTTGTTTTTTGCACCAATACCAGAGGTGTTGCCTTTTGAAGTTGCAGCATTTTTACTTCCATCTCTCTATTTATCTAACATGGGTATTTTAATCTTTGCTAGTTGCAATATATAATAAAATAATTCCATGGGACTTCACTGTAATTTTGACATTTCTTGAGACCATTTCTTTGTATTTTTCCTTTCCCGGGACTTGAGTGTAACTTTCCCTAAATTTAATTTATTGTCAGTTTTACTTTGCTATTCACATTCACCAAGGAATGAAAACTTGTTAACCAATGGACATACTCTATTTTCTTTGAATTAAAAACAACAAATATAGTGTGTGTTTGGAGAGGTCAAGAAGACCGATTGGGGGAGGCAAAAGCCCAATTGGCAACAAGCATTTTATTTTGAATGTTTGGGGAGGCCAATTGGCAATTGAGCTTTTGCCAAAGTCCAATTGGTGAAAGCTCAATTGGGAAAAGCTAGAAAATGAAGCTTTTGTTAAAAGCTAATGGTATTTTATGCTAAATTGGATTGTCTAGAAATTAGTTATATAATATTGGCTTTTACCATAAAATATTTTTTAAATAGTATGTAATATCAAAAAATATTTTTTGAGTTTTTTTAACCCCTTAAAATATTTTTCTAATTGTACCCATTACCTAGTGTGCTATCAGACTAATTGCAATTTTACCCACTTTCTAGTTGTACCCACTCAAAAAAAAATTTTGAGTGTTTTTAACCCCTTAAAATATCTTTTTGGTGTTTTTAACCCCTTAAAATATTTTTCAGCTGTATCCATTGTGTTATCAGACTGATTACAATTTTATCTTTAATGTACTTTTTCAGCTCCAAAAATTACTTTAAAATATTTTTTGGTGCTTTTAACTCTTTAAAATAATTTTTCAGTTGTATCTAATATTAGGAAACTGACTACAATTTTAAATTTAATGTATTTGTTTTAGTAGTAAAGAGCACCCACAACTTAGAATACTTATTTATTGATTCCACCCACTCTAAAATATTTTTCCAGTAACACCTAATATTTTAAAGTAATTTTTAAATATTTACTTAATTTTTTAAATATTTTTCCACACTCTCTCTCTTTCCATTATCCACAAAAGCCCTTATGCTTAAGTTAATTCAAACAAGTTTTATTTTTGCAAAAAATTAATTAACAATAGTCAATCCAAACATAAATCACATTACACAATTTAGCTTTTACCAAAAGTAATATTACAACAAGCCCAATTGAAATAAGCCCAATTACTAATCGTTATTTCAAACACAAACATAAAACATCTCATTTTCATTTTTTCATGCCATTTTTTTAAGTTTATTTTTTTTAAGTTCATATTTATTTATACATTTTCATCTTTGATTTCATTTTTATCTAAACTAATTACTATAAAATTAAAGATATGTTCTTTTTTACTTCTTTTTTTGGCTAGCATTTTTACTCTATTATTAGCAATAAGTAATAGCCCATAATAGATATAACCCATAAATTTAGGTTTATTATTGTTGCATGTTTGTGTACTCCTTTTAATTTTTATTTTATTTATTAGGATATATGTTATGGTCTTGTTAATTTCTCAAAGACTAATTATACATATAATATATTATATTATTTTTAATTTAATTATTACGTCATTTATCCGATCAAACCTCATGCCCGTTTCCAACCATTCTAACAATTACCTGCCATCCATTTCGACTTGATATCTTATCCGACTTTAAAGCATTGGAACACATAAAAGGAAAAAAGAAAGAAAGAGATTAAAGATGACAGAATCAGTGCGTCACTTTGATTGACAAAAGAGGGGGAAAATGTGGTCACCATTTGTTGCTTCCCGGCATGCTTGGAAAGCAAAATTAGATCTTCAGTTATATGAACCTTATTTCCAAGAACTGTGTTTATCAGCATACAGTATTGTGACAAGTAAACGTTCAGCCATGGCTGTGGCTCTCTTGAAATTGAAGCTCTCACTACTTTTGAGCATCTTCTTCCTCGCATCAGCTTCAAGCTTTGCAAAAGTTCCTCCAACATGCCGGCGAATCGAGTGTCCGTCCTACGATGTGATTCATGCCGGCGACGGCTACGAAATCCGCCGCTACAATTCCACTGTGTGGGCCTCTCCTCCTCCATTTCTTGACATTTCTCTTGTTGAAGCCACCAGAACTGGATTCTTAAGGTAAACAAATATCTTCTCTCTCGGATGTGTTCTTTTGGATTTGGGAATTTCTCTGGTATTGGGTTACTTCTTCCCTTCATATTTTACTTGCTACTACCATCAATTTTGAACATCTATTTTTCAAATTAAAGAACGAAATTGATAAGATATACGTTTTTAATCACCATTAGATATTTTAAGTTGATAATTGTACTATTTTGTTGGGAAATTCTTAACTATGAACTTCTCAGGTTCAGTAAACCTATTCGTACTTAATTTGTTCTTCTTTGCAAAATAGCTCCTTAACTTGGATAAAGCATTTGTATTATTGAGAGATTTACCTTCCCTTATAAAGCTTTTAATGTGGTTCTGTTTGGCCCAAAAACAAATAAAGCTTTTAATGTGAAATTAATGTTTTCATTTAAAAAAAAAAAGTAATATTGTAAGCCTCCAATGAGATAAGCTATTCTGCTCAGTATGATGAGAGCTTTGTCAATGACAGTGCAGCGAATATCCAAAAGCTAGATTTAACTTCACAGTTCACACACATCCAACTGACATCTAATATATATATGTGTGCGCGCGCGCGCGCGCATAATTCATTATTATTCAGACACTGTTTCTTTTGATAAAATGTTACCTAATGTTTGAGTTATATCCTCCAAAAACTCTCTCTGTATTCAATGAGAGCTCATCTTTATATACAAGGGACTGAAGGGAGGAACAAAAGAAACTTAGCTGCCTTTCTTTAATCAAAACACAGCAGGCACCATTAATAGAAGAGTCAAAATATCAAGGTTATTAAACCCGAACTGTACCGGCCGGTTCGACCTAAAAACTGTCGAACCGGCTAGATAACCAATCCGGGTGAACCGCTAAACCAGTCCACTATTTTTTTATTTTTTAAAAAATTTAATTTGATGTTTTTTTAATATTTTCTTTAGAATTTTATATTAGTAACCTTGGAATTTTTACTTCCTCACTGATTTAGCCCCGAGTTAGCTCCATTTGACTCCAATCTGACCCAATGATCCTTAACCCAGTATCTTGACCAGTTCAATGCGCTGTCCAGGTTTAATAACCTTGCAAAATACCATTCAGTTTTATACCCAACAGTAAATCCAATAACAAAGACTTGGGTTTTGCTCAATCTAGTTGAATGACCCTTTCATTAATCCTTTGCACTTATAAAAGACTAACCTATTAGGAGTGAGATCACTTTAAACTTATAAACCCTATTTCACTTGTAAGATTTCCCAAACGTAGGACTCATAACATAAGCCTCCAATGAGATAGGCTGTTTTTCTTATAAGGCTGAGAGCTTTGTCAATAACAGTGCATGGAGTGTCCTCAAGCCACACTGAACCTCACATTTCACATACATCCAACTCACACACACACACACACACACACACATATAATACTACTAATTATTCATTATTAATCAGACACATTGTTTATTTTGATCAAGTGTTACCTACTGTTTGAGTTATATCCTCCAAAAACTATCTCTGTATTCAATGAGTGTCCATCTTTTTATAGAAGTGAGGAACAGAAGATATTTAGCTTCGTTTCTTTAATTAGAACACAGCATGCAGCATTAATGGAAGATTCAATGGTTTTGGACTGGCTTATATCAGTAAATCCAATAATAAAGACTTGGATTTTGCTCTATATAGTCCTGAATGAGCCTTTCATTAATCCTTTGCTTTGTGTTCCATAATGTTTTACACAGGTTATTTGATTATATTCAGGGGAAGAATGATTACAGCCAAAAAATTGAGATGACAGCACCTGTGGTCACTGAAGTAGCACCACCTAGTGATGGACCCTCCAGTGAGTCCTTATTTGTGGTAAGCTTCTACGTGCCGAGGAAGAACCAAGCGAACCCTCCTCCGGCGAGTGGAGTCATCGTCGCAAGAGTGAAGCCTGTGTATGCAGCAGTAAAGCAGTTCAGTGGGTTTGTGAGAGATAATAATGTCGGCGAGCAAGTTGCAGCCTTGAAGGCCAGTATTGCAGGCACCGAATGGTCTTCTGCCATTGAAAAGAGCCAGAGAGGTGGACATGGTTCTGTTTATTGTGTTGCGCAGTACAATGACCCTCTTGAGGTTGATGCTAGGGTGAATGAGATTTGGTTCTTGTTTGATGTGGAGAATGGGAGGCATTTTCTGAAGAGAACATCTAACATGTGAAGTCTTCATGAGCAAGCTATAATAAGCGAACACTCTAGTATTTATCATTTCTTGAAGTTTAAGACAAGCTTGAATGGTCCCTTTCTCTTTCTTTATGATATCCACAATCTCGTGATTTTATGAAGCTGTTTCTTCTATCTTGAATCACTTTCCACACTCCCACATTTTCAGCAAGATACGTGAAGCATGAATTTAGTGACTCAAGCATCTTATTTTGAATTAATGTTTGTAAAATTGACTTTTATTAAGAGACATCATATTTTGAATTATCTGACGTGCCGTCTCGTCACTCTCAACCTTAGGTTTGTCTCTCGTGTGTGGGAGTATTTTGCATGAAGCTTCTTCCTGTCTTTGTCATCACACGCAAAAGGGGTTTTATTGGTCGAGCCACTTACTTCTTCGACCTTCTTCCTCTACACTACAGGTGTGAATATGTTCAAATCTTGTCACTGTCTCATATTCGTTTGGTACTTAATATAAAATCCAATTGAGTTTTTTAGAGAAATAAAAAAAATTAAATATGTTATTTAATCAAATCATATGTTGTGTATTATTAAATTATATATCAGTTTATAAGACAGACAAATTAATTTGAAAAAAGAGGATCCATATAAATACGTTAAAGTAACTTATTTTATTTTTTTAGTTTCTTCAAAAAAATCAATGAAGTCTTATATTTAAGACAGAAAGAATACAATTTTTTGTGGGTAATAATGGTCGGCTCCGGAGTGGACATACTCTCACTACTTTTATAACTGGATCAGCCCATTGGGCCTTCAAGCAATCCTCTAAATAAATGCGCTTTGTATGATTCCTTCATATTTTACTTTCCTTTTGACCCATGGGCAAAAGTATTATCCTTTGTCAATGGGGTTTGATACAATTAGTTAAGGTCTTATCACCCCAATCATAAGGGAGTGTGTTCAAAATCTCTAACCGATAGGGAGACTTCGTTGTGCCAAACCTACCTAAACTTTGCAGTATCAAAAAAAAAAGTATTATCCTTTGTACCAACAAGTTATTGGTCGATATGGTAAGTGACTTCGTTCTCATAAGAAGAATAATATAAGTTTGAATATCAAAAATTGTATTTATTGGTAGAGGTAAAATCTTTTACGCTCTAAATCTCAAGAGGGAAACCCTTCGTATTTTACCAAAACAAGAACGGATTATCCTTTCTATGATTCTATCAGACTCTTTGGTTTCGCCAAATGAGCTAGCAAGTTGCATATCTACAGAGGAAGGAAACCGACCTATGTGCAATGTTGATTGTGTTGTATATTTTCGCTCTAGCAGCTTACTTTCTTAGGTGTTTGGCCAAAAAAAAAAAAAAAAACTTACTTTCTTAGGTTATGTACTGTCACTTGATAGCCTCTTGAAAGGGGCTTATATTATTATACCTTCATTCTTTAATATAAGATCTCATTTACATTGAATATTACACTACAAACAAGATCTTATATTAAGGACATATGACAGTAATATTTTGTGTGATGTGCTCCATCCGGTCTACAATATAAGTCATTTTATCTAATTTATCATAACTAATAAATGATAGTTAACTCATTAAATTTGTCCAGAATTAAAAGAAATTTCTAACTTTACCCATATTAATGAGGCATTAAAGGGGAAAGAACAATATTAGGAGCCATATTTGAACATTGATTACATGGACAAAATTGATAAATAAACATTAATTACTTTCCAAGTTACTTATATTGTCACTACAAAAAAAATGTGATTTAGTAGCAGTTAAAAATGGGTATTAGTAGCGGTTCTAACCGCTACAAACAAGGTTAGTAGCGGTTACTCAAACCGCTACTAAATCGTACGTTGCAAGTAATTTTGTAGCAGTTATATAAAACCACTACTCAATCAAAAATAACCGTTACATCCTTTGTAGTGGTTCAACTTAACCGCTACAACACCCACATGGATGAAATTTTTTTCAGAGCTACAAATATAAAAAATTGAAATTTTGAGAGCTAAAAAAAAAGAATTTTTTATTTTATAGCGGTTAACAAACCGCTACAAATATAAAAAATTGAAAATTTGTTGGCGAAAAAAAATGACATTTTTTTATTTTGTAGTGGTTAACAAACTGCTACTAATTTTGAATTTCATGAAATTAGTAGCGGTTTTGAAAACCGCTACTAATTTCATGAAATTCAAAATTGGCGCCAAAAGATTTAAATTGAGTTGTAAAAATGCGCGCGTTATTTAGTAGCAGTTTAATAACCACTACAAATATTTAAAAAAATTTAAAAAAATATACAATTATTTTTTTTTCTCTTTTTTCAATATTAAATTAAATAGTTTATTTTGTTATTATTTTATCTATTTCAATTAGTTTATTATTCAATAGTTTAACTTATTAATAAATAAAAAGGAAAAATGTAATTGAATTGGATTAGTATAAAATTTATATTAATAATATTATTAAGGATAGGTAGATAATAAGGAATTATTATGTTATCTAATATAATGTAATTGTGTATGAAAAATAGATGAAAATGAGATACAGTTATAATATATCTAGAAAAAAAAAATGGTTAGAATAAATTTTATAGAAAGGAAAGAAGTATTCTAAAAAAAGTTAAAAATCTTGTTACCATATTTGATCGTATTATTCAGGTCCTCTACTCATACGAAAGAAGTTGTAAATGACAGAAAATGAAAGAAATGTAAGGTGAAAAGAAATTGGGGAGTGTTTGAAATGAGTTGTGGTAAGGGTATTTATGGGGATCCACGTACTATTTGTAGCGGTTAATGTAGCGGCTATTTATATTTTTGTAGCGGTTTAATATTCACAGTGCTATTTGTAGCGGTTAATGTATCCATTTTGTAGCGGTTAATTTTTTATTTGTAGCGGTTTAATAACCGCTACAAATATTATTTTAATTTTTTTTTAAATTTTTTTTTACATTTTATTTTGAAAATTTTTTTGCATTTTTTGTAAAGACAAAAGCATAATTTGAATTTGATCACTCATTGTCACCATCCCTACAGAAATTTTGTAGAATAATTATTGTTATTGATGTATTATTAAATTTAAAAAATTTAATTCAAATGACGTGGACTTAAAAAAACTCACCGAAGTAGAGGTAAATTGTCATCGCCTTCAGGGAAGTAGTTTTCAAAATCAGCTGGTTGAAATGGCTCACTCTCGTAGACGATGTTATCGCCTTCACCCATATCGTAAAGGTCTCTTGGCTTTAAATGAACGACCATGTGCCAATCCCTATGCCTCTCGTCCTCGACATAATAAACCTGATGTGCCTATGAAACTAGAATATACGGCTCATCATCTTGAGAAATACCAGTATGAATCGGTCGTGAGAAATTGACTGATGTGATCCCTAGGTCGTCAGTTGTCAGTCCCCGAGAAGTAGTGGTATTTTCCCACAAACACTTGAATAGCATCACAGTGAAACGACCTTGATAATTAAGCTCAACCACATCAAGAAGCTTGCCATAGTAAGGGACGCCTCTGAACTGCATGTTGGCGTCACTGCTGCTTGCATAACTCCTTGTCCCAAATGTGCCATAAACACCCGAATTCTGTGTTTGCAATCCTTGATCCCGTGAAACCGTGCAAAACTTAAAACCATTGACATTGTATGCTGTAAACCGTTTTGCATGATCAAGAGGGCCGATTGCGAGAGCTCTGAAATCTGGTGAGTGTGGGTTATGGTCATTTAGTATTCTGCGCGCAAACCAGCTCAGGAATTCTCTGTAGACCCTCCTATCAACTTCCGAGGATGTCTGTGTACGGATCCTGAGTTGACGCTTAACATGACTTCTAAATTCCCTACAATTAATAATAGAAAGGCGTTAGTGAAATGAAAGTGAGAAATGTTACGAAAGATATAGATCGAACAACATGTGAGTGTACAATTCTTACTGTATGAAAGGTTCAACTTGAGTGCAATTAATCAAGACATGTCTATGTGCTTGGAACTTCTCAGTTGCCGTTAGTTTGAAGTTCTCAGTTGCTCCAACTGGTTTACCAACACGAGGGATAAATTCTCCTGATGTCGGCGCAGGTTCAGGATAATCGTCAACACGAGGCGGGCGGTTGAAAGCCGTCTCAAGATCATCAAAGTACCTTGAGCAAAAATATAGCACCTTATCCCCTATATAGCCTTCAGCTATAGAACCTTCTGGCAACGCCTTATTCCTCACGTAAGATTTTAATTTCCCAAGGAATCTACGAAGTACAGAAGAGAAAATTGATATAAAATGATGAAAAGGATGACTAGCAAACATTAAATACGGACAATAAATGAAAGCACATATTTAAAATGAGTACCTCTCAATCTGATACATCCAACGATATTATACTGGTCTAGCGAGCTTTGTTTCATGAACGAGGTGGACTGTGAGGTGAACCATCACAGTAAAAAAGGACGGAGAAAAGATCATCTCCAAATGACAAAGCATAAGAATGATTTTCGACTGCAGCTGATCGAGCTCCTCAACGATCAAAACCTTAGAACACAACTTCCGAAAGAAAGAACAAAGTTCCACCAAAACGATGGAAACATCAGGAGGAAGTGTATTCTTTATAGCCAGAGGGAGTAACTGCTGCATAAGAATATGTGAATCGTGACTCTTCAGGCCAGCAACCTTTCGAGCCTACAAGTCGACACATTGAGAAATGTTGCTTGAATACCCATCAGGAACTTTTAATTTCTTCAACGTTGCGAGGAACACTTCCTTGTTCGGTTTTGTGAGGGTAAACTTTGCCGGTGTAAATCTGTCATGCTCATCTGGCCAAGCCTCTTCACGAACTCCCATATCGCGTAAATCTTTCCTCGCTTGAAGGTGATCTTTTGTCTTGCCGGGTTCGTTAAGCAGCGTATACAGCATATTGTCACAAACATTCTTTTCAATGTGCATTACATCAAGACTGTGGCGAAGTAAATTAGATCTCCAATATGGAAGCGTGAAGAAAATACTTATCTTCTTCCACTGCTGAGGCACTGAAGTCCTGCCCGTGTTTTGGCGAGTTTGTGCTGAATCGTCGCTTTTTCCGAACTCGAAGTCAACATGCTCAAGCTGCTGTAAGATATCTGTACCGGACAAAGTCTGAGGTGGTCCTCTTTTCTCTGGTTTCCCATTGAAGCGATTCCGTTGCAATCTGAACTTATGCGTTCCATCGAGAAACCTCCGATGCCCCATAAAGCACCACTTTCGGCTGTGGGGAAGGCGCAATGCGTTAGAGTCAAAATTGCAAGCTGGACACGCCAACCCAGTATGCACATTCCAACCAGATAATGTGCCAAGGCCAGGAAAGTCACTAATCGTCCACATCAAGGCTGCGCGCATGTTGAACAAAGTCTTGCTGTAAGCGTCGTACGTCTCCAAGCCGACATTCCACAGGTCAAGCAATTCCGCAATAAGCGGTTGGAGACACACATCGATGTCATTGCTCGGTGCCTTTTTGCCTGGAATGATCATAGACATAATGAAAGAGCTTTGTTTCATACACATCCAGGGGGTAAGTTGTAGGGAACTAAGACTACCGGCCAAATACTGTAACTTGTGCTAAGATTCCCAAAAGGATTGAAACCGTCGGTCGCCAACGCAAGCCAAACATTTCTGGGGTCAGTCGCAAAATCTGGAAATTCATTGTCAAACGTTTTCCAAGCAGCTGCATCCCACGGATGTCTTAATTTACCGTCTTTGTTTTTATCAACGGCATGCCACCTCATGTGCTCAGCAGTTTTAGACGACATAAATAATCTTTGTAGACGAGATTTCAAAGGGAAGTACCTGAGAATCTTTGCAGGTTTCTTCTTCTGCTTTTTCCCCTTCCAAATTGTCTTGTACCTCGATGTGTGACATCTCTTACACGTCTCCCTGCTGGAATTGTCTCCCCAATACAACATACAATCTTTTAGGCATGCATCAATCTTTTGATAATTCAACCCCAACCTGTTGATAATCTTCTTGGCCTCATAGAATGTTGTGGGAATCTCGGCGTCGGGGAATGCATTTTGTAATAAGTCGAGCAACATCGACATTCCCTTATCTGTGATCCCACACAAGAACTTGATATGATACAATTTGATCAAGAAAGATAATTTAGAATATTTGCGACAACCTTAATATAAAGGACGATCTACTTCATCCATCAAGCTGAAAAAATCCCAAGCTGCTTTATTCCCCATAAAAGCCGGCTCAGAGCCTTGCACTTCTTCGTTGAAGTTGTCGCCTTGAAATCCAAACGCATCACGTGCAGCATCATTCATAGGATCATCTTCATCTACTTGAACGCCTACTTGAGAACTTCGAGGAAGAGCATCGTCATATCTAATGTCGACCTGCGCCTCAGGGCTCATCAGCAGGAGGAGGAGGAGTAGTACTCGGGACGACGTAGCGAGAGACAGGGGGAACCGCTGGATGCTGCTCGTTCGGGAACAGGAGACTCCATGCTCCCTCGAGCATGTTGTTCGCGATCTCAGGCCACTGCGTTTGCTGAGCATACATCATATCAGCGTGCAGCTGCATATGCTGCACCTACATCTGTTGCATCTACTGCTGCTGCTACGCCATCTGCTACTCCAAATCTGACCGCAGCTAGTCAATACACTCGTCCCTCCGACGTCTGACCCCTCTAGAGCTGCCAACCTTAGAGGCGGCGCTCCTGCCGTAGACCATGCTAGGTCTGGCGCCTATCCCCATACCCTGCACGCGTCCGGGGTGCTCAGCCTGAGCCAGACCCGTCTTTAAAGGAGCCGTCGGGTCCACTAACCCCTGTGACTCCTCAGGCTGGGTCTGTCGCAGCTCAGCCTGCGACTGCTACATCCGCTCCTGCCAATTTATGAAACAATTACTAATTAGCATTTTTCATTTTTAACTTGGTTTTATAAAAAATATAATAATAAAATTACTTACAATGGCCGCCTCTGCCTGCTGAGAGGTCGCAGTCCCGTCACGGTGTCTATGTGTGATGGCGTACAGCTCCCCATAGTCCGTCTAACGGTTCTCCTGCTGTGCCTTCATCTCCTGAAACAATTACAAAATAATAATTAGTATTATAAAATAATCAGCTAAAAGTAAGTGATATTTTGAAAAGTTACCAACTCGCTGTAGGTTACAACAAAGGTCTTCGATCCTGCTGTGTGGTGGATCGTCTGCTGCGCCCGGATCTCGGTGTTCCTCTGAGAAAGCTCCTGGAAAAAAAATATATTAAATGTATTATAATTTAAAATTAAATACAAATTAAATTGAAATTATAATTTAATATTTAAAAATTACAAAATTATATATCAAAAATCTAATAAATTCATTACCTGCGCCTCAGGGCTCCTCCTGAACTGGACGAAACTCGCCCAGTCGTTCGGCGGCACGCTGTCTGGGACGCTCTCGATCAGCTGCTCCAGAGGCATCGTCCCATCCTTATCCACCCTGTGGAAGAGACAGTTCCTCCTATTCCTCCAGGCGTCACCCATCTTCACGAGGGCGTACCTCTTCCGGTTGGCCCGGACGGCAAACCGCAGCTGAAAAAAAATTATTTAAATATCAATAATTATAAAAACCATAATTTAAAAAAAATTAATTAAATAGAATTAATTACAAAAAAATATTAATTAAATAATTTTAATTACCTGAACCACCTCCTCCCAAGTCTGGTCCTTCGGCCCCCTTGGAACATGCCTCCACGTCTTGAAGTGAAGGGGGAACCGCATCCAATTCGCGCCCAGGTCATTCAGGAAGCGGTTGAGCAGGTGACCCCCATTGTGGATCGGCTGGTCAGTGCCCTCATTCCACGGCACTATAACTCAGAGGCTTCGGTCCAAGCTGTTCACACCGGCCACGTCTAGCCTCCTCGTCGAAACGTTCCCCTGCTCGTGTGCATAGTTTACCGCACGTTAGATAAATTGTAATTCAAAGTTAACATTTCTAATTTAAATAAATAATTTACTAAATTAAAAAATTAATTTACCTTCGACCTGCACCTCAAACCCAGTGGACCGCGAAGACGACCCTCGTGGGTTGTTCTGCTCCCGAGCGTCCTCCTCATCGAGGAACTGCTCCATCTCCCTGAACCCAATCGGAATCTCGAACTCCTCCTTGTTGGGGAAGTCCTCAACGCTAATATCTGGCCCCCCAACCTCAGGCACCTCTGGTGCGGTTGTCACCTGTAAGATCGTCTGCGGTGCCTGTGGTAGGGGCGACTCCTGTGGGGGGATGGGTTGAGATACCGCGGTAGCCCTGCCTCCGCGCTGCCCCCTCCCTCTGCCCCCTGCCCGGCTGCTGCCACCCTATAAAATCAGTCTGGGGACCTCAGGGGCCTTCCCCTTATCCTGTCCTGAAGCCATATCAACTGTAAAAATTTAAAAAAAATAGTCACATTATTATGCAAAAATATAATAAAAATACAAATATAAATAAAATACGTGTTATATACGTACCTCAAGTGCAAATACTGAGAAATACTGAGCAAAAACTCCTATATAGACGTTTGAACGCTCAAATCTCGAAGAAATCATTCAGAGAAACCTCAGGAAACAAAATGAGTAAAAGGAGAAATGAAGGAGGCGGTGGCTTAAATAGGCCAGATATTAGTAGCCGTTATTCAAATAACCGCTACAAATAATTAAATTTGTAGCCGTTCTACAATAACCGCTACAAAAGATAACAACGTTTGAAATTTTGTAGCGGTTATTGCCCAGAACCGCTACAAATGTCGAGACTCTTGAAATTCTGTAGCGGTTATAGGGGCATAACTGCTACAAACTTCTGACTTTTGGTATTTTGTAGCGGTTCTGTTGCTGTAACCGCTACAAAAAACCACTACACTGTTGGCGCGCCAACTGGCAGGAATATTGTAGCGGTTTCTGTGCATTAACCGCTATAAAATCACCGCTACAAGTTTTGGCAGGAATTTCGCACCAAATTTGTGGCGGTTTTGTGTACGCAACTGCTACAAAAAAACCTTGTCGCTACAAATTTGTAGCAGTTTAGGTGAAAACCGCTACAAATACTATAATTTGTAGCGGTTTATTATAACCGCTACAATGTCACCGCTACAAAATACCTTTTTTTATGTAATGTGTGGATCAAGTCATTTTTCTAGATGCGACTTGTATTGTGAACCGGAGGGAGTATATAGATCGATGAGTTAATGCTGTAGGTTGTTTGTATAGTGAGATTATAATTGTGAAGTTGATCTCGGTATTAAATATAAAACATATTTCCCTTATTTATCAATCTTTTTATAATTTACCTTTATTGATATTCCCTTAACTATAACCAAATAAAAGAGTAATGGAGAGAATTAATTAAAGAAGATTATTAGAGTGTTTTATTAAAAAAAATGTTATATTAATTACCTTAATTAACTAACTTTTTTAATCTAATTAAGTTAGGTAAATAGGTCTTATATTAAGGATCAGAGAAAGTAGTTTTTTTCAATAAACATTTTATGTCAAACTATTTTTTTATTTGAAAGTTACTCATATTTATAGTTCTTTTTAAAAAATTTTATTTTTTTCTTCTTGTTAATATAGAATTATTTTAATGTTTCAATTAATTTTTATAATTGCAAGAAATAGATTTCGATCCATATGAATACAGTTTAGACATTTGTATTAGTTGGGAAAGCTCTCCTCCAAATTCCTTCGCATTTTATGGCATTACTTGGCAGGAGACAGGAGATATTAGATTTGCTTTTTGAGTTTTCTATTGTTAACGTTAGGGTCATTATTCCAATATTTGTTTTTTACAATTTCCCAAAAACTCAGTTTAATTTAATGACTATTTGTAATTTGTAAACTCATTATATTTAACATCATTTTGTCTTTTTATAAAAAAGGAAGAAGAAGAAGAAGCTCCCATTGACGAAGAGCACTCACTAGTTGACTTTTTTACCTATATACATTAAACAGTGAAAAAGAATAACCCAAATGCTACACTCAACGTAATTTTTACCAAAATGCTTCATTTAAAAACGTTCAAGGGCGGAACGCGTTCAAATTTACACAAAAATTGTTCTCACCAACATGAAGTTTCATGATGGCACATCAAGTTTTTTTAACTGGAAAGCAAAATAGTTCTTACCATAAGAAGAAGTTAACTTCTGCACTTTTGTACCCTTCTCGATGTGCGTGCTGTTTTTATCAAAATAATTAAACCTGGATTGGCCACTGAACCTACTGGAGTATTGGGTCAAAGGCTAGTGGATTATACAGGAATCAAACCAGAACTAACCTGGGATTAAATCGGTGAGAAATTGAAGATTTTAGATTTTTTTTATATGCTTGAAAATTTTATGATATTAATATGAAATTATAAAGAAAAATTTAAAAAAAATCAATTTTTTATTTAAAAAAATAAAAAAAGAAGACCGACCCAATCTACTAACCAGTTCAATCCGGTAGACCAGTTCGGTCCGGGTTGAGAACATGAAAAAACTAGTAGGAAATAATGAATGAGAGAGAAACGTAAAAGAGAATGGGGTTTCTCATATTTTCTTTTTCAGCTTTGTCTTGGCTTACAAATACTCCTATGATCTTATTTATAGTGTAGAGAGAGAAGTTTTTTAATCGTATTTATAAGTCGTTTTATTAAAGTTTTGGGTGAATATGCAGTTTAACTCTTCACTTACTATTACATTGAATTTATTTTTATTTTATTATTATGTATATTAAATAGGGATAGAGTTGAAAAATTTTTAAAAAAGATTTAATTGTTTTAAGCAAAAAAAAAAACTGAAAAAAAAAAAAACAAACCCCTATTCGTCTCACTTTCTCTCTCATTTATTGTCCTCCAACTAGTAAAAACTGTGCTTAACATCGGAACCGGCTTCTCTTCTATTCCCTTGACGTCCATTGCCGTCCTTTGATGTTAAACTACGTCGTTTTCCTGCAAAAACATGAAGGGAAGCCTTTTTTTTTTTTTTTGAAAAACAGTATTCAATGTTTTAAAGTATTTTTTCAATACCAATCAGTTCTCTGAAATATTTTTTAAATAGCACTCAGTATCCTACAAAAATTTTTAAGTTGCTAAAATAATTTTTCAATATTATACAATATCCTGAAGTATTTTTTTAGTGTCAGTCAGTACTTTAAAATATTTTTGGGATAATATTACAATCAATTCCCTGAAATATTTTTTAAATAGCACTTAGTATCCTACAAAAAAATTTTTATCCACTTACTGAGTGCTATTTAAAAAATATTTCAAAGAACTGATTGATACAAAAAAATACTTCAGGATATCGAAAACTGTTTTTCAAAAACTAAAAAAAAAAAAAAAAAAAAAGCTTTCCTTCATGTGTTTTACCGAAGTGACCACTGGTTTTGTCATCTTTTATCTTTTTCTTTTCTTTTTTAATTTTTTTTTCACATGCCTATCAATGAACTGATTTTAGGGGAACCGGCTTCTCTTCTATTCCCTTAACATCCACTGCAATATTTTTCGAATACCTTTAATATTTTAAAATATTTTATAGTTCAATTTTTCCTTTAAAGTATTTAACATAGTTGTTCATTCCCAGAAAAGCCATTAAGTTAAGTTTATTTTTCATGTTTTCAGAACTGAAAAAGACAAAAAGCGTTGAAAATTAAGATTAATACTAGACATATAAAAAAATTAATAAAAAAGGGTTGAGGTGGATGCAACATTCAAAAATATTTTTTCAGATTTATTAAGTCCTGTAAAGTATTTTGTGTTGCTTTTAGTATCTTAAAAGTATTTTTTTAAGTGCATAGAACATCCTAAATTATTTTTGATACATCCAACAACCTCAACTATTTTTGGGAAAATTGCTGATAAATACCTTTTTGACAAATTAATTGCTGAATGCTATCATGGAAGATCTGTTGCACATAACGGAAGATTGTTTGCACATTGATATGGAAGATTTTTGCACACACGGAAGATAGTTTGTACAAAACGGAAGATCGCTTACACACACGAAAGATTGCTTGCACGTTTGATAGCAATCATCAATTAATTTACCTCAAAAGTATTTTTAGACAATTCTTCCAATATTTTTTCAGGTGTACTCAACATCATAAGTTACCTAAATTATTAAGTGAAAATTTGAGAAAAAAAGGGGGGTATTTTAAGTTGATGGACGTACTAAAAAATACTTAAGATGCTAGACACCTGAAGTACTGAATGCACGTATAAAAATATTTCAGAATATTAGATACAATTTAACCTATAAAAAGATTAACTTAAAAAATATTTTAATGGTAACATCACACCATAATAATATCTTAGAATGCTGAATCTATCTACACAGAATAGACTCTATAGACGAAGTCATATAATGGGCATGGAAAGGAAAATCATATCTTCATCAATTTCAACCTTTCTTTGTGGATATATGCCTACAGCCACACAGTATTGTGAGAAGCTTTCAGCCATGGCCGTGACTCTGACGAAATTGAAGCTCTCACTACTATTGTTGTTGAGCCTCTTCCTCGCATCATCGGGTTCAAGCTCCGGGGAAGTTCCTCCGATATGCCGCCGCATCGAGTGCCTTCCCTATGAAGTGATTCACGTCGGCGACGGCTACGAAATCCGCTACTATAACTCCAATGTCTGGGTCTCCACCCCCTTCATTAAAGACACTTCTTTTGTTGAAGCTACTAGAACTGGATTCGGATGGTAAATTTCTTCTTCCCTCGAAGGTTTTTAATTTTTTATTTGTTGATTCTTCTTCTTTGTTGCCATATTCCATTGAAGATTAATTGATGTTTGATTTATTAGCTTTCGGACGAAGGAAGTTTAATCAGATATGACTGAGTCCTTTATGATTTTTGACCCACTGCACAGTGCACATCAATCTATTATCAGTGTTTGGTTGCTGAAAAGGCCGACAAGTTCTAAGCTCATTTCAGAGTATTTAACTATTTGATTAGTATACTGTTATTATGCCTTGTGTTTTTATATAGAAAGACATATTTATTCAAATTAAAAGATAAAAGGTCAAATCAGTTTATAAACCAGATTAGGCCCACTCTATCTATGTGAACATAAAGCATGAGAGAAACCAACAGGCCTTGGGAGTTTGGCCGAAAAAGAACAGGGGTTGGGAGAGCTACTCGAATCTGACCACCCCCGTTATAAAAGGTAAAATATACTATTTTCTGTTGTTAATATAAGATTCTGTAAACAAATGTAATTACAGGAAGAAGATGAAGAATCTTGTATTAACCACAAGAGCAACATGCTCATGTAAACTATAACTCACTTGGGTTTAACCACTATCATTCCTTACTTGAAGGTGATTAACACCTAACTCTAACTCTAGGGATTTAGGAGGGACTTCCCTCTTTAGAGAGAGACTCACATTAACATCTCTCTTAATATGATGTGGATCACACTATCCAACACACTAAACCACATTAAGTAAGGCCCTTTATATAGATTAAGATTTTAACTAACTAACTAATTAATCACCTTATATTTCTAACACACCCCCTCAAATTGAACATTATCTTCTCAAAAGTGCTCAACTTGAACAACACAAACTAGAGGGTGTAAGGTGATTTAAACTGAACAATTTCAATTCACAGTACAAAGATTTCTTCTGAATATTCTTCTTCATATCTACTGGAATGCTTCTCTTGTAGGCACTCTCCTTAATGCTTGAAAACAATACTTCCTTAGAGGCATCAATTTGCCGAATCTTCCCCCTAAATGATTCTGAATTTTCAGTGACCCTAGTCAATACTAGTATCATTAGCTTGCCACGAGGAAGAACTCCAACTTCAAACCTTGCCATCCTTTCTCTATTCCACCAGCAAACTTCCTTCCAATTGATATTCCTTACGGGCCCCCCATGCAAATGAAGTATTGAGTCTGACCATTTTGAGATTCAAATATCCCTAACATACAAAATCAATGGCCTCTGAATATAGTATTTATTGCATCGAAACTCCAATTGCTTCAGCAACCAAGTATGACTCTTCATGGAAACACGAGCTCACAAACAACAAATAAATCCAGATATTACCAAAAGTGTTGTGTTGCAGAGAACTATGAGACTCTGACTCAAGACCAGGAAATTCTGCTTCAAAATCCAATTTAAAATCATTAATAGTAGCCAAAAATTCTGATAAACCAGGTGTACTTTCCACCTACTTCCAAATCAGATTCTTCAATACATGGCTTACTGAATCACCTTCATGGGCATCTGTATTTGGAAGTTTGTATTTGCAAGCAACATCATCAACATTCTTTGCCTCTATCATGAGTTTCAGTATGCATGTGATTACTTCAATGTGACAAATGAAGATAAATCTCTCAAGCACGAGGCCTTCAAGCTTGAATTCCTCTCTACATTGTTGAGTCATGTTGACCATTAACAGAATTTTCAATTCAAGGTGTATCAATGCTTCTTCAGCCAACTCTTTAAAGCCAGATGCTACTGATTCATCATATTCACTTATCATTATTGCAAGGAAAGGATGAACAGGGTGTCCAAGCATAGACAATTCCAAAACCCAGCCAATGTAAAGGTTTAACCAATTAGTAATCTAGAAAGCACAGCCACCACCAGATATAATAAAAGCTGAAATCATGCTAATAATTCACACTGTAAAATAAACCTTTACAGCCTCGACACTTCATTTGCTTCGGCAACACAGCAAGATTCTTCATGGAGTGAATGTCATAATAAAAAAACTTGAGAAGCCCAGAGACCATCGAATTCTCTCAAGGCATACATTCAATTCACAGCAAGTTTTCAATGGTGAATTTGGTAGTTTCTTGAACAGAGGTGTAGGTATTTGATGAGAAGCAAGACAGATGATGATGGCGACAAAAATGGTGCTTTACTGATGAGTTTTAAACCTCGATGGCGGCGAATGAAACGGTGATTGGAAAATTATGACGCTCCACTGCTAGCTTCAACTTAGGGTTCAATCTTGAAAGCAGAGACAGAGTGAGTTCATAACTTAATCTCGATGATTTCAAGGTCAATCGTGTCTTTCTTGTCCGCCATCACTCCTCTGGTGACAAGAATGCAGTGATCGAGTTTGTGCAAGTCGACAATGGCAAGAATCGACCTTGCTCAGGCAGGAAATTACAGCGAACGCGAGAGATTTCTTTGGTTGAGATATCGAAGGAATTTAGGGTTTCTTTGGCTGGAAGAATCAGAGTCTCAGCAAGACAACCTTCTTGGAGATCCAGTGTTCCTTCGGTTGGATCTTGAGATTCTGATTCAGATATTGGGATGAAATGAAAGAATCCAGAATGCAAAATAAAGAAACGGACTGGGCCAAAATCAACAACAAACATAGCAGCCTAAACGTATCATCATGCCCATAATACAGCCTACTTTGATACCATGTAAACAAATATAATTAGAGAAACAATATGAAGAAGATGAAGAATCTTGTATTAACCACAAGAGCAACATGCTCATATAAATTATAACCCACTTGGGTTTAACCACTATCATTCCTCACTTGAGAGTGATTAACATCTAACCCTAACTCTAAGGATTTAGGAGGGATTTTCTTCTCCAGAGAGAGACTAACATTAACCTCTCTCTCTTAATATGATGTGGATCACACTATCCAACATACTAAACCACATTAATTAAGGTTTTAACCAACTAACTAATTAATCACCTTATATTTATAACAGATTCAGTTGATTTTTTTGAAAAAATTGAAGAAGCTAAATAAATAAGTTAGTTAATCATATTATATATATATATATTAAGTAAGATAAATTGTTGGGAAAATCCCTCAAAAAGAACTTTTAAATTAGTAAAAGACGCAAAGGTGTTCCGAAATTCCATATTTCTACAAAAGTGCGAGTGCCTGAACTGGGATATTGAATTTGAGACAAAATGACGTGCGTAACCCTGGAAGTTTTAAATTGAAAAACGTTGAGGGAGCCATGATAAGAAGGGTGAAATTGTGCGAAAACGCGGTCGGGACTCTTCATCTTCTTCTAGCATCGTCGGTGCCATTGGTCCACCCTGGTTCCGTGGCGTTGAAAGAGGATAGTGGCAGCGACACTGTGGGGCGAATTTGGGGTGGATTTGAGGAGGAGCAAAGGCGAGGAGAGGTTGTAGTGAACGGCATTGGATAGTTGCAGAGGTACCGGTGTTTGGATGCGAATTTGAGCTTCGGTGCTGAAATTCGGTAAGTGGTTGTGTTAAAAAATGTATTTCATTTTAACTTTTCCAGCTGATTAAAATGGCGGTTCAATGTGCATGGGTTAAAATAAGTTTGGGAAATGTGGATAAAATGTAACGGTGACAAAACCTATGAACTCTGTTGTGAGAATGTGGATGGGTTAAGATAAGTTTGGAAAATGTGGATAAAATGTAATGAGGAATGTTGTAAAATAAGTTGTGAAATTCTGTTGTTAAGTGAGGAAGTTTGAATTGCAACTTTTAAAATTTCTAAACCGTTAAAATAGCATATGAACGTGTCAATTAGTGAAGTTGTGAGACAGTGTTGAGATGTAGGAAATTATGATTTTATTGTTGTGAGAATGTTATACATACAGTTGCGAATGGCTTCAGTGAAGTTGTGAAACAAAACCTATGAAAACCCAAAGATAACCTGCGAAAATCGAATGTTATAAGATGCATAACTCAAGTTTTCCATTCACAACTCGAGTTCATATCATCACTGAAGGGTAACCGGCGAGTGATTAGCTTATAGGATGTAGAACTCGAGTTATGAATTGATAACTTGAGTTTACCAACACAGTTTTACATTTTCACGACATCCCGTTAAACTTTCACAACTCGAGTTCATATCGTCACTGGAGGGTAACCGGCGAGTGATTAGCTTATAGGATGCAGAACTCGAGTTATGAATTGATAACTCAAGTTTACTAACACAGTCTTACATTTTCACGACATCCCGTTAGACTTTCACAACTCGAGTTTGCCATTCACAATTCGAGTTCATATCGTCACTGGAGGGTAACCGGCCAGTGATTAGCTTATAGGATGCAGAACTCGAGTTATGAATTGATAACTCGAGTTTACCAACACAGTCTTACATTTTCACAACATCCCGTTAGACTTTCACAACTCGAGTTTGCCATTCACAACTCGAGTTCATATCGTCACTGGAAGGTAACCGGCAAGTGATTAGCTTATAGGATGTAGAACTCGAGTTATGAATTGATAACTCGAGTTTACCAACACAATCTTACATTTTCACAACATCCCATTAGACTTTCACAACTCAGTTTGCCATTCACAACTCGAGTTCATATCGTCACTGGAGGGTAACCGACGAGTGATTAGCTTATACGATGCAGAACTCGAATTATGAATTGATAACTCGAGTTTACCAACATAGTCTTACATTTTCACGATATCCCGTTAAACTTTCACAACTCGAGTTTGCCATTCATAACTCAAGTTCGTATCGTTACTAGAGGGTAACCTGTAAGTGATTAGCTTATAGGATGCATAACTCGAGTTATGAATTGATAACTCGAGTTTACCAACATAGTCTTACATTTTCACGATATCCCGTTAAACTTTCACAACTCGAGTTTGCTATTCATAACTCAAGTTCGTATCGTTACTAGAGGGTAACCTGTAAGTGATTAGCTTATAGGATGCATAACTCGAGTTATGAATTGATAACTCGAGTTTACCAACACAGTCTTACATTTTCACGACATACCGTTAGACTTTCACAACTCGAGTTTGCTATTCATAACTCGAGTTCATATCGTCACTGGAGGGTAACCGACAAGTGATTAGCTTATACGATGCAGAACTCGAATTATGAATTGATAACTCGAGTTTACCAACACAGTTTTACACTTTCACAACATCTCGTTAGACTTTCACAACTCGAGTTTGCCATTCACAACTCGAGTTCATATCGTCACTGGAGGGTAACCGGCGAGTGATTAGCTTATAGGATGCAGAACTCGAGTTATGAATTGATAACTCAAGTTTACCAACACAGTTTTACACTTTCACAACATCTCGTTAGACTTTCACAACTCGAGTTTGCCATTCACAACTCGAGTTCATATCGTCACTGGAGGGTAACCGGTGAGTGATTAGCTTATAGGGTGCAGAACTCGAGTTATGAATTGATAACTCGAGTTTACCAACATAGTCTTACATTTTCATGACATCCCGTTAGACTTTCACAACTCGAGTTTGCGATTCATAACTCGAGTTCATATCGTCACTAGAGGGTAACCAGCAAGTGATTAGGCTTATAGGATGCAAAACTCGAGTTGTCTATTGATAACTCGAGTTTACCAACACAGTCTTACATTTTCACAACATCCTATTAGACTTTCACAACTCGAGTTTACCATTTTCACAACATTGCAGAGTGATCATCCTACTTCTGGAGATAAGACCATATTGAATAATTCAATTTTCTTCGTAAAACAATTACTAAACAGAAAATTTATCAACCTTCCCATGTGAATATGTATGCATAATTTTAACTACCACAATCAACAAAATCTGAATTATAACGTTTACCATTTTGGCAACCAAATATTATCTAGGGTGAAGGAGCAACAACATCAGATGTCATAGGATCCAAATTTGTAGAAGAAAAAAGAGTCCAGTCTAAAAAATTTGAGTGGTTTTTCCTGCTAAAACCACTTAATCTGTAAGCATAGAAACACCAATAATATTAAGGGTTATGCAATAAAAATATCAAGATAACATCACAAGTGAAATTCAAAGTTTTTCGATTCAGACATTTTGAAAATTCATTGCAATACAAGTGTTTTTCATATTGCATGAAAAATTCAGTTACTTTACCTAAATGACTGCCATCTCCTTTTAGAGCAAACTACAGGAATATCACCAAGATCAGGAGCATGCTGCATAGATTCATAGAAAAAGTTTCTAAAGAGTAAATATAAAGAATACCTGATTTAGCATTAATATAGTTAGGGCGGCTTGCTCCTAACTATAACATTCACATTACTTGATTTAGCATTAAAATTTCAAAAAAAGAATTTAGCCTAATAGTGATATCACCTTTAATTGATCACAGTGATTTGAAGTATTGTAAAGAGTAAATATAAAGAATACCTGCAATTTGTGCAAGGAATTCCTATTAAGCATATTTCATTGGTGCATATTGATTGGAACAGAAAGTTGAGACAAATATTAACATTAAACCACAAAGAAATTGTGCTTATACTTTTCTGTTAATGCTTTCCCTCCCATTGTTTGTGACTCGTATGCAAGAATCTACAACAACACTTCTAAGAGGATCCTGACAAACAGTTAAAGAAAGGTTTCACTTCCTCAACCTTGATCAAATAGAACAAAAACTTAATTATAACATCTCATAAAAAAGGTTGATATCTAAATTAGTAATTTACTCATTTATTTTCAAACATGGATAATCAAGTATTTTTATTAAAGTCAAAATTTTCAGTTTATACATGAAAAGTAGCTGATTGGTTTCATGAGGAGAATATCATGTAACTACTCTCTGGAAAAAAAACTCTTATACAAACACAATAAGAAAAACTCAACTTTTGTAAGATGTTTGCTTTTACTCTACCATTATTAGACATCACCTTAGAAGATATGTTGATATGCAGGCTCCCAAAGTAGGTTAAAAACTTATTAGTTTGACATGCGATTATCTTAATATAATCATCTAGAGTTATTGCAGACAGATGCATGTACAGCATTGGCGCCCAAGGTTTTACGAACCGATTGCATCATTTTCTTCTGAATCGATTAACAGACTAACCAAAAGTGAAAATCTTAAAAACCAGTTCAATATATCTTGCATGCACTTCTAAAAAAACTAAAACAAAATGATCCAATCACTCAGCCGTGTGAGTGCGCTTGCGCATTCTCTTCTAGCCAACCAGTCAACTCATAACAATTAATGTCCAACAAGAAACAACAGCTACCAGTCGAACAATTTAATCCTGATGGAAAAGAAATGATAACCTTTGCTAACAAAGAATAGCAAAGAAAGTTGGTTCAGCTTTATTATGAAAACCTTTACTTATTTTGTAGGATCCTCTGTATATGCGCTAAAAAACAGGGATAAACAGAGGATGACGGTGATAACTTATGAGACAGAACAGACAACAACGGACTAATAGTAAGTTTCTCTTCAGTTAACTCAAGGGCTATAGAAGTTGGAGGTCGAGTCGAGTCAACAAAAATGTTTGGGGATTGAGGGATTTAAAGCGTGAAGGGCTGTTTAACTCGAGTTATAATCAATCCACTCTAGTCCTTCTTCCCCTTTTTGTTCCTGAGTTTCAAGTTACCCTTTAATGATGATCTTCACTCGAGTTTTAATTGGTAAACTCGAGTCTAACCATGGATTGACAGCACCACCTAACTGGAGTGTGTTATTTACAACTTGAGTTATGTGTATATTGACAGGATAACTCTCTGGTTACCCTCCAGTAATGAGGAAACCTCGAGTTTCTATTGTGCCAACTCGAGTCCACATGCGGATTGAACACAGGAACTCACTGGAGTGAGTTTTGTACAACTCGAGTTTGGTTCTACTAGACACCATCACTCTTCGGTTACCCTACAGTGATCAGGATAACTCAAGTTTTTAGATTAGAAACTCGAGTCCGTCCGTGGATTCATAACACTGCCTCACTGTCGTCTGTTCTTTACAACTCGAGTTCAATGCAGCTTGAAACACGCACTATCTGGTTACCCTCTAGTGATGTTTCTAACTCGAGTGATATATGGGCCAACTCGAGTCATCATGCGGAAGTAATACAAGTACGCACTAGAGTTAGCTTCTAAACACCTTGAGTTTGATGCTGCTTCACGCCATCACTCTTCGGTTACCCTCCAGTGCTAAGCAAAACTCGAGTATAAATTTCATCAAACTCGAGTTTAATGTGTGCTTTAACAGGATCTTGTTTCTACCTCATTAGATTAGATTGTTATCATATTCATAACAAGATCATACATTTTCCTTAGCAGAGAAAGTTTGAATAAATACTTAGTAGCATCAATAACTATAGCCCTGCTTTTCCCATCGCGATCCAAACAGAAGATTGTATTTCCAGAAATCTTTGAAATATAAACGGGGACATCAAGTGTTTTTATTAGCCATTATCTCCGTTTGGAAGACAATATTTGATGTGATTTAAAGTTGTGTAAATAAAAACACCATTGTCATCTCAGCCTATACTTTTTACACGGATTGTCTCATGCAGGGTACATTGATGCACAAGCTTGTTGCTAGCGATGACAATGCCACGTTTGCTGAGCAAGGCAACACGTTCCATATTATTAGACCAAACAATATACTTCACAAAGAGTATCTGAATATCACCAACAACTATCCTCTGCTAAAGATCAAATATAACCACCTCATTAATCCCGGGTTTAATGTGTACTTACATTGGGTTACATGAACACAGATCTTTTTGGTAGTATAACTGCTGTGGTCAAGTATGTTTTAGAAGCTCATAATAGAGAGTCAAGTGGGTTGCATTCTCATATCATTTTACAACCTTCCCATCACAACCACAACAATTGGAAAAATCTATCTCCCCACAGTTAAATAAGGTCTCACAACTTATGGAGAATCATTCACAAGTTCTTCTATGAATTTCACAATTTCCTTACCTAAATTGACCTCTACACATATTTACCAACTTTTCATTAGGTTTTCACAAACTCCGATAATGTTTTCACAAGATAACATTCGATTTTCGCAAGTTATCTTTGGGTTTTCATAGGTTTTGTCACAACTTCACTGAAGTCATTCGCAATTGTATGTATAACATTCTCACAACAATAAAATCACAATTTCCTACATCTCAACACCGTGTCACAACTTCACCAATTGACGAGAATGGTTTTGCTTCAGCTCGACCACGTGGGGGAAGAACATTGTCGACTCAATAAAATACATACCTCACTCCTGTTTGTCTCGCCTCCCACTTACGTTCCCGCGCACTGACGCTCACCCTGTATTGCGTTACCTTCTTTTGTTATCAACTTCTTTTCTTTCATCAGAGAGCTAAATCTGTCATTTTACTTTCAATTCTAGTATTCCAGTTCAGGCACTCGCACTGATCTGGGATATTAAATTTCAGAGCACCTATACGTCTTTTACTAATTTAAAAATTCTTTTTGAGGAATTTTCCCTAAATTGTTTTAGTATAAAAAAAATAAATATAAATATTTTAAAATAATTCATTTGATTTTCTTAATACCTCTTGAAAAAAGACAATTGAGTCTTATATTAGCACACGAGAGCCCAACATGTTAAACAACGTAATTGTAAACAAGAAAGTAACAAACATGGAAATCCCATGAATGACCATTTGGGGGAAAATAACTAGAGCCAGTGTATTTGGGGCAACCAGAAACAGAAGACTACAGCAGATTTTCTTTTTTATCTTAAAAAAAAAAAAAACCTTTAACCCGGCATCGACAATGCATATCTGTGATTGCAAATCCAAAACAAACACTTGCGATTTTTCTCAATCTAGTCCTTTCATTAACCCTTTGCACTGTGTTTCATGCATTTACAGGATATTCGATTATGTTCAAGGGAAGAACGATTACAAGAAAAAGATTGAGATGACAGCACCCATAGTCACTGAAGTAGCACCCTGTTATGGAGCCTCGTGTGTGTCCACATTTGAGGTAAACTTCTATATGCCGAAGAAGAACCAGGCGAATCCTCCTCCGACGAGCGATCTCGTCGTGGGAAGATCGAAGCCTGTGTATGCAGCAGCAAGGAAGGTAAGTGGGTATGTAAGAGATTTTAATGTTGGGGAAGAAGTTGCAGCTTTGAAGGCTAGTATTGCAGGCACTGAGTGGCTTTATGCCATTGAAAAGAGCAACAGAAGTGGATATGGTTCTGTTTACTGTGTTGCTCAGTACAATAAACCTTTTGAGTATGATAGTAAGGTGAATGAGGTTTATTTCTTGTTTGATGATTTGAATAATGGAAGCCACTCTATCTAAAAGTTGATGGCGGAGAAATTACAGCAAGATATATATCAGTGTAATTGCTTTGCTTTTTCTTTGTTCAACTGTATGATCCAAAAATTTATTGATATTAGAAGGCCCACTACTTTTATATGAAAAATGAAGCTATATATTCCGTGTAATTGCTTTACTTTTTCTTTGTTAAACTGTTTTTTTTTCAATTGATTTTACTTTTTTTTTGTCTTTTATATAGTTGTTTTTATCCTTCAAATTAGACCAATTTCAACCAGGTTTAAATGATAGGGAATAAGTATAATTTTACTTTTTTATCCTTTTTAAAGGCATTTTTAAATGCCAAAGACTCTTTAGGTATAGTGATGTAAGATGTGCCTTTTGCCATGCGAGATTTAGGTTTCAGTCCCCTCCATATTTGGGGGCTATGATTGTTATCCAAATTAAAAAAAAAAAAAAAAAAGAGGCCTACTTAAGTACTTCAAATAGGCTTAGGGGATCTGGCTTTGAAAGCTTAAGTAGGTTTTCATCCTGCAAAAACATTTGAGTGCGGTGCAAGACCTCTAAATAGGTTTTGACTTTTTCTACACGTTGTTAAATAAAACATAATTTGTTGTTAACAAAAGTTAGTCCAATTAATAATTGTTGATTCATTACTATAAGGTTGTGGATTCAAATCTCACAGATGTGAGGACTTTGTTGATGGATAATCTATAAATATTTCTATAAGCGTTTTTTAAGCCTAGAGACATACTTATAAGCATTGATCCAAAGAGTTATTATTTAAAAATATAAATTCTAGCAAATGAAGCAAGTGACAATTCAAGTTAAAAAAACCAAGTGGCAATAGCCTATAAACAACACTTCACTAACATGATCACCAGAGTAGCACCACTAATCAAAACCGAACAAAAACAACAATATAATACCACAACAACGATACCCACAACTACGTACTGAATACAATATTTTCATCTTTTTTTAACTATTATCAATATTCATGCATGGTACTCCTCCACTCCAGTGCTAAATATAAAATATATTTATCTAATTTGATTAGATTAAAAAAATTGATCAATTTAGTTAATATGACATGTATTTTCTAAAACACTCTAGTCACTTTCTTAATTCCCTCTATCCTTCCATCTCTTTCTTGATTATTGTTGAAGGAACATTAATAGGGGTAAACTAATAAAAGATTGATAAATATGAAAATTTTGTTTTATATCTAGGACCAAAATCAACTCTCAGAATATGTTTTAATAATATTAAGGACGGGAGAAGTACCAACATATATATATATATATATATATATAGGGAAGAAAAGGTTGATTTATGTATGGATGTGGACCTTCTAGTTTATGGACGGCATCGGTTGCTCGAAATCAGCCTTTTCCAATGAAACAGTGGTAACCATTTCCTGAGTCTCCACAGCCACGCAAATTCTCGGAGCATCATCCATTTGAAGCTTCTAAGCTTGTGTAGACACAGCATACTACAGTGTCGAAAAGTAGGGTTCAGCTAGCCATGGCGGCGACTCAAAAGCTCTCACTTCTGTTGATGATACTTCTCCTCGCATCGGTTTCAAGCTTCGCCGGAGTTCCTCAGCCGTGCAAGCGCATCGAATGCCCTTCCTACTACGTGGTTCATGTCGGCGACGGCTACGAAGTCCGCTTCTATAATTCCACTTCCTGGGCCGGTACGGAGGTGTTTAAAGATATTTCGCTAGTTCATGCAACCAAAAGTGGATTCTTAAGGTAACTTATACCTTCTCTTGGAGATATTCTTTAGTTCCTATTGGTGCTTAATTTGTTCTTATTTACAAAATATCCCCTTTATTTTGATATAAGCTTTGGCATGATTCATAATTAAACTTCATTATACACACACACACCCACCCTATTAAGCTTGTAAAATATGTTGTTAATCCCTTAATCTTAAAATTATTAGTCTCATTTAACGAAAAATGTCAACTCCACAAATTTAAATGATAGTTATATAGTTAAATGCTAACAAAACATACTTATAATTATTTTTGTAGTTTTAATGTTAAAATAAACATGCTACGTTTATTTTAATATTTAAAATATAATAATTGATATATTAAATCATAAAAATTAAAATATTGGTCCGCATGCTTATTTTATTTTTATATTATAAAAATAATTATAAACATATCTACTGAACATGTAATTGCAGACTCATCATCACCATTCAAACTTGCTAAGTTAGCTCTCTTTTTTTTTTTTTTGTTAAATAAGACTAATTGCATTAGATCAGGGAACTATAAAATACAACAATAACAAAGCCTTATCCTATTAAGTGGGGTTGACTACATGAATCGCATGTCGCTATTATATTCTATCAAAAGCCAAATTTTTTAGATAAATTATCAACTAAAATGTCCCTTTTAATAATCTTATTGAATGTTCACTTTGGTTTTCATCTAACTCTTTTCAAATGATTTCATATTGTTTGATTGATCTTCCTCACTGTCACATTCAATGGGTTTCTTGGAACGTTCTCAAATTTTCTCAAACAATTTTCTATTATTTTCTCTTCAATAAATCAGGGGACTACAAATACATTTTATAAATTCAAGAAATTAAATTCAAATTTGATGCAAATTTATATGACCAAACTTATACTTTAACCTTTATTAACAATCAGGTTGGGGCTAACTTAGAGAAAATACAACTAAGTTTTATACCCATAGTAAATCCAATAACAAAGACTTGGATTTTGCTCAATATAATCTAGTCCTGAGTAAACACTAACAAGTGAAAAACATAATGAATGAGCCTTTCATTAAGAATATCCTTTTTGCATTGTGTTTCATTTACACAGGTTATTTGATTATATTCAAGGGAAGAACGGCTACAAGCAAAAGATTGAGATGACAGCACCTGTGATCACAGAAACAGATTTAGGAACCTATGGTGGACTCAATTGTGAGTCCTCATTTGAGGTAAGCTTCTATGTACCAAAGAAGAACCAAGCGAACCCTCCTCCTCCCACAGACGACGATGATCTTGTCGTCACAAGATCGAAGCCTGTGTATGCAATAGTAAGGCAGTTCAGTGGGTTCGTGAGAGATAATAATGTCGGCGAGCAAGTTGATGCCTTGAAGGCAAGTATTGCAGGCACTGTGTGGGCTGCTTCTTATGAAAAGAGCAAGAGAGGTGGATATGGTTCTTATTATTGTGTTGCTGATTATAATGCCCATTTTGAGTTTGATGATAGGGTGAATGAGATTTGGTTCTTATTTAATGATTTGGTGAATGGAAGCCATACCTCTATCAGATGTTATAATTAATGGGGGAGAAAGCAATAATAAGCAAATATCAATTTGCATGTTCTTGAAATTTTAAGAACAATGGTTTGTGCATCACGAGGCTCTCCTTTCTTATGTGTGGGCCTATCTTTTTTTCCACCCATCTAAATTTCATATGTTCTCTCTTGAGGCCTGATTGGTATGAGGAATTTAGAGAGAAGGCGAGTGGAGTGAAAATTTTTATTAGTTGAATTTTTAAAAAAAAATTGAAAAAAAAGGGTTATAAAATTAGTCACTCTCTGCAAAGCATCCTATGACCTATGGTGTGGGTATTCCTCATTATAGAATGGAAAGGAAACCCTGCTAGTTTATACTGTTATATGTTAATATGGTAAATAAATGGGTTAATAGTATTTTTAGTAGTTGTAGTTTCATCAAATTTTAATTTTGGCTGTAGTTTTAAACCGTCTTTTCCGGTTTTTATAGTTTCTTCTTACATAAAACAGACAAATATAACAACAGGAATAAAATAGAACATAGCAGAGGAGAGAAACTTGAAACCTCCAAGGCTCGGTATGCTCTGTATTTGCAGCGCTCGCACTGATAATTAAATTGTTGCTGGCACAAAAAAATAACAAAAAAAGGAAAAACTGTTGGTTCTGACATCTTTAAATTATGTTTGGATAGAAAGAAAAAGTTACACTACTACAAAAAGGAGCTCTAGTGGCGTAGCTCCTGTGGCATTTGTTTAAAGAAGCGTCAAAATTAGTTATTTATTTATTTAAAATAAAAAATATTTGAAAGTTTTGGCGCTTATAATTATAAACGTCATAATTGACGTTAACCTTGCATGGCGTTTCTCTGAACAAGCACCAAACAAGGCCTTCAGTTTTTTTTTTAAAAAACAATAGGAAGCTTTGGCGTTTTATGTGGAAACGCCAAAGCTTCCTATATTTTGTTTTTTAAGAAAAAGAAAATATAATAGGAAGCTTTGGCGCTTCCTTACGAAGCGCCAAAGCATCTTATATTTTTTTAAACATATATATATAATAGGAAGTTTATGATTCCAGATTTCACGGTCATGTGGGCTGTAGAGGTAGATTGATCTTTATAGAAAACCGAAGCTTTGTCTCTGTCCAAACCAATCATACACATCTTAAGGGTGTAAAAAGGGTCACATGCGTTCACTGAGTCAGCACAAGCAGAGTCTAACTTATATATATATTAAAAGTATACATATAGTATTGACAAAAAAAAAACAGTATACATATAGTAATATATAATAATTACATTTTTGGTGTGTATATGTCTATAAAGTACTAAAGAACGGAGAGAGCCAAGGGTCACTACATGCATGGTGTTTTACCGATATTATATATATAATGTAATGTATATATGGTTTCCAAGATAGGAAGATTTGGCGTTTTATAATTAAATGCCAAAGCTTCCACATATATAATAAAAAAAACGAAGGATATGAATCATATGAGCATTGCAGATTTTTTTTGGATCAAGATGGATGGGAAGCTTTGTTTTGAAAAAAAAAATATGGGGAAGCTTTGGCGTTTTTTAACAAAACGTCAAAGCTTCCATTACAAAAAAAAAAGAAGGGGAAGCTTTGGCCTTTTTTAACAAAACGCCAAAGCTTCCATTACAACATAAAAAACGAATGGGAAGCTTTGGCATTTTTTAACAAAACGCCAAAGCTTCCACAATTATTAAAAAATGAAGGATTTGATTCAGACAAGAGCTTTGGCATTCACCGAAGGGAGAAGCTAGAATAATTGAATCACGTGAAAGCTAGCTTTGGCTTGGCATTTACTGAAAAGGTAAGTCAAAAAAGAATGAAGAAGAATCACGTGAAAGTTTCCATTGACAAGGCAAGTCATATTTGTTTTTTTCTTTGGCCATCCGACAGCTCCTTGAAGATCAGGTTGGACATAAATCACTTTTTGTATTTGCGCATTGAAGAAGTAGTCATATTTGCATCTGCACATTGAAGAAGATACTCATGCTCTTAATCTTCCTTGCCCTCACGTCCTCAGCTCCCTCGACCGTTGAAAGCCATCGTCAGAGCTCGCTGTTGGGAAAGAATCACAGGTTGGCCATTTACTTGATGAGAATCATGACTTCTTTTACAATATGCCTTTATAATTGGTGGATCACGCAATGGTTTTTTTTTTTTAATTACAACTATATTATGATGGTTGGCAATTGGCATTTCTGAAGTATTCAAAGCTGCTTGCTTTGATTCCCTGTACACAGCCCCACCATTAATTAGTTCCCTCTGATTCCCACTTTGATCCATGTTAGTGATATGAACTATATTCGTATTAATTGAAGTGACCAATAGGAAGCCATATGCGGCAGCAGGGCTCCTTATAAATGCACATGTACAAAACGCCTAGGACATGTTGTTAAAAAAATTATAATAGAAAAAAAATTCAGTCAGCTTTAATTTAGTTTTTTTTAAATATTTTTTAAAGGAATTTTTGGCGCTTTCTAAGGAAGTGCCAAAGATTTCAGTTTTGTTTTATAACATTAATGGCGCTTATATAAGAAGTGCCATAGATACTCACACCTTTTTTGGCACTTTTTATATAAGCGCCATAAAAGGTAATATAAATGTTAAAAATTTTTAACACCTGCCATTGTTTCCGCCACTATCGCTTTCCTGCTTTTCTTTTCTATTTGTCCCCACCCCCTTTCCTCTGTTTGACCTAGCGACAAGTAGAAGCTTCTTTGGTCCCCCACTTGCTATTTTTTTTTGTCTCCTCCTCGTGCAAATATTTGTAAACATTTGTTCTCCACTTTCATTACAGCATAGAGCTTCGTTGCGGTACAAAGCTTCCTCCCACACGTGTTCTTTTTCTCTTTAGCTGGTTGCAATACAAAGCTTCCTCCCTTGTGTTCTTTTTCTTTTTGGCTGGTTGCAGTACAAAGCTTCCTACAGAAGCTCCTGTAAGTGTTGTTTGTTTTTTAACATTTTATTCACATTTTTTTTAATTAAAATATGTTTGACTATTATATATTTGCTTATACTTTTCTATCGAAGTACATGTTGTCAATAGTGAAAGAGTTGGGAATGGCACCGTTGAAATGGTCAAATTGGGTAGAAATGTTATAAATGCCGCTGGTAGTTTAATCAATGATTATTTTGGAACCAATTAATTTAATAAACGCAGGGTTGTATTTTTGTTGGCTTGTTATGGACCCAATTATTTTAATTACGACATGTAGTAGTGTTGGCCAATATGATTTATTTGGTGGTGAGTTGTGAACATTATTTAGATGTTGTGGGATTAATTGGTTGATTATTTGTGATTTAAGAAGAGTGTTTAATATTTTGTAAAACTTTAAATTTTGGAATGTTATGTTGTTGAATTTACTTTTAAAAAAAAATAAATAATAAATAAAGAGAACTTTAAGAGGCAAGCAACTGACCACTTATAAAAATATATATGTTTAACGTATAGATGGATCGAAAATGGATGTCATCTAATCGGTGCTCAAGAGAATATATTGATGGGGTGAAAGAGTTTATTAGATTTGCAAGCGAACATGCAAATGATCCTAACAAAATCCTATGTCCTTGCTTATCTTGTTGTTATGGAAAGCGGATTAGTCCACTTGATTTGCTAGATCATTTAGTGTGTCATGGAATTGATCAATCATATACACGATGGACAAGGCACGGTGAGACGGATGATGCAGATCGTGGTCAAATACATACCATGATCGGTGCTTCAAATGAGTTTGACTCAAGCATATGTGATGAAGATGATGGTCTTCAAGAAATGCTAAATGCAGTTGAAGGAGTGCTTCATAACCGTCCTCAAGAATATGAGAAGTTAAAAGGTGATGCAAAGAAGCCATTATATGTTGGTAGTACTAAATACACAAGATTGCTAGCAGTGTTGAAATTGTACAACTTTAAAGCACGCTATGGATTGAGTGATTCTGGTTTCACCACACTACTTGAACTTGTGCAAGATATGCTCCCAGAAGAAAATGTACTTCCTACCAAGACATATAAGGCAAAGCGAATACTTTGCTCTACAACTGGCATAGGTTATGAGAAGATTCATGCATGCCCTAACGATTGCATATTATTTCGAAATCAATATGCAACGTTAGAGAAGTGCACTAAATGTAATGCATCTCGATATGGGAAAAAGAAAGGAAAGAGTCCATCGAAGGTCGTATGGTATTTTCCAATTATTCCAAGATTCAAGCGATTATACAGTAATGAGGAGATTGCTAAGTTGTTGACGTGGCATGCAGATCAAAGGATTGAAGACACGAACCTTAGGCACCCTGCGGATGCCCCTCAATGGAAAAAAATTGATCATGACCATCCTGACTTCGCGAATGAAGAAAGGAACCTACGCCTTGCACTTTGAACTGATGGAATCAATCCCCACGGGGTTCAGAGTAGTACACACAGTACATGGCCAGTGATATTGATGATTTATAACCTTCATCCACACTTGATCATGAAACACAAGTATATGATGTTGTCTATGTTAATTTCTGGGCCAAGGCAACCTGGAAATGATATAGATGTATACTTGGCTCCTTTAATTGATGACTTGAAGCTACTTTGGGAAGAAGGCGTCAATGTGTATGATGGGTATAGGGAAGAAAGTTTCAATTTGAAAGCCATGTTGTTTGGCACAATTAATGATTTCCCTGCTTATGGTAATTTGTCTGGATATAGCATCAAAGGATATTGTGCGTGCCCTATATGTGAAGATGACACTCATTCAATGTGACTAGATCATTGTAAGAAAAATGTATACATGGGACATCGAAGATTCTTACCATCAACACATCATTGGAGGAAGTGGAAAAAGGCTTTCAATAGTGAGTCAGAAGAAGGTAGCCCACCGAAGATGTTGACTGGTGCTCAGGTTTTTGAGAAGGTTAAGCACATGGATAACGATTTTGGCAAGCCTTTTGTAAAACAATTCGGGACAACCGGTTGGAAAAAGAATTCTATTTTCTTTGAACTTCCATATTGGAAGTCCTTCTATGTGAGACATTTTCTTAATGTGATGCATATAGAAAAATATATATATGATAGTCTCATTGGCACATTGCTCAGTATACGAGGAAAAAGCAAGGACAGTGTAAATGCGAGGTTGGATTTGGTTAATTTGGGAATAAGAGAAGAGTTGGCACTAGTTGAGCAAGGGCACCGTACTTATCTACCTCCAGCGGCTTACACTCTATCGAGGAAAGAGAAAAAATTATTTTATGAATTTCTGGAAGGAATTAAAGTTCCAGAGGGGTATTCTTCAAATATAAAGAACCTTGTATCAGTGAAAGAGTTGAAGCTAAAGAACCTTAAATCTCATGATTGTCATGTGCTCATGCAAAATTTCATACCGATTGGTATATGGTCAATCTTACCCAAAAAAGTAAGGAACACCATTACTAAACTTTGCATGTTCTTCAAGTTGATTTGTAGTAAAGTGGTTGATTCAACGAAGTTACTAGATTTGCAAAGGCTGATTATTTGTACTCTGTGTGAACTTGAAATGTATTTTCCAACTTCATTTTTTGACATTATGGTCCATCTAACTGTACACTTGGTAAAAGAGGTTCAATTGTGCAGTCCAGTGTACTTGAGATGGATGTATCCAAATGAGCGATTTATGAAAATTTTAAAGGGGTATGTGAAAAATAGATATCGACCAGAGGGTTGTATAGCTGAGCGGTATATGGTTGAAGAAGCAAGTGACTTCTGTGTTGACTTCCTATCAAATGTTGACCCCGTAGGTATCCCCAAGTCTCGTCATGATGGGCGAAGATCAGGGAAAGGAACAAGTGGGAAGGATGTAATAAGGATATCGGTGACTGAATGGGAACAAGCTCACTTGTATGTGCTTCATAACACTGATGAGGTTGAACCATTTGTTGACGAACACAAGGCCGCACTTCGATTGGCACATGGTGACAAGAATAAAAATTTTATAACAAAGGAACACAACAAACATTTTCCAAGTTGGTTAAAAAGGCGCATTAAAGATGAGGTGGAGAGGAATCCTGATCTAATTTTGAAAACTTGAGATGGCTATCGAATGGACCGAGCTTAAGTGTATTATCTTATAATGGTTATGCAATCAACGGTTACACCTTCTACACACAAGAACATGATACAAGGAGCACAATGCAAAATAGTAGGGTAACATTTGTTGCTGATTCTAGGCATAGATCCAGTGTCAAAGACATGCACCCTATCTACGCACCAATGTCATACTTTGGTGTAATTGAACAAATATGGGAGTTAGATTATACTGTGTTGAGGGTCCCTGTCTTCAGGTGTAAGTGGGTTAACAACAACAGTGGATTGCAGACAGATGAGTTAGGGTTTGTTCAAGTAGACCTTTCTAAAGTTTGGTATAAAGATGATCCTTTCATTTTAGCCTCACAAGCAAAACAAGTGTTTTTCGTTCCCGATCCTGCTAAGAAGAATTGGTCCATTGTAGTTTCATCAAACAAGAATCATCAAGAACAAATTGGTACTACAAGTAATGAATATTTGAATATTCCTGATGATACTCTTTCCTTTGAGATGTTGTGGTCAAGATATATTGATAGAAATGAAGAAAAAGATGAAGACGAACATTTATATATGAGACATGATCATAAAGAGGGGACATGGTTTTTAAATCCGACAAGAAAGAGAAAAAGATGATAATGAGTGTCTTGATTTTTCAGTATGTATGTTTTATTACATGTATTCATATATTCCAACTTAATTTACTTTTATTACTATGATTGTCAATATGCACTGATATTTTTTTCTTGTTTATTTAACTTGTAGGAAAATGGATCCACACAATGATCAAGCAGCCTTTGAAGCCCACAATGAAGATGCAGTTGATCCTCACATTGAGCAAGCAGCCTTTGAAGCCGCTGTAGTCCGAGGTAGGACTGTGATGCATAAACTGATCAAACTAAGGAGCAAGGGCATTATGTTAGAGCTTGAGTGGAATGACAAAGGAAACCCAATTGGTGAAAATGCTAGCAACTTTATTAATTATATTGGAACTATTGTCAAAGAAAGAGTCCCCATTACAATTTCAGATAGGAGGCGGGCAAAGAAGGACTATTCTGATATGCTTCTGAGTTCAATTAAGGTAAACATTATTTACTTTATTATTCTGGTTGTTTTGTTGCATGAATTACAATCTAACAAAGCATGTGTGGTTTTTTTGTTACAGTCTATCTTCATTATCGATGACGACAAAGACAAATTCGTGCTCGCAAAATGTGGCAAACTTTTGAGATGTTTTCGTTCCAATCTTATCAAATTCTACTCGCGGGACACAGATGGCAATATCATTCATACGCCACCACAGTTATACGATGGAATAATTACACAAGAGCTGTGGGATGAGTTTTTGAGCACACATACTACCACGGAGTTTCTGGTAATACAATATTAGCCCTTACAAACTACTTGCAATGTAATTGAAATTAATATTTATTGAAATTATTTGTATTTAAAAAGGAACGAAGTGATAGAAATTGTGAAAGCGCAAGCAACATGGCATACCGGTACTTAAAAGAACCACTATCATATGCAAAGTTGGAGCAACAATTGGTAAGAACTTATAATCATTTCATATGCATATAATTTAGATAACTAATTTTTAACTACAACTAACTTTGTTATAAAGGTCAAACAATCACATTCTGATGTCACACACATGCCACGTCATAATTTGTAGCTGGCCGGAGTCACTAATAAAAAAGGAGAAATTCCCAGCAAACAAGCCAGAGAAGTTGCAGAATATTGTGTAAGTAGTGGATTATTCATACATATTTTGCTTTGATTAAATTATTCTATTTTATAATAACTAATATTATTGCAATTGTTGTTGTGATAGCAAAAAATGACGCAGGACCAACCAGAGTTGATGAATTATGTTGGTCATGACGATTTACTCGGCAGAGCTCTTGGAGCTCCTGAGTATCATGGTCGTCTTCGTGGTACTGGTTTTGCAGTCACCCAAACATCATACTTCGGACGCCAAAAGCAACCAAACAAAAATGACTTTATGCAACTACAGGAGCAGATTGGTGACTACAAGCAGCAACTGGAACAGCAGATGAGTGACTACAATCAGCAACTGGAACAGCAGATGAGTATCTACAAGCATCAAGTAGATGAGCAGATGAGTGTCCACCAACGCCAAATAGAACAATTTAACGATCATATGCGATTGATACAAGAGCAAAATGCATTATTGAAGGCTTAAATTGACACTTTACTGCTTTCTCGGCCAGCACCAAGCCCAATGTGTGACAGCACAAGTGTGAAGAATGATAGTTGCCCCTCCACGCCTAAAGTCCCAATTCCTTTCGTAATTAATTTCTTCTCTAGTTAACTTTTTATTATGTTTTAAATTAGTATACCTTAATATTGACTCCATCTTTCATAGGGCGAATCGGCATGCAAGCTGCACGTCAATGAATCTTTCAAGCATGCAGTTGCTGTAGGAGTTGTCTACAACACCGACACTGATATCCTTCATGGTTCACCATTGCCTGAGAACACACTTAGAGTCAAGGTTGACGTATACACAGATGCAGATGCCCTCCTACCAATCCCTTCTCTAGATGAATAGACAATGGTAATAGATGTTGTTGGTGGTTATGTTGCATGGCCAATAGGTCTGATTGAGCCATATCAAAAGGTGATTTAATTTACAATTCCTTCTACTTATTCTATATGCACTTCTATCTAAAAAACTACATGATTAAATTTTAATGATTTTTGTAGGTTGCTACTAGTCATAAAGGAAAAAGAGTTGAAGGCCATAGGAAGAACTCACATTATTCAGCAACCCAACATAAGTCCCAACCTTCTACTAGCAAACGAAACAACAAACCAATGGTCTCGTATCGCCAACAGTTGGCATCAATGGTACAACAATTGATCCTCCAAGGAGGTCAGGAAATACGTTTTCATCCGGACATCTATAATGCAGAAGGTGTAATTGATCATGTCGATAGTGCTGTGCTGAATGATGTGCTTACTCGTGGAAGGATAGGTGGAACAGCTATCAACTTATGGATCAGGTATTCGTCTATCATTGTTATTATTATTCATCATTTAATTTTTTTTGGTGGAAATGACATTGTTTGTTTGATATAAAGGCATTTGTACCACGATGAGATAGTAGGCACGGATAGGATGCAGAGATTCATCTTTGTTAGCCCACACCTCTTTGGCCAGCATAGGGGGAGAGATTTGGAAGCACAGTCTAACAAACTTAGAGACTGCTTTATGCTTAGAGCAACCCCTAACAAGCTCTTTCTTGTGCTATACAATGTAGGGTAAGTGATTTGTGACAATATTTGAATGTATGTTTTTTATTTTTTCACTTTTACCATTAAATGATTGTCCAAATAAAATTTTCAAAATGTGTTTTTAGGGAACATTGGATATTAATTGTTGTCCATCCAGCAGCAGCAAAAAAGCTTCGCATTTACTATCTAGATCTTATAGAAACTGCTTATCCAGATAATCGCCCTGATATGCTGATTATCTTCAATAAGTAAGTGTATGGGTGTATGTGTAAATCTTTTCGTGTGTGATTATTGAATAACCAACATTAATCAAGAACTTCTTTGTTTTATTAGTGCATTAACCGCATATAGAGGAAAAGTTGGATTGACCTACTCTAGACGCAATGACCCGGCCAATAGCTATGCGTGGAGGAAGATTATGGTACTTATATATGAATTTACTCCATTCTTGTTAGTAAAAAAAATTTATTCAAAAATTGACATAACTATTTCATTGTATTGTTGCAGTGTCCATTCCAGCCGAATGATAATGATTGTGGTCATTATGTTATGAAATTTATGAAAGATATAGTTACTCATCGCCACCTTGTAATTCCTGTGAAAGTAAGTTCCCTTTAGTTGCAATTGATATTATGTTTTAATTTTAATTGACAAAGTGTCTAAATTTAGTGCTTTTCATTCTTTGTATACATGATTGTTTATGTAGTATTATGAAGATGCACGTTGTGCTGAGCTGTCTGACCATCAAATCGATGAAATCATTGAAGAATGGTATGAATATATGGTCAAGCAATTAGTTAATTTAGGCATGTAGCTTCTTTCTTGCCTATTCTTATTTTGTTTAATCATTTATAAAATTAGTTGTACATTATATAATCATTGTTAATACAATATATTTTGTAGTTGTTAAACATTATAATTATTCATTGTAGTTATTTGAACAAATGACTATCATCATTTTGTATTGTAATATTTGCCTATTAGACGAAATATATGGTTATTTGCTTACTACTATATATGGTCATCAGGTATTACACTGCACAGAACAAAAAATATTTTAAAAAATTATTAAAAAAAATTAAACCTACTATGGCGTTTGAAGGTAAAATGCCAAAGGAGGATACCCCTCCTTTGGCACTTTCCTCCCGAAACGCTATATATAATTAATATATTTATTTAATTTAATAAAGTAACGTATGGCGTTTCTGTAAATTGAAAAGTGCCACAGGAATTTTTAATGGCGTTAAAAGCTTTGGAAACGCCAAAGTATTTTATAAAATAAGCGCTATTACACTACTTTTTTATAGTAGTGTTAATAGCCCGTTTGGTTCAATTATATGAGAGAGGATTACATGTAATCCTGAAATAATAAAGTGATTACAACGTTTGGTTGCGCTTATATAATGCAAACATGATTACATTTTGTAATCCTGTTACATCATTTGATGTAATCAGGATTACACTGCCAAAACTGATGAATGAGGATGCAGACATCCTGTAATAAAAAAAAATGACACTATTGCCATTATAATTTTTAAAATTGACCAAAGTGTTCACCCATAAATGCTATTAAATATTAAATAATTTTAATTATCACCATTAAATATTTAAAAATAATTAATAATATTGAAACTTAAGAAATATTCCCCATTAAAAATTTAAAAATTATATTCCACCTTTAAAAATATATTAAAATATATCATTAAATAATATTTTCATCATTAAATATTAAAAAAATTAACATGAGCCCAACCTATACACTGTATAATATTTTTACCATTAAATATTAAAAAATTACCATGAACCCAACATATATATTTTACAGAATTAAAAAAATTATTATGAATTCAATGTGTACATTATTATATGAGTAGACAGGGTTAATTTTGTCCCTTATTATATTATTACAATATATTCTTATTTTTGATATAATCCAACTAAACATTTTTATACATATACATCATCTTTCCCTAATGACAAACCAAACAAATTATGTAATGATCATTACATTACATTCCATTACATTGTATTACATTCCATCAAGGTATTAAAACTCGGACCGGGCATTGAACCGGTCGGGGTACTGGGTTAAGGGTCAGTGGGTCAGATCGGGACCAAACCGGAGCTAAACCGGGACAAAACCGATGAAAAATTGAAAATTTTAGACTTATAGTATGAAATTCTAAAGGAAAAATTAAAATTTTTTTTTTAAAAAAAATACCAACTCGGACCGGACCGGGAACCGGACCAGTTTACCGCCCAATTCGCCGGTTCCTGGGCCGGACCGGGCGGTCCGGTCCGGGTTCAATAACTTGGCATTCCATTACATTACCTCCAATTCCGTAAACCAAACGGGCACTAAAAGACCAAGGAGAAAGTGAGAGCAAGGAAAGAAAACTTAAAAAGAAAAATAGTTAAAAAAAACTGTACTTTTTCGGGGACAATTTTACCTCTTTTTTTTTCCCCCACTAAGGGTGTGTTTGGTTTGAGGGGAGGAAGGGGAAGGGGGCAAATTATAAATTTAGGCGGGAGAAACCAAAAACTTACACTCTTATTCTTTTAAATTTTGGATACCCATCCAAAATTTACCCACTCATTTCTTTTAAATTTTGGTTTTTCGCTCAAAATTTAAATACCTTCAATCCAAAAAGGTAATTTAACCCCCTTCCCTCACCTCAAACCCAACACACCCTAATGTTCTTATCATCCAAAGATATATTTAACGAATTGATTTTGACCATAAATATAAGATATAATATTTATATTTATCAATTTTTTCTTAATTTATCCTATAATTGCTCTCTCAACAATAATCAAGGAAAAGAAGGGATGAGAGAGTTAACAGATATTATTATGATATTTTAGAAAATACATATCATATTAACTAATTTAACTAGTTTTTTAGATAATTAAATTAGATAAATATATCTTATATTAAGTTATCAAGACTATTTAGTTTTTTTTTTTTGGAAAGTAAAAAAAAAACCTTTTTAAACAATTTTGAGACAACTCTCCCTCTCCCCACGTCTTTATCACGAATACAATAAAATCACCTCTAGCAAGCTAAAACCATCTGTGATTTAAGATTTCAACTGCTTTAGCATGAGCAGCGTGGCGCCCGCGAACTCCAATAGATTTATGGCTGGATCTAGACTTTCTTGTTTATGGACGGCCAAGGTTGCTCGAAATCAGCCGTTCCCATCAAAGCTGTGGTCAGCATTCGCTGCTTCTCCACAGCCATGGAAATTCGGGAGGTTCATCCATTTGAACCTGCTTCTAAGGTTGCGTGTACGCAGCACACAGTATCGTAAGTAGCGTTCAGTCATGGCCGCGACTCCTACGAAATTGAAGCTCTCGCTGTTGTTGTTCCTCCTCCTCGCATCGGTTTCAAGCTTCGCGAAAGTTCCTCCGACATGCAAGCGCATCGAGTGCCCCTCCTACGATGTGATTCATGTCGGCGACGGCTACGAAATCCGCCGCTATAATTCCACTGTCTGGGCCTCAACTTCCCCCATTCAAGACATTTCTCTTTACGAAGCTACCAGAACCGGATTCTTAAGGTAAATTTCTTCTCTCTCGGATTTATTTCTTTTGGGAATTTCTCAACGACTGGATTGATTTTTCTTTTTACATAATCCATTGAAGATTAATTGATGCATGATTTAAGTTTGGTTAACGAAGTTTCACGCTAGATGATTTAGGCCTTTATGTTTTTTTGACTCACTGCACATTAATCTATTGTTGGTGTTTAGTTGCTGAAAATGCTGATAGATTCTCGCTCGTTGAAGACTAGGAGATACTTGTTTAACAACTTGATTACTATATTTTGTTGCTTTATAGTTTAGTCCCTTCATATTTTACTTGCTACTGGTTTGACTACTGTCACTGACACGATGAAGGTATGTTGTGGGAAAAGCTTTTCAAGAGTTGAACATGTATTTCTAAAAGTCAAGAACCGAGTAGATAAGATGGTATGTTTTTCTCATTAGATAAGTGAAGTTAATAGTTATACTATTTTGTTTGGAATTTGTTAAGATCTAACTTCTGAAGTTCACTAATAGTATTCGTACGTAGTTTGTTGTTTATCACAAAATACCCCCTTAATTTGTGTAAAGCTTCTGCTAATTTAGCAGATTCATATTCACCTGTTAACACTTATTAATATTATAAGCCTTCAATGAGCTAAACTTTTCTACTCTGTACGATGAGAACTTTGTGAAATGACAGTGAAGGAACTATTTAGAATCTAGAATCTACATACATCCAACTGATATCTGATATCTGCATGTAATACAACTAACCATTCATTATTAACCAGACTTTGTCCGTCCTTTTTGATCAAATGTTACTTAATGTTTGATTTATTAAAAAAATACCAATAAGTTTTATATCCATCTGTAAATTTAATAAGAAAGACTTGGGTTTGCCTAATATAGTCCTAAATAAGGACTAATAAGTCCAAATATAGTGAATGAGTCTTCCATTAATCCTGTGCACACTCTTCCTTTTTTTGTAGGTTGTTTAATTATATTCAGGGCGAGAACAACTACAAGCAAAAGATTGAAATGACAGCACCTGTGATAACTGAAATAACACCGAGTGATGGACCTTTCTGTGAGTCCTCATTTGTGGTAAGCTTCTATGTGCCAAAAAAGAACCAAGCAAACCCTCCTCCAGCAAAGGGTCTCCATGTCCAAAGATGGAAGCCTGTGTACACGGCAGTTCGGCAGTTTGGAGGGTTTGTGAGGGATTCTAATGTTGGGGAGGAAGCTGCTGCCTTAAAGGCCAGTATTGCAGGCACTGAGTGGGCTTCTGCTATTGAACAGAGTCACAGAGCTGGACATGCTTCTGTTTATACTGTTGCTCAGTACAACGCCCCTTTTGAGTATAATGATAGGGTGAATGAGATTTGGTTCTTGTTTGATTTGGAGAATGGAAGGCACTCTATCTGAAGCAGATTTGGGAGAAAAGCAAAAGATCAATTTGCTGTTTCTAGATATAGTATGTAAAGTTTCAGTGAGTCAGCTATGAACAGAGTTAAGACACCAATAACTCTCATGTATTTTAGTGTGTTAATTTGATCAATAAATAAGGTGTCTTACATTTTCCCAAGCTTGGAAATAGAACAAATGTTTTACATTCTTTTGGATCATTTCCACAAAGACAGGGTAGCTGGACGTATTTTTTCCACCATTAGGATATCCATTTGTAATGAAGTACCTAAAGGAAAAAGAAGCACCAGACGACTTGAGAGAGGCTCTCAGTGGAATGATCAGTGCCGAATGCTCAAAATGCTTTCCGAATCGTTCACTTCAAAGAAATCAAGCATGTTGATTGAATTTAGAACTGGGGCTGAATAGTTCCAGAGCAGAAGTTCTCGTTCAAGAAGACAAATAATTGAACAAAATCCGTGTCATGCTTGCTTGATTAATGTCAATGCTTGATTTCCTAGTCTTTAATTGCATGCTAATCAGTTCCTTTCAGTGTGCGTGTATATTTCATCAATTAGCTGTGTCATCAATCCTACGCCACACGCTTATGGTTGAGACCATAGGAGAAAGTTTGGGCATAGGGGGTACTCCCTCGTTAGTCTTCGTTATAGAGTACTTTCAATTAATTGACGCAAACTAAGGAATATGACAATAAACTTATTAAATCATTTTTAAATTAATAAGATTTTCAATTTCACACCTGTATATAAAGTATTAAATAAGAGAAAAAGACACGAAGTGCTACATTTAAACATTAATTAGAAGAATAAAATTGACAAATAAACATAAATGTCTCTTCAAGTGATTTATACTAAGGACTAAATAATCTTCCTAACAAAGGTGCCCTATAATAACTAATAAGAATTAGGAGCAATGTATCTTTAATAGGGGTGTGATTGGACCATATCGGAATGGGTTAGACATCAACCCAAGGTTTAACTTGAAGAGGACCTCAAGCAGAACAAGACAACCCGTGGTTTGGTCTAGTGCATTTCCAAATGAAGTTGAGCTCTATCAGACTTGGTTCGCTCCTTGGACTTCAGTTTTTTCCTCTCTCTCTTTTTTCCCCTTTTATGGGAGGCAAGACCTTATAAATACAATCAAGAAAATAAAAATATCTATAATTATATAAAAGTCATCCCAATACATTAAAATTTGGTTATAAATTCATAAGAATCTCCAACAACATTCAACAAGAATAATTAAAAAAAAACAACATCCAAGTTACAAAAGATTTAAAATAACCCCCCGGGCAGGACCATACTAGACTAAGTAATCTGATTACTTGGATTGGAACTCGGTCCAGCCCAACTAGACAGTATCGTATGGTCTAATCTAATTTTATTATAGAGTTTATTTGGACCGAACCGCACCAAACCGGACTGGACTATGATGTGTCCCTCTTTCTTGCATCATCGGCTTCAAGCTTCACGAAAGTTCCTCCAACATGCAACTTCATCGAGTGTCCCTCCTACAATGTGGTTCATGCCGGTGACGGCTACGAAATCCGCCGCTACAATTCCACTGTCTGGGCCTCCCATCCTCCATTTTATGCCACTTCCCTTGTTGAAGCCACCAAAATGGCTTCCCTCCATTGCCAGGTCCATCCGCTACACATCCTTTTCTTAAAACTACACCGTTTTGGTATAGTTTTGATAAAAGGATAGGACTGAATTTTTTTTTTCCCCTAAAAAAATGGTATCTATTATTTTGAAGTATTTTTCTGGACGCATCTAATATTTTAAAATATTTTGAAAGTATCATGCAGTATACTAAAATAATTTTTAGTGTTTTTAATTCCTTAAAATATTTTTTCAATTGTACTCAGCGTGTTAACAAACTGATTGCAATTTTACCCTTAATATATTTTTCAGCTCCAAAAATTACTTTAAAATATTAGGTGCTACTGGAAAAATATTTTATAGTGGGTGGAAATCAATAAACCAGTATCTTAAGTTTTTGGTGCTCATTACTACTAAAAAAAATATATTAACTGTAAAATTATAGTCAATCTTCTAAGACACTAGGTACAATTGAAAAAATATTTTAAAGGGTTAAAAGCAAAAAAAATATTTTAAAGTAATTTTTGGAGTTGAAAAAATACATTAAGGGTAAAATTGCAATCAATCACTAACACACTGGGTACAATTGAAAAAATATTTTAATCTGCTAAAAGCATTAAAAGTTATTTTAGGATACTGCATGCTACTTAAAAAATATTTTAAGATACTAGATACATCTAGAAAAATATTTAAAAATATTATATACCATTTTTTTAGACAAAAAAAAAAAAAAAGTTCAGCCCCATCCTTCTCTCAAAATTACACCAAACAGTGTAGTTTTAAGAAAAGGATAGGCAGCGGACGGACCTAACAGCGGAAGGAAGCCATGTTCCACCAAAACTGGATTCTCAAGGTACATAAATATCTTCTCTCTAGCTCAGAGGTGTCCTTTTGGTACATAATTATACTACCTCCTCTTCCGGTCCTTAATAGAAGATATATTTACTTAATTTGATTAGATTAAGAAAGTTAATTAAATTAGTTATATGACATGTATTTTCTAAAACACCAAAATCATCTTCCTTAATTCTCCTCCTTACATCTTCTTCTTGATTATTGTTAATAGAGTATCAATAGAGATAAATTAGGAAAATACTGACAAATATGAAAATTATATCTTATATTTAAGATCAAGTTTAACTTCCCAAATATGTCCTATATTAAGGACAAGAGGGAGTGTATATTTTGTTGGGAAATTCTTAACTATGAACCTGTCAAGTTCAGCAATCCTATTCGTAATTAATTTGTTCTTCTTTACAAAGTAGCCCCTTCATTTGGATAAAGCTTTTGCATATTTGAGAGATTTATATTCACTTATAAACACTCAGTAATATTATAAGCCTCCAATGAGATAAATTGTGCTTCTTAGTAAGGATCAGAGCTTTGTCAATGACAGTGCAGGGGATTGTCCAAAAGCTACAGCCAACTTCACAGTTCACATACATGCAACTGACATCTAATCTAATATCAATATTTAATAATGCTAATTATTCATTATTAATCAGACACTGTTTATTTTGATCAAATGTCACCTAATGTTTTAGCTATATCCTCCAAAACCTACCGGTCATCCTTTTATACAAGTGAGGAACAGAAGAAATTTAGCTGCCTTTCTTCAATTAAAACACGGCATGCACCGTTAATGCAAGAGTCAAAATACCAATAAGTTTTATATATACCCTTCAGTAAATCCAATAACAAAGACTTTTTGGTCAATCTAGTCCTGAATGAGCCTTTCATTAATCCTTTGCACTGTGTTTACAGGTTATTTGATTACATTCAGGGGAAGAATGATTACAACAAAAAAATTGAGATGACAGCACCTGTGGTCACTGAAGTTGTACCTAGTGATGTACCCTCCAGTGAGTCCTTATTTGTGGTAAGCTTCTACGTGCCGAGGAAGAACCAAGCGAACCCTCCTCGGGCGAGTGGTGTCATCGTCGGAAGAGTGAAGCCTGTGTATGCAGCAGTAGGGCAGTTCAGTCGTGAGAGATAATAATGTCGGCGAGCAAGTTGCAGCCTTGAAGGATAGTATTGCAGAAACTGACTGGTCTTCTGCCATTGAAAAGAGCCAGAGAGGTGGACATGGTTCTGTTTATTGTGTTGCTCAGTACAATGACCCTCTTGAGTTTGATGATAGGGTGAATGAGATTTGGTTCTTATTTGATGATTCGGTGAATGGAAGGCACTCTATCTGAAGTTAAATTTGGTGAAAGCAATAAGCAAATATAGACTTGCATGTTCTTGAAATTTAGTGAGTGTGGTTTGTAATTGCAGGGCATGCTTTTGCAGCTGTGTCATGGCTGGAGTTGAGCTTCAGTGATTTGTTTTGTGTTTGGACTCCAAGCTTTAGTTTGGATTGGCTTTATGGGTCAGCTCGGTTCTCCTTTCTATGTCTTGACTCTTTTGTTGTAGTTTGGGATATTTCTTTCGGCTCCAATGTTGTTTGTTATGTTCCCTTTGCATTGGGCTTCTATGCTTGGTATTTAGTGTGTTTGGGGGCAGCTTTTAACCACCCTTAAGCCCAATTGAACATGTAAAAGCCCAACTAATAGTTGTGATTTTTTTTTACATGTTTGGTGGATTAAATGTGAAGTTGGGCTTCTGATAAAATATCTACGATTGAAGCAAGCTGTCCATTTGAGCTTTTGTCCACTGAGCTTTAATCAAAAGCTCGATGATCAGATATCCGTTAAACGCATTTAATGCGTTTTAAATTCGTTAGCTAACCCCCTGAACCCCCTGATGCTCTCCTTCTCTCTCTCATCGTTATAGCATTGGATACTCCCTTTCTTCATTTGGCACACGAAGAACCACTCCAACTCGCGGCGGCGGCTGCAGCTCGAGAAGGTCAGAATTGCGGTGTCCCATTTTCCGGCGTGGTGTCGGTGTTCTTCCTACTCTCGGGTGTGGGTCTTCCTCTCGGTGGTTATCGGCTGCAACACAGAAGGTCCGAATAGCTTCCATTTCTCTCGGCCAGTGAGTTTCTCGGTGGTTTTCGTCGGTCTTGGCTGATCTGGTGGCGGTGATCTGTTTGAGCTTGGCTGGCGTTGAAGTCATCTCCGGTTCAAGGTGCTGTGGCTGTGGATCTTGTCCATCGGTACAGAATCTGTTTGGCTGCTGAGGTTTGAAACTTGATTTACCTTCATCTTGTTTCATTTCCCTTCATCTGTCCCTCTCGTCGATCTGGTTTGTCGACGTGATCTGCTGCTTGACTGCGTTGTTTAGCTTCTTCTGTTAATGATATTGCCGATTTTGAGGGAAGACATGCGAACAGAGGGAACAGAGGGAATGAGAGATTAATGATATTGCCGATTTTGATTCTTGATTTCTGGGTTTCTTTGCCAAATTCTGAATCTTTCCCCCTCCAACGCTCACTCACATCTTCTCTGTGTAGCATTCGATCATTTCCTTGCAATGAAACGAGTTTGTTTGTTTTTTTTTTTGGACTGATGCAATGAAACGAGTTTGATTTCTGAAATTTGTTGTTGGTTTACTATTATCAGTTCTTTCTGTAGTCAATGTGTGGAGTTGTTTCATTCTCGTTGAAAATCGATTTTCGATGTTTTTTATTTCGTATTCTACAAACCAGACAAACATGAGGAAGGGCGGCCCAGTTTCAGTCCATCTGTACTCTGTTATTTTGACTATATGCATGAGTCTGTTAGAGTACCAGAGCAGAAGTCACAACCTCTTCTGGTTTACTCTAGAAGAAAGAAACGTGTGGTACAGAATTAAGTTGAAGGAGAGGTTATTGTGTATGAGTCATAGGTGTCGAGAAGTTATTATGTATGATGTTGTTTTGTCTATCTAGGATTCCAAATTCTGATTCTAGATCATTTACTATCCTAAATGTTCAGAAGAAATCCAAATCCTAACAGAATCGCTTGAAGGGAACTATTTGATGCCTAAAATCTATCAGTGCCCTGTCCTTTTGATTGTTATCGATGGTTCTGTGAATCTATATATCCCCATGTTACTAGGACATTGAATTTTACTATGTTTTCTGATATTGTTTCACCAACACACTTTGTATACTAGATATGATGAATGTCTCATTATGATGTTTTATGTAATTTTCTTCTGAAATCTGTTCTCTTATACCATAAGAGTATTCGTACATGTGTTACTGTGCTCAAGATGTTATTCCACTCTTTTCTTTTCATGTGCCCCTGCACACTTAGCCTTCATATTAATTCTTATTAAACACGTTGTGTTTTAGCCTTCATATTAATTCTTATTATGAAGGCTATGTTTTAGCCTTCATATTAATTCTTATTAAAGTTTAGCCTTCATATTAATTCTTATTGAAGACGTGATTTTAGCCGTCATATTAGCTTCAATCAAGCATTTATTCTTCTCTGTTTGTAATGCCCACTGTAATTTGCTGCAATAGTTGTTTGAAATTTTCATTTGTTTGCGGTGGAAATAGTGTTGAAATAGTGGTATAGAAATATGGATAAAGCTGTTTGGGATGATGAAACAACGGAGATTTTCGTCAATGCCTGCGTTGAGCAAGTATACAAAAAAGAACGCCGAGGGCAGTCATTTTCAAAGAAAGCGTGGGGAATTATTGTCTCTACGTTTAATGCGAAGACTGGGAAAGATTATGACAGAAAGAAATTGAAGAATAGGTTAGATATCCTGAAAAAGGATTTCAAGACTTGGGATTCTTTAATCAAAGAGACTGGGGTGGGCATAGACCCTGTGACGAAAAAAGTAATGGCAACAAATGAGTGGTGGCAGCGAAAACTACAGGTAACTTATACCTTTCGATTTTAAACGGTTTGCCATTGACTTCTCAAGGATGCGATTTTAAACTAGTGGTAACTTACATCTTTAAACGGTTTGCATACAGGAGAAGCCAGCATATAGAAAGTTTAGGCACACAGGCCTTAAGTTCGAGAATGAATTAAGAATAATCTTCAAGGATGCGATGGCAAGCGGCGAAGATGTAGTTGTACCCACTGTCACACAGCCTCAGACACAGCAGGAGGATGAGGAGGAGGATGGGTATCGACCCACTATGGATGAAGAGGAAGGCTCAGGGGATAGTGAAGATGACATGTTTGGTGCTAACCCCGTGCCTAGTACCGGAGTGACGGACGAGCTAGCAAGCATTGGGTTAACAACAAGCACACCATCAAATGGTGATACTGAGGAGGGAAGTCGGGGTAAGCGGAAGATGGGTGAAGGGTCTGGGAAGAGAAAGAAGCAGAAAATGCCAGCTTCAAGACAAATCGCTGATGCAATTAGTGTGATGGCAAATGCATCCAAGGACAGAACGGCAACATTAGATGCAATGAACGATGTTAGTGTCGATTCTGCTATGAGTGAACTGCTTGGCATTGAGGAAGTCATACGTGATAAGAGCTTTCGTGTACGTTGTATCAAGCTAATTGAGAATAAGACTCATCGGGAGACTTTCATGTCACTCTGTAAACGAAACATGGAGTTCGTGGTGGAGTGGTTGGAGTTTATGATTTATGAATCGTAGATGTACCTAAACTATGTTTTATTTGACTTCATGACATTATGCTTTGTGTAAACTACGTTATGCCAGTTATTATATGCTCTTAGGAGTTTATGACATTATGCTTTGTGTAAACTACGTTATGCCAGTTATTATATGCTATTAGGAGTTTATGACATTATGCTTTGTGTCACTCTGTCTTATTAGGAGTTTTTTCATTCAATTACTCATACTTGAATTTTTAATCACACTCAGGGTACATAAATAATTAATGGCAAGTTCGAGTAATCAAGACTTACCTGACATGGTGGAGGAAGATGACCAGTCTCGACTTATAGATCTTATAAATAATGAAGTAGATGAGTATGAGCAATTGGCTGCGTTGATCTGTGCATATTGGATGCCTTTTATGTGTAAAGAACCGCGAAAAACAAGTACACGCACTGGTCATGACTGGGTGCAAGAGGTATTGGCAACACATGGCTCACGCTGTCATGACATGTTTAGAGTGGAAAAACATGTCTTTTATAGCTTGTGTCATAAATTGGTCGAACATGGCTTACAGATTTCAACGAACATTGGGATCGAGGAAATGGTTGCCATGTTCTTGCTCACCGTTGGCCATGGAGTAGGCAATAGGGTGGTTCAAGAGCTCTTTCAACATTCAGGGGAAACGGTCAGTAGGCATTTGCACAATGTATTAGATGCTTGCTTTAGTCTAGCGGGGGAAAATATCAGACCGTCCGATCCCGAATTCAGTGTATGCCACCCCAAAATAAAAGAAGATCGCCGTTATTATCCATTCTTCCAAGATGCTATTGGAGCAATAGATGGAACCCACATTAAGTGTGTGATCACTGGTGCGAACCGTGAGAGATATATCGGAAGGAAGGGATATCCAACACAGAATGTAATGGCTGTATGTGATTGGGACATGTGCTTTACGTTTGTTATGGCGGGCTGGGAAGGTACTGCACATGATGCTCGTGTCTTCGAATCTGCTGTTTCTAATCCATCTTATAACTTCCCTCATCCACCTGCAGGTATTGCTCCGTCACCTTCTATTCAATTACTTTCATTTTACACTTTAATGAATCTAATAGTTTGGATTGATTTAAACTTTTATTAGGAAAATATTATTTGGTTGACGCTGGTTATCCGACACAACTTGGGTACCTTGGTCCTTATAGACGTGAGCGTTACCATCTTCCAGAATTTAGCCGCCAACCCGGATTTAGAAACGCTAATGAGACCTTTAATTATTATCATTCTAGTTTAAGGTCTACAATTGAAAGGACTTTTGGAGTGTGGAAGAATCGATTTCAATTGTTGCAAAACATGCGCAAGTATAGCTATCAGACACAAGTCCGCATTGTTTGTGCAACAATGGCCCTTCATAATTTCATTAGGCGAAATGATATTGCAGACGTAGTGTTTCGCCAAGGTGAAGCTGGGAATCTTGTTGATGTGGAAAATAATAGTGTAGCTGAACAATCTTCCACGACAAATTATGGCAGGCGATCTTCCTCTGAAATGATTCAAATTCGTGACTCAATTAGAAATCAAATTGTACGGCACATGTGATACAATTGGTTATGTAATATTTTTCTAATTAGATTGTGCATTTTTTAATTGTCTAATTTCCCAACTTAAACTATCATAAATTTCTTATAATTTTTAATTACATTTCTCTTTTATCATTATCACAAAAGCCCAATTGACAATCGCTGTTCCAAACACACCATTTTTTTCATTTTTGCAAAAGCCCAATTGACAATCGCCAATCCAAACACAAATCACATTACATAATTTAGCTTTTATCAAAAGTGATATCATAACAAGCCCAATTGAAACAAGCCCAATTGACAATCGCTGTTCCAAACACACCCATTTAGCTATATGATATTGTAATAGACAAGTGTTTTTCATGTATATTTTATTTATGCTTGAATAAATTTGTCTTTATATTAAAAATAAAGGGAAAATACCGTTTAAATACTATATGAACTTTTAAAACCCACAAAAGTCTTTTAACACCTCAAAATGACATAAATGTAATATGCATCAAATTGAGATTTTAAAGTGTTGACATTTTTACCATTTTTCCCTTCAACTTTTTTTTTTTAAAAAAAGAATGGTGCCCCGCTGGAGCACCAATACCGGCCGGTCGGCTTGCACCCGTAGTTGGCGGCTGCAGGAGCTCCGGCTGGTGAGGGCTTTTTCTTTCAGGGGGTGGATTCTTTTCTTTTTCTTTTTGAAAAAAAGTGGTTAGGATGGCAAGGGGTGGGATGGGTTGTCAAAGGAGCATGCTAGCTATTAGGCCATAAAAGCGCCTTTGATATATATATAAATATGCATTATTAAATATATATAATATAAATAAAGGTGTAATAATTTTGAAAAAGTTAGTAATGGAAATAATAAAATTTGTAATGGTATTGACTAAACGGGTAATATATATATTAATATATATATATATATATATGTAATATAAATAAAGGCATAATGTCTTTAACAAAATCAGTAATGGAAATGATAAAATGCGTAATGGTATTAACTAAATGAGTAATATACATATCTATAATATAAATAAAGGCATAACAGCTTTAACAAAATCAGTAATGACTTTGACAAATTCAATAATGGAAATAACAAAATTCCTAATGGTATGGATTAAACGGGTAATATATACATTAATATATATATATATATATATATATATGTATGTATGTATAATATAAATAAATGCATGACGGCTTTAACAAAACCAGTAATGACTTTGGCAAATTCAGTAATGGAAATAACAAAATCCGTAATGATATTGACTAAACCAGGAATATATATATATAATGTATATATATTATATATATGTATATTACTCGTTTGGTCAATAGCATTACGGATTTTGTTATTTCTATCACTGATTTTGTTAAAGGCATTATGGCTTCATTTATATTATAGATATGTATATTACTCGTTTAGTCAATACCATTACGCATTTTGTTATTTCCATTACTGATTTTGTTAAAATCATTATGCTTTTATTTATATTATACATATACATATATATATATATATATATATATTAATGTATATATTACCTGTTTAATCAATAACTTTAAGAATTTTGTTATTTTCATTATTGATTTTGTCAAAGATCTTACGCCTTTATTTATATTATATATATTTAGTAATGCATATATATATATATATATATATATTAAAGGGGCTTTGGTGGCCCAATGGCAACCATGCTCCTTTGATCCCACCCCTTATCATCCTGAACCACTTTTTTTCAAAAAAAAAAAAAAAGCACCCCTCCCCCCCTAAAAAAAAAGCCCCTGCTGGCCGGCAGTAGTGCTCCGACGGGGGCACTATTCTTTTTAAAAAAAAAATTTGAAGGGAAAAATGGTAAAAAGGTTAACATCTTAAAATCTCAATTTGATACTTGTCACCTTTATATCATTTTGAAGTGTCAACAAACTTTCATTGGTTTTGCAAGTTCAATGGTATTTAAATGACATTTTCTCAAAAATAAAGGAGTGTACCAATGAAAGTTGGTACTAGTGAAAGAAGTTAGCCCGTTACAATGTGACAAATTAAAATTTGAATTCTTGTTAGAAGAGGTATCTATGTTTAGTGTCTAATGTACTTGTTTGGAATAACGATTTGAGCATTTAAAAATAATTTTTTAATTATGATTTACGGTATACGAAATAAGTATGTGAGAGGAGTTTTATCTCGATTTTTATGAATAAGCATTTTTTGAGGTCCCACACGTAATCCCAAATAAGCACTATATGTGTCACTATCTACTATGCATTGTATTGTTTAGTGTCTAATTTATATGGGATTAAAATGTTTGACCTAGCTTTTGATCAAAAAAAAATGTTTGACTTAGCTGCCACATCATTTGCCAAGTGACCCTACACATCACCTATTGTGTGTTTGGATTAGCTTTTTTTAATAGCTTTTACGACTTACGAGGTAAGTGTGTGAGAGGAGTTTTGTCTCGGATTGCGCAAACCATGGTTTGAAACCATGGTTTGGGATGTTCCCAAACACACACAAGTTATTATGAGAAGTACTTACATACTCCTAGAATACCAACTCATCTATACTCTATCCAATAAAAGCCTTCCACTTGTCAGGCAACCAAATTTCACTAATTTATAGTTTTAAAAAATAAAATGCCTAGGATTTCCTAATTTCCTAACCTATCCCTATGTTAACTCTTTCTTAGTCTCTTGCCTCTGTTTCAGGCTCCCTCTCTCTTCCTCCCTGCATCTCCATCTATAGCATTTTTTCAAGTAACCAGAAAAGATAAATGTGCATCGGAGAAGAAAGTACTATGGTTTACTCATCCTAGTGACGACGGTGGGTTGTGACCATCCTCGATCACCATAGATATAATCACCATCACCACCTATATTTGCTTTAATCTAAAGAAGTGAAGAATACTATAAGAGCCCCATGGATATCCCAAAAATTTTCACGGTACAAAGTAATGGATATGCATAGCAGAGAAAAGAATGACAAGAGAATTGAGAGTCTATTTCATATGGTGTTGTTAACATCTCCATCACCATCACAGAAAGGAAACGAGGTGAGGTGATGGACACCATAGGCTTTAACATTGCTTCCTTCCTTGATCATGGAAGAAACGCTGTTGATAGGGGAAAGTCTGGGTCCATATGTAGAGAGAGGTGAGAGAGCATGAGAAAGAATAAAGAAAGGGGTAGTAGAGGAACTTTGAAAACCCTTGGCATTTTATTTTTTAAAATCTATAAATTAGTGAAAATTAAAAGGCTGACTCATGAATTGAAATGATATGAGTTGGAGGATTATTATTAAATAGAGTATAAATGAGTTAGCACTCTAAGGGTGTGTAAATATTTCTCAATCATTATTCGAGTCATTTGCCCGCGTGATTTACCACATCATCCAACTCATCATTAATATATGCAAGTCAGCATCCAAGTCAAATGCCACATCACGAACAGGTCCTTGAATTCATCTCAATCATCATCCATGTCAAAAGCCGCATTATTTGACACACCATCACTGTTGTCCCAATCATCATCAGGGCGCCATGTCATTTGTTCCCCACCCAATCAGAATACAACAAGTCATGTGATGTAATCTCAACTGCCACTCTGCCAGCCAGATCAACTCAAATTCTCAAGTTAATCAAATTTCAATTAAAATAAAATCAAATAAAATAAAACCCTGCAAATTTAACTTGCAGTTGGAAAATTTCAAACCCTAAACCCTCTTATTCGGTGATCTTCTTGCAAACCTGAGAGATAAAGCTCGAGTGCTCACAGTTTAAAACCTCTCTTCAAGTTTATACAGGTTTTAAGCTGTGAGTTGTGGTTTCTTCTTCTTCCTCACCCCGACAACCACCGTTGAAGCGCATCCTCGATCTCATCCCAATGCGGTCTTAGATGCCAAAGGCTTTGCGTGGTTGTTCTTGGGCAAGTCTTGAAGAAGGTTCGAACCCTAGGCCTTTGTCTACTCCCAAAATCCGGTCAGATTTATCTGTTCGCTGTGTTGTCATCAACCCTGTGTCGGGCGCCGTCGCACTGTTTCTTACTTTGTTTTTAAACTTTTCATTTCAGTTTGGCTTTGAATCTGGTCCGGTAATCGTCTGAATATTTGAATCTTTCGAAAAAAGATTGAGTTTTTGCTTCAATGGCGTGTAATCGGCTATTATACTTCTGCCCTCTTCATTTTGAACACTAGCGACTTATATGCTTTGGATTGTTTTGTTGTGCAATGTTGGATTTGTTGTGTATTGGCATGCTGATATTTTGCTTTTAATTAGTTGTTTTCCAGAAATTCCAACTTTTATTTCCTTTGTTTTTTTTTTAAGAAAATATCTGTGAATGGAGGACAATGAAGAATCTTGGTGCTGATCTTGGTTTAAAGTCTGCCCAGCTTGTTGCTGCTGGTGGTCTTTCTTGCCAGACTTGATTTTTACCTTACTCATCTGAGATCCTCCTTGTGATTTTTCATCACTTTTGAGAATTTGTTGAATGTTCTAAGATTTCATTTTAATACAGTGCTTCCGAGACCTGTGGCTTTGCATTTTGCTGATTCTATAGCATCATTCTAGTCATGGGTAAAATGTTTTAAACATGGGCAGTTTTATAAAGTGATGATAACGCAGGTACTTCTGATGTATTGACATGTCTAAAACGATCTCCTGGCGCAGCATACTGTAGTTGTGCCGAGCATGTGAGTCTCCTGGTGCAACATACTGTAGTTGTGCCGAGCTTGTCGAATGTCTCTGCAGTTGATTAACATCTGCCAACTGATTTGTATTGTCCATGTCATAGCTATTGTAAATATGCAAGTAAAATTTTCAGCTTCTGTTTCAAGCAAATTTTACTTTTGAACTTGGGCAAATTGAGGTGTTTAGGCTAGGACAAATTATCAATTACTGTGGTAAACTCTTGAGTTGATACATCAAGTTTTCCAGATCATGAAACAGATGAAAGTTGGCTTCTTTTATTTCCAAATTTCCCACCACTCAGTTGCTAAGGCTTGGTTTGGATGGGGAGAAAAACTGGGGAAAAGAGAATAGTAGGAAGAAAAATTTCCGAAACATCTAAAATTAGTTTTGGGAGTTTTTGTTCCTAGTATTCTCTTTCCCCCTTTTCTCCTCCCAATCCAAACCAAGGGTCAGTGAAGACAAAATTGCAGTTTAGCAATCAATAGTACCTCAGGATTCCCAAACAACTATCGCAGTGCAAAAATGCAACATGCCTCTTCAACTTCTTCCTGCTGCCCTGCAGCAAGTCTATCATTTTATTTTTACCTCCTATATGAAGATTTTCAGTTAGTTTTCCCTTCAAAATTGCTAATGGAGGTGTTTTCTCGTGAATTTCACCAAGTATGAGACATGAGTCATTTATATGATTTGTAAGTAGCATAATTTGTAATAGATTTTATTATATATATTGATTGATTTTGATTGCAAGGCATTTCTCAACTTTTAGTAAATATTTTTCTCGTGAAGTATGGTGACAGTACAATGTAATATGCATATATAAGCAGACAATCATTGTAAAAAATCTGTGCAACAAACACCTTACTGAAGGTCATCAATCGTCAATGCAGCAACATGTTTTAACTTGGTGGGTGCATGACCTGGTCAAGCTTGAAGCCTTGAAGAGAATCAAGCATAAGGTCTATGGTCAATCACGTAAACATTTTAAATTAGGTTTCATTTTTGAAACATGATTCATGTGTTGTTCAAATTGTTGCCTCGAGCCTGCATTTGTTTTTTAAACAATCTTCAGGTCACTCTCTATCTTTACCTTAGTTGGACTCGTGTTGTTATATAAAAAGATGTTTGTGTGTGTGAAAGTATTTTGTTAGAAGTCAATAAGCGTATCCCTCCACCGTCAGGCATATCTCTTGCCGTAAATAAATGTCATAATGTTAGGAATAGAATGTCAATTCAAATTGAATCTTTTAAATGTATTTACCTGTATATATACCTATATGTAATATTACATGAATGAGAATTGATTTACAATTTTATTCAGTCTTCATGGTATCAGAGTGAGAGTGTTCAGATCTGTCTTCGTAAGTTTTCTCGTAAAGCCTCCATATTTTTCGGCGACACCTTCATTCTCCATTGAGCTTTCAAATCCCCCTCCTCAGTGTGCATATTGACCACACACGCCTTCCCATCATCTTCACCACCATCATATCGGCTTGTACTTGAAATCTGGTCTTCGTCCGACCTCCGGTGACTCCACACGCGCCGCCGTCAGCACCGCCACCCAGATCCACGCGTAGCGCGTGACGGCGGCTCCGACCTCTATTTGCGACGGCGCTGGTTGTGTTCTAATCGACTTCCCACATTCTATCTAACCCTGAAGTTGTGTAGTCATCCAACTACGTTGGAATTTTAAGCCTTGCTCTTCACCTCTGCTTCAAAGTTCTCCAAGTTGCGATTTGCCATTGATCTTGTTATTTTTTGAGTTAGTACTTCTACCTCTGTGGGTCCCTTGTTCCTTTTTTTGTGACACTACATATTTTTGCTGATTGGTTCAGTTGTTCCGTTGTTTGGGAATCTGTGATATTTGTTGACATTTTGTGAAACTTTGTTGATTGGTTCATGATACTTTGCTACTCCTGAGTGTTTGAAATTTATACATACTGTGCAAATTTGTGAGCATTGTTCGTGTGACTCTTTTACTGCTCAACTGGTATTGTGATTGATTATCCTTTAAGTAATATCAATGGCAGACTCCAAGAACTCCGATATGTTATCTATGTCTGCTAAGAATATTTTTTTGCCTTATTCACCGATTATATGCAAAGTCATGGCATTCTTTATCAATCTTCTTGTGTTGATACCCCTGCTTAAAATGGTGTTGCTGAAAGAAAGAACCGACATCTCTTAGAAACTGCCTGAGCTTTCATGTTTTATTCCTTTGTTCCTAAAAGGTTTTGGGCTGATGCTGTATCTACTGCTTGTTTTCTCATCAATCACATGCCTTCGGCTGTTCTTCATGGGGATATTCCGTATTCCATTTTGTTTCCTATCTCTAAGCTGTTTCCTGTTGATCTTAAGATCTTTGGTTGTGTCTGTTTTGTTCAGGATGTCCGTCCTAGTGTTGGTAAACTTCATCCCAAGTCCCTAAGATGTGTTTTTTTTTGGCTATTATCGAGTTCATAAAAGGTTATCGGTGTTATTCTCTTGATCTCTGATGTTACCTTGTATCCACTGATGTGACCTTTCATGAGTCTTCCTCTTTCTTCACATCTTCAACCTCTTCTGGGTCTCCATTTGTCATTGCTAAGTCTGATGATGTCCTGATTTATCATATCCCTCTATCATTAGTACAGACTGTTGTTCTAGACCCTGATATCATCACTGATGCTGATGCTACCAATATTTTGCTGTCACTAGTCATTGCTTCTTTAAAGGATTCTGGTAATGACTCCTTGGTTTTTGTTCCTGATTCCCCAGATCCTCCCATTGCAATCCCTGACCCAGTTATCTCAGATTCGGTTGTTGATCCTTCTCTTGACCTACCTATTACCTTCCGGAAAGGTACCCGTCCTCGTTGTCCTCCTAAAAGATATGCTGACTGTACCTATCCTATATCCTCATTTGTGTCTTACCAGACCTTGTCCCCTACTTCCTCTTTACTTGTGGCCACACTTGATTCCATCTCCACCCTTACTACCCTTCACCAAGCCTTGACTATCCTGGTTGGCGTACAGTAATGGAAAAAGAACTTATGGCCCTTGAAGAAGCTGGTACCTGGACTCTTATTGATCTATCCCCTGGGAAGAAAGCCATTGGATGTAAGTGGGCCTTTGTTGTTAAAACTAAGGCTGATGGTTTTTTAGAACGGTTGAAAGCTCGGCTTGTTGCTAAAGGGTATGCACAAACTTATAGTATTGATTACTCTGAGACTTTCTCTCATGTGGCAAAGCTAACCTCAGTTTGCCTTCTTATCTCCTTGACTGCCACATTTCATTGGGATTTGCATTAGTTGGATGTTAAAAATGCATTTTTGAATGGTGATCTCCTTGAAGAAATTTATACGGAGCAACCCCCTGGATTCGTTGTTAGGGGGAGAATAGGAAAGTGTGCTACCTTCGGAAGTCATTGTACGGTCTAAAGTAAAGCCCTCGTGCCTAGTTTGAGAGATTCTGTGATGTAGTTAAGAAGTTTGGATTACGTCAAAGCAAGTATGATCACTCTGTGTTCTACCAGCAGGCATGATTCTTCTAGTAGTATACATTAATGATATTGTGATTACAGGGAATAACATTTCTAGAATCTCAAAACTTAAAGTCTTCCTGAATTGTCATTTCCAGACAAAAGATTTGGGGTCATTAAAGTACTTTCTTGGTATTGAAGTTTTAAAAAACAAGAAAGGCATTCTTTTGACTCAAAGAAAATATGTTCTCAATCACTTAAAAGAGACTGGAAAGCTTGGAGCTGCACCCAGCAACATTCCCATGATTTCGAATCCCTTCCTAGATCTTGATGTTAGTATGTTTGCTGAGCTTCCTGATGATTTGAAGAAGATTGATCTAGAGAAATTGAAGCCGTTTCTATTTCTTGAGAGATATAGAAGACTCATTAGGAAGCTGAATTATCTAACAGTAACTCGTCCTGATATAACATTCTCAGTCAGTAGGCTCAGCCAATTTATGGCATCACCAACGGTGGCACAATGGGAAGTTTTAGAACATATCTTGTATTATTTGAAAGGTTCTCCAGGCCTTGGTATTCTTTATACATATTATAGGCACACTAAGATTGAGTATTTCTGTGATGCGGATCATGCAGGATGTAAGGCCACAAGATGATCTACTATAGGTTACTGTGTGTTTGTTGGTGAAAATTGGATATCTTGGAGAAGTAAGAAATAAGAAGCAAGGAGTTGTGTCAAAATCAAGTGCAGAAGCATAATATAGAGTCATGTCACAGTCAATACAAGAAATTGTGTAGGTATTTCAACTTTTGAAGGAAATTGGCATCATCACGACATTGCCTGCAAAACTATGGTGTGACAATAAAGCAGCACTTCATATAGCATCGAACTCTGTGTTCCATGAACGAACAAAACATATTGAGATTGACTGTCATTTTATTCGTGATAAGATCAAAGAAAATATTGTATCTACAGGGCACATTCAATCTGACGGCCAACTGGCAGATCTTCTGACGAAAGCTTTACATGGGTTATGGGTTAAATATCTTTGTAACAAGTTGGGTGTGATAAATATATGTGCTCCAACTTGAGGGAGAGTGTTAGAAGTCAATAAGCGTATCCCTCCACCGTCAGGCATATCTCCCGCCGTAAATAAAAATCATAATGTTAGGAATAGAATGTCGGATTCAAATTGAATCTTTCAAATGTATTTATCTATATATATATCTATATGTAATATTACATGAATGAGAACTGACTTACAATTTAATTCAGTCTTCATATTTATATCTTTCTGTGTTGTCGATTGAGTTTGATATAGGAAGTCAAGTGAAAGTTGGCGAATTTTGGTCCACATGTTGGGTTACACTTACATAGTACAGATGGCCTATTGTTGTGGAATTTATCTGAAGGTGAAGCTGCAGATCTGTTGACTGTTGTTATGATTGATACGTTTGTTTCAGAGCATCCTATATTTTTCTCCATCATTTTAGCTTTGATCTATGGAACCCACAGCAGCCATTGTCCAGTTCTTTTTCTCGTAGCTTGTTCAAAAATTCTTTGAAGGCCAATGATCTGTCTATAATTCAGATTCTTTAAATTGTTTAGATTTAAAGAGAAAACATATCATCGGTTAATGGCTACTGATCAGGGACAGCTTTAGTCCGTCCTTTTGTTATCAAAATAGAGAGAGAGAGAGAGAGAGAAAACATGTCCTGACAAGTTGGTGAAATTAATGTCAAATTTAAGTACCCCATTTTATTCTTAATAATAGAAGAGTTATTTAACTAATTTATATATATTAAAAAAATTAATTAAATTAGTTAATAAATATTTACAGGGTGAATCTTTTCCAATATGGTTTTCCCATTCACAAGATTCAAACAGTCACTCAATTTTGCTTAAGAAAAATTGATTTTATTTGTTTTACCGGACTTAATCATTGAACCATCTAAATTTAATTTCTAACGATCTTACATCCAATATAATACTTCATCCATTGTTTTTTAAAAGCAACTGTGTTTTTTTGGTTACGGAAAATGAATTGTGGTTAAATTACTTAAAAATAATGTTAATAATGTCATTTTTTCTCTAAATATACCTCTAGTTATGAAAAGGGTATATGAGAGAAAATGAGTAAAAACTATGAGAGAAAATGAGTAATAAATTATTAAATGAAAGAGAGTTAGTAGTGAATAGGGGATAATTAATATTAATTTATGAATTTACTAAGGATAGAAAAAAAATAGTTTAAATTTTAAGGTAAAAAAAAAAAATTACTTATATTAAAAACCAGCTTCAAAAAAGTTGTTTATAAAAAAGTTACCAGAGAGTAATATATAGCTGGCCCTACCGGGGTAAGAGAAATGAGAAATCAAATCACATCTGGCTCTGATTTCAAGTTGTTGATGTTGGCTTCTGGGATATCTTCAAAGTTCAAACGTATCAAACAAGATGTGAGCCTAACTGGAAGTTGTTCATATGCCAAGTTTGGAATGATGATGAGGACCACGGTCTTTAAAGTGGGCTTTTAGTTGTAATGTTAATTTATTTTATTTTTTTATTTTTGAGTTTGGAAGGAGACCAATCCGAGCATGCGGGATCGAAATTCAACCCATCACCACCCACATATAAGGGAATCACTTTACTACTAGGTTAATGCAACCCGAGCAGGTGTAATGCTTTTAAGTTTAAAAGTTGCTGTGCTCCTTAAGTTTAGTTATACAAGTACTACTTTTGGGCCTTTTCGTTATATGCTGGTCACTAGAGTGTAACAAGAAGCCTTTTTATGTAACATTTTACCCTTTTTATAATAAATTTGAAGCGTTTTGACTGGACCATAACTAAGTGGATTTTCCCAATATCAAATCCTCTCCTATTGATGAGAGTGTCTGACCTCTTCGCCGGCTAAACCCAAGGATAAGGGGTTTTTTATATATATAGAGAGAGAGAGATCAAATCCTTCAACAACAATCTTCTCAAAATTATAACATTTCTATTAATTATTGAAAGCGGAAAGATATCCTAATTAATTAAAGAAGGCATGAATATCTCTCTTCCCTAATTTAATTACTAGCCTCTTCCAAGGTCAAGCAATTCTATAATTAATTGCTAATCCAATATATTCCTATATTAATTTAAGAAATTAATTATGCATTAAGATTTATGGAACTCAGTCAGACTACACAACTCATATGAATATATTCCTATTTCATATGTAAGTCATGGTTTTAATTATAGGATCGATACACATGCATCTCCTTCCGGTTTCAACATGTATATTGAAATCATTCAAAAGATGGCCAGTCAATTAAAAGCATTAAGAATAATAATTAAAACTCAATCATGAAGGAGAAATTCAAACTAGATTTAATAAGTTAAGATTCAATCCGTCATTAGTAAGCTACGTCATCACTCTAGGAAAATGGAAATTTAGCTTATGATAAAATTTAAAAAAAAAACAAAAATAAATTAACATTGCATAAAGCTTAAATGAAATCCTCAAAAATACTGCATAAACTTAAATATTAAATTCTCAAACATAAATATACAATCAAAAGATGCATGAAAAATGGAGAAATCTAGCCGTCCATTTAGGAGGTAGAACCTTCAATGTAAGCAGCATGCAAAATGTAATACAATTCTAAGCCTTCCAAGATGGAGGCATGTAAGAATTGATACAATGTATGAAATTAAATCTTGAAAATAACTCAACTTATTTAGAGCTGTCAGATAAAAGATCTCTCCTTGTCAGAGAAGGGCTTCTAATTGTCAGAGAAGGACCTCAAATTCTCTTCCTCTCCGCCCCCTTTGAGTTTGGCCTTGATCTCTATTTATAGGGAAAAAAACACGTGCTACAGTACTGCTACAGTGATCTGACGGCTGCTACAGTATCCAGCGGCTCTACAGTGCTTCCGTCGCTATAGTAACTTCCATCCGTTATAGTGTAACCATATGCTATAGTGATCCTGTTGCTACAGTACTTTCATTTTTTTATTTTTATTGCTTTTTTAAATACTATTTATTCCAAAAAACATTATTTATTTATCAATCACTTAAATTTATTATATTAAACTCAAATATCATCCATAAAATCATCATATAAGAGAAAATAAATATGTAAATATTTTACTTATCAAATTCCCCCACACTTAACTCTTGGACGTCTTCGGACAAGAAGTAACTAAAAAGTGCTTTCAACAAAATCCGAAGTGTCAAATCATAAGTAAGAACACAATTGAAAAATAAAGAGATCATAGTATTAATGAATCAACAAAAATATAAACTGGTAACTTTAATTGAAAATGAATAAACCGAGTTCGTACTTGTAACTCATTCTCTCAATCTCTCAAGTGTTCAAGGGTAAGTGTTTCGCTTAAATTCAACCGAAAAAATTGCACTACCATAGGCTCGCTAAACATCTCAATCTCCACTATCTAATTCACATGCATAATTCAAATCAAAAGGACTTATTAAGGGTTGTAATGGGGTTAAGGTAAAGGAATGTAAAACATGGTATGAAAGGCTAAAGAAATAGAGCAATTGAAAAATGGGCTACTTATAAATAAATTTATCTTATCACAACAACCCACAATTCAAATACTTAAATTTTTTTCTTTTTCTCTCCCTCTCTCTCTGTTTTTTTATTGAATTGCAACTATAAAGTTGATGATAGATACACCCCCACACTTTGTCAAAAGCTTATTTCACAAAAATTTCAAATGTTTCACTAATTTTCCCGAATAAGGTAAAAGCACTTGATATATCATTAAAGCACATGTTAATATGTTGAAAACAAAGAAACAGTCAATTAGGCTCAAATGGGCTTATCAACGGTATAATTGCAAGGTTGACTATTTGGCTTTGGCTAAAGAAAATGAATGCCTTTATCATTTTTGAATGTGCATGTGAAATGTAATTTCAACCAGATTTAAAGCAAGTTCTAGAGTGACAACTTAATAGGTGAATATCACATACAAGAGAAATAGTCATTATAGGCTCAGAAGCTCACAGCTAGGGGTTTTTAAACTCAATTCATTCAATTTCAAAATTCATCACCAATTGCAATAATCAATTGTTCATTCATGCTATAAAATCTCTAAATTCAATTGATCCATCCTTAAAACTTATATAATTCTTAAGATCATTACAAAGCACTTGAAGAAGATGATTTGTTTTTTACTTTTTTTTTTTGAAAAAGATAAAAAAAACATGCAACTAATGAAATGCATCTCAAGAGTTAAGAATAACTCCTTACTCTGTTATTTTTTTTCACACCCCATGCATCTAATGGTTTTACTAACTAACAAAAGAAAACAAAATTTTTTTCTCTCCTCCCTCAACCTAAATCATACATTGTCCCCAATGTCTTCTAGAGCTTAGAGGAAGTATTTTTTTTAAATATAAACACACAATAAAGTAAAACCGAGAGGTTAAGGAAAGTTACAACTGAAGAGTGGTATCTGGGTTCTGCTTCTGACTGCTATCTGAAGATTGCCCACCTATATGCTTGACGAGTAGATTTGGTTTAGGTTCATAGGTTTGCAGTTGATCGAGCAGCTGATCAGCAGTTGGTGCAGAAATTATGAAATGGCGAGGCACTTAGGGTATGAATCCTGTTTTCACAGCATGATCAAGAAAAGACAACAGATTATCATAAAAACCATTAACATTTAACAATCCTAATGGCTTTTTGTGATAGTTTAACTTAGCCCAATATGCAATACTAGAAATGCCATCCAACGTCTCCAAACCACCGGGTAGAGCAATGAAAGCTTGAGCATGGTAGAACATTAGTCCCATTTGTTCAGGCAAGCTCGAAACCTGTAACTCTTGTCCTGAGGAAAAAGTGTGATCTTCCAACTCCTTCACCCTTACACTTAAACCCTTGCATCCATTCATGGATGCAGAAATGGCCACACTTCCCTTTAGGCCCTGGATGCCTCTCCCGTACATAAAGTTGATTTTTCTGGCAGCTAATGCAATTCCAAGTTCATTTGTTGCTATTATAAACTCTCTTTCCTTGCCCAAATCAGTTTCACCAAAAATGCAAATAGATGTAAATCTACATTTTTGTGAAAATACCCTTTTTCTCTTTCTTTCTCTCGAACTATGTATGCTTACAAGTGGAAGAGTGCATATTTACAAGTAAAGAGTACATGCTTACAAGTAGAAGAGTACATATATATATAATACTAAAATAGCGACAACAAAATCACACAATTTTCAAAGAAGTTTGAAAAAAATTTCCGACAAATGACCGGTGGGCCATTGCATGAAGAAATTAAACAAAAAGAGGAAAGAAAGTCAAAAGATAAAGTAGAGTAGACAAAAGCTGCCGAAAAGATAAGAAAGATTAGACAAAAGCTACAGAAAAGATAAAACAAATTAAACAAAAGCATGATTATGTACAGTAGTTGTGATTTTGGCTCACATCTTCCTCTGGTTTTACGTCCAGTAACGACTTAAACGCTTTCTATGAATCGAGGATTTGCTTCCTATCCAGTTTTCTTATAAACTGCAAACAGGGTCTTTTAACGTCAGATTCCCAAGACAATAGTGCTCTTTTTCTCTGTTGAATATGTCCGCTAAATCAAGAAGAATACGATGAACATCACCACTTGGATGCATCTCAAGAGTTTGAATGATATCATCCAGTGACTCCTTACTCAGTCCATCCTTTATAAATTTAATTTCATCTTCTCAATTTATAGAAACCATACCTTTACTCCTACAGCGTTGATCACAATTCCACCTTGCACATTTATGGCACACCTTCATTCTTTTATTTCTTCTCTTTTTGGAGTAAGAACTTCTTCCTATTCCTGACAAAGGTTTAACAAATGAATTATGAATCTCACCTGCTAAACGTACCTTAGCTTCAGTGATCCAGCGTACGTCCACTGGAAGACCCAAATGATTGAATATCATTATCCTTTTGTTGACTGTTATAGATCTTCTTGAACACATCTTTGGGAAGAGTGGGGAACCTGTTCTTAAGCTTTGCAAGAGATTCCTCCATGGTAACTTAAAATGAAAATGATAAAAACTAAAATCTCAACGCAGTGCAATGTGTTTCAATGAGTTAGAAAGAAGAATGAGGGAGTAGGAAAGAAAATTGAGAGAGTAGGAAAGAAGTTTTAAGAGAGTAAGAAAGAAGTTTTAGGCTGCCTCCCAAATAGCCGCCCTTCTTTAACGTCTTTAGCTAGACAAAGATTAAACCAAATTTTTCTTATTTTTTTTTAATTTTTTTTAAAAAATTACTAGATTGATGACTTACATGTTGGTTCCTCAAACATGATGACAAATTTCAAAGTGTTGAGTGCATCTTCATTATATTCTTTGAGCCTTTGCCCATTCACTTTGAATTTTTGATCACCATCTTGAATCTCCACAGTTCCATATGACCATACTTGAACCACAGTAAAAGGACCTGACCATCTTAATCTCAGCTTTCCTGGAAAGAGCTTTAACCTTAAGTTGTATAAAAGCACCTTTTGTCCCTGTGTAAACTCTTTCCTCAAAATTCTTCTGTCATGCCACGTTTTTGTCTTCTCCTTGTATAACTTGACATTTTCATAAGCTTGTTGTCTGAATTCTTCAAGCTCATTGAGTTGGAGAAGCCTTTTCTCACCAGCTACCTTTAAGTCAAAATTTAAGGCTTTTACTGCCCAATATGCTTTATGCTCCATTTCTACTGGAAGATGACATGCTTTTTCATAGACCAATTGATATGGGGATCTACCAATTGGTGTCTTGAAGGCAATTCTATAAGCCCAGAGTGCATCATCTAACTTTTGAGCCCAGTCTTTCCGATTGGAATTCACCGTCTTCTCTAATATCTATTTCAGTTCCTTGTTTGAGATTTCCACTTGCCCGTTAGTTTGTGGATGATATGGAATTGCAACCTTATGAGTTAATCCATATTTAGCCAATACCAACTGAAGCTGCTGATTGCAAAAATGCCTTCCTCCATCATTGATAATAGCTCTAGGCATTCCAAATCTTATAAAAATATTCTTCCTCAAGAACTTTACAACCACTTGAGAATCATTTGTAAGAAAGGCAGCTGCTTCAACCTACTTGGAGACATAGTCACCAGCTACTAAAATAAACTGGTTGCTAAATGAAGATGGAAAAGGCCCCATAAAATCAATCCCTATACATCAAAGAGTTCAACTTCTAAAATATTGGTTAAAGGGGCTTCATATCGCAAACGGTTTCTCTCCTTTGCCCCAAAAGTAAAGGACCTCCTTTTCTCTTATATGGGCCGTTGGATCAAGATCTCAACGGTCCAGATTTAATATATTATAAAAATATTATTATTATAATAATATTAATAAAATATTATATTAAATCTGGACCGTTGAGATCTTGATCTAACGGCCCACAGAAGAGAAAAGGAGGTCCTTTACTTTTGGGCAAAGGAGAGAAACCGGGTTCCTTTATGTCTCCTTGAAATATTTCCCGTTCTTTGACATCTATCATAAGTTGCCATAATTCTGTGAGCGTCTTTAAAGAGTGTAGGCCAGTAAAACCCTGATTGAAGGACTTTAGTAGCTGTTATGTTTGCTCCAAAATAACCACCATATGGGGATGAATGGCAATGATTTAAGATGCTGTCCATTTCTTCTTCAGGAACACATCGTCTGATAATTTGATCTAGGCAGTGTTTTTATGAGAGCGGATCCTCCTAAAAGTAATGTCTTACATCAGCCAGAAACTTCTTCTTTTGCACTTTAAAAAATTCATAAGGCATTACTCTACTTGCCAAATAATTCACAAAATCAGCATACTATGGGGTAGGTTGTGACTGCATGATAAAAAGTTGCTCATCTGGGGAATTCTCCTAGATTGGTGATTCTGTCTTTCGTTCAGTTGATTCTAACTGAGAAAGATGATCTACAATGAGATTCTCGGACCCTTTTTTATCTTTGATTTCTAAGTCAAATTCTTGTAGCAGAAGCACCCATCTGATTAGTCTAGGCTTAGTGTCTTTCTTCTCAATCAAGTATTTGATTGCTGAGTGGTCTGTCTAGACAATGACCTTTGACCCGATCAAGTAGGCTCTGAATTTTTTGAATGCAAACACAACTGCTAATAGCTCCTTTTCTGTTGTTGCATAATTCAGCTGTGCGTTTGAGAGTGTTCTACTAGCTTAGTAGATGGCATAAAGGACCTTGTCTGTTTTTTTGGCCTAAAACAGTTCCAACTGCATAATCACTTGCATCGCACATCATTTCGAATAGAAGGTTCCAATCTAGAGTTATGATGACTGGTGAAGAAGTCAAGGCACTTTTCAAAGTTTGGAAGGATGATAAACACTCCTCATTAAACATAAAGGAAGTGTTTTTCTCCAACAACATGCAAATTGGCTTTGTGATTTTTGAGAAGTCCTTGATGAATCTTCTATAAAAGCCGTCATGTCCCAAAAAACTCTGAATACCCTTGATTGAGGAAGGAGGCTGTAGCTTTTCAATCATTTGAATCGTAGCTCGGTCCACTTCAATGCCTCAATCAGATACGTTGTGACCCAGTACAATTCCTTCTTTCACCATGAGATGACATTTCTTCCAATTTAGAACCAAATTTGTCTCCATAAAATGTTGCAGGAATTTTGCCATATTTGAAAGACAATGATCAAATGATTCTCCAAAAACTAAAAAATCATCCATGAACACCTCAATGAACCTTTTCACCATCTCTGAGAAGATCGCTATCATACTCCTTTGAAATGTTGCTGGTGCATCACATAGACCAAGTGGCATCTTTCTGAAGGCAAAGTACCATATGGACATGTAAAAGGTGTTTTCTCTTGATCCTCCGGTGCAATTGTAATTTGATTATATCCTGTATACCCATCTAGGAAACAATAATAGGCTTTTCCAGCAAGTCTGTCAAGCATCTGATCTATAATTGGTAGAGGAAAGTGATCTTTTCTGATGGCTTTATTGAGCTTTCTATAGTCGATGCATACTCTCCATCTAGTCACCATTTATTGTGGAATCAATTTATTTTTCTCGTTGGGCATTACTGTCATTCCACCTTTCTTTGGCATAACTTGAACTAGACTTACCCATTGACTGTCAGAGATTGGATAGATTATGCCAGCATCCAGCCACGTTATTACCTCCTTTCTCACCACCTCCTTCATGTTCGGATTGAGTCTTCTTTGGTGCTCGACTAATGGCTTGTAGTTATCTTCCATTAAGATCTTATGCATACAAATTGAAGGACTAATCCCTCATATATCAACTATTGACCATCCAAATGCTGTTTTGTACTCCCTTAGGACTCTTAATAACTTTTCTTCTTCATAAGGAGTACGAGCTGCTGGGACGATTACTGGTAATGTTGAATTTTCTTCCAAATAAGCATACTTCAAGTGGGATGGCGGTACTTTCAACTTCAGTACTGGTGGTTTCTCCGTTGATGGTATCGGCTTACTCGGCCTTTTCCTCAGATCTTCAAATGGTTTCTTGATAAAAATTGGGGAATTTGCTTTCAGGTACTTAATTTGCTTTAAAACTTCAGGATTAGTAGATTTTGATACATCTATCATTCTTATTGCTAATGGTTGATCCATGCAAATTTTATCCATTATGTCTTTTGTGTAGCTGGTCAATATATCCACTCTGTAACAGGTGTCGCCTTCATTTAGAAAGGACAAAGCCTTGAAGACGTTGAATGATGTTTGATTATCTTGAACTTACAAGGTTAACTTCCCCTGTTGCACATCTATTAATGTTCTCCCAGTTGCTGGAAATGGCCTCCTAAGAATAATAGGAATTTCTTGGTCTTCTTCCATGTCAAGTATTATGAAATCTGCTGGGAATATGAGTTTGTCCACCTTCACTAGAACATCTTCTAAGACACCCCTTGGATGTTTTATTGATCGGTTAGCCAGAAGTAATGAAACTAAGGTCGACTTCACATCTCCAAGACCAAGTTTGTTGTAAACAGATAGAGGCATGAGGTTTACACTTGCTCCGAGGTCATAAAGTGCTCTTTCAAAGTGACATTGACCTATAGTGCAAGGTATGCAAAAGCTTCCTGGATCTTTCAGTTTTGGAGGTAATTTCTTTTGGAGAATAGCACTGCACTCCTCAGTAAGTGCAATTGTTTCAAATTCTTCAGCTTACGCTTATTTGAAAGAATGTCCTTCATTAATTTTGCATAACTGGGCATTTAGGCAAGAGCGTCTGCAAAAAGAATGTTGATATACAACTTCTTGAAAACCTCCAGAAACTTTGCAAATTTCTTGTCTAGCTTTGCCTTCGCAAGTCTTTAAAGGTATGGAACTGGTGGTACATATGGAGGAGGATTGTCTGGAAAGCTGATTCTTCCTGGTATCACATCATCCTCTATCTGTTCTTATACTTCCTCCTTCTTTTCTTCTCCACTTTCTTTCTTTTCTCCGTCATCCTTCTTTTTAATTAAAGGATGTTTCAATTCTTTCCCACTTCTTAGTGTAACAGCCTTCACATGCTCTCTTGGGTTTCTTTTGGTGTCACTTAGTAGAGTTCCTGGTTGCCTGGAATTCAGCATATTTGCAATTTGGCCCATCTGGATCTCCAAGTTCTTTATTGAGGTGTCTTGGCTTTTGAGTGTTGCATCAGTCCTGGCCATGAATTAAGCAAGTGCATCTTCCACATTCACTTTCTGCTATGGAGAATTTGATTGTTGAAGAGCTTGTTGCTGGTAGTTCCCTTGTGGTTTGAATGCATTTTGATTATTCCTCCAACTAAAGTTTGGATGATTTCGCCAACCTGGATTGTAGGTGTTTGAAACTAGGTCATTCCTTTGATTTCGGATGAAATAAGCTTGTTTTGGCATGAATGAGTGTCCTTCTTGACATTGTGTGCTCACATGAGGTCCTCCACATTGATCACAAGCTTCTGTAGGAGTACTGATTACATTTGCTTGGGTTGTCAATGATCCTACTTGCTTGGAAATAGATGCAACTTGAGAAGACAAAGTTGTAAGAACATCCAGCTCGTGCACTCCAAGTACTTTCTTTGAATTGCTACGTTCAGAAGGCCATTGATATGTATTGGTTGCCATCTCGTCAAGTAGATTGTAAGCATCATCTATATATTTTCCAATTAAAGATCCTCCAGCTGTAGCATCTACAAGAATTCTAGAGATGTGCGTCATCCCACTATAGAAAGTTTGCCGTTGCCACCAATCTGGTAACCCATGATGAGGACATCTCCTTAACAACTCCTTATATCTTTCCTATGCTTCATAGAGGCTTTCTTGTTCATGATGGGTAAATGAGGCAATTTCATTCCTCAATTTAGCAGTTTTTGCTGAAGGAAAGTGTTTCTCCTAAAATTTCTGCGCCATGATCCCCCACATAGTTATGCTCCCCACTGGTAGTGATTGTAGCAAACTCTTAGCCTTATCCCTGAGTGAGAAAGGGAAAAGTCTAAGTCTAATGGCATCATCAGTAACACTATTATGCTTAAATGTGTTGCAGATTTTTAGGAAGTTGGCTATATGTGCATTAGGATCTTCTGTTGGTAAACCACCGAACTGATTTTCTTGCATTATCTAGATAATTGTTAGCTTGATTTCAAAGTTGTTAGTTGCTATTGGTGGTCTCGTGATTCCTGAATTTGTCCGTATGACTGTTGGTGTTGCATAGTCACGGAGTGTTTTGGTATTTGTTGTTCCTCCCCCCGGATTTGCCATCAAAATGCTTAGGATTGAAGTAGACTGCTTTCGAACTCTTCGATTTCTTCGACAAGTTCTTTCGATCTCCGAATCAAAAGGTAATAGTTCAGTCTCCTTCGATTTGGTCATACACTAAGCACAAACCTGAAAAGAAATATAAAAACACCAAGAAGAAAAATAAATGTAATATGAAGACCAAATTAGTATTGAAATTACTTGGTATTGATATTAATGACAACAATTCCCGGCAACGGCGTCAAAAACTTGATATAAGTGCAGATGATCAATTAAATAGTGCAAGTGCACACTGTTATAATCAAGTAATACAGAAGTAAATAGAGTATCATTCCCACGAGGATTGATTACTAAGTACCAAAATGAGTACTTTTAACTCTATTTAGTCAATCAATTAATTGGTGATTGAGAATACGAAATAAAAGATGATTAAATATGAATGCAAATGATATGAAACAATTATGAGAAAAAGTCCAAGGGATTAGATTTCACTTAACAAATTTCAGATTGAATCACTTATCTATTCTAGCCCAATTTATTCCACATGATTGATAGTCAAGTTTTCCTAATTTAATTACTAGCCTCTTCCAATGTCAAGCAATTCTATAATTAATTTCTAACCCAATATATTCCTATATTAATTTAAGCAATTAATTATGCATTAAGATCTATGGAACTCAGTAAGACTACACAACTCATATGAATATATTCCTATTTCACATGCAAGTCATGGTTTTAATTATAGGATCGATACACATGCATCTCCTTCCGGTCTCAACATGTATATTGAAATCATTCAAAAGATGGCCAATAAATCAAAAGCATTAAGAATAATAATCAAAACTCAAACATAAATGAGAAATTCAAACTAGATTTAATAAGTTAATATTTAATCCGTCATTAGAAAGCTACGTCATCATCCTAGGAAAATGGAAATGTAGCTCATGATAAAATAAAAAAAAAATAATATTGCATAAAGCTTGAATGAAATCCTCAAAAATACTGCATAAACTTAAATATTAAATTCTCAAACATAAATATACAAGCAAAAGATACATGAAAAATGGAGAAATCTAGGTGTCCATTTAGGAGGTAGAACCTTCCATGTAGGCGGCATGCAAAATATAATACAATCCTAAGCCTTCCAAGAAGCAGCATGCAAAATGTAATACAATCCTAAGTCTTCCAAGATGGAGGCATGCAAGAATTGATACAATGTATGAAATTAAATCTTGAAAATAACACAACTTATTCAAAGTTGTCAGAGAAAATATCTCTCCTTGTCAGATAAGGGCCTCTAATTGTCAGAGAAGGACTTCTAATTCTCTTCCTCTCCTCCCCCTTTGAGCTTGGCCTTGATCTCTATTTATAGGGGAAAAAACACGTGGTACAGTACTACTACAGTGATTTGGCGGCTACTACAGTATCTGGCAGCTCTACAGTGCTTCCGTCGCTACAGTAACTTCTGTCCACTACAATGTAACCATCTGCTACAATGATCCTATTGCTATAGTACTTTCATTTTTTTATTATTTTTTTAAATACTATTTATTCCAAAAAACATTATTTATTTATTTATCAATCACACCTAAATTTATTATATTAAATTCAAATATCGTCCATAAAATCATCATATAAGGGAAAATAAATATACAAATATTTTACTTATCAATATATATATATATAGAAAGAGATCAAATCCTTCAACAGCAATCTTCTCAAAATTATATTATTTCTATTAATTATTGAAAGCAGAAAGGTATCCTAATTAATTAAAGAAGGCATGAATATCTCTCACCAAAAGGCCACATGTTTAGAGATATGTTGCAATCTACGTAATAAATTTCAAATAAAAACGGCTTAGAATCAACCTAGCAACTGTTTTTGCTAACACAATCGTTAATGATGTGTCAACATTGGTCATTTGGTCACATGTGTAGGACCTGCACTTGAGACAATGTTGTTTTGTGATCACATATTATTTTAATTTTAATGTTAATTTTATTATTCAATTAAATTATATAATAAAATATCATTTTAACCAAACATATGTTAGAGCAAGCGTTTCACCCAAGAGGGGGGTGAATTGGGTGATACTAAAATTTCTTTGCAAATAAAAACTTGACGGTGAATATAAAGCAATAAAGAGTAAGGAAAAATATCACCGAAGTGTACACCGAGAGTTATACTGGTTCGGCCACAACCACTTTGACCTACGTCCAGTCCTCAGAGCTTCTCTGAGAGTTTCACTATAACTTCCAAGATTCAGTGGGTTCTTGGCACCTCAGTACAAGCAAGTTCCTTCGCCTGGACACTCGCTCCCCCTTACAAGTTGTAATCTAATCCCAACTCAAGGTTCCACAACCTCAAGTTATCTCAATAACAAATATTGAGTTTGAATGAAATATCTCTCTCACAGAGTGAATAAGAATCACTGAAGCATAGAATTACAAGTATAATGTAAAACAGAGTAATGAGCTTGATAATGCGTTCGTGTGTGTTCTCTTTTTCTTCTTCTCTGTTTGGATGTTCCCATATATATAGGTGTGTTGGTAATGACCATTGGAACATTTTCTTCTCGTCCGTTAGAGAGTACGCAGCCACTGTTGACTTTTCCAGTATTTGAAAAAATATCCGTTTGCGGTAGGTGACATTTGAACATTGCTTTTGACTTTCCTTATTTGGTAAGATCTCTTCATTGTTGATCTGTGGATATGCTAAGAATACTAATACAATGAAAGGTTAATCATATAGGAAACAAATCAATGAATGTTGGAATGAATTCTCAAAATCTGAACTTGCATACTCAAGTAGTTACTCGAGTATTCATTAAAGTTTACTTGAGTACATACTCGAGTATCATCGATAAAACTTTGATAAACTGCAAGTCAATAAGCAAACATAACATTACTCGGGTAGTGCATGAATTAAACAAAATTTAAACCTTTGGAAATACCTGTTTACTCGGGTACTTACTCGGGTATGAAAGACTTTTCTTCATTAGTTACTCAAGTACCAACTCAAGTAAACCTTCAAATAAACTTTAAGTTACTCGATGCTTCACTCCAGTAATGTTGGCAGGATTTCAAGGCCGAGAGCACTTCAAGTTTGATTACCTTGTTACTCGAGTTCTTACTCGAGTAAACATAAATTTTTATGCATAGCTTACTCGGGTAATGACTTGAAGTTCTTTTCCAACTAACTCTGCATACTCGAGTAGTGACTTGAAGTTTTTCTTCTAAGTAATTCTGCATACTCGAGTAGTAACTTGAAGTGAAGGGTGAGAAAAGCATTTCATGTTATTCAAGTAATACCTTCAGGTTTTGCTTACCACAGTGAGTTACTCGAGTAGCTCCTCGAGTAACATTGGCAGAGTTGAAAATGCCGAGAGCAACACATTTCCTGAAACAGAGTAACTCGAGTACAGACTCGAGTATCATTGGCAGGTTTGAAAATGCCGAGAGTAACTGGAAGTATTTGACATGGTTACTCGAGTACTTACTCGAGTAACATTGGCAGGCCGAGAGCAACTGCCAGTGAGTTACCTGGTTACTTGAGTAGCTACTCGAGTAACATTGGCAGGCCGAGAGCAACTTGAAAACATTTACCTTATTACTCGAGTGCTTACTCGAGTAACGTTGGCAGGTTACTTGAAGGTTGACCTGGTTACTTCAAGTTTCGGTCTCATTACTTGAGTAGCTAGTCGAGTAACCCTTTAGAAAATTTGCCAACAATGAAGTTTCTCAGCTTTTTCTCTTGGCCTTTCTTCATTACTCCAATGCTTACTTCAAGTGATGATTTTCCCTGTTTTTACTTTGTTCAAACTTATTTGTTTATCAAATCTTTTTCATGCCATTCTTTGTTATCATCAAAACATGAGATCTAACAACATACTGCTTCTTGCCCGTTTTTGTTGGGAACAATTAGTACAAGGTTCATATATTATAAGGGATCTAAGAGAGGCAACACTATTTATATCTTATGAATAGTGCAATTTATTAAATTTTTATATTGTTAAAAATTTAATAAAAAATGAAAATTATTTTACGTTTAATTATCATAAAAAATATTACCTTGTTTAATGAATTTTAAATTTATAATTATAATATCTCCCTGAAAATTTTTATTTTTATCAACTTTCTCCCTCACACTTGGTTATTTTCAAAAACCAATCACGGAATTTTTACAAAACAATAATAAATATAATTTTTGTTTGTTTTCTGATTATGTTTTAAGTTTTACCATGTATCAATTATTGGATAGGATTTTCCCCTATATTTCTTTGTTATTAAGTCATCAACTCATATAAAAGTGATCTTTCTCTTCTTCCTCCTCTTCTTCAATCTCTATTTTGTTTTCAGATCAATGGCTCAATGATAAACTTTATCCAATAGTTAAATACTCTCTCCGGTTCTTTTTATAAGTAACTTTTTTTTCTCTTAAGGTTGGTCCTTTTTATAAGTATCTTTCTCCTTATGTCTCAAAATTTAAACTATTTTTTCCTTTTCTAACCTTATTAAATACATATCTTTATATTAATTACCTCCACTCACCACTAATTCTCTTTCATTTACTCATTTATCACATATTTTCTCTCATATTTTATACTTATACTCTCTCATATTTGTTACTTGTCACGCCCTTATTTTAATTTCACCTTTACCAGAGTATTTACGAAAAATGATATGCGATTCGGTGGGCAACACATGAATAGCATAAATATAATGATAATATGTGCATGATTACAGAAAAATTCCTATAAGGATTCGTACATAATATTTACAATTAAGATAGCCGCACAGGGCTACTAGGGTGTTTAAACTCATCCCAGTGAGACGGAAGCTTCTTCCCGTCTTCACTCCACCACTACAACCCTCTTTCGTGCAGTTCTCTTCTCTGATTTCCGCGTACCTTCTGTATTCACCTGTCTAAATTGTTAATAAGGGAGGGTGAGATTCGAGAGAATCTCAGTGGGAAACAGATATCATAATGCATACATGATAGATGTTATGTGTATGACATGTTAGCTTTAACTAGATGTATGCCTCATAATGACATTTCTACATGCTCAATATTTCATGTAACAAAACTATGGCCACAGCGAAAACATAAATAAAGCTTCATTTATTCAAATATGCTCTATACAATCAAGTAAAGTAATCACATGCATCACTACACAAGCACAGATATTAAATACATGCAAATAAGGTAAGTCCTTTACCTTATGTCCTTGTTGCTAAATAGAAATAGTTCCTCAATCTACGTGCAAATAGCTCGGGCTCCATATTCAATCCTACAATGCTAATTGTACCATTTAGACATTTTCATAGTGTTTATGGGAATTATATGGGTCTATATTAAAAATTTACTAAAATGTCCTTGGGGACCCAGCCCAACTGTACTTTTCCCTGAAATTTTGACATGGGCTATCCTAACATATTTTCGCCTAAGGAATCCATTTCCGAGCTTGGAATGACCAAATTCAGTGTCAAATTACAAAAATACCCTTGACAGCCTTACTTTAAGGGTTTCAGGGGCGTTTTCGTAATTATACTTTTTCGGGCTTTTCCGAAAAAGTGATTAATTGTAACCCCACCTAATTTTCCCTCATGAACTCAATGAAACCATCAAATCATTGAAAATCCCATTTATAGAACTAGCTGAAACTTGTAGAAACTCTTAGGAAAATTGGGGTTTTTGAAATCCGACTCCACAGACATGTTCCTTTATACTCGTAACTACTTTATTAACTATTTAATTGAGTTATAACTACTTTTTAAACCCAATTTTGGAAGCATAACATTTCCAACACACATTTTCCAATTTTCAGAAACAAAGATAATCCGACGAAATTTCACAGATTAAATTGTCCACAGCAGTTAGAACAGTTAATATACAAAGGTTTGGAAGTTACCTCAAACTCCTTCTGGCTTTTCCCTTTAGGCCGAAAAGCCTAACCCTCCTAACTCCAAAATTTGTGCTTCACAAACCTTTATTCATGTAAAAGAATAAGTTAGGAGAAGGATCATGCAAGATAAGAGCTAATTCATAGAAGAAATCAAGCTTGACGAATTTCTCCTCCTATCTCTAGAAATCAAAACTCTCTCTCTTCCCTTTGTGAACACAAAACCGTCGTGAAATGAGGAAGAAGAAGATGGAGGAATGCTTTTTCATTCATGCTTATGTCATCCTATCATAAGCTTATGCCATAATTGGTTAATTTCCAAAAATACCAAAACTTTAATTTTATGTACATAAGCTTTCATCTTCATGTAATGGGTCATAAAGTCCAATTAAAATCCAACTAATCATTCCCTCTTGGTCCACCCATAATCATGTCTAAGGGTCCTTCAATAAGCCCAAATAGCTTTTCCATGTATCTCATAATTTTAAACATTGTCATAATATTTATATTTCATTTTCGGATTATTTAGCAGATTTTTTGTCTCTTTTTTGAAAATTCATAACTAAATTTGTAGACATCGTTTTTGAGAGATTCCAAAGGCTATGGAACCTTTATTGAGTCAAGTTTCAAGAAAAAATATGGACTTTAGCCAGTTGGAAGTACATCATTCCCATATTTAATTTCTTTGACCGCTACTTTAGAAACTTTTCAGTTTTTCTGAGCTAATTTTAAAAATTCATAAATTTTTTTATATAGCTCTAATTGAGTCATATGACTTATCAAATTAAAGCTTAAGATGTCTACTTTCATCTTGTAAAATTTCATAATTTTTTGCTCATTATTTGATCATACAAAATCACATGACAAGCTCACTGCCTCATAGGCGATTTCACCGAAAACATAATTATATTCTCCAAAATTCACCATTTCATTTCACTGACTATTTCTAATAATTACAATATATTTGGTGAATAAAATTTGGGGTGTTACATTACTCATTCCCTCTCATATGCTCTTTTCATAAATATGAGCGCATTTGAAAGAAATATGACATCTTTAACACATTTATTATTTTTAACTAATCTTAACTGCTAATTCATTTGTGTAATAAGAATAAAAATTACTTATAAAAAGGATCAAATGAGTATAGTCAAATTAAAGTTCAATAAAACCATCTTGGATCAAGCCAATAAATCAAATAAGGTATCAGAATTCTTTTTCATGAAAGCATATTTTCAAGAAAATATTAATTTGATACTTATTTGTCAAATCCAAGCACCATTAAATTCTAAATAAACATATTATCATAAAGTGGATGTAATAAAAATAAAATATGTATGCCCCAATAAGATGTCAAAGGCATTTCTTGAAAACCAGTGGTCCTAGATAAACAACAATTATTTTTTTTCTCCTTGAAATATTTATAAAGTGACATGTTCAAACATCCACAAACATTAACATTAATTTCGAAGTGACCTGCCTAATGAAGATTCCCCAGGTCAATTCCCATTGAATAATGAAGATTTGATTCATTTTTTAATTAAAAAAATTGGTCCATTTCATTTGGCACAAAATATCTCTTGATGCATCATTTTCACAAAAATCTAATCTCCAAACATAGTTGTCCTCTCCAACAAATTATTAATTAAATATTGTCAATATTCTTTGAACAATATTGTCACAAATTGTCGCTTAATTATTGGTCACTAGGTAGACTCTTTGTCTCCTTTGTGACATGTCCCCCAATTATCTAATGATTTTTTTTAAAAAAAATATTATACTCACCTGAACGTGTGCCACTTGTTAATGGACAAGCCATCATCATTAGGTCAAATTAGCTATAAAATACTCTTACCAACTTTTTTATAAGAGCCTAAAATTTAAATTATCTTAGTCCTTTTTATAAAAGCTCAACAAGAGTTGTTTGATCATTTAATGAAATTTTTTCTTTTTTGTCCTTGTTAATTATATATATTGTATTAATTAAAAGATTGGTATTACTTATATTTACTCTATTTCTCTCTCTTACTTGTCTCCTTATAAATACCCCATCTAGTGGGATAAAAACTTTGCTGTTGTTGTACTTGTCTCCTTATAAACAGGGGCATGCTTGAAAAAAAAAAATTATTTCAAAACATACTTATTATTTTTAATCAATTTTAACCGTTTTTTTAAACTGTGGTTTTCGAGATCTTATAAATAAGACCGAAGGGATTGTATATAGTATGTATTTCTTCTATTTCTAATTTACTAACTACATTCATTTAATATCCTCTATTAATAAGTAAGAATTATATCTTGAAATTTGGAACAAGACATATATTCAAGGACAAAATGAAAATCTGAATCAGGTGAAGTAAATATTATCTGTTTATGATATTATCTGTGTACAATAAAAAAACCTCATTATATATTATTCTTAGAGGTGGTAATTCGGGACGACTCGCCAGCCTACCCCAAATAAACGGGTTCGGGCCCCCGAAATGGCGGCCCGTTTAAATTTGGGCTAAACGGGCTCAGCCCGTTTAGCTCGCGGGCTGGCGGGTTTTAAAATTTTTTTTTTGGTTTTTCTCAAGCGCTCTTAGTCTCCCTTATCCGAATCTCCTATTTTTTGATGATGTGTTTAATTAACTCCCCATACTTTCTATTTGACACTTATTTTTATATTATATTTATTTATTCTACTATTATTAAATTTAAAAGAGATGTGTTTATATAGTTTTGTGATGTGAATAGATAAAAAAAAAAAGAAAAGTAAGAATGAAATTGACTTCATGACACAAATATATAAAAGAAAAGAAGTGTGATATGCACGGATGAAAGAGAAAGAAAGTAAAAATATTTTTAAAAAAGTGAAATTATAAAATTTAAAAAAAAAAATTGACGGGTTGGCGGGCTAGCCCTCCTAAACAGGTTTGCTAGCCCACCCCGCCAGCCCGCATTACCGCCTCTAATTATTCTCTTGTAATCTCATTAATTATATTGATTACAATTCTACTATATCTTAAATTTCATTGTTTATTTATCAGTGAAATAATAATTAATTCTGCAAAAAGTTATCAACAGATATATTAAACTAAAGTTATTGTCAAAAAAGTCAAAAGAAATTTATGCACAACTCAAAATCAAATTCAGAGGAATTAAAATAAATATTTTCAAATTATAATAAGAATCTTCTAACATGACTTGGTGGGTCTATTTCAGCAACCCACCACATGTTGTTGCACCATTTATTTTGCCTATATAAAGGCTTCACTCTCTTCATCTTCATCGAACCCCAAGAAATTCAGTCTCTTCCTCTCTTATTCTATACATCTTACTTCTTTGCTTCTTATCTCTCTCTCTCTCTCTGTTTCTGATATTTCCTAAAGAAAACAAATCTTTTTTATTTAGAACTCAGAAGAAAATGGCTTCTTCTTCATCATCATCATCGACATCAATTGAGAGAGTGTTTGAAGGATTTGAGTTGTGTGAGGCAAGCAATGTCCTTCTCATGACTTTAATGGAAGAAGAAACCCAGGAAGATAATTATTACGAGAACTGTGAAGAAGATGAAAGACTTGTGAGTATGATTCAGTCACTTGAGGCAGAGATCAATAGCAGAAACCCTTTGTTGATGATGGAACAGGTGGATGGTCAGGATTGCTCCACGTCATCGTCGTCAGTCACCGATGATGGTTATGATTGGGTTATGGAGGATATGGAAATTGTCCCTTCCTTATCATCATCACCATTTGATGATTTGCATGCTGAATTGAGTTCTTATGCAGATATGAGTGAAGATTGTTATTCTGATCTTCATCAGTTTAATTGTGGAGTTTCTTGGGTAACACCTGATGCATAGAACTGTAATTGTAATATTAATTATAATAATCGATCAGATCAGTCCTGAGAATTATATTCTAAGGAATGGTATTTTCTCTTGATTATATAGTTGATGTTGATGAGAAAACTTTTGTACTGAACAATGATAAATGTATACTTCACCAACCATGAATATAACAACAGAATTTTACTTCTGTTTTTATATTCAGAGGTATATTCCTTTTTATTAATTAGGTTTTTTATATGATTTTCCCAGCCCCTTGTTTCTTTTCTATATATACTTTAAAATGCTTATATTTTCATAGAGTATTCTACATACATGCACGATTATATTTAAAGTAATCCTAAGGCATTTACTTAGATGCACCTAGTGTCTTAAAATAATTTGTAGTACAATTTCACTCTAAAAGCAATTAAAATGGTACAATTTCACCTTTAAATAATTAAAATGGTGCAATCGCATCTAAGGTTAACATATCTTAATTTCATCGTTAAATTGCTGTAGCTTGACCAAAAAGAGAAGGAGAAGAAACGATGGCCCATAAAAGATTAAAGGAAGAAAAAGAAGAATAACTGATGGCCTAGAAAATATCTTCATAATAATTCAAAATATTATATCATTCACATCAACAAGGTTTAAGTTTTTTTTTTTTATTTCGGTGAAATAGGTTAAAAATGACTTATAATTATATCCAGAGGAGTATATAGCAACCTTTTAATTAACACTTTTGATCCACTTAAAGTAATTAAATCAAGCAGCTAGCATTGCTGAGGTTACTAGCTAGTACTTACCTAGCAACACGTGAACATAAAATGTGCTAAACATCTTAATAAGTTAGTGAACAAATTTGAGTGCTTGGAGGCCAAGAGGTCCACCACTATACTAGTGTTTGGACTCACTTAATTTTAGATAATAAGTTACTTATTACGTAAGCTGAAATAAAACTCCTCTCACATACTTATCTTGTATACCGTGGATTACGATTTATAAATAATTATTATTCAAAAATAAGCTATTTCAAACAAACACTATATATGACTTCTTTTTGAAACGACCTTTGTAAAGAAATGGGGGAAAATCATATTCAGCAGCTACTAAGGGCATCACCTTAAAAAACATAATAATATATTCCCTCCAATCCTTAATATTAGACATATTTAGGAAATTAATCTTGGTTCTAAATAAAAAATATATATTTATATTTGTCAAATTTTTTTAATTTATCCTTATTGATACTTCCTAAAAAATAATCAAGGAGAAGAGGGTATGAGTGAATCAAGGAAGATGAATATGATGCTTTAAAAAATATATGTCATATTAACTAAGTTAATTTAACTTAATGTAATCAATGTAGATAAATATATCTTATAATAAGAATTGAAAGATATATATAGGATGCTTGATGTATAGATGTGACTCAGAATTAAGGGGAATCTTTTGCAATTTAAACTTATTTTAAAATGGAAGTCTATAATTAAACCTAATTTTTCCAACAAAGGAAAACAACGAATTATCATATCCTTGCACATGTGTGTTGGTGGAACTTATTGTGATCCTAACAATCAGATATGAGACATAGTTGTCCCTTCCACCAAACGAAGTACATCTGAATATCATATTACTTGACATTATTTTTCCAAAAGAAGGCATTAATTTTCACACTATTACTTAATTAATAATTAATAGTATGAGTCATTAGGCGTCCACATACATTGGGTTTGCCCCCACTGTTCCCATCTTTCCACTATTTCATATTATGCACATATGGACTTGTGCCCTTTGTTTTTTGCCATGGGACTTGTGCCCTTTGTTGCTCCCCAGTTCGACATCGATGCGACATGGATAGCTCGCTCTTATGTATCATTCTCTCTCCTACATTTTCTTTATGAAATAATTAAACTCATAATTTAGTACATTATTAATTATATTTAAATTTTAATTTATTTAATAGACAAAAAAATTGTTCACTTGTTAAAAACGCATCTATACAAATATGTAAACGATTTTCAGATTCTACACACACACACACATATATCAGGAAGATGCTATATACAGTGAGGAAAAAAAAGGAGAAAAGATATCCAGAGACAAATCCCATTTCTTCATTGATAGGTGGGCCTATATATGAAAGCCAATCTCGACATATATCATATTCTATGTTACAGTAGCATGTGATTTGCCTTTAGATAAAGATTGCAATCTCTTCACCTCTCAAAGGCATTCTCCCATTGCTTTTCTCCCCCCCCCCCCCCCAAGCCATTTTCAGAAAAAAAGGAAAGGGTACAATTGACTCCATGTCTGCTTCTTCTTCTCTTTCTTCAATGCCTGAGAGTGTGTGTGATTGTGAAGAACTTGAGTTATCATCAGAGTCCAACAATCACTACTATAAAAAAACGTTTTTAACATTTCTTTTTTATGCCTTTTAATATCTGAAAATAAGGAGACATTTATGTGAACGACGTAGTAAAAAATGGTAATAATGTCCGTAGATAAAAGGATGTCTAAGGTTTGGACTTTAGACATTCCAATTTTAAAAAGGGACGTCTAAAGTGCTACACTAACACTTTAGACGTCCTCATTTTAAAATAGGGACGTCTAAAGTGGTCTCAAGTGGGACTTTAGATGTCCCTATTTTAAAATGGAGACTTCTAAAGTGTTTTTTTTTTAAAAAAATCGTTTATATTACAGATCTGGACTAAATAGTATTTAAAACCAGAAATCACATATCATCGTCAATAAAATTACAAATCTAGTATCTGAAATCCAAATCCAAAATCTACACAATTATAACTCAAAAGCCGAAATCTCATAGGCAGAAGATGAAAACAATAAGAGGAATTAGTTGCAAAAAACTTATCTCCTTCTATTATTGAAATTCATATTCTAGTAATAATGAATAGAGAAGACCGACAGAGAGAGATGAGCCTCGTTTTCTCAGTGGGAACGTGGCCATGAAGCATGCTTCAGAGTCTTGATCTACAAGCCATAACAACATGAGTTAGAAGATAAAATAGAAGGGAAACCTAAAGAAAAAAGAGAAAGAGGATAAAATAATAAAAAATGGTAAGAAAGCATAACAGATCTGGAGGTGAAAAAAAGAGAGAGAAAGGAAGAAGTAAGAGTAAAAAGAGCATATAAAGAAGAAGAAGTAAGAGGTAAAAGGCATGGTGGTAGTAGCTCTTCTTATGTTTGCGGCGATGGGAAGAGGAAGATGAGTGTAAAAGTAGTATAAAATTGACAAATGAAGACTACCAATAAAAATTTGAATTGTTTTTGGCGTCTCCAATTTCATTTAGAGACGCCTAAAGTTGTCCAATTATTGTTTTTATTTTTTATTTTACCTTAGACATCCCCAATTCAAATAGAGACATCTAAAGTCAATTTTTTTTTTTAAAATAAGGGACACCCTTTGGTGTCCCTAATATAATATAAGGGACGTCTAAAGTTTGTAAAGTCCAAGGTATTAAAACTCGGACCGGGTATCGAACCGGTCGGGGTATTGGGTTAAGGGTCAGTGGGTCAGACCGGGGCCAAACCAGAGCTAAACCGATGAGAAATTGAAGATTTTAGGCTTATAGTATGAAATTATAAAGGAAAAATTTAAAAAAAAAATTTATATAGGAACCTGGACTGGGAACTGGACCGGTCTACCGACCGATTCGCCGATTTTCTGGCCGGACCGATCGGTTCAGGTTCCTTAACATTGGTAAAGTCACACTTTAGACGTTCCTATTTAAATTGGGGACGTCTAAAGCTATTCAGTTCTCACCCATAATTACAAAAATGCCACCACCTTTGTTTTTTACTTCCCTTTTTTAAAAAGGGATGTCCTTTAAGGACGTAAAATCTGTATTCTGTAGTAGTGCACATACTCCTGATGGCTTTAATGGAAGGAACTCAAGAAGGACATGATCAGCATTATACAGATGATAGGCTTATGAGTATGATTCAATCTTTGGAGGTAGATCTCAGTTCCTCTAGTAGTAGTTATGATCCTTACCAGAGCTGTGATATGGAGGTGGGACGGGTGGATGACCAGGATTGCCCCACATCATCATCATTATCATTCAGTGCTGATTGGGACTGTAAGAAAATAAGGAGAGAGAATAGACTTACGTACCAGGGCAAATTCATATTTGGATCTAGGTCAAAGCTCCAATAATCCATAACTCGAACAAAATAATGCTTACGTAATTATTAAACTACTAGAGCCTAATTAAAATTGGCAGAACAGATCACCAGAATAAGAAAGATGGTAGGAGAGAAGAGAGATTGCCAGATAGTTCAATGGCAGGGGTGAGGTTCAATTGAGAGAGGCACATCCTATTTATAAGGGACTAGGGAAACCACTAATTAGGAAGTTATATGCACTCCTACTTTACCTATAAGTAATAATCAGGAAATTAATTCTTGATTAATTTTCTGATATACAATTACTTATTTCTCAATTAACAAATATATAATTAATGCTTATTTGTTTCTTATTTGATAAAGCTACTTGTTTCCTAATCAAATAGTTTGGCCCATCAAGGGCGGATTTGGACCCTAAGTCTAACATCCCCCCTTGCACTTGATGGGCCTCCTATCGTGCATCTGTTACTCTTTCATGTTTCATATATAGCGTCTGTCGTGACCGTGTAGGCAAAACATCTTTAAAATTTGGTGCTTGTGATACTAAAAATCTCTTATACTGAATCAACATCCAATGATACCCTTTATATATGTGTAAGCCATCTATTTGTTGCCTCAGATGCCCCAGATTCTCCCATACACATTGCCCATGACATATCTAATTCCTCTCGAGTTAATATGTTGATTAACTCATATTGCCTTCCATGCACATAGTATCCGTACTTACAAGCTACACATAGAACTAATAAAGGGTCGACCATAGACGCTAACACGTCTCATGTATCTAGGAGTAAATCTTCCTTTTTTACTAAATATAAATCCATCTTGACTTGGTCGCTTTCCTAGTTTTCATTCGTCTGACCGAATTATGTGTGATCATGGAGTTTTAGCTAAAGTAGCTGTCATCAAACCAAGCTTTAATGATGTTTCCTAAGTCTTAAGGGCATTGTGGAAGGATTTTTCCTTCCTAGGACTCACACCGTAGTGAACTAGGGATCTTTCACCTACGTCTCAAGTTGCAGTCTAACTCTCAAGCACATACAGTATGAATTGCATGCTACGATGAATGGTTTATAGTGTACATCGATTTCTTCCTTTCACCATACGATCATAAGTCTAAAAGCGCACTTAGCATTTGAACCAAAACTTCCTTTTTCGCAATGTCTCTTTTGCGATCTCATTTGTGAAAAAGATTTCTTTGCCTAGCTACAGGTTTGTATTCATGCTTTGATCCATTTTCTATGTATATATATACATATGGATCTCATCTTAGTTTAACCAAGGTATTAAAACCCGTACCAAGTATTGAACCGATCGGGGTACTGAGTTAAGGGTCAATGGGTCAGACCAGGGACAAACTGGTGAGAAATTGAAGATTTTAGGCTCATAGTATAAAATTCTAAAGAAAAAATTTAAATTTTTTTTAAAAAAATTGGAACCTGGACCAGACCGGTCTACTAGCCGGTTCACCTGTTTTCGGGCCGAACCGGTCGGTCAGGTCCGGGTTCCATAACCCTGAGTTTAACTTAGGTGACTCGAATATAAAGATTCTTCTTAACCATCTCATTGTGATCATTTGCTTGTCTTACCCTCCCATGCCCCTGCAAAACGTGAAAAGATGGTTGTTCGTATGATTGAACCAACCTTTTCTGACCTGTACAAAGTACAAAATTGTATACCTTACATATATTTATTCATAACATAAATACTATCTCTTTTATCTTTATATAAAAGAAGTTCAATACCTTATATTCTATTTGTACCCCTAGATCTTCATTAACTCAATGAATATCAAGCTATGAGCTCAGTAAGGGGATTTACCAACATTCTGTCAGCAAAAGGTAATTGAACTATCTATTTCCTTCTTTGAAAGCATATCTCTCATAGAGATATATCAAATGTATGTTTCGCCTTGCTGTTGTTGGGATTGGTAGGCACAACAGAAAATTAAAATTAAAAAGTTTTCCAATCCCTATTTAGATTTGTCAAGGACGTTTAAATCGAGTAGTAGAGAAGCATACCTTTCTTATGTGTTCAGCCCTTCTTTTCAATCTCAAGGAGATAACATCTCGGATCAGTTCCTTCTACTGGTATCCACACGAATAGGAATCCAAAATGAATAATGTGCTAGCGCTACCAACGTCCCTTTATAGAGTTTTCTTTTCTCACGACTCTCTATCTATCTTTTCATCATGCATAGAAAACCCTAGCTCACCTTTTAAATAACTAGTCAGGCCTTTCTAATACTATATAATAATATCATCATAATATGTATGTATGTATGTATGTATGTATGTATGTATGTATGTATGTATGTATGTATGTATGTATGATATTACTAATTTTCTTTTCGAATATATAAATATATATATTCGTCCACTCTATATTAACCATTTCAATCATTAAATCTAGACATATCTTAGATTAAATGAATCTAGACATTATAGCTCGTGTTGGGTTATTTTTGTGTGCGACCTTGTAGACCCATTTGAAGTTGGCATTGGGCCAATGACTATATTAACCCAGAAATCATAAGCGGTCTCTAGCAAGACATTACGACCACCCAATTCATATGGGGATCGATAAACCGATGCAACCTATCATACAACCATATCACGTTCCTTTTATCACACAATATTTCGGTCAAGGATGAGGCATGGAAAATGTTATCCCCCTATTCATGACCATTACTTTCTCGATCCTAAGTAATCTAATTATAGAAATGGAAACACTTTTCTATTTTTGTATGGTTATACATTTCTTAGAGTCACTCATCAAGAGGTCCAATAATATCTCTCTACTAATATGAGGGACAAATTCCATCTTAACTATTCACATTCTTTTGCATGAAAACCACAAAGCCCAAACATAGCATTTATCATCACCCGATCAAAGGTGACTTTTGACTAGGTCAAAGTTGAGCGACTCTCATGTAGAAATTCATAATGATCTCAGGTCAAAAGGGCATAGTGACGTGGTTATACATGAGACAAGCTTATGACTTGATCCATGCAGCTTTTTTATAGAGGGTCAGTCCAGCACCTTGTACTTGTACAAGTGCCTAGGACTTTAATTCGTATCTCCATACCTCACTAGTGCAAAAAGTTAATTTGGCATCAGTTGCTCAAGATATGACGCTGTAAATGAATGTATTACGGCATCGCATTATAACTAAACTAACGCTGTAATACATGCGTGACAAATGAATTTCCAATTCCTTCACAAATTTATTTTCTTTAATTTTCAAATGCCACGTATCATGTCCATATAAGGCCACCTCATTGTTTGTTTAGCCACGTGTCTCTTCCTCGCGCTACCACATGTCCACCCTTCTTGTAGTTCACCATGTGTGCCTCCTCGAAGTGTGCCAAGTGTCTCCTCCTTGCACTGCCACCTGTCTACCTTCCTCGCAGTTAGGGGTGGAAACAGGCCAGGCCAGGCCAGGCTTTTGCCTTAACAGGCCAGGCCTGTTAAGGCATAAACTGGCCTGAGCCTGGCCTGTGGCCTGTTGGAGGCCAAATTTTAGGCCTGGGCCTGGCCTGTACACAGGCCTGGCCTGGCCTGAAGCCTGTTAAGGAGGCCTGATTTTTTGAAATTTTTTAAGCAAACCAACAGGCCTACAGGCCACACAACAAAACAGGCCAACAGGCCACAGGCCGAAAACAGGCCTCCTTAATAGGCCTCCTTAAACAGGCCGAAAACAGGCCGAAATTTACATAAAATACTATCAATTATTCAAAATACATCAAAACACAAGAGAATTAAAGTCTATCATAAAATCAAGGAACGATTAAACAAGGTCATTGCAACATCAAAGCAAAACTAACATTCTTGTTAGCACAATCTCGCAAGAATTTCAATCTAAACAAAAACTAACATTCTTGATGCACTTCTCAAAACACTTGCCCCTCACTGTCTGCAAAATCAGTAACAATTGCAAGATCAATATCAGTTAAGCAATCCATATTTGAACAAAATTGTTGCCCATAGCTGTACTCAATTATCAACTAACATTGTTGCCCATAGCTGTACTCAATTACCAAACTCATCAATATATATATAGGAAAAGTGAACATATCATTCAGAAACTTCAGGACGGTGAGATTTGCCCCAGAATTTGCCCCAGTCAAGGTGAAACAAACCATTGATTTATTATTCAAAATATTGCAGTAGTGTTGCGTATATATAATATTAACCCATGCGCATTATTTCACAACTTTATACAGGACGGTGAGATTTGCCATAGACCACAATCATTTACATATATTTCACAACTTTATACCATCGCTGTTGCAACAAGCAATTAATTCTTGATGTGAAGCATGCTTAATTTAAAATCTCTCGCTCACAATTAACCCTAAAACCTCATGTTCACTTTAATCAATCTTATAGTACTAGTACACAAAACCAACATCATAACATGAAGGAATTAAAATAAGTATACCAAGACAGCTAAGATAAAGCTTTAAAACACCCATTGAATGAACCAGAAACAGAATGAACCAGAAACAGAAATTAAACAAGAACAGAAATAATGAACCAGAAACAGAAAATCATGAACAGGACAATTATGAACCAGAAACAGAATAAACCTTTCTTTAATACCTTCCTCCTGACCGAGATCTTGACGGAGAGGACCACAGTCCACAGATCCGACGAGGGTAGAGGGAGTCGGGATACGGGATACGGGATACGGGAGTCGGGAGTTGGGAGGGAGAGGGAGTCGCTCGCCGGGGTCGGGACTCTGGAGGCAGAGGGAGTCGCTCGCGGCTCGCCGGGGTCAGGACTCGGGAGGCAGACCGAGTCTCGTCGAGGGGGGTGGCAGCGAGGGTGGTCGAGGGAGTCGCTCGCCGGGGTCAGGACTCGGGAGGCAGACGGAGTCTCGTCGAGGGGGGTGGCAGTCGAGGGTGGTCGAGGGGAGTCGCCGTGGTCGAGCGTCGAGGCAGAGCGCAAGGGAGAGGGAGTCTTTCTTTAGGATTTAGGAATTAGGTTTAGACAATTAGAGAAGAGGGGAGTGGCAGTGGGTGGCGGATACATAATTTTTTTTTAATAAGCCTTACAGGCTCAGGCCGGCCTGACAGGCCTGTCAATAGGCCTTGGCCTGGCCTGTTAAGGAAAATAGGCTTTTAAAGAGGCCTTGGCCTGGCCTTTTAGCCTGTCAGGCCAGGCCTGAACAGGCCTCTAACAGGCGAGGCCGTAGGCCCCTGTCAGCCGGCCTGGCCTGTTTCCACCCCTACTCGCAGTGCACCACGTGTTCCTCCTTAAAGTGCGCCAAGTGTCTCCTCCATGCGCTGCCCACGTGTCACCTCCTACCCTTGCCATTTGTCCACCCTCCTTGCAATGCACCACATGTCCCTCCTTGAAGTGCCCCAAGTGTCACCTCTGAGCGCTACCACATGTCTGCACTTCTTAAATCTTGAAAATGCCTCCCCTCTTATTCGAACCCGTGACCTCATGCTTCTAGTGCCTCCGCGCTTGAGCCTTTGCCAATTACGCCTAGATGAACCTGTGTTATTTTATTTCATAATGTAATATATATAGTATTATCATAATATCAAAATTAATTATATATATAAATATAATATTATTAAAAATAAAATAAATTAAATAAAAAATTCAAAAAATATTTATACATTTATGATTAATTAATTTCAAATTCAATAAAATTTAAATCTTGAATAAATATTTTTATAAATACATTTTAATCAATTTTCTAAATCTAAATTATATTTTTATTAAAATTACTTAGTAACAAATAATTTAATATTATAAATATTATTTTTAATATAAAAGGATAAATATAATATTAATAACTAATAATTTTTTTAAATAAAATTAAATAATAACTAATATAATAATATTAAAAATATTATTTTAGTATAACATTTTAAATATAACATTAATAAATAATAATATAATATCCATTGCTAATAATATTTTATTTTTAATTAAAATTATTTAATAATTAATTTTATAAGATTATTTTTAATTTATAATTTTATAATTTTTAAATTTTTGAGATGGAATTTGCCACAAAAAAGTTCTTTGACAATGTGCCACAGAGCTTGTTTGTGGCAAAAAATTTTGCCACAAAATTTGTAACAGAATTCTGTGGCTAATTTAGCCGCAGAACTTTTTCATGGTTAATTCTATGACAAATTTAGCCACAGAAAAATTCTGTCAAAAAAAATTTTCGATGGAATTTTTTATAGAATTTGCCACAAAAAAAATTTTATCGAAAATTGAGTGTTTTTTTGTAGTGTTCTATCTGGAAGCCACTACATTAACAGTGATGAAGGGAAGTTGCGAAGTTAGTAGAGCTGGAGCAAAATTCATATAGAGAAGTAGCAAAGTTAGCAGAGTAGTTGAGGTTTTTGTTGAAGGCATTAGGGCGTCAGGTGGAGTGGGAACCGATGCAATATTTCCTTTTCTTTAGAAAACAAATAGTTAACATATTTCTAAAACTTTCTTAGAGCCATGTGGGTTATAATTAAGGTCTTGGTTTCCTATATGACCCGACACTATAAGTAATAATAAGTCCTTATCATTCAATCCGCCATATACTAAGAATAAGTTCTTAGTCTTTCTTAAGTACTTTAGGATATTCTTGACAACAGTCCAATGACCCTCACCAGGATCTTGTTGATATTTGTTGGTCATACTTAAGGCAAATAAGACATCTGGTAGCATACATTACATGGCATACATGATAGATCCAATGGCTGAGGCATATGGAACCTTGCTCATGCGATCTCATTGATCAGGTGTACTAGGACATAGATCCTTGCTAAAATGGATGCTATGAGATATGGGCATGTAACACCTTTTTGAATCATGCATATTGAACCTATGAAATATATTGTTTAGGTATGTGCTCTGACTTAGGCCTATTAGTCTTTTAGAGCTATCTCTATATATCCTAATATCTAGGATGTAGGTGGTTTCACCTAAGTCTTTCATTGAGAAAGACTTTTCCTAACCAATAATTGACACTCTGCAAGGTAGGAACGTTATTCCCAATGAGTAAGATGTCATCTACATAAAATACTAGAAATACAACTGTGCTCCACTAACCTTCTTGTAAACACAAGGTTCATGGATGTTTTAAATGATTCCAAACTCTTTGAGTACTTTATCAAAATGATGATTCTAGCTCCGGGATGCTTGCTTCAATCTATAGATGGATTTTTGAAGCTTACACACTTTATCAGAGTCCTCTGAATGCACAAAGCCTTCAGGTTGTGTGATGTACACATTCTCAAGCAACTTTCCATTACGGAAGGCTGTTTTGACGTCCATATGCCATATTTCATAGTCATAATATGCTACAATAGTAAAAAGGATTCTGATTGATTTAACCATTGCAACTGGGGAAAATTTTTCATTATAGTCTACACCATGGGTTTAAGTGAATCCTTTTGCAACCAGTCATGCCTTGAAAATATTTACATTACCATCCATGTCAATTTTCTCCTTTAAAACCCATTTACACCCGATGGCTTTTACAACTTCAAGTGGATCGACTAAGGTCCATACCTAATTGTCGTATATGGATTGCATTTTAGACTTCATAATATTTAGCCATCTCTCAGAGTTTGGTCCCACTATGGCTTCTCGATAGGTAGCTGGCTCATTTTGCTCAATGAGCAACACATCATGACTTTTAGTAATCAGAAATCCATATCTCTGAGGTTGATGCAGTGTCCTATCAATATACATGAACCTTGTATTACTTAAGGAGACTCATCAACTTGTGTGAGTCTTCTTTGTTTTCCATCTACAGTTCTATGCTATATTGTGACTCTCGAACTTCTTCGAGATGTACATTATTACTACTGGTTCTCTTTGAGATAAACTCTTTTTCTAGAAACATATCGTTTGGAATAACAAATACTTTGTTATCGGTGGGATTGTAGACATAGTATCCCTTCGTTTCCTTAGGATACCCCATAAAAAAATACTTTGAGGATTTGTGTGCTAATTTATTTGAGGCTTGTTGCTTAACATATACCTTACATCTCCAAATTTTGAGAAAAGATAAACTAGGTTTCTTTCTAGCCCATATCTCATATGGTGTCTTTTCAATTGCTTTAGATGGAACATGATTTAGTGTGAACGCAGCTGTCTCTAGGGCATGGCCCCAAAAGGACGATGTAAGATTTGTTTGAATCATCATAGATTGAACCATATCTAATAGTGTTCGATTCCTCCGTTCAGAAACACCATTCTATTGTGGTGTTCCTGGAGGAGTCAATTGTGAGATTATCCTACAACTCCTAAGATGGTCAATGAATTCTTGGCTCAAATATTCGCCACTTCGATAAGATTGAAGTGCTTAAATCATTTTGCCAAGTTGGTTTTGTACTTCATTTTAGAATATATTAAACATTTCAAAAGATCATATTTATGTTTCATTAGATAAATATATCCATATCTATTAAAGTCATCTATAAATGTAATAAAGTATATATAACCTCCTCTGGTAGTTGTATTCAGTAGTCCACATACATCTATATGTATGAGGCCCAATAAATCAGTGGCCCTCTCACTATGCCCAGTAAAAGGTGCCCTTGTCATATTTTCTAATAAGCAAGATTTACATGTTCATATGATTCAAAATCAGATGAGTTAAGAAATCCATCTTGATGGAGTTTAGAAATGCGTTTCTCATTTATATGGCCTAGACAACAATGCCATAGGTATGTTGAATTCAAATTGTTTGACTTAATCCTTTTGATAGTTACGTTATAGATATTTTCACTATTAGGATATTCCAAATTTAATATATAATGACTAACATGCAAATCACCATCAACATAGAAAACATCATTATGATAAATAGAACATTTTCTATTCCTAGTAATGGAAGTATAACCTTCCTTATCCAAATAAGAAAGAGAAACAATGTTACTACTCAAAGTAAGAATATAATAGCAATTGTTCCAAACTAACAAAACCCTACTGGACAGAACTAGTTCATAAGTGCCTACAGCTAAAGCAGCAACTCTTGCTTTGTTTCCAACTCATAGGTCCACTTTACCCTTCTTCAGCTTTCTACTATCCTTAAGACCTTACACATTTGTCTACTATCCTTAAGACCTTGCACATTTGTACAAAACATGCAGTATCTAATACCCATGTAGAGGAAGTAGAAAGATAAATGTCTATAACATAAATACTTGAAGAGATAGCCTGCTATCCTTCTTGTTCTTTTTCAGATTTTTGAGGTAGAGTTTGCGATTCCTCTACCAATGTCAGGTTCATTGCAGAAGAAGCATACTCCTTCCTTTGGAGGCTTTACCTTCTTGGTTGAAGGCTTGGTTTCAGGCTTGTTTGACTCTTTGGTCTTACCACTTGAGCCTTTACCCTTCCCCTTCCCCTTGCCTTTCCATTTTATACCCTTTCCTTTCTAAACCTTTAAAACAGTACTAGGCTTTTTCTTAATGTTTTGCTTAGTAGTTTTAAGCATCCCATGAAGTTCAGAAATTGATTTCTCCATGTTGTAGTTCATGACAAACTGGTCATAACTTTCTGTGAGTAAGTTTAAGATCAAATTTGTTGCTAACTTCTGGCTCATAGGAAATCCAAGCCTCTCAAGGTGATCAGTGTAGCCTTTCATCTTTAACACGTGAGCAGTAATTGATGCACCTTCAACCATCTTGTAGGAATGTAAGGCCTTTATGGTCTCATACCTTTTTTACCTTGCCTATTGCTGGAATATTTCCTTGAGATGTACAATTACCTCATGACTCTCTATAAGTTTCAGATCTATTTGGAGCTATAGAACCATGGTGGCAAGCATCAAGCAACCTACATGCACAGAGTCTTCCTTATAATTTATGTAAGCATCTTTCTGACTTCTTGGAGCATTAGCTGCAAGCTCCTCGGGAATGGGTTGATTTATGACATATGTTTTTCTTTTCTACTTGAGAACAATTCTCAAGTTCCCGAACTAGTCAAGAAAGTTTGTCCCATTGAGTTTATCCTCTCAAGGACTAATCACAATGATAGTGCAGCAGTATTACTAGTTGACATGCTTCTACAATAAATTATACAAAGTTGGTTAGTAATCTCTCACTAAATTAACAACCCTTAATGTAATAATTAGTGGGCTAAGATCCATATTTTGCTTAAATTTAAGCTCGATTTGGTAGGACACTTAGATTAAGTTATTTAGGTAGGTAACCTATTTACCAGTTATATCACATGTAACTCTTAGATCTTTATGGGATTCGATCATCATATGATCTGGCATGTTTAATTCCATCTAATGCATTGAGATCCAAAACCGTTTTATTAATCTCAATTAAGTCAAAATGATAATAAATCTTTATGAGTAGCACGACTACTCACGCTTGTCTCACCAACATAACTCAAATGCATCCACTTTGGTGGAACCTATAATTAAGTGATCTAGGTTTTGACAAATATTCATTAGTTGTCAGCATTATGACTTAAGATTGTAATTGGAGAGCTTAATTAATTATTTTGTTTATATGACTACATATATCGCGGATGTATCTCACACAAATATACAAATATATATATATATATATATATATATAATATGCATGTAATGATCTAATAAAAAAACACATAATTTAAACGTGACACAATATGGCTCACCTAACCTAAATCTTCTCAAGCCAATAAGAGAACCTCTCTAATAAAAAAGGAAAATTCATTGAGAAACCTTGTTTAAACATACGAGGGAAGTAAGATGAGAAGAAAATGTAAATCCAAACTATGTAGAGGAAAGCACAGCATGCAGGTCGTATTTAAAAAATTTACAATGTCAACACCCGTTTCTATTTCGATATACACAAAGTAATAGAGACCAAGTTCCACAGGCATACAGAAGAGTACACATATACTGATAAAAACATTTGTTTACAGTCCAAAGTCAACCATATAGAATGCGGCAATATACAGCACTATTACAAAATATCCAAAAGTATTTTAGACATATACTATCTATAACCACGAACTTTGTATTTGCCTCAAGGCACATGCCGGTCACTTTCCTTGGTCTACATTCTTGCCTTTTGATCCACTGGAGTCCGCTGAGATGTTTGGTTTAGAAAAAAGGGGTGAACTTCCGAAGAATCCCAATAGAAACATGCTATCGTTCATAGAAAATGCGAAAAGTAAATATGATATATGCCATGTATACACCAATTAATGAACAATATAAACATATCATCTGCATGTATATATGAGTAGGGCCCAGCCCCACTAATCTGCACCGGTTGGTCTTCTGCCAACTCCAGTGTAAGTGCCTCTAGCACTACTGGCCCCTCTCTGGGCAAAACATGTTGATTAATAAAGCGCATTTTCAAACATTGGCATTCACACAATCATATAACTATGGCATAATATATGAAGGATAATGTCCCTACCTCGAAGTTCTATCGACCCCTTTCTGTGTGCCTCGTAAATCGTGTTGACTTTCGGCTCCCGATTCGGTCCTAAAATATTAAATGTACAAGAAATAGGTCATAACCTATCCAAGTATCATTTTAAACTCTTCCATAGTATTTCTTGTGGTTATATTAGCCTATGGTGAAAATTTACCAAAATGCCCCAAGGACCCCAGCTCAGCCCCGCTATACCCGGCCCGATGGCACGTTTTCCCAAAATTTTGACTAGGGCTATCCTGACGTATTTTTATCCAAGGAATCCATTTCCAAACTCAAAATTACCAAATTCAATGCCAAATTACAAAATTGCCCTTGGCAGCCCTACTTTTAGGGTTTTAAGGGCGTTTCCGTAATTATACTTTCTCATCCTTTTCTGAAAAGGTGCCCAATTGTAACCCCACCTAATTTTCCCTCCTGAACCCAATGGAACCATCAAATTATTGAAAATCCAACTCTAAGGCCCTCAAACATCCCTGGCTGAAATAATGGTGTTCTCCGGAAAAAATCGGGGTTTTACGATTTTGTCTCCGTAAACGCGTTCCTTTATACTCCTAACCACTTTATTAACCATCTAATTGAGTTATAACAACCATTTGAACTAAAATTGGGTAGCATAACCCTTAGGCACACACTTTTCCAAAAATTAAAACCAATGGCAATCCAGCGAAATTTCACCGATTAAATTGCCCACAGCAGCCAGAATAGTTAATATACAAAGGTTTGGAAGTTACCTCAAGCTCCCACTAGCTTTTCTTGCTCTTGGCTAAAAACCCTAACCTAACTTTTACAACACCAAATTTGAGCTTTCCAAACCTTGAATTACATAATAGAGTAGCTTAGGAACGGAATTATACGTATTAGGAACCGATTTACCGAAGAAATCACTTACCTTTGCAAGTTTTTCTTCTCTCTCTCTCTAGAATTTCACACTTTCTCTCACCAGTTCAGATTTGGTTGGGCACGAAAATGAGCTGAGGAAGATGATGGTAAAGTGTTTTTATTATATTATATGATATTTTTAATGATTTATGGAATTTCCAAAAATTCCAAAATCAATTTTATGTACATAAACCCTATGTACATGTAACTATGCTCATTAAGCCTAACCAATATTTCCTTTCTCTAGAAATGTGTAGGAGACACCTAGGGGTCCCTCCCTATGGTCTCAATTGGCTTCACAACTTGTTCCGGTTACGTATACACGTAAAGTCTCAATTTTGGTCAAAATTACACTTTTTGCTCAAATTTTCCATAAATTCATATTAAATTGACCAAAATATTATAAATATATTTTTAACCTTTATTTTCCTTAATTAATTGAAATTAACTTCAATTAATTGGAAAATAATTTATTTTGTGCTATTTTGGCAAAATTACGATTTTGTCATTACCTTTCTAATCCAATTTCTTTTCTTATTTTTCTTTGGCCAATTTCTATCTATTTTTGGACCAAGTATTTTCTCCAATATTCCTTCATTTTTGGACCTTAATATTGGGCTTTTTAAATCACCCAAATTAATTCCATAATTATTTTTGCCCAATTTCTCATGAAATTGAACATTTATGAATTCATAAATTCCAAATTCATGAATATTCACCATTTTATTGAATTTCTCAAATAATTACAATATATTTGGTGAATATAAAATTTGGGGTGTTACATACAACCCTTATAAAAGTAGAGCCATATTATTCATCATACCCAAATAATTTTACATATTAAAACCACAATAAATAACAATTCATATAATATGAAAAACAATAAATGTTATGATTATGTCGCACTACGAATAGTTAGCCACAGCGGTCTCACTAATTCCTTATTGAAATTAAGAGTGATCCCAACTTAAACACACAATTGACCTGACTCTGATGCCATTGTTGGGATTGGTAGGCACAACAAAAAATTAAAATTCAAAAGTTTTTCAATCCCTACTGTGGATCTTTCAATAGCATTTAAATCGAGTAGTAGAGAAGTGCACCTTTCTTATGTGTTCAGCCTTCCTTTTCGATCTCAAGGAGCTAATAACTCGAATAAGCTCCCTCTACCAATATCCACAAGAATAGGAATCCAACACGAACAATGTGCTATGCCACCAATGTCCCTATCTAGATTTTTCTTTTCTTATAGCTCTCTATCTATCTTTTCATCACGCGTAGAAAACCCTAGCTCACCCTTTAAATAACTAGTCAGAGCTTTCTATTTTATGATGGATATTGGATTTTTAAAATTAATCTTAATTAATTTCGAAATCTATATCATATCAATTACACTTAATTGTCTTTTGATAAGCAAATTAAATAAATATGGTTTAATTAAATCTATCCAATAATTTTAATTTAACATATTTATTTAATCTAAATAAAGAGCCAATAAAAATAGATTTAATTTATCTTTATAAATCAAATATGAGATATTATATCTTTATCATGTTAATTATTAAATTTAATTTATCAAATAAAACTAAATTTAAAACTAACACAATATAATAATATCATCATATAATATATATATGTATATGTATATGTATATGTACGTATATGTATTACAAATATACATATATGTATATATAATATTAATAATTTTATTTTCGAATATATATATATATATATATATTCATCTACCGTAGATTAACTATTACATTCATTAAATCTAGACATATTTTAGATTTAATGAATATGGACATTATAGCTCGTGTTGGGCTATTTTTGTGTGCGACCCTGTAGGCCCATATGAAGTTGGTAGTAGGCCAATAACTATATTAACACATAAGTCGTAAGCGGCCTCTAACAAGACATTACGACTACCCAAATTCATACGGGGATCGATAAACCAATGCAACCTATCATTCAACCATATCACGTCCCTTTTGTCACATAATATTTCAGTCAAGGATGAGGCACGGAGAATGTCATCCTCCTATTTATGACCATTACTTTCTTGATCCCTGAGTAGTCTGGCCGTAGAAATGGAATCTCTTTTCCATCGTAGTATGACCATACATTTCTTAGACTCACTCATCGAGAGGCCCAGTAATATCTCTCTACTAATGTGAAGAACAAATTCCATTTTGACCATTCATATTCTTTTGCATGAAAACCACCAAGTCTGAACATAGCCTTTATCATCACCCAGTCAAAGGTGACTTTTGACTAGGTCAAAGTTGAGTGAATCTCATATAGAAATCCATGATAATCTCAGGTCAAAAGAGCATAGTGACATGGTTATACATGAGACAAGCTTATGACTTGATCAATGCAACTTTCTCATAGAGGGTCAGTCCAACACCTTGTACTTTTACAAGTGTCTAGGATTTTGATGCGTATCTACATACCTCTTCAAGGTCATACTGGTCTTATTTCATCTTTGCTCCCTCATAGATGACTGACCACGGATATTTATGACAATCATTATGATTTATCTAAGGATAGTTATCATAGTGAACATGCAAATAATATGATAATAAAATGGAGAAATTCATTGAATAATAATGTTTAAAGTAGAATACTTGGCCCTTAGGGCAAAATTTCCAACAATTGTGATACTTAAGATCCACATCATAAGATGTTATCATTTGGATCCTTCTATCCACCATTCATTCCCAGTTACTCATAGGAAATTCTCTAGCCATATGACTCCTTGAATGATGGCATAACACACTCTGTGTTCTAATCCCATGAACAATAGAAATATATTGTCTACTCCTTTACTTCATTATTATTTGCCTAGATCTTGTATTGGAGTATCCTTCCAAACGTAAGTTGTTTCCTTGAAAACTCAATCTATGGTTCCTCTCATAATCTTTTCCACAACTAGGCCAAAAATAGTTTCCAAGTCCGACAAAAAACATTTAGTCTTGTACACCAATATGTACATTCATATTACCAACCATATTCTTACTATGTGATTCTATCTACCTGTTCTGTGTTGGATTCCTTGTAGGACGTGTAACCTTTCTAGGGCTGTGTCCTTAACTTTAGGGGTGTTCATGGGTTTGCAGTTTAGCATACTAAGATGCCTAAGATAACACTTATACATGTCTTATGTGAAAAATACTGTACCTTCCTTGTGCAACCTCCGTTTATCTTGTCATTCAAGATATGTTATATTCAACCCATGATCTTTCAACTTAGAATTCAAGGATAACTCAAATCCTTTATTTCTTTAACTCCATTGACACTTGTTTCAGCTAAACATATGATATTTGAAAAAGGATGACTTCACAAAGAATCATTATAAGACCATTTTGCATCATGTAGTGTTATTCAATTATCTCAAAGTTGGTGAGGTTTTCACCTTGTGAAACCTCATATACTACTACTTGGATGATTTTTCTATGAAGCCCTCAAGCTATTTTATGTAGAGTTTTTCATCCAATTTTCAAATTTCTCAAATTGGAAAGCGGTCTTCACATCATATTGATGTAATTTCAAGGCTAAACTTGTTATATCAAGATTGGGTATTCAAAGTTAAAGTGCATACCGGGCAATCTTATCATTGTAGTACCCCATAGCCACTAAGTGTTTTAGGTTTGATATGTCCCTTATGGATTAGAGAACTTATTTATTCCCAATAGCCTTTCGGCAAGGTGACAAAACGGCCAAGCATGTGCTTGGCTAGTTTTTCTGCACGACAATTTGCAATTCTTCTTAGCAAGTTCTTCTAATGTCTTTCAGACACTTATAGGTAGTCATCATCACCTTCTAAATGATGAAGAGAGCATTCAATCAATTGGGGAATCTATTCCCTTATCATCATTTGCTGAATGACAATTTACTCTAAGATGGATTTTATAAGATTTTCTTCCTATGTATGGGTGAGGTATTCTTCTTGTAACTTACCCCTTACCTCTTCCTTGTGAAAATGGCCTCAACCCTCCCACTTAAATCAGTGAACTTAGGAACACTTGGTTATTCCTTGTTATTGTTAACTTCTTAGAGAAATTCAGTATGATCAATACTCATTTTCTACTTGAAAATTTGTGTTAAATGAACGTTGTTTCTCTTAGTTACTGAGCCATCATCATTTTTACTAATGACAAAATATCATTTTAAATTCTCAAGTAATCTCGTAAAGACATACCTTGTATACCTTAGCCCTAATCTTCCATATTTATAGGAATAATTATGGATATAAGCTGTTGGTCCTTATGGTCTTAAGGTGCTTAGGCTTGGTCTAAGGCCTATCCATAAGGAAAGGTTGTGACTGAGTTGGAGGGCATTTGGTTAAGTGTAAAGATAATAGCTATGAGTTTATATGCCAACATATAATTGATAGTTTCACTTATGCTATTATTTATTCAACCATGTCAAGGAGAGGTTTATCCCTCCATTTCAACAACTCTATCGTGTTGAAGGGTTCTAGGGAATGATAGTTGCCTAACAATCCCTTTCTTATACATCGAGTTTCTTGAACAAACCCTTGTTAGTTCAAAAGGACTTATCCTTTTAGTTTAATTGGTTCCTAAGTAGATTTAGCCATTATCTAACAGCTTCATATTTGCCTAAAATCAAGTAAACCTAACTGTATTTTGAGTAAATGTTGATGACATTAATGAAACACCAAGCCCTGGGTTTTGCCCTTATGTTCATTGGTTCACAAATGTCATAGTTTGCTAATTGCATATGATATTTTCTCAAAGTGTTTCCTTATCTTTCTTGCTAGTTGATTAAGTTCTCAACTACTTATAAGGGTATTAACCCTTTAACATGCGTTATTTAGCAAATTCTCTTTTGCTAGTTTGATCATTCCTTTCTATCAATGTGTGCATGTGGCAAGAAATGGAATTGTTATCTCCAAAAGAAAACATCAAAAATACAACAAAGGATTTGAGAGTCACAGTCTAATCAATCTTTAACTAAAGAGATAACAAAGATGTAATTTTGTCTGTTGCATATTGCATGAAGTGAATCAGGGTAGCTTATCTATACAGAATTAATGTGCATGTTCCAGTCCTTTTATTCTTTCTGTTTCTTGATTTGCATCCAACATTAAGCCATATGCTTTTGTGAAACATCCACTACTTATGTGGATTGGTTCTTCTACAACCCTTAACGGATTATCAATGTAGCCTTTCATCTTTGTAGAAATTATTGACCTCTTCTAGATCAAGTTTACCTCATAGGTGTCTTACCCTTAGGCTTAAAAGATGAATCCTCCCACTCTTTAGCTAAGTTCTTCTAACTGATGGATCTTAAATCCTTTAGTCTTTCATACTCAAGTTCAATGTAGTGAATCACATTGCTAAAGGTTACAATATACATATAATGGATAGTATTTGATTTCACATACTCCTACTCATTGGAAGACAAAGCTTACTCCCACTCACAAGGAGATGTCTTGTCACAACATACACTTGTTGTTTGTTAGAAAGAATTTGGCTTATTTGTCTCAACTTTTTAGTTTGACATTTGCCTCAAAATATTGCCTAAACGACATGTTAGGACTTATACACCATGTTAAAACTTAACTTAGTTTTAACTTTATGAAAGAAAATCGTCAATTCCAACATCTACCAATGTTATCCACACAACTTGGGTAAAGTTATATTGCTCATACCACCATAAATTTGAGCAATCTTGTTCTTTCTATGCTTGATAGTATAAGCTTTCTATATCCTTCGGTTGCTTAAGCATCTAGATACTGAAAACTAGTTGGTTGGATCTCCCTAACATCTCATTCTTCATGAATGCAAGAGATTTGGGAGTTTCTAACCCATAGATATCTCTATTAGGTTTGTCTTTATAAGCTCAGTCAAATAGACTTTGTCATAATTTGGTCACTTAGATGATTATGGTATACAAATCATATTCATTTCTTCAAATGAGACATAGGATAATTAGAAAATAAGTTCACTAGTTTCATGTTGAGGAGACAACTATATTTACTCATATCCTACTCATGCTAGTTAGCTTATCACTCTTTTAACCATGGTCTTTATTGAACACTTTCCCTTTTGGATTTTTGGATACATTCTAGAAACTCTCACTCAATCAAAGCAGTAATAATAACAAGATAATAACATAATATCATTTAAATAACAACATGAATGTTCATGAAAAAGAAGAGGATATAATTCAATTCTAAAAGTAAAGAATTTAATCATAAATTCAATGAAGAAAGAACATTCAAAATTTGTATAAAAAATTGCCTCATATTGATGTCTATTAGCTAGTTTCTCCTTCTCATAGGCCTTTCTGACCATATAAACTCATGTAGTATTTAGCTACAATGCTCAACTCCTCATAGCCATGTTTACATCCATTTACTTGGATGTGTTTCCAGCATACCTCCCGCTCATGAGATAATTCCTACATCTCTCTCTATCTTGTCCTTTGTCACAACATTTGTGAAAAAGGTTGACTTAAAATTCAATGCTTTAATCCCAATCGATTCAATGTGGTTAAAAGCATGGGAGGACTTATTATTATTTAATAATTTCATGTTGCTGCAAGTTTCAGGTTTTATCTCCAAAAATTTGAGCCAAGGTTGGATAAGATCTCATATTCAAAAACTCATTTGAATAATTTCCTAATTTAAAAGAATCTTTCAAAAAATTAACCTTATGTTGCAGCTGAAATACTCTTAATAGGTAAACCAATTTATCCCAAAAACAATAGAATCAATATAGACTCACTTTGAATATTTTTGTGAATTTTTAAGTGTATACAAACACCTTTTTTTGACTCAAATAAGATCCGAACATGCCTCAAACATATGCAAATTATATATTCAATTGAATCTCTCGAATTTAAGGATTTTAAGGAACAAACAGTGTCTCAATTGGAGGTCCCACGAGCCTATACGCACCCCTAGAAGGTATCTAGATCAAAACATTTTGAAAAATTATTAAATTCCAACGAAGCCTACTCTCAGAGGAGGTGCGTACCATACACGTTGTCCTGCGGCCATCGACAGGCGACACGTGTCGGCTTTCAAGATTCAACGTGCCATCCTTTCTCTGATGGTGTTCGCCATATGGCAAACAGTGGCCCCTATAAGCCCCAGCGCCAGATGTCACTTTTTGGGATTTTTTTAAATGAATAGTCAACAATTGACTGTTGACTAGTCAAAGTCAATGGTTGACCATTGACTGGTCAACCGTAACCTTGACCAATGACGTGGTCATTGATGACATGTCGCAAGATGCTGACGTGACACCCTCTCATTGGTGCCACTTGGTGTTGTTGACCAATGACGAAGCGCATTGACTGCCACATCATCGTCTTCAACCTTCAGCCAGGTCATCTTGACCCAGTTGAAACTTCGACGGGTCATCGCCATCTACAAACTTTAGAAGATCATATCTTCCTCGTTTTAACACCATTTTTCGCATTCTTGGTGTCATTGGAATCGTCACTGAACAAACTACAAATCTATGGCTTTTATTTGATCAAAAAACGTCTTTTTTCAAAGATCAAATCACAAGTTAATTGGTGGAGGTGACAAGGCAACCCACCAACTTCTATCCTTCATTTCTCCCTCATCCAAACTCTGTTTGACATATTCTATGTGTTATTGGAATTGTCTCTTTGAGCTCTACACACCCATAGCCTTACCTTGGGCAAAAATACTCAGCCTCAAAAACCCAATTTTTTCGTCAATGTCGACGGCACTCTGTAACGTGACTTGGATGTGTGTCCTCTATGTTTTAAGAGTTCTTCTACGTTTTAAAGGGTTAAGTCTCTTGTTTTTGACCGCTAGAGTAATTTTTTTAAAAAACAAAATTGACACTTTCAGCAATGACTTCATTGAGTCACCGCTGAAAGTCATATTTAGTGGCAACAAAAAGTCGCCACTAAAAGTATAGTTTCAACAGCGACACAAAAGTCACCACTGAAAGTTACCTTTTGTCACCGCTGAAACTATACTTTCAGCGGTGATAAAAATTTTTGCCGCTAAAACTTTCAGCGACGATCACAACAATGGTGACTTTTATCACCGCCGAAAGTTTTTTTTTTTGTAGTGACTAGAGCCTAATTAGGATTGGCATAGCAGATCACTAGAGCAAGAAAGATGGTAGGAGAGAAGAGAGATTGCTAGATAGCTTTATAGCAAGAGTGAGGTTCAACTGAGAAAGGCGCATCCTATTTATAGGCGTCTACGGAGACTACTAATTAGGAAGTTATGTGCACTCCTACTTGATCTCTAAGTAATAATCAGGAAATTAATTCTTGATTGATTTCCCAATATATAATTACTTTTTTCTCAATTAACAAATCCATAATTAATGCTGATTTACTTCTTATTTGATAAGGGAGGACTTGGACCCTAAGTCCAACAAGGATGATATGGAAGTTGTATTTGCTAGTTCTTCATTTTATGAAGAGATGGTGATGAATGCATGGAGTCTCTATGATACAGGTGGGCATGATATTACTGCTGGTTATCATGATTCATGAGAGTTTTATTATGGAGTTCTTTTGCAGAATTACTTTCCATAAGAAGCAACTGATGTGGTGTTCTTAGATGTTCATAAGCAAAGAGAGAAATTTGAATTAAAGGACATATTATAAGAAGTTTGAAGAATATTGCTTCCTTATCATCAACTTAGTGTCCTTGTAATTAATGACTTTAATGGAAGAAACTGATGTCTTATATTTTGATTACCAACTCTCTGCTCTTAAAATTACTGTTAAAATTAACAGTTTTTGCCATATTTATAATTTTTTACATTTTTTATTACTTTCTCTAGTCTTTTTTTATAAGCAACTTTCTCTCTCTTGAGGCTAGTTCTTAATAAAAGCAACTTTTCTCTTGTGACTTAAAATTTAAACTACATTTTCCTTTTCTACCCCTATTAATACATATCTTTATATTAATTATCCTCCACTTACCACTAATTCTCTTTCATTTAATTATTTATTACTCATTCTCTCTTCTACTCTCATTTCATAAATAAGCATATTTGGAAAAAATATGACACTTTTAACACATTTATTGTTTTTAACTAATTTTAACCGCAAGTTTGTTTTGTGCAATCAAGAAAAAAGTTGCTTATAAAAAGGACTAGAGGGAGTATGTTTTATGTCATTTAAAAAATAACACTTGACATTTGATAAATCATTTTAAATACTTAAAATAAAATATTTAAAATTGTAAATATTGAAAAACACATTTAAAATGGTTATCTGACCATTTATTTTTAAATAAAAATATAAAAACTTAAAACTGCCTGTCAAAAGCCAAGTGTTTTTTTTAAAATAAAATATTATATAATAAAAAATATAAAAATTATGATATGGTAAAAACTATTAACTTCAACGATAATTTAACTGCAGGGGAGTTGCTAATCAAACTATGAAGCATGGGGTCCTAAATTTAAACTTATAAAGATTATGGAGGTGATATGCAATTAACCCAAAATTTTGGAGAATTTCATATATTTTAGCCAATTTTTTTATATCATTAATGTAGCACTTCTAATTACCTTTTAACTAATATTTTTTGCCTGGAAGTAGTTAAATCGGACTTATATTATGAATAAAGAGTATTATGTACTTCCCTATCAACCTAGCAACTTGGGGACGTAAATGTGCTAACATTGTCCTAATAAATGAGTAAACAATCAACAACTTTTCTCTTTTTTATGTGGGAGCGCCTTTTCTCTATCCATGAAAGCATCTTTTCTCTGTTTGTGAGATTTGTTCTCGCCTCTTCTCTCTAGCCACGGCCGGGGAGGAGGTTGTCCAGCTTGTGTTGTTTAGTCTTTTAGGGTTTAGGTTTTCTTATTTTCTTTCTATGGTAATGATTGTTGGATCTATGCCGTGTTGTTCAAGGGCAGGTGGACCAGATCTGAAATGGTATGGTTCCCAGTGGCGGCGAGCGAGCAAGAACAATCAAGATGTATGGTGGTGCTGTGGTGGATGGAACCTGATCTGGTAAGCTCTTTTGATAGATCTACTCCGATTTGATTTGGTCTGGTTATCAATGGAGTGTTGGTGGTTTGCTCATATCTAGTGGCTATGGGTTGTGGCAAGTTTGGTGGCATCGATCTGAGTATTAGACTTATGTGTGGTCTTTGTTGGTGGCGGTGCTTCTTCTTACGCGACGACAGTTGTGTGGTGGTAAATTTGCTCTCAAGGTAGTAGACTATTTGGTAAAAGGGATGGGATCGTTAGGATGGTTCTTTGAACCCCCATCCTTGCTTCGAACATGACTTTCCGATGGCTCTTCATTTTCTGACAGTGGCAATGGTAGCTCATGTGTCCATATGTGTTTGAACTAGGGTTAGAGTTATGATTTATGTTAGATGGGCTTAGGGTTTTGTTGTATAGGCTTTGGCCCTTTTTGTTGTTTTAGTGTCCTTTTCACTCTTTGCTTTGTAATTAGCTTTATTCAATATCAATGTTTTAAAAATTGGATCGGATATTGAACCGGAGAGGTCAGCCGGTCATGGTTTATCCGGCCGGATTGGTCGAATCGGTGGTCGATCCGCTGACATAATAATAAAATAAAAAATAATATTATATACATATATAATTATATAAATGAAAAAAATAAATAAATAATTATTATATTAATTTGAAAATAAACATAAGTAAGCCTATTTCAAGACAAAAAACGTAAAATAAGCTTGCATGTAATACATCTCAGTGTTAACGTCCCAATGCTCTATAAAGTAATCTATTAAATTAATCTAGTATAAATATTATGTATAAATATAATAAGTAGTGAAGGCAAAAATAAATATAAAATTGAAAGATAATAGTTGGCAAAAAGATAATAAAAAAATTTCAAATCTGCTCAACCTATATTCATGAGCCAGTGCCTCAGTGGGCAAACACGTTATTTATGGGTTAATGGGAGTTTCTATTTTTTATTTTCATTTGGGCCATTTTATTTTTTAAATTTTAATTAAAAACAATATTCCCTTATCATCAATAATCTAACATCCAACGGTTAAAAAGCAAAATCATAGTTTTATTCTTTTATAGTGGTTAAAAACAAATATTCAATTGTTTCTCTTTCCCATGCTTCTCCCCTTTCCCATGCAACCTACCTGTCCTTATTTTGTTCATTGTACCCATAAAGTAACTTTCAATTCAGATTCTTGTATCCATTTTTATTATTTCTTTCTTTTTTTGTCAAAATTTCTGTTATTTCTTCGTTCACCCCGTCACTCATTTTTTGAATAGTTTTCCTCTCTCCTTTGAGTTCTTTCCTTCTGGTGTTCACCATTTTCTAACTTCATAACTCTGGTGAAACTCATACAACATCATATTTCTCAAGTAAAAATTGGTAAAGTTCTCCTTTTTTTTTTTGTCATCCTCTCTGCCTTCTAGCTCTCTTGTTCTTTCTCTTCCTCTTTTACTTTCTGTTCCCATCACTGTGTGTTGGAGTTGTTAAGTCAGCCGGTTATCCTGATCCGCCTCTAGTTTCCGACTTCCGGCTTAAAGACCGGCTCTAGGCAACTCATCCCGATCTAATAGGTAAAACGATCCAAGTCTATTGACCGACTCGCTACTCTTTCCGATCCGGCTTTAACAACATTGTTTAATATTGTAATATAAATACTTCTGAAAAATGGTAAACAATCAATAAATTGTTAGTTGAAATGGTGAGCGATCTCATATCGCAAGAATAATACTATAATTTCAAATCTCAATAAGCACATTTATCGGAAGGGTTTTAGCCTTAACGTTTCCAATCTGATAGAGATTAATTAGTCTCAAGTCTAAAATGACTTAGGTGACTCTATAACTTAAAAAAATTAGTGAACAAATTTGAGTGCTTCGAGGCAAGATATCCACTACCTTATTGCTTCTTTTTAATTTGAAACGACCGGCCTTGACTGTAAACAAAGGGGAAAAATCATAAACAGCATATACTAAGGCATCTCCTTTTTTAAAAAAATAATATATGATCGCTTTATGTATATATATATGACTCAAAATTCAGGGGAATCTTTTGCAATTTAAACTTGTTTTAAAATGGAAGTCTTTGATTAAACCTAATTTTTCCAACAAAGGAGACAACCATGAATTATCATATATCCTTGCACATGAATGTTGGTGGAACATATGATTCTTACAATCAGATATGAGACACTCCACCAAATGAACCACTGAATTACGATATCACTTGTCATCATTTTCCAGAACAAAAGCATTAATTAATTGTATGTCACACTATTAATTAATTAATAATTTAATATTGGTCACTAGGTGTCCACAAACATATTGGGTATGCCCTACTGTATTCCCAACCATTATTGGACGCGGTGTTAGTCAACCTCTTCCACTACTTTTATAAGTAGTACGCGTGGACCCGTACCCTTTTGTTGCTTCCCAATTCAACATCGATTGGACATATCTCTTATGTATTATTTTCTTTATGAAATAATTACACTCATAATATAGCACGTTAATAATTATGTTTAAATTTTTATTTATTTAATATACAAGGAAATTATATTGTTGACTTGTAAAAAACGCATCAGATTCTACTTATATCAGGATGAGACTATGGTGAGGGAAAATAAAGAAAAATGCCATTTCCCTCTAATAATAATAATAATAATTTGTTTGCATTCAGAATTTTTCTTGAGCAATTATAAATTTTTATGGACACAAAAAAATAATGTATAAACTATTTTAAGGATTTAAAGCATTTTTTATTATTCTAAACTGTCATAAACTAAAAAAAGATATTTGCAAACAAAAATTAATTAACATTTTGATGGATTTTTAGTTCAGGTGGAGTTGGTTAAAGATATCTACAAATCCCACTTCTTCATTGAGATTTATAAATCAATTAGTTACAACCATGCACATGATAGGTGGGCCTATGACCACCAATCTCAAAATCATACATGTTAGAGTACACCATATGTTTTGCCTATATAAATATTGCATTCTCTTCACCTCTCAAGCCATTCTGTGTTTTCTTCAGTTCTTCCATCTCTCTCTCTCTCTCTCTCTCTATAGCCATTTCCAGAAAGAAAGAAATAAAAGGGTACAATTTTAACTCCATGGCTGCTTATTCTTCTTTTCCTTCAATGCCAGAAAGTGTGTGTGAAGGACTTGAGTTCTCATCAGAGACCAACAAGATCCTTCTCATGGCTTTAATGGAAGAAACTCAAGAAGAACATGATCAATATTATGCAGATGATAGGCTTATGAGTATGATTCAGTCATTGGAGGCAGAGATCAGTTCTACCACTAGCAGTGTTGATCCTTACCAGAGCTGTGATATGGAGGTGGGACAGGTGGACGGTCAGGATTGCTCCACATCATCATCAATATCATTCAGTACTGATTGTGATGATATGGAAGTTGTCTCTGAAAGTTCATCATCATCTTCATTTGATGAAGATATGTTGATGAATGCATGGAACCTTTATGCTGCAGGTGGGGATGATAGTACTGCTGATGATTATTAAGATTCATCAGAGTTTTATTATGAAGTTCTTTTGGAGAATTACCTGCCACAAGAAGCGACTGATCATGTAGTGTTCTGAGATTTTCATAAACTAAGAGAGAAACTTGAATTTAAGGATATCTAGGAAATTTGAAGAATATTACTTCCTCATCATCATCAACTTATTTTGAGTTTGTAGGAAGGATTAGAGTTCTATGTGGCAAGCAATGTCCTTGTAGATGACTTTAATGGAAGAAATTGATGATTGTACATACACTGATGATCACTTTAATGGATGATTTATGTTGTCTATTCCATTCCATATATATCACCATTTGACTTTTGGGATTCATAGAGTCGTTGTGCGGATAAATAGGAGAGTCATTGTCCTGGTCAGTTTCATTGCGGTGTAACTTATAGTAGCATCTGATGCAATGCATAATTGTAAATATTACTCCTATTATCGGATACTTGGCCCAATTGAGAAGGCCGAAGTGCATAAAAGGCACCAGCTACCAGGTAGTGGGGTCTCCCTATTTACCAAAAGAAATTATTAGTGATTAATAAGTTCTACTATATATATTTATTTGCCTGGAATAAAATAACTCATTTCTCAAAATCTATATAATTAATGTGTGAGAATCCACTTAATTTATGATGTACTTTTCATCAACCATGTTGATCATTTATAACTATTTTTTATTTAGATCCAATTTATTTTTTTAATCCAAATCTACTTACATATATGAAAATATTAGTCCTTATATCTATTAGTTATGTTTCAAAATTGACATATACTGAGAATCATTCACGTATTTGAGTGTAGGTTTAAAAATATTATATCATATAATGTATAATAGATTTCTTCTTTCTCTTTATATGCTTATTAGACGAAGCTAATTGACCGATGACTTTTTCTTTTTTCAACGATGAATCCATGATTACCTTCCAACGTCCCTCTTCCACTAGTACAAAAAAGATTTTTAAGACTGGTTCAAAATGACTTTTTAGACTAGTTCATGATGAGGTCTTGATACAATCGGTCTTAAAAGTCTGATACCTTTTAGACCGGTTAAGCTGTAATGCCCCAAAATGTTATTAAAGGCTAATAACTTTAAAAGTGAATGTAATTATTGATAAACAAACACTTTTGGAGAATGTGATTTGAATTGTGATCCGAATGCGTAATAATTAGTGTCTAAACCCTATATTTAAGTTCAATTGTAGATTAATATCTAAATTGAATTAAATAAAAGGGAGGGTGCATATTGTAGTGAAATGAAAAGATAGGATGAGTTTAGTGGTGATTCAAGTGGAATTGCCATAATCAGGAGCTAAATGGGAAAAAGGAAAGTTACCGACTAATTGGTTAGTTATCGAAGAGGAAGCTCATTAGTAACTTAGAGATCAATGGTTAGGATTAATTGTCAATTGATCAAGAGAGTGGAATTGCATGTGTATGTGCTTATGTGTGCCCATGTATGATGTTTCAAGATCTTGACAAGTGGCATTGCATGAGCCTTGGATGAGAGTCAAAGTGTCAAACTTCATTTCCTCTCTCCTCTCTCTCTTCTAATCTCCATTTTCGTCCAAGGTTCAAGAGGAAAGAGAAAAAAAGAAAGCTTAAGGTTAGTACTCTATTTGACCTTGAGTGCTCAAATTATCTTCTATAATCTTGTTCATAATAATGAGAGCTTCATCTCTATGGTTTTAGATTTTTGAAAGAAAGTGTTTGAGTGCTTGAAGAAATTTGGAGGTTGAGGAACTAAGGAATTGGCTTTGGAAAGAGGAAGAGGTAAAAAATTATGGCATTTTGACCTAAGTATTATGATCATTGAGTGAGTTTTGGAAATTGTGAATTTTTCCTTGATTTCAGTGTGATTTTGGAATGGATGAATTAGATAGTGTATTGTGGTGGAATTGGTGTCATATTGTGTTGTGTTATTGGAATTGGTTTGAAACTTTGAATAGAAAGAAATTGCAATGTTGAGTTTTGTGTTGTGACATTGTGTTAACATATTGTGGTTATTGTGGAACATGTCAATGTGAGATGAATTTGGATGATTTGGTGTTTCTAATGGATTCGTTGTAAAAATTGGTGTGGGAATGGGGTTTGTTGAGAATTTGGAACCATTGAAAGCACGTATGCAAAAAACTGAAATTCTGTTCAGTGTGAACTCTGTACAGGGCAGTCGGTTTGTATGGATATTTTGAATAGGAAAATGATGTCTAAAAATTTTGAAACTCTCCAGTCTTAAAGTTCACATGTCAAGCTTCAAAATGAATATATAATTCATGTCATTTCGTTTTGTAAGCTGGGAGTTATGATTTTCCAAAGCTTAAGATTAAAACTGGAATATGTTTTGGAGCAGTGTTGGATTTTGTGCAATTCTGTATTCTTGTGGTTATGGACAGCCTTGATTTATATTTTTTCTATGTAGATGATGTAAATATCTTTCAATAGGCTTTAGGATCACCTCATTTCTATTTTTTTGGAATTAATTATGATTTTTCATCGTTTCCTTGGCTGTAGCCCAAAACTTTCTGTGCAGTTTTTTGCCGCAGCCAGAAAATCTTGGCTGCAACCAGAAAGTTTCTGTGCAGTTTTTGGCCACGGTCAGAAAATCTTGGTTGCATCCAAAAACTTTCTGTGCTATTTTTGGCCACTGCCAGAAATTTTTTTGACTGCAGCCAACCCCTGTTTCCAGCACTTTGTGATTTTAAAAAGTAATTTCCAACCTATAACTTCCCAATCTTTTTTAGGCTTTCGTTAATCTTATTATAGCCACTTAAAAGACTCAAATGATAACCAACTTTAAGTGTTATAAAAGTGAGAATTTGGAATAGAAATTAATCCGTCGTCCTTGCACTACTACAAAAAACGTTTTTAACGTCCCTTTTTTAGGCCTTTTAACGTCTGAAAATAAGGGGACGTCTATATGAGCGACGTAATAAAAAATGGCAATAACGTCCGTAGATAAAAGGACATCTAAAGTCTGGACTTTAGACGTCCCCATTTTAAGAAGGGACGTCTAAAGTGCCACAGTGACACTTTAGACGTCCCTATTTTAAATTGGGGACGTCTAAAGTGAGACTTTAGATGTCCCTAATTTAAATTGGGGACTTCTACTTTAGAAGTCCCCAATTTAAAATAGGGACATCTAAAGTGTTTTTTTTAAAAAAAAAATCTTTTATATTACAGATCTGAACTGAACAGTATTTAAAACCAGAAATTACAGATCATCGTCAATAAAATTACAGATCTAGTGTCTGAAATCCAAATCTACACAATAATATCTCCAAAGCTGAAATCTCATAGAGAGAAGATGAAAACAATAAGAGGAATCAGTTGCAAAAAACTTATCTCCTTCTATTATTGAAATTCATTTTCTCGTAATAATGAATAGAGAAGAGCGACAGGGAGAGATGAACCTCGTTTTCTCAGCGGAACGTAGCCATGAAGCATGTTTCAGAGTCCTGATCTACAAACCATAACAACACGAGTTAGAAAATAAAATAGAAGGAAAACCCAAAGAATAAAGAGAAAGAGGATCAAATAATAAACAATCATAAGAAAGCATAACAGATCTGGAGGTGAAAAAAAGAGAGAGAAAGGAAGAACAAGAGTAAAATGAGCATATAAAGAAGAAGAAGCAAGAGTTAAAACGCGTGGTGGTAATGGCTTTTCTTATGTTTGCGGCGATGGGAAAAGAAAGATGAGTGTAAAAGTAGTATAAGAGTGACAAATAAAGACTGTCAGTAAAAATTTGAATTGTTTTTTACGTCCCCAATTTAATTTAGGGACGCCTAAAGTTATTCAGTTTTTTTTTTAAAATTATTTTTTACTTTAGACGTCCCCAATGTATATGGGGCCGTCTAAAGTCAGACTTTAGACGTCCCTAATCTGAATTGGGGACATCTAAAGTAAAAGAATTTTTTTTTAACTTTAGGCGTTCCTAATTCAAATAGGGACGTCTAAAATTTGTAAAGTCACATTTTAGACGTCTTTATTTAAATTGAGGACGTCTAAAGCTATTCAGTTCTTATCCATAATTACAAAAATGCCACCACCTTTATTTTTTACCTCTTTTTTTAAAAAAGGGACGTCCTTTAGGGACGTAAATTATATATTCTGTAGTGGTGTTGATTATGGTTTATAGGATTCGATATTTGCCTTGAACGCAAGCAACCTGTGCCCGAGCACCTCCGGAAAGAACAAGGTAGTGACGATTTCCCTTATACTATATATAATACATTGTATGTTTGATTTATCATTGTTTTGTGATGGTTTAGTATGTTGCGAAGCTATGTGAATGACAGGAAGGCAATGTGTATTTGTAAATGTAAATGCTAGGAAGTCAATGTGTATTTGTAAATGTGAATGCTAAAAAGGCAATGTGTGTTTGTAAATGTGAATGCCAGGAAGGGAATATGTGTATGTACTGCTTGATGATTTACTTGCATGCTATGTGATTATGTATGGTATGAGTGATTCGTTACTACTAGAACTCTTTAGAATCTCATTATTTTCATTGAATAATCTTAGACAAGGCAAGTGGCTCCAAGGGAAAGCAGACAACCAAGGGCGACTAGGACTCTTTAGGGATATTTGAGTTTGGTTGTTAGTTATCTAATTTTTTGTTGGAATTACTGTATATATGCTGCTATTCTGGATGTAAACTAGAATGATTTTATGTAATCACCATATGAAAAATTGTAATGGGCGAATGTGCCCTAGAAACCCTTTAGTTAAAGTATGAAACCCAGGGGTTGCTAGGATTTTTGTTGTACATTTTGATGTGTGTGTGTGTGTGTGTGAGATTTAACCACGTAGGGTAATTATATTCGGAATGGAAATGTGAGACCAGGTTAAAGGGATTTTGAAAGACATTTGTGAAAACCCTATCTCAATGATGAGATAGAAAATGAATTTTTTTTAAATTTTTCGTTGGTCTCTAATCCATCTTAATTACGTATTTCGAATCATAATTATGGAGGAAGTTACATAAGCAACCGGTCTTAAAGAAAACATTTTAAGACCGGTTGTAATATAAACCAATCTTAAAAATACATTATTTTAAGGCCGGTTGCTATAACCACCGGTCTTAAAATACCTCATTTTAAGAGCTACGGTAACACTTTTAAGACTAGTTGTCCTTAAACCCGGTCTTAAAAGTTTCAGTTTTAAGATCGGTTGTTTTGACAACCGGTCTTAAAATAAAAATTGTAAGATCGGTTTTATATTCAACCAGTCTTAAAAATATATTTAAGACCGGTTATTTATACAACCGGTATTAAAAGTTTGCTTTATGATTTTTTTTTGTCTTTGATTATGTTTGTATACTAGAACACATATCCTAAAGCTGCTTCCAAGGCCATACTTATTAAGTACAAAGTTGAGATTTAAGTTACAAGTCCCCAATATTCAATTTATTTATATATATGGAATTTGTTATGCAATCAACAACTAACTTGTAACAAAATAAATATTACCATAAGGTGTGTTCATTTTCCTTCCACTTACCTTTTCCTTTTTCTGTAGCTTTCTCATTGGGAACCTGCAACATAACATAGGCTAATGGATGTCCTAACCAAGTTCACATGGAAAAATGCATGATGTCACATAATCACAAAATGTAACATAACATAGGCTAATGGCTGTCTCAACTAAGTTCAAATGGAAAAATGCATGATGTCACATAATCACAAAACATGTCAATTTGTGCAACCAACAAGTTTTGCAGAAAAGCCGAGGGAAGAAAAATTTTTCAATATATACAGAAAATTCCTTAGTTTTACAAAAGCTCATTATTGTTGTAAAAGCTCATAAATGAATTCCGCACAATAATTGCGGATGAAATCAATATCTTCGCTCGGAAAGGGGTTAGCAAGATCAAACATCTGTAATATCAAAGCCAGACAAAACATTAACTTGCTAACTTAAAAAGAATAAAAGTAATAAATTTTTTTTTGAAATGTACATTTACCTCTTGAGTAAAGTCTGTCAAGCCTAGAGTGATAATGTTATAAATGTGTCTCAAAACATACAACCCACATAAGTTGGATCTCAGTGGTTGCCTACGGGTCTAAAAAGTAACATAATATCATTAAAACAAGTATAAAAGCATGCCTTATTGAATACAATCTTAAAACAAATTAAACCACTATGTACTAACCTTTGGCATGATCCATGTAGGGTCTTTTAAGTCATGAACATGCTTACCACGACCAACGTGTAGAAATGTCCTCATAGCCTTATCATCATCAAAATCACAAAGGTTACTTATTTTACACAAATTTCATGAATTGCCAACAATAGGCAATACAAGAAAACTTATAAGTTCATGGTTTTCTTTAATTCATTACCTAGTTTGAGGTAGAGGGAGCACAAGAGGATGACTATATATTAAGCAAATATAAAAAATTATATATATATATATATATATATTATGAAATATATATTTGTTTCTTACCCATGCATATATGGAGGCAAGAAACACTTAATTGGGGTTTCACTAAGCCTCTCCGATAAGTATGTATGTTTGATAGCAGTAGTGGTCCCTCTGTCGTGGAGTTGAACTAGACATAGGAATCTAAATTTATCGCTTTTGCCAGAGGAAACCAACCTACGATTCATGTACCTACAATAATGCAAGCACATAAATCAAAGTTTAATTAACGACGTAATTTGTAATTCCAATTGAAGAAAATACTTACATTAAAAATAGTTGGACAATCGAAAGCGTAAGCTGTTGTTAAGGAGCTACCAGGGACATTAAATCATCCCTCTCAATATAGCATTGCACCCCTGACTTGACAACAACTGAATCAGTAAGCCAATCTCTTGTGCTAAAGGATGTATTATATGCCATCGAATCACTTACTGCATGACATTCAATAGAGGCTGTGAAGCTTCTTGAGTGGAGGGAGATGTAGGTGGCAAGGCTGTGATCGGGGCTTCCTCAGCTCAATCAGAAACAAGGTTCTTTGGCCATAAGATGAAAGAGCTGAGGATATCGTCCACAATCTTGAACTCATTAGTAGGGATAGGGAGAGGTGCATCTGCAACAATCACCTCTTCAACTGTTACTCTGACTTGATCATCTTTTATTTGTTGGTGGTGGACAGTTGATCCCAATTTGTGGACGCTCCCTCGTGCAACTAGTCGTCTCAGAGGATCTTTAACAAACAAGTCACAAGACTCACCAATTTCTTTTTCAGGACCCTCTGATGACTGACCAATACAACTCCCTTTAGTGCTCTGTTTAGGATTTAGGGAATGTGCCTGAGGAGCACTGATATCTTGTCTTATGCTCACCATGATAATCCATTTCTCCTTCATCTTACTGAACCTTTCTTCAAATCATGCATCAAATGATGCTTCTACCTCGGCCCTTGCTTCCGCCCTCACAGTGGCCAACATATGCTCCATCTCCTCTCTAGTCACCGTACTTGAGGAATGGCGAGGGGCTGATCCAAAGTAATCCCTTATGCCTACCCCTTCTCCCACCCCCTACAAGGCCGGGATGCTCATGTTTTTCTGTAGCTACGGTCAGGATGTCATTCCTCCCATCCGACCTAAACGATCCCTCAACTTGTTTTTTTTGAAGTTCCTCCTATAAGACACAAATGACAAACACTATTAATGAAATTTGTTTACTAAATAATTAATAACAACAACAATACTTACAATTTTTTCACCAACTATACGAGATTGTTCACTTGTATAAAATCCGCTCCTCTTTTGGTAAGCAAACAACCACTTCTCTTCGCGACGTATTAGAGATGGTGGAGAAAGAAGAACAGAAGGATCAGATTGAGTTACTTCTTCCAATCTCTTCCATTTGGCTGCCAACAAGTCTTTTTCGGCCTTCGCATAACCCCCACGAGACATTGTATGGGGGGATCATTCTTTCCACCACTCTCTTGGGCCTTTTGCCTTTTTTCCTGCAAATAAGAAATCAAAATTAAGGTTACAATCAATAAAGACAATTCACAATTCATAAGTAAATCAAAGTCAACTCACCAATGCTTCTGGAGTAGTTCGAAACCGTCTAAATTCTTGCCAAGTGTGTTCTTCGATTTAAGAATGCTTGTCACACGGATTAGGATGGGGCTAACCTTCTTTCACCTCGATATGCACCTAATTGTTTGCTAGACTTGTCTTAAACTTCCTCCAATATTCATCACAATACGTTATTATCTTCTTATACAAGATTTCACTCTCAGGAATGTTTTAAGTGAGCTGGATAGTTTTCCAAATATGTCGCTTCACACTTTTATCCATATTTCTCCACTCCTCTATCAAGATGCTAGGCTTGTTGTGTGCTAGGAGGCCAACAAAACTCCTATACCGGCTTGCATTTGGCCCGATTGGTTTCCAATATCTATCAAACTTAATCAGAATCTTTTTCTCGGTATTCCGATTGAGGGGAATGCTCTTAATAGGGTGCCTCTTCTACCTCTTCGTATGGGCTAGTTACGTGGCTCACTTTGTTCCTAGCTTAGAACATTGCTAGGTTCGCTTTGATTAACATTAGTTGGACCCGGAGTACCTTCACTAGAACAGTGATGGTTTAAGGAAAATTTGCTGAGGCTGTTATGGTTTAAGGACAGTAAATAATTGGGGTCCTCATGCTATCCCAATAAGACTCTACAACACTTAATGGCATAACAAGGCACACTCTACAAAGGCATCATTCAAAAGCAATTCCCAAGTTATGCAGACATTAACAAATAATTAATTGCAATGCACAAGTTGATAATCAATATACAACACTTCCTTTTTCAAACATACAGCACTTGAGCAATAAAAGACTACTATTAAAGTGACAATTCATAGACAAGTCAATAATTCATTGCAATACACAAGTTGATAATCAATATACAGCACTTCCCTTTACAAACATACAGCACTTCCAACTGTATACTTTAGCAATGACAAAACTCTATTTGAATCTCCCAATTAGAGATCATGAAAATTCAATCCACTAGCAATGACAAAACCAAGTGAAACTTAAAGTTAAATTAGAGATCATAGCAATTAGTCCACCAGCAATTCAATCCCCTAATTGCATGTGAAGGAAGCAAGCCAACAACAATAATGCAACTCTTAATTAATTAAAAGAAATTGATTACAAATCTTGTCTGATTGAGTCATAAATACTTGGAGTTTGAGCTTGAGGAACAAAACCAGGGGAGGCAAGCAACGACAACGAGGGAATGCAATCCACAGTACCCTTACGTCAACCGGTGGCGTTGGTAAAGAACGGAGGAGAGACGTGGGAAGGAGGAGTTTAACAAAGAAACCCAGGGGAGGCAAGAAAATGAGGTTGAGAAAGAAACCAATCGGAGGGAACAAACAACAAGCTTTACGGGAATGTATTCATCCGTACGTCTGTGTCAACAGCGACGAAGAGAGTTGGCGTGAACCGAGGGAGGGTTTTGCAAGATGTGTTTGAGTATCAGATTTCAGAGTTGAAATTAGGCGTGAGCTGAAATTTAGGTCAGTTTTAAGAATGGTTGTTATACATAACTGGCCTTAAAAGTAATCTTTTATACCGGGTTTTACAAAATAACCGGTCTTAAAAAAATAAAAATTTTTAAGACCGGTTCTTATTAACAACCGGTCTTAAAGTTTTAATATTTGAAACCGATTTTTCCTTACAACCGATCTTAAAAATAATAAATATATTATTTTTTTTAATTGCCTTTAATTTAAATAATATATTAGACCTATTATATTTAGAACCGTTCTAGAAAATATATTACATATATTTATATTTGTTAATTATTTATATTTTAAGACCGGTTATTTTTGGAACCGGTTTAAAAAGTATTTTTTAGACATTATTTCAATCTAGCCAGTCTTAAAAGTTGATTATAATTACAAAAATGCCACCGGTCATATTTTTAAGACCTTATCCGATATAACCGGTCTAAATGTGCCGGTCCAAAAGCCCTTTTCTGTACTAGTGTTCCTTTTATAGCTCCAACATCCAAAGTTCTTTATCCTTTCATAGCTTCTATCAAGTATCCACTTGTAGTCTCATACATGACTCAATTAAGAAACAGTTGTGTAATTACAATTTAGGTCATCATGTGAAAATAATTTTATATGCTTCTAAACACTATTATCAAACTCACGAATTGATTATTTGAGTTTGTTTTTTACATTTCTACTGTTTACTCGAATTGATTATTCGAGTCGCTGGTAAACTCGTGCCAGTTATAAAATCAATTAAATTACGAGTTTACATATCAAATTTACCATTTTTACGTTTCTATCTTATAAAACTGAGTTAACTTATTCTTAAACTTGTATTAACTTTTTGTATTTGATCACGCTTAGTAATTTTATATATGAATTTTATTAAAATTTATTTGTTTTTTTATATTATCATCCAGTATTCAGTTCGGGGTTCATAGTTGTCATTCTCAGTATAAGTGTCTACTGTAGGACTTGAACTCGAGACCTAGAGGGATCTAGTAGGACCTTACACTGCTAGACAAACTCTATTTTAGTTTAATTTGAAATTTCTTTATTAAGTATGATAAACTTTCACTAATTTATGATACAAGTTCACATCATTATCATGAGTAGTTTACTTAAACTCATGAGTTTAAGAACCTTGCTTTTGAAACCAGACAATAAAAATTATTAGCTCCGGTCCTTAATATAAGACACAGTTGACTAATGAGAATTTATGAAGTTAAATAGATTACTTTAAAGTATTTATAATTATTATTTTTTTGTCTGATTTATAAACTAATATTTAATTCTAATGATAAACATAAGTATTTAATTGAGAAAATGTAGCATATGTTATAATTAAATAATTTATTTATCTTCTTTTATCTCCCTAAATTAATCAACTGGCTCTTATATTAAGGACAATAATCATTTATTATACATTTTTTAAGTTTTGCACACCATGACCAACATTTTTTTTTTTTTTTTGCCAAATCACCAACATTGACTTTAGTGATCTTCTTCCTCCTAGGGATATCTTCTTCTTCTGGATCTGCCTCCTTTTTCCTTGTGAATATTAGGTTGTTCTACAACATTTTAGAGAACTTATCCACATATCTTTAAGTACTTTAGAGGATTTTTTTTTAATTTGATCAGGAGTTTTCCCTTTTAAGGTTTTAAACGCAAAAGATTTTCATTTTTCTAGTGACTAGTGTGTTTTTGGGGATTCAAACTTATATTTTCTTCTTTATATGTATGAAGCCACTTAATACTTCAACCAACAACTTATTAGTAAGTACTTTGGAGGATTTATTTGCGCATAACCTATATTTAAAAAGGGTATTAGCTCAAAAAAAAATTGAGTGAATATATATATATATATATATATATATATATTACTCATATATTAAATTATATTAGTGAAATAACAAAATAATTGATCATATGGGATTATCTGCAGAAACTTGTTAATTTGGAGGGTTTTATGTTCAAGTTTAAATACAATAGATGTATAATATGACTCAAAATTTAGGCGAATGTTGTGCAATTAAACTTGTTTTAAATTTGAAACCTTTTTTTATTTGGTCAGGGTATACATATGGAAACCTTTAAACCTAATTTTTGCAACAAACGAACAAACAAGGGGGTATCATATCCTTGCATATGCATGTTTACTTTGTTGGTGGAACATGACTCTTATAAATCAGATTTGAGAGACATAGTTGTCCACTCCACCAAACGAGACATCTAAATTATCAAATCTCACATTGGTATTAATTATTTTCCAAAACCAAAAAAAAGCAATTGTCACAATATTACTAAATTAATAATTGTTATTGGTCATTAGTTGTCACAATATTGGGCATGCCCCACTGTTTCCAACCATTATTAGATGCTGTATTACCCAACTTTATACTATTTTATATTATGCACACATGAACTTGTGCTCGTTGTTGGTTCCCAGTTCAACATTGATTGGACATATCTCTTATGTATCATTTTCTCCTACATTTTCTTTATTAAATAATTAAACTCATAATTTAGTACATTACTGTCAATGAGGCTATGGTGATGGTGAACACTACACAAAAATAGAGAATTAGTGACTAAATTTAGCGACGGAATGTTATTCTGTTGCTAATCCATCACTAATCCCTTACAAATTTGGTTACTAAAATTAGCGCCAGAATTTAGCAACAAAATTTTTCCGTCACTAAATTAGTGATGGATTAGCGACGGAACAACATTCCGTCGCTAAATTCTATCACTAGTCTGTCTCTAATTCTGTCAAAAAAAATTAGCAACAGAAATTAGTAACGGACAAATTCCACCACTAATTTTCATCTCTAATCCGTCACTAATTTCGGTCACTAATATGTCCCTAATTTTCATCACTAAACGTTTTGTGAATGAATTAGGGACAGAATTTTTTTTGTCCCTCATTTCCATTGCAAACTGATTTGTGACAGAAATTTGCGACGAAAACATTCAGTCACTAAATTCCGTTGCTAATCCATCACTAATTTTCAAATTATTTGATTTTGTTATATAACATGATTATATTTTATAATAATTATATTTTTTGTAATTATAAGTTTTTTATAATTATATAATAAAAAAATTGGTTAAAAATATATTTTATTTTGATAATATAATTTTAAAAATTGAATTGAATTGATATCACATCTAATAAAAAGATAATTTAATTTAGTCATAACTCACAATATAGAATAATTCATTTTTTTTTTATGATCTCTCCAAATTATTTGATTTTTTTAAATAAAAAAATTAAATTTTATAATAGTTAACATTTTCAATAATTAGATTTTTTCATAATTATAAATTTGTTAAGTATTTTAAGTTTTAAAATTTAAATTATTATAAAATTATAATATTAATATTAATATAAATAGATAAAAATTATTAATTCATATTTATTGTTGAAATTGAAATTATAATATAATATATATGAATTTTTAATAATATATTATATACAAATAAAAATATAAATTTTTTTAATACAAAAAAATAAAATATATAATAAAATGAATAAAAAAGATATTAACAATAAAAATTTAGGTAGAATATTTACATTAAATAAAATAAGAAAACTAAATTGAAATATTTAATAATATATTAAAATTTATATTTCTATTTTTGTTTGTAAAGTGAAATATATATATATATATATATATGATTTTGCATTTAAATCACGCAAGTTCTTCTTAGCACAACTAGCAAAAGTATTGGCATGTGCGTGAGAGGTCATGGCTTCGAATCCAAACATGGTCACAAAATGCAACCAATTAGTGATGTGGACACGTGGCCCCTTGATTGGGGGTTACATGTGGCGGCTGACGATGAGGTGGCGGCCGCTAGTGAGGGACATGTGGAGGCTCGTGGTAAGGATATGTGGCAATTTGAATTTTATAAAAAAAAAATTTGCAATGGATAGTGACGGAAATTTCTGTCACTAATTAGCAACGGAAAATTTCCGTCACTAATCCGTGGCAAATTAGCGACGAAATTCAAAATTCCGTCATTAATCAATGAGTAGCAGCATTTTTAGTAATGGAACAAATTCCATCATTACTGGTTCCATCACTAATTTTTGTCACTAAATTGATTAGTGACGGAATTTTCAAATTCCAAAAATTCTATCACTAAATTCTAGCACTAATTTGATGTTGTTTTATAGTGGAAGGTACCGGTAGAGAAAATTGTACACACACAAAAATCCCACTAATAATTTTTTACATTGTTAGAAATTTGTTTGTACACTTATAAATTTTTGGAGACAAAAACATAATGCACAATGGAAAGAAAATTATTGCATACTAATTTAAGGATTAAAGCATTGTTTTATATTCTAAAAAGTTATAAACTATAAATTAATAACAAATATATTTGACAACAAAATATAATCAACATATGGATTAATTTTTAGATCTGATCCAGTTGGTTAAAGATATCCACAAATCCCAATTGTTCATTGAGATTTATACACTAATTAATTAAAATCAAATAATTAGAATGTGGGCCTATGACAGCCAATCTCAACGTATATATATCATATATGTTGGGGTGAGCATGGTGCCCAGTGGCCCGGTGTGCCCACCTTGGCCTTGCAAAAAATTGCCCAGCCTAGCCCTAAAAATATGCCCCGAAAAAATTTTGGGCAGTATTGGGTGGGCTAATAACCGGGCAGGGCCGGACATCGGGCAAGGGGTGCTGCCCTACCCATTTGACCCTGCCCTGAAAATTATTTTTATTTATTTAAAATATAAAATTTCATATCAATTAAATATTATTTCATATATATATTTTTATTTAAAATATATATTGTCTATTATATAATACTCTTCTAGTCCTCTCTTTTTTACCCTAGCCACTAAATACTATTTACAAGTAGATTTCTTCATTTCTTCTTTACTTTGTGATGTATTAAATTATAATTGCTTTTTATTTTTTTTCCATATGCTTCATCATTTGATCAACTTTTGGGACATTGAATTGATGCAAACTACTTTGACTTCACGGCTTTAATTACAATCATTTTGTTTCCTTATTTATAATGGATTATGGATGTTGTTTAATTTTTAAAGTATGGATATTTGTTAAGACATATGGTATTTTTTAAATTTCAAGACTCAAGTTGTAGACTTATTTTGAAATATCCCAAGATGTGGAATCATCGAATGTATTTGAAGTTTATATTACTTAGGGTGAAGTTAAGACATATAGGATTGGTAACTACAAGAATGTTTATGAAATTTACACGGAATTATTTTTTTCATATGTGGACAAAACAAGATATTATCGCTTGGGCAAGGAAGCCCACCCTGCCCAGCCCACACTTGCCCAGTCCAAAATGGTTAGGGCTTTTAACGGGCAAGGCTGGGCTTCGGGCTGCAAAATGCAACCCGTTCATCCTTCAGGCAGGGCATTGGGCAAGGGTCTCGCCCTACCCAGCCTTGCCCATGCCTACCCCTATATGTTGGAGTGCCATTTGATTTGCCTATATGAATATTGCACTCTCTTCACCTCTCAAGCCATTCTGGGTTTTCTTCAGTTCTTTCCATCTCTCTCTCTCTCTCTAGCCATTTCCAGAAAGAAAAAGGGTACAGTTAACTCCATAGCTGCTTCTGCTTCTTTTTCTTCAATGCCTGAGATTGTGTGTGAAGAACTTGGGTTCTTATCAAAGTCCAACCACATACACCTCATGGCTTTAATGGAAGAAACTCCAGAAGAACATGATCAGTACTATACAGATGATAGGCTCATTAGTATAATTCAGTCTTTGGAGGCAGAGCTCAGTTCCTCCAGTAGCAGTTATGATCCTTACCAGAGCTGTGACATGGAGGTAGGATAGGTGGATGATCAGGGTTACTCCACATCATCATCATTATCATTCAGTACTGACTTGGACAATATGGAAGTTGTCTCTACTAGTTCTTCATTTGATGAAGAGATGATGATGAATGCATGGAGCCTTTGTGCTGCAGGTAGGGATGATAGTACTGATGATTATTATTATGAAATTCTTTTGGAGAATTACTTGCCACAAGAATCAACTGATCATGTAGTGTCCTGAGATGTTCATAAGAAAAGCGAGAAATTTGAATTAATAAAAAGAATATGTAATTCTATCTATCTCCTTATATACTTCGAAGCTAATTGGCATCATACATATCAAACTTTTCACAATTAACCCATGACTACCAACCTCTAAAGGATAAAAAAAGTGAATTAGCAATGAAATTCTGTTGCTGGTCAATTAATAACATTCTATTTTACAACGGAATTAGATTGTGTGACTATAAATTCCATCACTAGTCTTTTTTTTTCATTGATTCTTCCTTGCATAGTTTTAATCAAGTATACATTGTCAACATCCATTTCCATTTCGAAATACGTAGAGTGATAGAGACCAAGTTCCACAGACATACAAAAAATTACATATATACTGGTAAAAGTATTCGTTTACAATCCAGAGTCGTCCATACAGAATGCAACAATATTCACAACTATTACAAAATATCGAAAAGTATTCTAAGCATAAACTAACTATAACCACGAACTTTAACTTTGTCTCGAGACACTTGCCAATCAATTCCCTATGTCTACGTCTTTGCCTTTGGATCCACTAGCACCCGCTGTGATATTTGGTTTAGAAAAAGGCGTGAGATTCCAAAGAATCCCAATAGAAACATGCTATCGTTCATATAAAATGTGAAAAGTAAATATGATATTCTTCATGTATGTACCAATTAATGAACAATATAAACACATCATTGTCATGTATACATGAGTAGGGCCCGGCCCCACTAATTGTACACCGGTTGGATTCTTACCCAACTCCCAATGTAAGTGCATCTCCGGCACTAACTGCCCCTCTCTAAGCAAACCATCTTAATTAATAAAAGTACTAACAATGGCATCCACACAATCATATGAACTATGACATGATGTATGAAAGATAATGTTCCTACTTCAAAGCTCTATCAACCACTTATTGCGTGCCTCAAAACGTGTCGACTTTCGGCTCCCGACTCAGTCCTAAAATATTAAATATACAAGAAATAGGTCATAACATATCCAAGTATCATTTTAGACACTTCCATAGTGTTTCTTGTGGTTATATTAGCTTACAGGGAAAATTTACCAAAATGCCCCCAGGACCCTAGCCCGACCTTACCGTACTCGGCTCGACTGTACTTTTCCCAAATTTTTGACTAGGGCTTTTCTAACATATTTTCACCCAAGGAATCCATTTTTGGGATCAGAATTACCAAATTCAATCTCAAATTATGAAATTTCCCTTTATAGCCCTACTTTTAGGGTTTTAGGGGCGTTTTCATAATTATACTTTTTCAAGATTTTCCGAAAAAGTGACAAACTGAAACTCCACCTATTTTTCTCTCCTAAACTCAATGGAATCATTAGATCATTGAAAATCCAAATCCTTCCCTCAAAATAGAGCTTATCGAAATATGGCTTAAGGAAAGGAAAAATTGCACTTTAAGATTTAACCCTTAAAGCTTATGCCTTTTCAGTTCTAATCTATTATTTAGCCATTTAAACACATTCTAACCATGATTTAAAGAAATTTGGGTAGCATTACCTCTTAGGGTTAGCACATTCCAAATTTACAAACTCAACCAAACATCACCAAATCCAACCATAACATCAACAACAACAACATACTAGTATGGATTTGAAATTGAAGTTACCTCTTGAGTTCTTGAACTTTCTCTCTCTAGTTGTCCTCCTCTCTCCCTCTCTCCTTGAGCTTAAAATGAGCTTGCTAAACCATTGATTCCATAGAGAAAAGTAGTTTAGAGAAGGATCTTATGCAAGATTTAGAAGAAAATCTCAAGAAATTACTACATACAATGATCTTTCTCTTCCTCCTTCTCTATAACTTAAACTTTCTTAAGGTTTCTCTCTCTCTCTCTCTTCTTTCTAGCTTAGGATGTGAAAATGGAGTGAAGAAGATGAAGAGGATTTGTTTTATCATATATACTATTTTCCTTTGAATTACTTGAGTATTTCACTTCCAAAATTACCTACTCTTTGACTTTTGCGTACATACAACATGATCTTAAGCTCAATCTATTATTTAGCCATTTAAACACATTATAACCATGATTTAAAGAAATTTGGGCAGCATCACCCCTTAGGGTTAGCACTTTCCAAATTTACAAACTCAACCAAACATCACCAAATCCAACCATAACATCATCAACAACAACAACATACTAGTATGGATTTGAAATTGAAGTTACCTCTTGAGTTCTTGAACTTTCTCTCTCTAGTTGTCCTCCTCTCTCTCTCTCTCTCCCCCCTGAGCTTAAGATGAGCTTGCTAAACCATTGATTCCATAGAGAAAAGGAGTTTAGAGAAGGATCTTATGCAAGATTTAGAAGAAAATCTCAAGAAATCACTACATACATTGATCTTTCTCTTCCTCCTTCTCTCTAACTTAAATTTTCTTAAGGTTTCTCTCTCTCTCTCTCTTCTTTCTAGCTCAGGACATGAAAATGGAGTAAAGAAGATGAAGAGGATTTGTTTTATCATATTTACTATTTTCCTTTGAATTACTTGAGTATTTCACTTCCAAAATTACCTATTCTTTGACTTTTGCGTACATACAACATGATCTTAAGCTCAATATATTATTTAGCCATTTAAACACATTCTAACAATGATTTAAAGAAATTTGGGCAGCATCACCCATTAGGGTTAGCACTTTCCAAATTTACAAACTCAACCAAACATCACCAAATCCAACCATAAGATCATCAACAACAACAACATACTAGTATGGATTTGAAATTGGTGAAGTTACCTCTTGAGTTCTTGAACTTTCTCTCTCTAGGTGTCCTCCTCTCTCTCTCTCTTCTTGAGCTTAAGATGAGCTTGCTAAACCATTGATTCCATAGAGAAAAAGAGTTTAGAGAAGGATCTTATGGAAGATTTAGAAGAAAATCTCAAGAAATCACTACATACATTGATCTTTCTCTTCCTCCTTCTCTCTAACTTAAACTTTCTTAAGGTTTCTCTCTCTCTCTCTCTCTCTCTTCTTTCTAGCTTAGGATGTGAAAATGGAGTGAAGAAGATGAATAGGATTTGTTTTATCATATATACTATTTTCCTTTGAATTACTTGAGTATTTCACTTCCAAAATTACCTATTCTTTGACTTTTGCGTACACACAACATGATCTTAAGCTCAATTGTATTACAACTCATGTTTTCCCTTCTTGCTTGACGTGAAATGACTAGAGGAAAGGTGAAGTATAGCTTCATAAAAATATCCTACCTTACCTCTTAATTAATAAATGCTAGAGAATAGAAATTATGACATAAGCCTTATCTACTTCCAACTTGTGTCATAAAGTCCAATTGGTTTTGAACTAATTTTTCTCTCTTTTCCCTCTAGTCCAACACGCCACTTTGGTCCTTAAGAAGCCAAATGAGCTTTCCTTCCATTTGTCTTAAACTTCTTGCTCCAAGAAACGATATCTTAAGGTATTTACCCATGTGCTCATATTCAACAAGTATTGTTTATTCTTCTTGACTTAGATTAAGGACACTTGGGATATCTTAATCCCAAGAACTATGTTTTCCATTTTTGGACCTTAATATTGAGCTTTTTAAATTACCCAAATTAATTCCATAACTATTTTACCCCTTTTCTCATGAATATGAATATTTCTAAAATTCATAAGTTCCAAATTCATGAATATTCACTGTTTTATTGAATTTCCCAAATAATTACAATATATTTTGTGAATATAAAATTTGGGGTGTTACATACATTACATTACTTTTTTTTTCACCATATACATTACATTACTTCAATCTTAACTAAGTTGTAAATCTCCTATGAATCAATTAGGAAATAATTTTTTTAGTTACAATTTAGTGTTTTCTTGTCATCAAAACTCCTAATTAGAAAAAAATAGTAATTACTTTTAAAATAAATGTTAGTAGAATTTTTATGTTTTCAATTAGGTTAATATGTACATAATTCCTTGAGTTTCTTACTATGCGAGAATAATTTTACTGCTTTTAAAATCAGACCCAAAAAAATTCTTAAACATTTAAAATTTTTCTTATTGCCAACGGTAGGGGTGGAAATAGGTCAGGCTTGTGCCTTAACAAGCCTGACCTGTTAAGGAGGCCTGGATTTATAAAAGATCCTAATAGGCCAAAATAGGCCGACACAAGCAGGCCTAAAACAGGCATAAAACAGGCCTAGTTACACTTTTGTTTATAGAGGACGAATCAAAACTAGCAAAGTCATTGTGGATCAGATGATAGAAACCTGGTATGCTAGAAACTAGCACCTTTGTACGTGGGCTCAGCCCTCATTCATATAAAAAAAAAAAAAAAGAAACTAGCACCTACAAGGGTTCTATTGGCCATAAGAGGGTCGTTTTAAAATTTTACAAACCACAAAATACATTGATTCATTGGAAGAAATTCTTATGAGAAAAGTCACACAAAAAAAACCAGAAGCAAAAGCAAAAGCAAATAATGCATAACAATAATTGTTGCATGAATATACTTGTTCTCATTTCCCAACAAGACTGTAGCGGATATAGGAAACTATATATACCATAGAAATAAGTAATTTACATCCAAACTGAGTTTATCTTGGGAAAACAAAACTAATTTAAATCCACTTTTGGAACCTCCAAACTTGTTGGTTTTGCTGTCTCAGATGTCCAAACTTTTTGTATGCAAATCACTCTCCTACATCACAAAAGGAATGGGAAAAGAAAATAGAATAAGTCATGCCCATTGTAATAAATGATAACATACCTTAGAGTCATGCCCATTTGAAGCTAATGATTCTTCTCACCTTCACATCAAATCTTCAAAATAATTTCTTCTTCTCCTTCAAAGGCCTTGAAATAAATTAATGAAATATATAGTATTAGATCATAATACAATTTAACATGTACAATAAATAATATGATTTTAACAATACAAAATTTATACATTCTGTTTTTTCTTCAAACTGTACTTGTTTTGAAGCCAATCCCCACCACAAATAAGTGCTTCAATTGATTCTTCATTTAATTTAGAAAGATATCGATCAATAACTCTACCTCCAGCACTAAATATGGACTCTGATGCCACAGTTGAGATTGGAATAGCTAGTATGTCAACGGCCATCTTAGACAAAATCTTATACTTTAAACTATTATTTTTCCACCATTCTAGGGCACTAAAGAAGTTAGAACTGCCCTCAGGAATATACACACCGTCCTCAAGATAAGCTTCCAATTCTGATTTCATAGGGGGAATTGTTTGCTTTTCACGAACAATATTCATAATTTGATCAAATCCAGTAATTATAGAAGAACTAGGCACATTGGGAGAAGAGTTGTTGCCAACATTTTCACCTACATTACTTGTCTCTCCCTTGTACAAGGCAACATACTCATCATACATTGAGTATAAAGCTTTCACCACTTTATCTATATTCTCAGAAGTAGCATAATCAGGTTTGTAAATCAAAGGAAAGCAATAATTAATAACATACTTCATCCTCAACAATGCTAAATGGATGCTCATGTACTATGATTGCAGTAGCAATTATTTCCCTAATCTTCTCATTAGAATATCTAGCACCTGATGCTAGAAATGGATTAATGCAAATATTTGAAGGTTGAAATGGAATGGTGGATTGCTTATTTCTTGTAGCAACATGCAGCTTCCTTGAATCACAAGATTTGATATGTCTCCATAGATGGGAAGTACTAGTTCCCTTCCCTAAGTATGAAAATAAACTTTTGCAATACTTGCATTTAGCTTTGACCCCATCATTAGTTTCAACTTGATCAAAATCATCCCAAATAGGTGAAGTTTTTCGCCTCTTCTTCTTAATGATATCATCATCGCCATCATTTTTCTCACCAGTTTGTTGACTAGTCTGTTAACTAGCTTGTTGACTTGAATCAATTGGTGCTTGTTAACAAACCTCAATAGCATTAGGAGGAACTGAACTAGATGACATCGTTTCACTCTCAAAGGGAGATGACATTCACTAGGACTAAAACATAAAATAACCAAAATTTCATAATTTAATTAACCAAATAGACATCAGCCAGCAATTATAAATACAGGACAGCTGTTCAAGAAATTTTAACACAGAAGGGGAGGAAATAATTCAAAGCCAAAAGAGAATAAAGAATGAAGGAAAACAATATTTGACTCTGTCTACTGTCTATTATGCTGGAAATATCCATTAATAATTTGTTCTATTTATAATTTTGTGGCTGTTACCTAGTTGGTATGGTATAGAGGTGCCCAAAACTCACAATATGGTCCAAACCAAGGACAGACACAGACCCAGATTGAGACTGAGGGGTCCTTTGCCATGGATATACACTGACCCAGACCGAGGGGTCCCCTTCTACCCTAATTCCCAATTCTATAAACATTCATATTACAAAAGATTATCACATATATCATCTCTATTTTCTCCCATCAGTCAGTGGTTCTGGTCTAAAGGGGTACAAGAACTATTTGGTTTTATTATCTGAGTATAAATATAGCGCAAGCAAGACTGTAAAATCTTGACAATGCAGAACTTTACAAACACACACAGTGCTACATCTTCTAGGCAGAATGGGCCAATTTATTGATAACATGCACAAGAATAAAGGCACAGCAGAAGATAAAAAAAACCAACCAACCAACTACCAAGTAACCAACCACGAATTCTCATTTCTCAATTCCATTATCCATCTTTTACTGTACAATTTTAATCCCTTCCCCTCCACTCCAGCATTCCCTAAATCGTGTATACCCTTCTCACAAGGAACAATCTTCTTCCACAGGAAAAAGCAATTTGAACAAAAAAAAATTTATACATATGATTCACACATGTCCTGGGATTCACCACATTCCCCAAATTGAAAAAGGTTAAAAATAAAATGAAACAACCAAATTAATAATCAGAACAAAACATGGGATGAACTGAACAGAGCTTAAGCTTAACGATTTCAAGCCTTGAATCAGAGCACAATAAACAAACAATACTTACCTAATGGTTGAACTGAAACACAATGATGTTCTTCGGTGGATTGAGAGTGAATCTTCGATGACGGATAGAGTAGTGTTGCGGGAAGGAATCTTCAACAGTGGACGAGGGTGAGAGACAACAGAGTCTTCGACGGTGGACTGAGAGTGAGAGACAACGGAGAGAGGACCGATCTAACGGAGAGGACCATTGATCCGACGAGGGTAGTCGACTTATGGTCAGTCGATCACTCACGATGGAGCTACATCCTACGGGAACGGGAGTCAGGAGTCGGGAGAGAAAGGGAGTTGCTCGCGAGCCTCTTTCAAATCTCAGAAAATATGATCTAAGCATTTAGGAATTAGGGTTAGAGAATTAGGGAAGAGAGGAGTGGCAGTGGCAAAATTGTAATTTTGTAATACTTACAGAATTTTTTTTTATATAAACCTTAACAGGTTCAGGCCGGTCTAACAGGCCTCACAGGCCTGTCAATAGGCCTTAGCCTGGCCTATTAAGGAAATCAGGCTTTTAAAAAGACCTTGGCCTAGCCTTTTAGCCTGACATGCCAGGCTTATAACAGGCCAGGTTGTAGGCTCCTATCAGTCGGCCTGGCCTGTTTCCACCCCTAGCCGATAGTATATCATTGTTCTTACTTCTCTAGGAGAGTTGTCTTCTTTTGTTTGGGATCTGTCTCCTTTGTTGTTATTAGCTAGTTTGTTATGTAACATTTTAAAAGACTTTCCACATATGATTTTTTTTTTTTGGTAAACTGTTTCCGCATATGACTTAAAGTTGGGTTAAAGTACATTTTTCTTTAGAAAGTATACTTGAATGATTTAGCTATAGGAAGCATATTTTATACTCATCACTTTGATGAGTAAAAATGTATGCATCACCCATTTTTTATCATTAGATTGATTTTAAATAGTTCAGATTTAATTTAATTTTTATATTTTAAATAAATTTTTATGTCATTATATACAGAATTAAAAATAAAAATAATTTTATAACTATCACCTCTTATAAAAATAAATTTATTATTTAAAAATCATAAATTAAAAATTTTAGATTTGAACTATTGAGATCAAAATTTAAACAATTAATATCTCATCATAATAATGAAAAATTAGGTGCTCATCACTGTGAGCACGGAATGCCGACCCCTATCTACATGAATACTCCAGATAAAAAACAGTGAAATAATATTGCACAGAACCTTTCAAAACTTGCAATATAATTTTTCCCTTTTTAAAAAGTTAAAATGAAGTCAACAATGGGTAAAAAAAATCCTGATCAACGCTTACAATTGACTTAATGTTGACTTAGGGTGTTTAATTGTGTTGATTTTAAAAAATTATATGCTACAATATAACTCTATAAAAAAAAATTTAGAATGCCTACTCTTTAGAAAATACCGTTAAAAAGTAAAAAAATTAAGCACATTGACCCTTTACAGTTTATGGAATTTATTTGTGCATAACCTAAAATTAAAAACAGTTGCTGCAACAAAAATGAAGTTAAATTGGATATATTGTTAGTTACATATTACATTCTATTAACCAAAAAACAAAAATATTAGAGTAAAATACTTTTACGACCTCTTTATTGTGCCTTAATTACATCAACCTCTTTGTATTTTAAAAATTCATATAAACTTCTTTTGAAATTAAAATGTATGTTAAAATGAACCTCCTTTATATTTTTAAGATTCTTTTTCCATCTATCCAAATGTCAGTGGACTGTTAAGTTTGTCTCTCAAACTTTTTTGACCATAATACCCATCTTTAACATAAAATTATTTAAACATTTATGTTTGTCAAAAAATTATACAACCAAAAAATAATTCTAATATATATTTTCAAAATTTCTAATATGTTATAAAAATTATTAATTTTGATTATATTATAAAATTATAATTTAAATTTTTCATCATACTTATTGAAACATATTCATTTTGGGTTGTTTTAAAGGGAGAAAAACATATTTCAAACACATATTTTTTATCATATAGTTAAATGATATAAGTTTAAGATCTTATATATGTAAATAATTTAATTTTTTGGCCTAAAAATAATTTAAATTTATAATTTTGAAAAAATTCAAAAATAAATTAGGGATTTGATATGATAAAGTGCAAATTAGTAACTAAATTTTATTTTAATATAATTTTTAATTAAAAATATATTTTTATAATTTTTTGGAACATTTTCAACGAAGATAACAGTTTGAATCTAAGTGTATATTTTTAAAATAGAGAAAAAATATGTATAATTAAGATAAAACAGAATGATGGTCAAAGTATTTTACTCAAAAAAAATTAATTATAGTACATACATAAGATTATCTGTAAAAATTTGTTAGTATGTGGCGAGTTTTATGTTGAAGTTTTAAATATCATACGGAGTAGTCGATATATTTAGATAAGACTAAAAATTTAGGGACATTTTTTTGAAATAATTTTAAAACATTTTAAAATAATTTTTCCAACAATTGAACCACGATGAATATATCATTACCGATCCTTTGCACATGGGTGTTGGTGGAACATGATCATGATTCTTACAATCAGATTTGAGACATCGTTGTCCCCTCCGACCACAGAATTATCTTTTTTTTTTTTTTTAGCTCAACATGACCACTGAATTATCGCATCGCATTTATATTAATTATTTCCCAAAGAACAGTAATTAATTATAGTGTCACACTATTACTTGATCAATAATTATTGGTCATTAGGTGCCCATATTGGGTCTGGCCCACTGTTCCCAAATCCCAACCATTATTGGATGCTGTGTGAGCCAACTTTCCAGTTTCCACTAATTTAATTTTTTGTTACACTCACATGGACTTGTTTGTGCCCTTTTGTTACAGCCCTATTCAAACGTGGATGGAACATATCTCTTATACATCATTTTCTTTATGAAATAATTAAGGTCATAATTTAGTGTATTATTAATTATTCATATTCAACTTTAGTTTTATGTCTGTAATGTATAAACAAAGAAATATTGTTGACTTGAAAAAGAGACATCTCCTTGACAGAAATGTAAAAGATTGTCGGGCTTCTGCAGGTGAAGGAGATGGAGAAAATAAACCCCCCAAAAAAAAATATTCTTGCCCGCTAATTGTAATTCTTTTCATTTAGAATTTTGTTTGTGAACATACTTTTAGTGACAGAAACATGATGTACATACTAATTTATAAAGATTAATAATATATGATAGGCATATTTGACAAAGAAGAATAATTAACCATATTATTGATTCGTTTTTAGATTCTGTTGTACTTAATTAATAAATATTTGTACACAAATCCCACTTCTCAACATTGATATAATTAGAACCACATAATAGGTGGGCCTAAGACAGTCAGTCTCAACATATCACATATGTAATTAATTGCCCATATAAAGATTCTGTTGACCTCTCAAAGCCATTCTATGTCTTCCTCTTCAGCTCTTCCTTTGCTTTGATCTCTCTTTCTCTCTCTCACTTTGGCTGTTTCCAAACAGAAAGGAAAAGATACAGTTAACTCCATGGCTGGTTCTTCTTCATCATCTGCTACAATAATGCCTGAGAGTGTGTGTGAAGGGATTGAGTTGTTTGAGGCCAACAACAACATATTTCTCATGGCTTTAGTGGAAGAGACGCAGTAAGATGAGTACTGTGAAGAAGATGGTACGCTTGTCGATATGATTCAATCTTTGGAGGCAGAGATCTGTTCTAGCGGCAGCTGTAGCCCTGCTCCTTATGATATTAATGAGGTCGGACAGGTGGACGATCAGGATTGCTTCACGTCATCAGTCTCCTGGGAGGATATAGAAGTGGCCTCTGCTAGTTTCTCATCATCTTCATCCGATGAAGATACGATGGATGCATGCAGGTGGGGACGATAACACATCAGAGTTTGACTATGGAATTCTTTTGGAGAATTACTTGCGAACATCATAAGAAGCAAGTGATGTAGTAGTGTGAGGAGTGAGTTCTCACTAGATTTCTAGATTTCTTTAGGTATCAGTTTCAAGTTTTAAAAGAGATACTTGAGTTGGAGGGGTAGTTACTAACCTCGAATCAGATACGGGATAAAAATATTAAAAAAGAAAAAGTGATGTAATAGTGTTCTGACATGTTCATGAGCAAAGAGAGAAACAAGAGGATATGTACCTAACAAAAGGATCTTGTAATTTGTTTATTGAATAAGAATATTAGTTGAAATTGTCTCCTTCACTGAGTTTTCTCTTCTCTCTCTACCTGTTCTTCTCTTCTGTCTTCTCCCTTCCCCGATTCCAATAATCATTTTTAGATCAGTTCTAATCACAAACGGCTTAGAAAGTTGTACTTTCTACTATATCTTTTGTTTTTTGTATATCATCGAAAAAATGATTTGAAAAGTTGAACAAAAAAACAAGACAATAATAAACTCTTAAGTGTAAACTATCTACTACTACGGAATTGGCTTCAGTCCGCTGCGCTCTTCGTCCGCTGCTCGTGTTTTTCTTTAAAACTACACCGTTTTGGTGTAGTTTTAGGTGATGGGGTTGAATTTTTTTAAAAAAAAAATAGTTTTTAGTATTTTGAAGTATTTTTTTAAAAGTATCTAGTATCTTAAAATATTTTTAAGTAACATACAGTATCCTAAAATAATTTTTAATACTTTTAACCCCCTAAACTATTTTTTCGGTTGTACCCAGTGTGTTAGCAGACTGAGTGCATTTTTATCCTTAATAAATTTTTTCAGCTACAAAAATAACTTTAAAATATTTTCAGCTACTGATTTATTAATGTTCACCCACTCTAAAATATTTTTTCAGTAGCAACTAATAATTTAAAGTAATTTTTGTAGCTGAAAAATTTTATTAAGGATAAAATTGCACTCAGGATGCTAACACACTGGGTACAACCGAAAAAATAGTTTAGGGGGTTAAAAGTATTAAAAATTATTTTAGGATACTGTATATTACTTAAAAATATTTTAAGATACTAGATACTTTTAAAAAAATACTTCAAAATACTAAAAAATATTTTAAAAAAAAAAATTCAACCCCATCACCTAAAACTACACCAAAACGGTGTAATTTTAAAGAAAAGCACGAGCAACGGACGAAGAGCGCAGCGGACTGAAGCCAATTCCCTACTACTACTTGTTGTCCTTAAAAAGCATATTTTATATTAAAAATCAGAGGCAGCATAAGAAGCTTCTATATGTCTTCTACATTATGAACGAGATACTATATAGATATTATATTACAGACAGGAAATATATGGAATGATACTATTTCATTAGTGTAATGTAACTACATCAAAAACACACAATAGGCAATGAGTATAAACTTCGACCTTTTATGTAATTCTAATAGGTTGACAAACCCATTATAGTAGTCCACGTAAGACTCAATAAACATTACACTCATTGACCTTAAATATAGCGATTCAACACAACTTGGATCACATATATTGGGCTTATAATAAACTTACAGTTAATTAATATTAAATTTTAATTTTTAGTGAAACAGAACATAATTTAAGAAATCCCACTGAGGAAATCAAACATTACATACTCACAGTGTGTAAGATCAACGAGCTCTTTACAAACACACTTAATAGCAATGAATATATATATTCCTCATCTATCAAATCCAAATCTTATCCAAATCTACTTTCACGAAAATATTAGTCCTTATATATGATAAAGTTATGTTTCAAGATGGAATCATATTTAACAGATGCACACCGGAGAAAAGATATTGATTAAGTAATTAATTAATATAAATGTGCTCAAAAGGAATCTTACTAAAGCAATCAACATATTTGAGTGCTTTGAGGTCAGTTGTCGAACGCCATATCGTTTATTTTCATTTTTTTTTTAAGGCAACTTTGACTATTTTGATGACGAGGATTCAACTAGCAGATAGGAATGGCATAATATCTCCAGAAAAAGTAGTGGTTCTTGGTGTTTGATATGTATACACCACACAATAACTCCCTCCTTATAATATTTACATAGGTACAGCCACAATCTTTTCAGGCATCTCGAATTTTTAAGACTACACACACCTTTTTTTTTTTAAACTTTGCCCGACTCAAATCTGTCTTATGTCTCTCCTCTTTTTCGATGTTCAGTGTGTGTCACCAATAAATAAGGATAAAATTAAAAAATGATAATTAATAATTCTATACATGACTTAGATTACAGACAATAATTTTTTTCTTAAAGCACACTATATTTTAGACTAGGTAGAGTTAGCAACTTAGCATCTCTCTCTTTGTTATGTGTGAATAATCTGCCTTTTAAAATATGCAAGCCATAAACTTTCTTGAGCTTTGAAATTTTTAGAATAACCTCCTTGTGTATAAATAATTAATCCAGTTTTTATTTAATTTAAATTTTAGATCGAGAGTTTATCACACATCTAAACTTTAAAAATAGTTAGAATATGCGTTAAAAAATAAAATTTAATAAAACACGTCTCATTCCAGTTTTGAAATGTAGAAATAATTAATACTATGGGATTATCTTTACAAATTTATTAGTTTGAGTTCAGGACAAAGAAAATAAATTTGTAAATATAAAAGGAACTATCAAGCTATATAACTTAAAATTTAGAGGAAAATTGTGTGATTTAACTTTTTTTTAATATAAGCCTTTAAATGTAATAATTTTGTCAAAAATGAACAATTGAATAATCAAATCGTGCTTGCAAATCTGTTGGTGGGGCTGCATGAACACAATAAGATTTGAGACAGTTGTCCACCCCCACCAAATGGTTAATGAAGAGGTGTCACTTTGTTAGCATTTTCAAAAACAACAACATTATATTTATCAATATTCTTAAATAATTATTGGTCATTAGATCACCACATTGGGTCTGCTCCACTGTTCCCAACCATTATTGGATTCTGTGTTAACCAACTCCCCACTATTTTTATGTTTTGCTTACCTGGATTTGTGCCCTTGTTGCGTCCCACTTCAACATCAATCGGAAATATATATATATATATATATATATATATATAAATTATACTGATATCATTACCTCCAACATTTACTTATGAAATAAATTATGGTTATGAAAAATTATAGATGTGATGTGCTTAAAGATATCTGCATAAATTAAACCCCACTTCTTCATTATCAAGATTTGGTAACTTAAGTAATCAAAACCACACATGCATGATTGATGGGTATATGACAGCAACACCACATCATGTAAATTTGCCTATATAAAGATTGCCCTCTCTCTTCATCTTGCAAAGCCATTCAGTGTCTTCTTCTTCTTCAGCTTTTCCTTTGCTTCTCTCTTTCTCTCTCTAGCACTTCAAAAACAAAAAGAAAAAGGATCTTCTAGCTAGTTAACATCCATGGCTTCTTCTTCTACTTGTTCTTCATCTTCATCAGTGCCTAAGACTATGTTGGAAGGACTTGAATTCTCAGAGGCTAACAACCTCCTTCTCATGGCTTTAATGGAGGAAACACAAGAAGATGATCAAGATGATGATGATAGGCTCATGAGTATGATTCAGTCATTGGAGGCGGAGATCAGTAACCAGAGGTATGATCATCATGCGGGACAGGTGGGTGGCCAGGATTGCTACACGTCATCAGTCTGTACTACTGATGATTGGATGGATACGGAAGTGGCCTCTGCGTCGTCGTCGTCATCATCATCACCTTTTGATGAAAAGATGTTCATGAGTGCATTGAGCTCTTGTGCTGCGGGTGGGGACGATAGTAGAGATTATTCAGATGAGTTCTCTTATGGAGTTTGGTTGGAGAATTATTCTTACCTGCCTCAAGAAGAAGCAAGTGATGTACTGTTCTCATGAAATATTTTGATACATATAAGTCAGGAGAAATTAATTTTTACTACTGATGAATGATTAATAAAGGATATGATATGTATAACCATTACTTGTGACTTCACTATTTTTATGTTTCTAACTTACAAAATCGTCCTAAACTATTACAGGATATATATTTTTCGTCCTTAAAGGACGTCCCTTTTTAAAAAAGGGAGGTAAAAAAATAAAGACGATAGCATTTTTATAATTATGAATGAGAACTGAATAGTTTTAGACGTCCCCAATATTATTAGGGACGTCAAAATGGCGTTCCTAATGATACATCAGGGACGCCCAATGAGGGACGCCATTTAAAAAAAAAAATTAAAGCTTTAGATGTCCCCAATATATATATATGGGGACGTCTAAAGTCACACTTTAGATGTCCCCAATTATTGGGGATGTCTAAAGTAAAAAAAAAAATTTTAAAAAATAACTGAATAACTTTAGACGTCCCTAAATTAAATTGGAGACGTAAAAAACAATTCAAATTTTTTCTGACAGTCTTTATTTGTCAGTTTTATATTACTTTTACACTCATCTTTCCCTTCCCATCGCCGCAAACACAATAAGAGACACTACCACCACGCCTTGAGCTATTGCTTCTTCTTCTTTATATGCTCCCTTTACTCTTGCTTCTTCCTTTCTCTCTTTTTTTTTCACCTTCAGATCTGTAATGCTTTCTTACATTTTTTTATTATTTTATCCTCTTTCTTTTTTTCCTTTGGGTTTTCCTTCTATTTTATCTTCTAACTTATGTTGTTATGGTTTGTAGATCAGGATTCTAAAACATGCTTCATGGCTACGTTCCCGCTGAGAAAACGAGGTTCATCTCTCCCTGTCGCTCTTCTCTATTCATTATTACGAGAAAATGAATTTCAATAATAGAAGGAGATAAGTTTTTTGCAACTAATTCCTCTTATTGTTTTCATTCTCCCTATGAGATTTCAACTTTGGAGTTATTATTGTGTAGATTTGAATTGTAGATACTAGTTCTGTAGTTTTATTGACGATTATCTGTAATTTCTGGGTTTAAATACTGTTTAGTTCATATCTATAATATAAACGATTTTTTTAAAAAAAACAAAAAGCACTTTAGATGTCCCCATTTTAAATTGGGGACGTCTAAAGTGTCAGTGTAGCACTTTAGACGTCCCTTTTTAAAATGGGGACGTCTAAATTCCAGACTTTAGACGTCCTTTTATCTACGGACGTTATTGTCATTTTTTACTACGTCTCTCACATAGACGTCCCCTTATTTTCAGACGTTAAAAGGCCTAAAAAGGGACGTTAAAAACGTTTTTTGTAGTAGTGAATAAATGACTTTTAAACTCGTGTTAGTTATAAACTCGGTTAAACTCGTGAGTTCACATATCGAGTTTACTATTTTTACGTTTCTAACTTACAAAATCATATTAATTCACTCTTAAACTCATACTTACTTTTTTGTTTTGATCATATTCAATGGCTTTATATATGAATTTTATAGAAATTTCTTTGTTGAGTGTGATAAATTATAAGTGCTTATGGATTTTACTTTCAATTATTTGATATTTAAAATATATTTAAATCAAATTGTTGTCATTTTATATTTTAATCATATAATTATACACTATAAATATATATTTATTGATAAAAGTAAGCTCTTAGAGTTTACTATTCGAGTGGTTCAACTCAAGTTCATGGTATGAGTATACGTTATTGTCACGAATTCATTTAAACTCGTGAGTCTAACAATCTTATATATAACTAATGAAATGAGTTCAGTTGTGAAGAAATTAAATCCTTAATTATATTTAAGCTTGCATATCATTATATGTAGTAAAGCATCCTTTAACTTCCCATAAATGATGAGTATAATGATGAAAAGTATTGGCTTTAGCTCTTACATAAATATCTCTTTTAATTAATTAGCTCACAAATGTTAAGAAGTTGTTTGGTTGGTTGCATATTTGATATGTCAACAATATAATGTCTAACATTGCCTTTATTAAGAACATTAAATGATGGCATCATAATCATATATATGTATACAATTACGTTACCCTTAATATCTCTTGTATTTCCTATGTCAAATTATCATAAAAATTTTGGGTTAAAAATTATCATAAAATTTTAAAATTGTGATATTAAAATTTTCACACAGGTGTGGATCAATCAGAACTTGTCTCTCTTTCCCTAAGTCAAGGTTAGTGTAAGAAACCCTCTCAGTTTTGGATACAATGCTGGAGGAGATTAAACATTATAATCAATCCCATAAAATTTTACATATATAAAAATAATTCTTCTACCATTGATTTGTATATTATTTGAGAAAAAACCTAATATGGTATAGTTCTTATTATTTGTATATGACATGGAGTTTAATCCTATAATTCAGAGTTAAAAGGGTTATCCGCACAAAAAATATAAAGCTTAAAAGAATATGACTCAATGTTAAAACAATTGTTGCATTTTGGATGTATGTATAGGCTTAGGTTGCCTTTCTATCCAAAGGACTTAAGCCAATCGATAGGATATATATATGCATAACCTTTTATATACATTTAATTCATTGTCTAACTATTAAATTTGGGACTTATTCTAATACTCTTCATACTTCTTCTTTTTCAATTCATTTTTTTCTCATTTGCTTAGACTTGTACTTTTTTTGACTTTTCTTTTGAGTCTCTATTCACTTCAGGTCATATCTTCTTCTTTTTTCAGGACTTGTATTTTTTAGCCTCAAAGTCTTCAAGCCCACAATATTCTTTTTTTAACATTCAGATTTTTTCTACTTTTTTTCCTACTATTTTTTGTTCTTGCGTCTCATTGATCAATGATTCTCACTCCATTTGAAATTTGAATATACGTGTAGGTTGAGGTTATTTTTTATCAAAATAACTTATTTTTTATTAAAGTGGTTAAGTCATTTTGATAAAAAGATAACCTCAGCTAATTATATATGTATTTATATTGAGACTATTAACCACGATAAAAAAAACTGAAGGATGGACCGCCAGTGATAATCTATAACAACAATGGAAGGCCAAATGACATGACTTTTGAAAGCTTCGGTGAAAGGTGAAAGGTGAAAGACGCCACTATCACCAAACAATTATTTGAATATTGCCCTGAACAATACATATCTGTGATACCATATTGAATTTTGATAGAAATTAAATATCTATAACATCAACCTATACATGTATTTTTTTTGGGACTATTTATCGACAATGAAAAACTATATGATGGACTGCCACTGATAATCTATAATACAAACAGAAGGCCATATTTGAATACTGGCCTGAACAATACCTATCTTTGATATCATGTTGAATATATTTTGATAGAAATTAAAGATAACATCAACCTATAACAAGGCATAAACACTCTGATACCATGCATCTATAACACCAACGAAGGCCATATGAAATGACTTTTGAAATATTCACTCCAAGACGCTACTATTGCCTTAAAGGAAGATGATTATTTGAATATTGGATCAAACAAGGCATAACCGCTTTGATACCATGCATCTATATCATCAATAGAAGGTCATATGAAATTACTTTTGAAGTATTCAATCAGAGACAGTACTATCACCTTAACAGGAAGATGATTATTCGAACAGGGCATAAACCTAGCTCTACCATATTGAATTTTGAATATATGTATATGTTTTCTTTTTCTTTTTTTTGCATCAAAATCTATTTTCCATTTTCATTAAACTATTCAAAACACTACATGTATAGTATCAGTAACATGTTACAAACCACCAACAAAAAAACAACAAATGAAACTAAAAAGAACTAACAGCAAATCCAAAACAAAAACAAAACTGCAAAAACATATCAACTCTGCTTTCCAACCAAATTCCATTCGTCAGCTAGGATCTTTACCAAGGGAGTAGGGGATGTGACGCCTAGTCTTTCGAGCACTTCTCCAACACAATAGTCCGAGCAAACCAATTGGCAGCCTGGTTGCATCATATCGGTATCCACTCAAATAGAACCTCTCTGTTGGAAGGGCTAGATCTCTGAAAAGTACAAGAATAAGAGATAAAGAAGAAAGTAGTGTATAATGTCTTTAAGGCGTGAGCAACACTTTCTTTTAGGCTTAATTCGTCCCCCACTTATACCTATCTTATAAGTTGCAAGTTAGATTGACGGGAAAATTTTCTGTAAGATGCAACGAAGACCCTTGAATATGGATTGCACTTCCAATACTCAAGCAAAACAACAATTTCTTTTACAAAATGATAATTTGACTTTATCTTTTTGTGCACTCAAGGGCAAAGGCAATGAGTTTAACCTCTTATTATGTGATTTCTGATGTTGTATCATATGTCCCAAATGAAGTGATGATGTAGGGTATTTATAGACTATGAAATGATGTCATGACGTGGTACCTCCTAAATCAACACCACTTCAATTAAAAGTCATAACTATATGTTAGATTCATAAACCAATATAAATAACCAATAGTTATTTAAAATAACTCTTCCATGAAGAGTTATGCCTTTATATTATATAGGGTTTTCTTAAAAACCAACACAACCTCTCACCAAGAACTTTTGGTCGTAACCTTTCATATGCGTCTCTAGGAACCAAAGAGATATAACCTTGATGGCATTTAATATTATAACTCCCTACACAATCCTTCATATAAATTCCTTAACTAATCAGGACATGACTTTTCAACAAACATATCTCTTCATTTTAAAATATTCCACCGCTCTTGGAGTTTTTCGCAAATTAACTATGTCCTTCACTATGCTCAAGCAGTCCAGTGGCACCACAACTTTATCAAAGCCTCTAGCACAGTTCAACTTTTTCTCTAATCTTGAAATATCTTTTTTGATTACCTTAACACAATTCCTAGGTTTTTGCCTATCCCCTTGAATGTTATTCCATCCATTCCAAAACGACTCTACAGATCATATGCAATCTGAATAACAATCATAGGATCATACAACTTATTTTCAAACACAAAGGCACACCGAGCCTTCCACATTTGCCATAGCAAACAAGCAATTAATGCATTTACCTTTTCAAAGCATTCTTCATCATACAACAGATTAACCAACCAAGTATCAATCCTAGAAATATTTCTAGCATCAAGTTTTAATCCTGATAAGTATCCAAATTAAACCAAACACCCTGAGCTCTATTACACAGTAGCAGTTAATTCTCAAGAGTTTCAAGCTTAAAGAAATAAGAAATCATAAAGTCTAACCTTAACCAAAAAAAGAAAATCTTCAAAAAAATTCGTTGTCAAGCACCACCATCGTCAGTAGTGCTATAGAATGTACGAACGATCATTTCAAAGAAAATGATTATATATTGCACTATACGTAGTAAGCATAAGCACATTAATTGGTCTCTATTGACCCAAAGGAATAATAAATTTTAGTCAAAGATATATATCTTTTACTTAATGTTAGTCATCATAAAAAGTCTGGTTATAAAATATGATGTAAACACTTGTAAAAAGTACTAGTAGTATTAACTATTAAACAATAACAAATCCTCAAAAATATTAAATAAGAAGTTGTTGATTAAGATGACAAAGGACCTCACCCCATAAAGAAGGAATCACACTTGTTGAGAAATGCAAAAAACCTTTACGATTTGAGTCTCGAAAATGATTAGTTATAGTCTAAAGTAGCTAGGGGTACCGTTGATCAAATAAAAAAACTCAGAAATATTAATATTGGAAAACATATTTTTCTTTATAAAGATCAATTTCGCCTACGAATCGCAAATAAGCAAATGCAGTCCAACTAGACAATAGATTATGGCGAATATGCCATTTCATATCTAAACGTACAAAGCATATCCTACTTTTTTTTTCTTTTTTTTTGCCAGTGAAAGCATATCCTACTAATATAACTAAAAATTAAAAATTTATATTTGAGTGGCTTTAAGGCAAAATGATATCTTTACAATGAATTTTGACTCATCTATATTCAATATTAGTGGCATGCAGAGTCATCCTTTTCTATATATATATATATATATATATATATATAATGAGCGGACAAGATGCCATTGCCTATAAGAACCAATCGATTTTTTTATCACACGTTGTTTGAATAATAAAGAACAATTTCAATGGTAATAGTTCGATGCTTTCTTAAGGAAGAACAACCATACTTTTGAATTTTATGATTAAATTCTCATTAATGATAAAAAATATTATTTCAAATACAGTTTTTAGCCATTGAAAAATTTATTAATTATATATTCTCTATAGGACAATAAAACTTAAGGGAGAAGGGAAGAATGTTGGCGAAATTAAGAAAAAATAAGGAAGAGCTAAAAGAAAAATTTATTATTGTCTATGCCGATGTCCATAGTACCCATTCCCACTTTTTCCCTCTTTTTATAGTCATTGAAAAAGATAATTTCGAATTTATCTACACGTAGATTGACTCTGTAGTACAAGCATTTTTTTAATAAAAAAAGAGAGAGAAATATCAAAGGACTTATTTAATTAGAAATATGTTGGGAGAAAAAAGAAAAAAGGAATTCTTATTCATTGTATTATACACAAATATAGACTTTTGTAGTCAATGTTATATTTTACTAAAAACTCAATAAAATTTATCAATTAAAAAAGAACTCGATAACTCTTTTTTGCCGTAATTCACACACTCAACATACTTGTAATAAAGAGCCGAGCACACAACCACATATTTAAGAAAACTTTTAAAATAGTATTTAGCGTTACATTAGACTAGAGTGACCGCACTACAACTCAATAATATTTAATTATTAAGGTAATAGGACGAATAAAATCTGTTTATTATTTCTGTTTCGGTTGAAATTACTTTTTTTTTTATTTTCATGAAATAATAGTTTCAAACCATCCAAATTGATGATTGGACAACTGATTAAGATTGATTTAACATATGATATGAGTCTTTTTTTCCGCCTTAAAAAATTGAGAGCATAATCACATGGATGTGTTGTTGCTGGTTCATTCACCATCCATTTTAATGTGATAAATAATAATCAAATCTAAACCCCACAATAGATGTGGTGGTGACATGGTGTTTATCAAAATTGTGGGGTTAGATGTCCACAAATTAATTTTATGTATCGACCAATGTCTCAATTAGACCTAAATAATTAACCAATATGTGAAAAGAGAGCAAGTCTTGTAGAGGGAGGTCCACAAATAAAAAGATTTTTTAGTCATTTTCTATGGACTTGACAATTTATTAATAATGAAAGAGAGCAAGTCATATTGACATAGGTGCATGATTAAAAGTTAAATAGTGTTTGAGTAATAATTGAGTCATAATATTCTTTCTAATATTTAAAAATCATATTAAGTGGACACAAGGCAGTCTTCATTAATTATATAAGTGTTGTTATTGGTGACCAGTTAATCGTTTTTTACTTATGCACGGAATTATCTGGTATCAGGTATTAATTAATAAGTCATATTTTAGTATTATCAAGTTTAATTGAAATATCTCCTTTTACTCTATCGAAAAAGAAGAAGAAGAAATATCTCCTTTTATCTTGTTTAAAGGAAATTTGAATTTATTTCACTTGATTCAATTGTCATTGGTCCAACGGTCTATTATTGTTTTTTTATCATTTAATGTTGGTTAAAATTCATAATAAAATCTATCTCTTCTATAATATTGGTAGTAACGCCATTAAAAACTCTCATAATTATTTATTGTTCTCTTTTATAATTCAATATCAATATTTTATATTTTATATCCATAAATTATTAGGGCCCCATGATTTAAAGAGTTATCATAATAATAATTTAGCCTGTAAATCAAGGAGTTATCACAATTAGTGGATGCTGCATATCTTAATTTAGTTTATTACTTCACTGACCGTGAATACTTCACCAATCGAGCAATCCTTGCGCCTATCATCAAAGTTGTTGACCATATAAATGAGTATATGTGTTCCTTGCTACTAGGTGAATCAATTGACTACTTCAGCTCAGATTCTGTCAGTGTAACTAATCAAGATCATGCTTCATTTGAGGAACTATATACTCTAGAATTTTTTAACACAATTAAGTCCTTTGGATTGCCTCCACATCAGTGCAGCTAATGTTGAAAGTTGGAGTGACAATAATGCTAATACAAAATATGGATCAAGCTGCTAGATTCGGCAACGCTACAAGACTGCGGATCACATTACTTGGAAAACACTTCATTAAGGCACAAGCACTTAGTGGTATAAGTGCAGGCAAGGCAATTCTAATTCACCGAATGAATATGAGTCCTTCTGAAAACATACTACTTTCTACAATGACAAGACGACAATTTCCTGTCATTCTATCGTTCGCCATGACAATCAACAAAAGTTAAAGGCAATTAATGTAAAAGGTAGGCTTGTATCTTTCCGGACTAGTCTTCACACATGATCAACTATATGTTGCTTTGTCCCAAGTCAAATCTGTCGATAGCATCAAGGTCCTCATCCTAAACTCCGATGGCAATCCAACTACTCAAACTACCAATGTGGTTTTCAAAGAAGTATTCCAAAATATTGTCTAACATTTGTTTGAAGCAATTGTAGAACACTGATTCGCATTAGAAAGTGTTGCAGGTTTTCAGGTGTTTTGTTATATTTACTTTGACTAGCATTAATTTTGTTTTCAATGTTAGTTTCTTTTTTTTTTAAGCAATGATGTTTCTCTTGTTTCATTCCCATGATAAGGGTCTTTGATGTTGGTCTTATCAGTATTTATCGACAAGCAATACATTTGGACATTTCAGTATAAAAATAAACTGGCCATTTAAAATAGGTGATTATAAAATAATTACATGATTTATTATGATTACAAATAAATATTGCATATTGAGCATACAATAAAAAAATTGCCTCCCATAGATACTAAATTATATAATAAATATTACATACCTCATAAATTAATGATTTAAATCCATAAACTATCATTTTGTGCTATCAGAACCTTGGGAAGCACAAGATGCTATAAATGAACTTCCCTTTACAATGTATGGACACCAATACTTATTTAACTAATAAACTATTGATTGAGATGGTAAGCAACCTCACCCTCATAAAAAAGAGAGTACAAATTTAAATCTCGAGAAACATACTTATTGGAAGGAGTAAAAATCATTTACGCTCTAAGTTTCAAAAGGACAAACCTTTTGTATTATCAAAAAAGGAAGGCCAAAATACCCAACACTTCCCTCAACTTTAAGTGAGTTGCATGGAACCCCCTCAACTATAAATTTTTACATATAACACCCTGATCTTTTAAACTTTGACCTTGAGCCCCCTACCGTTAAAAGAGGGCCGCCAAGTCTAACGGATTGCATGCCAAGTCATATTATTAAAATTTATGTGCAAATGACATGTTATTTTCTTTTATTTATTTTGGTTTAAAACTTATAATTACACTCAAGGGGAATTTGGTGATTAGCCTATCATAATCCCTAGCGTTTGCCTCATCTTCTTGCTCTCTCAGCTGCTCGCGACTCTGCACAACCTACACAATCCCAAGATTTTAACACAAATGCATCATCTTCACGGCTATTTTCGCAAAAATGAATATCCTCTCATCAATCTGGAAAAAAAAAAAAAAACAGGTATGAAAGAATATTATTTCTCATTGCTAGTTTTGTTATCACAGGAATACATGTTCAGTTCTGATTGAATCATTTCTCTAAAATAGGTTGCCTCATGGAGACAGGAATAGTACAAAATTCAACATTTACTAAGCTGCTAATGAACTCAGTCAAGGAATATGACATACCATAATTTAATACGACATTAATCTAACCATATATTTTTGAATTGTAACTGCAACTTCAGCTTATCCACTGAAAAAATGCAAAAACAAGGGAATTTAAATTCACTTGGTGCTTGTTTGGAAAATAACTAAACCGCGGTTTCAAAAACCCTTTCTACAAACTGAGACAAAACTCTCCTCACATACTTGCCTCATAAATTATAAAAACACTCCTAAAAAAACTAAAACAAACAAGCACTAGCACACTATATCACAGACATGCACACTACCAAGTTGTACCCAGGATAAAAAGAAAAAAAAGAAAACAACGTCAAATGGAAAGTAACCGATTCAATCTCCTTAACATTGTATATGATAACTCAAATAAGAGAGTTATACGCAGCGAAAATAAATTCTTCCCGAAACCAACAGTCAAATTTTTGGATACCCAAGAAACAGAAGAAAAAAAAAAAAACAAGGCAAAATGTTTGTTGTCTCTCAGATACTTGTATGATAATAAAAAACTGTGCAAGTCAAAAAGTTGAAGCAAAAATTATAACATGATCCCAAATATTTACAATTCCCACTTGAACAAAAATGAAATATCCAGTAATGAGTTGCATCAGAAATAGCAGAAGCCGTATATTCAACTAATCGACGGCAGACTATAAAATGTCTTCATAACAGAACAACCTCAACCTCACTTTTCCGCAGCTGAGCAATCTGTCAAAAAGTCATCGAAGGGTAACAAGGATTAGTCAAAGAACAGAAGCAAGGAAAAAGAACTCTAAAAACAAGAACTAACCATTTTTAGAACACCAGTCTCTAGCATTTTGGAACATGCGCAGCCATGGACTAGGCCCCTTTATGTCAATATCCCACTGCTTTGGATACCATGGGAACTGCCACATTAAGAAGCAACGCTCTGGATGAGGCATCATCGCCAGATGTCGTCCATCTGGAGAGCAAATAGCCGCAACCCCAAGAGGAGAGCCATTTACGTTGAAAGGATATGTCTCTGTTGGATTGCCACCATCATCACAGTATCTTAGAGGAGCTAACTCAGAATCAACAATACGATCCAGCATGCCTTCATCTGGGAAATATGCTTTTCCTTCACCATGAGCAGACCATACGCCAAGTGTACTACCCTCCATACCTGAAAACATTATAGCCGGTGAATCCTCTATTGTCACGCTTGTAAAGCGGCACTCAAAACGCCCAGACTCATTGTGAATGAATCTTGGTTGTGATCGGTCCCCACCCGCACCAAGAACACCTCCAACCTCCGGACCCGGTACCCATCCCAACAAGGCCATTAATTGACACCCATTGCAAACTCCAAGACTGAAAGTATCTGGACGGTTGTAAAATTGTTGAAACTGCTTTATAAGAGGCTCATTAAATCTTATACAAGCAGACCATCCTTTGGCAGAATCAAGCACGTCCGCATAGCTAAAACCACCAACAAAAACAACCCCACGGAACTCCTGCAAAGAGATCACTCCCTTGAGAAGGTCTGACATTGCAACATCCCATGGTTCAAAACCAGCCGCATAAAATGCTGCAGCCATTTCTCTATCTCCATTGCTGCCTTCTTCTCTAATAACAGCAACTTTTGGTTTTGAAGTTGCAAGCATGTACTCTTTGCTTGTGAAGGAAGGAGAGAAAGACAGTTTCCATGAAGGTGCACATCTGTGTTTTAATCCTTCTCTTTCCATATCAACACAAGATGCCAACCTTTGGAACTTTTCTAGCTGAAAACTGGTGTCTTCCCATATATCCCTAAGGATAGAAGTACTTTCTTTCAAATGAGTCACCCCATCAACCTTAACTTCTATCAATGAAGTAGCAGTTACTTGACCCACAATCTCACCGATTACACCAGCATGGTTCAACTTATCTAGCACAATATCTAAATTTTTCTTTCTCACCTCAACAATTAACCCAAGTTCTTCTGAATAAAGGGTTTCAAAAAGACTATTTCCTTTTGAAGTCAAGTCCAAGATAAACCCACAATTTCCAGCAAATGCCATCTCCAGAGCACAAACTAGCAACCCACCATCACTTATGTCATGTCCAGCAGAGATCAATCCATCTGTAAGTAGGTCTTGGACAGTCTCAAAGACCCTTTTAAAGTAAGGAACATCATCAAGATCAGGACACTGATCCCCAATTTGGTCAAAACCCTGAGCAAAAGCAGATCCACCTAACCGTCGCTTTCCTTTTGCCAGATCAAGATGAAGCAAAATACCATCATCTTCAAGTTTCAAATCTGGCGTCACTGTTTTTGTAATATCAGGGCATGTGACATAAACACTAATTACAAGGTTCCCTGGAGCCTTAACAACTTCACCACCAGAATGAGCAGCCATAGAAAGACTGTCTTTCCCGCCATCAATAGCAATACCAAGTTCAATCATTGCTTCTGACAAAGATAGAGCAGCATCATACATGAAAGCTCCTTCCCCATCAAGCTTGGCAGCATACATCCAATTACCGCTTGCCTTAACATCAGAAAGGGAAGTGACCTTTGCCCATACAAGATTTGTGAGTGCTTCTCCAACAGCTAACCTTGCCATTGCTTTAGAGTTTAACAAACCTTTGATTGGTTGCTCCCCTATGGCACACGCACCTCCAGTCACATCAGTAAAAGTTTGAGCAATAACTGCAACATCGGCAAGAGGAATCTGTAGAGGGCCAACAGTTTGCTGTTGTGCCACGAGACCACTAACGCACCTATCAACTTTTGTTGTCAAAAAACGCTTTGAACAGACAGATGGCAACCGCAATACCCGCTTCAAAGAATCCATTACTTTGATTGTTGGGGCTACATGAAATGGATCTTGCTCATAAACAAACCGGGAAAAATGAAAAGATTTTTTAGGCATGTCACCAAGTACCTTCTCCAATTCAAGATCCACAGCAGGGTGGGAGGGAGGGAGTCCATTTGACAGATACTTCTGAGTTTCTAAGGAGTTAACTAAAACAACACGTCCATCACCGCTTATAGTACCAATAACAGCCAGCGATACCTTTTCCCTTTCACAGATTAATTGTAGGAGATTACGGCTTTCAGGCTTCACCAAGATTGCATCCTGTTCTTGATATTCTGCACCCCAAATTTCTAGAATAGACATTGTGTGATCACCAACCACAACTGCTCGGATATCTATCTCAGCACCCTTTGGGTATATAATTTCCTTTACAACATTGCAATTCCCACCAGCCCCCTGATCATGAATGCTAATAATAGGATTTTTCTCTCCCATCTCTATGCAAGCACGGACCACACGATACAATTTTTGAGCCATCTCAGCATCCCCACGTTGTACGGCATTGAAATCAAGTTCTGCATCATTCTGACCACTAACCATGCTCGAGGCTGCCCCACCTCCCATACCAATACGATAAGCAGGGCCTCCAATCTTAACAACTAACATTCCAATGTCAGGCTCTCCCTTGGTTATATGAATATGGTCAATCTGCCCAATACCTCCACTGAACATTATTGGTTTCAACCACTCCCGCCTTTCACCACTAGGAAGTCTCATTCCAAAAGTCCTGCAGAAGCCTTGAATCAAAGGCTCTCCAAATTTGTTGCCATAGTCAGATGCACCATTACTAGAATCCAAGAGGATCTGCAAAGGTGATGCTAGATTTGAAGGATAAGTAAAGGATGAATCTTCCCATTCAGCATAAGACTCTGGCATGTTGAGATTTCCAACACAATAACCAGCTGTAGCTGCTTGTACAAAAGAACCCCTTCCTGTGGCATGTGTATCCCTGATGCGACCTCCTGCACCTGTCTCTGCACCAGGATAAGGAGCAACTGCACATGGAAAATTATGAGTCTCGGCTGTAAATAAGATATCTAGGTCACATACTGTCAAGTTTAATGGACATGATGACCCCGGCTGAACTGGTCGCAACTGCTTCACTGGGAAACCCCTGATTGCACTGGAGTTATCCTTAAATCCAATAACTGAATTATTTGGATTTGCTTGTAAAGTTCTTTTCACAATCTGCATTAGCGACTTGTCCATGAGTTGCCCATCAATGAAAATCTTTCCAGTAAAAAACCAATGCCTGCTATGCTCACTGTTGGATTGTGCAATATCAAACAATTCAACATTAGTTGGATCACGCTTAATATCCTCTCTGAAAAGTTTAGTATAGTATTCAATATCCTGGTCATCAAAAGCTAAACCCATTTCTTGATTAATTTCTTCTAATGCCTTTTGCCCCTTCTCCATGACTGGTATAGAATAAACTTCTTCAGGAGTCACATTGGTCTCAAAAGATGTTAACTTCTGATTGTAAATACATTCAGTCATTCTATCATGCACCATTGCTGCAAATTCATTAATTTGATAGTCTTCCAGATCACCCTGGATGTATAATAAGTACCTGCTCGAACGTTCCAAACGTGTCACCTCTGTCAATCCACATGCATGGCAAATTGCAACAGCATTAGTAGACCAGGCTGTGGTAAATGACAGCCTAGGACCAACCTCTATTATAATAGTCCTCAACTCTTCCTCCCTTCTTTTCTCAAGAACGCTCTCAGTTTGCAATGCATCAGGCTCATATGTTTCTTGAAGAAGCCATTTAAGTACTGAAAGTTTTTGGCTTGAAAGTTCTGTTTCAATCCCAACATTGAAACACTGCTCTGTTTGCAAAGCCACTATCTGATCAGAAATTTTGTTTTGAATCTCCTTCAGAAGCTCAGCAGCTGCACTTTCTTGGATCAATGGAACCCGATAAAAATGAAGAATTTTCAACACGGGCTTCACAACCAAACTAGAATGATCATCTAATGAACTACTGATATCCCCAGCAACCACAGCTTGGGGATTTGTTTGAGCACAGCACCTCAAAGATAAGGCTTTTCTAGTGGAACCCCGTACTTGCCTTCTACTCCAAACTGTACCCCAAAGCAAATTACTCCTCTGCCAATGAGATTTCTTTACTAAAAATAGACTTTGTCTACATGTACCCTGAAGACATTGATAAAAAAAAAAACACAATAGCATTAAAGGTACGGCAGAAACAAGGCCCACTAGAGTTCTGTTCAATTGGCCAATAAAAAACATAAAGGGAACCGAATTTACAACCCATCCACAAAGTTTTATTGCAACCATACAATGTTTCAAAAGGACCTAACAAAAACCAAATGTGTATCATATGATGATATGGAATTCTGGGATTATGTGAATTCAAATAAAAGAAGCAAAAGCAAACCTGAAGGAATTCGGCAGCCCCAATTTCCCCAGCAGCAGCCATGTTCTTAAGAAGAGCAAACTGAAAAGGAAAAAGGTAATAATCTTACTTCTTAGCACGCACTCGGAGAGTCTACAAAAACTTCAAGAAGAAAAAATATATAGAAACGTAAGACCTGACTCTTTTTTTTTTTACTTTTACGGTCTTGATATAGAAATTTAAATACACAGTTTTTTGTAAACAGTTCAACACCGCAGAGAAAGAACACTAAACCCAAAGTTCACAGAACAGCCACGCGCAAACAAAATGTACAGGAGCAAAATTTAGCAGCGCATTTCAACAGAATAAGGAAAAACAAACCTGAGATGGTGAGAAGCTAAGTTGAAGCACCGTCTTCTTCTGTGCGTCTTTTTGCTCTGCTTCAAAGCTGATAGTGAGGAGCTGCGTTGAAGTACTGTCTTCTTCTGTGCGCCTTTTTGCTATACTTCAGTTTTCCAGTTGTAACTGGGAGGAGAGAGTCAGACAAGATGATGAGAATGAAAACTAAATGATATGGTAAGATTTACATACCACAATGAAAGATCACAGACAATACCAAGGTAATTTTCTATAGAGCTCAGCTAGAGGCACATTAAGAGCTTACCAGAATTATTAGTGAACAACTAAAATACTAAGACACTTCAACGGAATAGCTTCCTGCTATACTCACCCCAATGATGCAACAAGCCTAATGGCTCTATTTTTTCCTAGAATATACTAGGAAACTCGGAATAATGTTTGAGAATCATGTTATAGTGTAAAGGGAATCATCAATTTTAACAAAGGAAGAAGATTTACCTGCTGTAGGACTTGATGAAGAGGTGGCCAAAGCATAAGCTTCAAGTAAACAAGTCAAAAAGAAGGGAGCCCCAATTTGTCAGCGAATAAAACGTCGCAGGGACTGGAATAATGGGATGGAAATCGCCGTCATTATAGCCCCTCACGGCCAGACCTCCGACAACAAAGGGCAGGGTAGACTGGAGACGCCGTCGTCGTCGTGCGTGAGAAAGAGGAGAGACTAGAGAAGCCGACAACGAGAGCTGAAAGTGGAAGAGGAAAGCTGAATTCAAGGTGAATTGAGCAAGGGTGAGACTGATCTGGGCAGCAGCGTGATGACTGGGGGGACGGGGGCTGTTTTGGGCCAATTGAAAGGACAAGCTTAATCGGTAATTGGGAAAAAAAAAAGAGTGTTTTGAGTTCCTAATTGTCAATTGAGTTTGAGTGTCAATTGAGTTTGAGAGTATTTGCAACAGCGATAGCGATAGCGATAGCGATACGAAAAATGAAATTTCTTAATTTAGTTTTTGTTAATTTTATTTTTGGTAAAAGCTCGATTGTGTAATGTGATTTAAGTTTGTAATAGTGATTGTATAAATGACTTTTATAAAAGTAAAACTTGTTTGGATTGACTTAAGCACAAGTGACTTTTATGATAATAGTAAGAGAGAGTGGGTGAAAAAATATTTTAAAGGGTTAAAAACACCAAAAAATAGTTTAAAATAATTTTTAAAACTGAAAAAGTATATTAAAGATAAAATTGCAATCAGTCTGATAACACACTAGATACAGTTAAAAAAATATTTTAAGGGTTAAAAGCACCAAATAATAGTTGAAATTAATTTTTGTAGTAGAAAAAGTACATTAAGGGTAAAATTGTAATAAGTCTGATAGTACACTAGACACAACTGAAAAAATATTTTAACCATTCTCACTCTCCCTAAAAGCTAAATCAGTAAAAGCTGAGAAATGGAGCTTATAGCAAAAGCTATTAAGATAGAATTAAACTCAATTACTCACTTTGGGAAACAAACACTCAAATTTTTTTTTCCAAACTATCCATTGAGCTTATAAGCTCAATTAAGCGTTTGGGGGTTCAAACGCTCCCCCCAAACACACACATTTGTAATTACTAAAATAGTTTATATCATAAGTTCAGCATTGGAGCTTTTACTGATTTAGCGTTTGGAAAGAGTGAGAATGATTAAAATATTTTTTTAGTTGTGTCCAATGTGCTATCAGAATGATTGTAATTTTATCCTTAATATACTTTTTCGGCTACAAAAATTAATTTCAACTATTTTTTTGTGCTTTTAACCCTTAAAATATTTTTTCAACTGTACCCAATGTGTTATCAGACTGATTGCAATTTTATCCTTAATATACTTTTTCAGTTCCAAAAATTATTTATACAATCAGGCTTTTACCAAAAATAAAATTATTTATACAATCGGGCTTTTGCAAAAGTCATTTATACAATCGCTATTCCAAACATAAATCACATTACACAATCGGGCTTTTACCAAAAATAAAATTACCAAAAGCTAAATTGAGAAACTCCATTTTTCCTATCATTGTTCCAAACACACACAGGCGTGGCAGGGACAGAGGCAGAAAGCCGAAAACAATGTATGGCTTGGGGCAGTCAATAGGGGTGAGCAAAAAGCAAAGGGAAACCGAAAATCAAACCGAACCTAATTTGGTTTTTTCGGTTTGATTTTTGCGGTTAATTGGTTTTTATCGGTTTACACATTCAGTCTTTTTGGTTGTTTAGTCATTGGTGTGGTTTTCCAAGAAAAAATTCGGTTACAACCGAATAACCGAAATTTGCTTTAAAGTGGGTTTTTTTTCTGCTTAACTAAATAAAAAGTATCAGCAGGCCTAGGCTTAAAGCCCATTTCCAAGTTCAACTCAGTTTTGTCCAATTCGGCTGAACGTGACCTAATTTTGTAGAAAAAAATAAATGACCTAAAAAACATAATTGTCCATTCAAATCTCATTCAATACTTGATTCAGATCCGGCCTCTCCTCTTCACTCCTCAGTCCTTAGCCTTTTCACATCACTCTTCAGTCTTCTCTTCTAATTATGAGTCCAAGTACATTTGTGTCCGTGGGTCTGGGTCCTCTGACTCTCGACTCGTCCGTCCTCCCGTGCTCCTCTCCTCTTGACTCTGGACACTCGAGTCTCGACGGTCGAGGGTGGAAGCATCACCGTCCATGGAAGCGTCGCCTTCAGTCAAGCAGCCTCCCTTTGCCCTAACCCTCAACTACATCGTCTCACCGTCCATGGAAGCGTCGCCGTTAATCGAGCAACCTCCCATCGTCCTTCGTTCATCTTCAACCCTCGAGCTTCAGTTTCTGGTAAGTAGCTCGGTTTTAATCTCTTGCTCGGTTGCTCCTTTGGTTTTAATCTTTAGAAGCCAAATTTTTTTCTTCGTTGATCATTCTGTCTGCATTGCAAGTCTGTAATGACAATTTTTTTTTTGAATAAAAAAGGTACCTTGTTTACTTCATGTGTTCATTTCTGTGTGGAATAAAGATTCTTTTTTTTCTTTTTTGAGTAAAAAAGGTACCTTTTTCACTTCTTGTGTTCGATTGAAACGGGAAAGTAGGTATCTTTTTTTGTATTGTTTTCCTTGAGGCAACTTTTTGTAGGTGTTTATTTCGTTTGGCTTCATTTTTGTTCAGTCATTATAAATTTCCAGGTTCTCCAACCCGGACCGGACTGGCCCGGAAACCGGCGACCCGAGCACTAAACCGGTCCAGGTCAACTTTTAAAAAAAAATTTCTTTAGAATTTTATACTATAAGCCTAAAATATTCTATTTCTCACTGGTTTGGTCCCGGTTTAGCTCCGGTTTGACTCCGGTCTGACCCACTGACCCTTGACCCAGTACCCCGACTGGTTCACTGACCGGTCCGGGTTTAATTACCTTGATAAATTTCATTTGATTATTATGAACAATAAGAGGCTTGATTTCATTTGATTATTATAAATGTCTTCTTCAACTTCATTTCTATTCAGCCATTATAAATTGGGAGAATTGTCCAAAAATACCTTGGGGGCAAATTAATTGCTGATTGCTACCAAGTGTGCAAGCGATCTTCTGTGTGTGCAAGCGATCTTCCGTGTGTGCAAGCGATCTTCCGTGTGTGCAAACCATCTTCCATGTATGCAAAAATCTTCCGTATAAATGTGCAAGCAATCTTCCGTTTTGTGCAAATCATCTTCCATTTTGTGCAAACCATCTTCCATGGTAGCATTCAGCAATTAATTTACCAAAAAAGTATTTATCAGCAATTCTCCCTTATAAATTTTGTTTGATTATTATGAAGAATGAAAGGCTTCATTTCTGTTCAGCCCTTATAAATTTTGTTTGATTGTTATGAAGAATAAGAGGCTTCATTTCATTTGATTATTATAAATTTCTTCTTCGGCTTTATTCTGTTCATCCATTATTTCATATACTATAAAATACATCAATACTTTGGTCAAATTACTAATATTTTTTTTCTTTTTTTTCAATAACAGGATTGGCAAATATGGAATACAACTATAGTGTTAATACTATATTTTCTGATATATGAAGTCTGATCGATTTTTAAATTTGCTAGATTTACAAAAATTTGCATTAGAGACAAATGTTGATATCTTCTAGTTACAATATGGGAAACTTTAGATTTTATAAGCAAATTTTCATTGTCATACTTATAATATAATCATTGTAGTATTTTTTTTTTTATGATATTTTGTCTTTCCTTCAGTTGTACGTGTCATTCAGGCCTTCAGGGGGCATTCAGGAGCAAGGATCAAGGCTGAATCTGATACTCCCTCCGGTCTTAATTATAGGACATATTTACCTAACTTTGGAGAAATTAATAATAGTAGTTAAATTAGTTAATCTTATTTATTTTCCTAAAATGCCCTTATTTAATAAGGGTGATTTAGGAATACTACATGAGTCAACCATGGTCCTGTGAGTGTCCTTCTCAAGCACTGTCTTTTGCCTACCCATGCCCAGCTCTGTGTCACCAATTAAAGAAAAGGAAAGTTACAATTTTTAAAAATAGAGATGATGACGTTGATAGTGTTAAATTGATTTTCTTACCCTTTATTCTTATAAAATAAAAGAAATAGTAGAATTGAGGTGTATGTGATATTAATAAGTTGCAAGTATTACTCACTTTATAGAATATATAGGTGTATTATAAAATTATTATTGTGTTTCATTATTATTGACAAAGTATCAATGGGGGTATTTTGGGAAGAAATTAACCAAAATTAAAACTTTATCCTATAATTAGGACCAAGATCAACTCCCAAATATTATCCTATAATTAGGACCGGAGGGAGCATATATCAAGTTTTTTTTTTATGTTCAATATGCTTTCTTTAAGTTCAATATGCTTTCTTTAAGCTTTTATTTTGAAGTTAGCCAATATAAAGGCGGACCTCCAGTATAGTAGTAGTAATTCTGTTAATTATATTACTGCATTCAGTGTTTTTGAATGATGTTGAAATGCTATGTTACATGAGTTTGATTAGATAAAACAAGTATTAAATCCTTAAGGCTAAAATTTGAAAATCATCTTTGGTTTTCTTGCTTAAAGCTGGTTTGTACTAATTATTATTTTTGTTAGAATAATTATTTTTTTTGTTAGAATTTTTGCTTGGGTTGCAGACTTGCAATTGGTTTGCATTGGATAGGCATGCAATAAGAAAAAGGTCTACAAGCCCAATAACCGAACTACACAAAAAATTGAATCGAAATTAGTCGGTTATTTTGGTTTCGGTTATTTGAAAATTTTGGTTTCAGTTCGGTCACTAAAATAACTTATATTCGGTATTTTTGGTTACTACCGAACACTGAATGCTCAACCCTAGCAATCAATACTCTAGCTTTTGGGGCTTTTTTATCAGAATACTAAAAACAGTAAAACATAATATCAAGATGTTGTAAAGTTGAAACTATTTATCGTAATACTATATTTAAAATCGTTCTTGTGGAGAACGATTTTAAATTTGTGGAGAAGTCATTCTTGTAAAGAATAACTTTCAGTTTGACAAAATCCAGGAATCGTTCTTCACGAAAATGATTTTAGAAATCATTCTTCACGTGAACGATTTCAAAATGAGGTGACTTTTTTTAAAATAATTAAAAAAAGGGTTTGTTAGGAATATTCTCCCGTACAAAGCTGCATGCGTGTTTCAAACCCCTCCTCCTTCCCAATGCTTAGTCATGTCAACCACTTCCCCCAAGCAAGCTTGTGAATAAACAGTAAATAGAGGGTTTTATATTTTGTTTCATTCCCACATCCATTCTTTATTCTTGCATCCTCACTCTGCCATTCTTTTCTTTCTCATCTCATTTATCTCTAATAGCTGCCTCTCCACTCCTTACATATTACTCAGTTCTCTCCTCCTCCTCCTTACTTTATTCTTTTGCTTTGTTGTTCCATTCTTAGTTATTTGCATCAATCTTTTTTCTTATTGTTGTTGTGGGTAAGTTGTTTCTCTAGTTTTTTTTTTCTTAATTTGGTAGTTTGTAATATGTAATTTGAATTTTATTTATATTGCCCTTGATAACTGTTATTTTACTATTTTTTATTTTTAGGTGGTCAGTGGTTGGTTCAATAACTTGGAAAATCAAAATAGGTGCCTCTTGTTTTGACTGTAAGTATTATCCTGTATTATATGGTCATATAGGTAAGTTATTTGATCTCTATTTATAAGCACGTGATTTCGCCTATGTGAACCTTATGTCATGATATTAGCAAATGTGTTTTTATTTTGTGGAACATTGTTTGTATATTTATGATATTTGCCAAAACATTGGCTCACCCGAAACTTTAACGTTGGTAAGATAAAACTTAAGAAAAAAAAAACCTCCCATATGTCCCAACATATGTAATGGTATGTAATATTTAAAATATAGTTATAGATTAAGATTTTAGAATATAGGTGTGTGTAGTTAAAATATTTAGAAAAAGGATATTTTTAGCACAAGAACAAGATAAATTTTTGTAAGCATATATTTTTTTATATTTATATAGTAGTAGTGATTTTATATTATTTATACATAATATTATAAACAAAGGATGTTGTTTTTCGGACTTTTGGACCAAAATGATATTTTTAAAATTAGGGGTACTTTTCTGTAGTTTCCTTTGATCTTTTCGCAGACAAAAGAGTCGGTTTCAGCAGTGCTTTTCATTTTTGGACCTAACAGGAATTTTTTAAATTTGGGGTACTTTTTTGTAATTTTATCTAACATTTTTTCTACTAAAAGTGACAGCTGATATTACAGAAAACTCTTCTTTCTGTCAGAATTCCCTTGTTGCCACACTGCAGAATTTTATTTTCTGTTTAAGTACTTATAAATCTTTACTGTTTCAGAAAAATATTAATAAATAAATGAATAAATAAAGACAGTTTTTTAGTGTGCCAAATTTATGATCGTTAATTTTGTATATTTTGATGATAATATATATTAATTTTTAATTAACCAAAAATATAATAAGAAATGAAATATATTTTGAAATACGTTGCCACAAAAATTTATAAATAAAAAAGTAGTGAAAGGTAAATGAAGAATAATATTTTATATTTTATGATGGTTATTTGTTGGTGTTATTCATAATGTGGTGAGACAATTATGAATATATTTTATAATGATTTTTTTAAATGTGATATTCTGAATTTAAATTGTTTTGACAATTTCATTTAATTTTATTAATAATTGTAATGTAATATTTAGGAAGTAGGATGAATCTTAGAAAGGAGTTCATGTGTATATTTTTAAATGGACGAATTTGTAGCGGCCCATCCCATGTAACATTTGAGTCTGATAGGGTGAAAATAATCAAAATTGACCCAAATATTATTTTGAGTAAACTGAAGCAAGTTATCGGACGAAAGCTACAACTTCCTCCCAATCAAATCATGACAAATATAGTATACATATGTCCTACATGCATAAATCCATCACAGTACCAGGCATGCAATTTGGAAGATGCTCGGACATACAACAAATGTGGCAAATTACTGGAAGATTTTCAACTCAATTGATATGTGCAGAGTTGTATGCCAACATATGTGATTTACCATATGATGAGCACATTGAATCACAACCAATAATCAATGATGTTGGAAATACATTTTTAGCAAGTAGCAGTAAGGTTAACATTGTGGGACAAGAATTCATGTTTATCGGTGACATGGAAAATTTCCACTCATTTGAACCTCTATTATATGGTGGCAACAATGAACCACCATATTCACTTCCTCATGTAGAAGACATCATGGATGAAATCGAGGAAGAGGATGAATATGATTCTTATTTAAATGTTGATGGTGAGAATGATAATGAAGACAACAATAATGACCATGAAGAGGGGAATGAGCACAATGATCTTGCAACTGCTTTCTTATCACAAATTAATGTTGAGCCGGATATGACTTATGAGGTTGATGATTTAGAAGAAATTTTGAATCTAAGCGATAAAGATGAGTTATATATTGGAAAAGTGTTTAACAGTGTCCAGGTTCTAAGACGTGCAATCAAGTTATACTCCGTTAGAGTTCATCACACATTTAAGGTTTATTATTCATGTAAAAAATATGAAGAGTATCGATATGTTAACTATGGGGCAAATTGCAATTGGAGAGGAAGGGTATGCAGGAAAGAAAATAGAAACTTTTGGGAGATAACAAAATATTGAGGGGCCCACACGTGCTTGAGCACATCATTGACTCAAGACCATCCAAAGTTGGATGCCAATGTTATATTCTCATGCAAATGATGTACAAGTTCAACAATTTACTCGTGCATATATTCTTAGGGTAATAGGTGGATACCTCATGCCAGATAGATCGGGTAGTTGGGTTTATTTAATGTGCCTTCCACTACTTTACAATCTTGAAGAAGTTGAAAAATTTAGTGGGGATCAATAATTTTAGCTCATCTGTATAGAGAATTATGTAATGCTACTAACCCAACTGAAGATGGGATTGTAAGATGCTTGTCATTGCTACATTTATGGGTATGGAATTGCTTCCCTATGATTGCACCACCCTTACCTGTGTATCCAGATCCAAATTTAGATGTCTATCATCTCTTACCTCATTTGGGTTTTCAGGTATGCTAAATTCACCTATAAAATGTTTCATACCCACTTATATTATTAAAATTATACAAATTATGATACTACTTTTTGTAATAACAGATGAAAAAACGTTAGACAAAACCCTCGTCCAAGTGCCATAACTTTGCTTCGATATCGGAGTTTCCTGGATAAAATGGTTGATAATGAGATAATTTGGCAGCCATATGAATCTTATGAAGTGCGCCAATTAATTTTAGAGTTTTGCTTATAAACACCTGAAATTTGGCTCACTTCTATCCCTTTGATATGCTTTAATATCATAGAATGGCACCACCCTAATCTTGTGCTAAGGTAGTTTGGTCGTCAGCAACCAATTCTTACCCAACTTATTCATTTGGAAAATTACCACACAATGCAACTACGAGGTAGAACAACTACAAATTAGATTAACTAATACTAAACTTTTTATTCAGGCATGGGATACTTGGTCACATGCTATTGTTAATGCTCCAATGGCACATGATCAACTTGATAGAACGTCTCAATACATGCAATGGTACTGGAGACATACAAAACGATGGATTCAACTTATCAGTGGTGATACTGGTTGTGCGGTAAGTTTTTCTTCTTCTTTTCCATCAATACCATTTTTTCCTTCATATAATAAGTGTTATAACACAATCTCTTTTTATTTATTTCAATTTGACATAGCAGAAGAGTTATATAAGCTAACAATTAATACTCGTTCTACATGCTCAAATTGTATTGATTATCGAGACAGAGTTGCCCGAGATCAACGAAACATTTTACTTGCATTTAGAGAACAACAATTTAACATGAGTCATCAATCTGCTCTCCCAACAATTGAGTTGCCTCGACCACAAATTCCTCATGATAGACCAAGCAAGCGACGTGGCGGTTACTTGTCAACCCAACCAACAGTTGACAATGAAAATGTTTTGGAACAAAACCTTCCAAATTTTAGTCAGCCTCATTACATGTCAACATCGTCGTCATCCCATTTCACTTCTTCCAACCCTGCACAACATAAACCTCATTACATGTCACCGTTATTATCTTCCCCTTCCAACCCACCCAATGTTGTTCAATTTCAGTCATTCACATCTTTATTAGATGATCATGCATTATTTTCGACTAAATACAATACTTCTACCTTTGAGCATGGTGGGCCATCAAATGAAGCATTTGTCACTTCTAGACAATCCATTTCTTTAAATGAAACGCTATGGTTTGATTTAAATACGTCAATGACACAAATAAATGAAACGCTTGAATCTCAAGAACTTAACGTACAACAACAACAATGACGACAACGACCACAACGTATGCGAAGGAGACCTAAATGTAGTATTGGAAGTCACTATAAGTTTAATTCATTTTCATTTTTCAGTCATACACACTTAATTATTATTTAGTATTAATTTTTTAATAATTTATTTGGTCAATATACTCCTTATTCTATTTTAACAATATTATTTCTTTTATTATGTAATTACTATTAGTATTGTTACTATCATCATCATCATCATCAAGCACTCAGCAGTCATTGTTTTTTAATGTAAATTAATTATTAGGCATATGATGAGGAGAGAGGGAGTTTTTTTAATGTAAATTAACCATTAGGTAATGATGAGGAGAGAGGGAGTCAGGAAAGAGAAAATACATTGAAATCGTTCTTCAGGCAATGAAATTTAAAAATTGTTCACCTGAAGAACGATTTTTATTTGCATAGAAATTCACTTAAATGTTGTGTTATTGAAGAAGTTGTTCTTCAGGTGAACGATTTCTTAAATTCATCACCTGAAGAACAATTTTTAGTATCACATTTTGGTAAATATTTTCCATGGTGTAGTATATTGGTATATAAGTTTTACTGTTTGCATTATATAAGTAAAAAAGCCAGCTTTTGGCCAAAAAAAATATTCAATAGTTCTGATTAAAAAATAATACTAGTAATAAAATACCCTAATCTAATTTTAATTATATTGACTCCTCTTTTATTTTTAAGATAAAAACTTAAAATTTTTTTTTGTTAACTCCGTTAAAAAAAATTTAATTAAATATATTTTAGGAAAAATGACAAAAAAAATATCATTTGAATTAAAAAAAAGGAAAATTTCAGTTGACTTCCAAAGATGTCACTTAATTTCTTTCAACCCTCGAAAGATTGTAAAACTTCACCTCACCCCTTAAATCAAAATGAAATTAAATTTTATTGGTGAAAAGACAATGATACTCTTACTTTATTTATCTTGTAAATTGTCTTATTTATTTTATAAATGTCAATATTTGTCTTGTGAATTTTTATATTTGCCTTATGAATGGCTATAACATTTTAAATTCTTTGGGTTCTTTTGAATCCCTTTATTTACCTTATAAAGGTCTTTATTTATCTTATAAATGCCTCTTTTTTGTCTTGTAAATAGTCTAAATATTCTTTTGAATCCATTTAGTCATCTTGTAAATATACTTATTTGTCTTGTAAATGCTCTTCTAAAAAAATAAAAGAATCGCATCGTTGTTTTTTCACCCACAAAATTTAATTTCATTTTGATCCAAGGGGGTGCAATGAAGTTTCAAAATATTTTAGGGATTGACTAAAATTAAGTCACATCCTTAGGGCTTAGTTGAAATTTTCCCTTACAAAAACCCTAAAATGTATATTAAATTAGCAAAAAGACAAATACATGACGTGGTAGGAATTTGGGATTATGAAGTTTGGGCTTTGATAACTTAAATATAAATAATGATAACTTAAGAATAATAATTAGCAACTTGGGTATACACAGTAACAATTTAGAGAGTTCAAGTCGTCAATTTCTTTTATTCAAGTTGTCAACATTAAACTTCAAAATTTCATATTCTTACTAGATTACTTATTTGTCTTTTTGCTAATTTAGTAGCCATTTTAAAGTTTTTGTAATTCAAATTGTATGTTTTGTCATTTTTCTTAAAATATATTTAATTAAAATTTTTTTTAACAGAGTTAACAAACAAAAATTTAAGTTTTTATCTTAAAAATAAAAGAGAAGTCAATATCATTAAAATTAGATTAGGGTATTTTATTACTAGTATTATTTTTTAACTGGAACTATTGACTATTTTTCCCTATATTTTATTTACTAATTTATCCTCTATCATTTTAAATAAAATTTGGTACTCCTTCCAGTCCTAATTATAAGAAAAAGTTGATTTTTTTGGAGAAATTAAAAAAAGATAATTAAATTACTTTAGAGTATTTATATTTTTATTTTTTTTTTCCTCCAAACTAAATAGTTTAACTATTAAACTAATATATAATCTAAGGATACATAATATATGATATGATTAAGTAACTTATTTAGCTTCTTTAACCTCTCCAAAAAAAAATCAACTTTGTCTTATATTTAGGGTCGGAGGTAATATTTTGTGAATCTCACGATTTCTGAAAATATGAGTATCAAAGAGTTGCCTCATGTTGAAAAATTTTAGATAGTTACACAATTGCCCAAGTGAAGTGAAGCAACCTCTGAGAACAGTGCATGAAGAAAACATGGTCGTAGAATCAGGGTAGCCGAGCGGTCTAAGGCACCAGATTCAAGTTCTGGTCTTCGAGAGAGGGCGTGGTTTCAAATCCCACTTCTGATAATTATACGTCATTTTAATTGCTTGTTTGGATCTCTTGAGTTTTGAGTAATTCTTGTGGAAGAAAAGACCAAATGCTTCCAACCTCTCTTTAATACTCATGATTATTAAATCTAATTTGAGTGAATTAAAAAAATTAAATAAACTACTTAATTATAATATATGTAGCATGATATCTTTAAAATATTTATATATAAAATTAAATTTATATCACTTTATAAGTTAAAAAAATCAGTTTGGTACAAAAATATAACTATCAGAAATTAAAAAAAAAAAAAAAGGCGTACATTGAAGATCAAAATCCTCTACTAAAATGGGTCCTACATTTGAGACAGGAAGAGTACATTGTTCTAGAGTTGCTCTCTAATTGGATTTTGCACGGCAGGAGAAATGTATTGGGGTTGGGGGCTGGAAGAAATGCTTTGGAAATCCTATGCATTAACAAGCAATTCCAAACCATTCTACAAAATATGTTGCCTCATGCAGACAGGAGCAGTTCAAAGTTCAACGTTTACAATGTTGCTAATGAGCTCAATCCCACCATACTTTTCTTACAAACTGTTGTTGCAATAGCAAAGGCTTTCATGGTATTTTGAAAACCGGATCGGATTTGCTGGTTTGGGCTAGAAACGGTCCGACCGGTCCAGTCCAGTAGTTGAACCAGTTTGACCAGTTCAACCTTTTTTAAATTAAAAAAAAATTAAATTAATTATTTTTTAAATTTTATTTTGAATTTCATGTAAATAATCATGAAATCTTCACTTCCTCGTCCGTTTAATCCTGGGTTAGCTTTAGTTTGACTTCGATTTGACCCAATACCCCGATCGATTCAGTAGCCGGTCCGAGTTTCCAAACCTTGGTTTTCACAACACCAACATGCAAACAAATGATGTCTTTGCCATATATTTGTCCCTTAGTCAGTGACAAGCAAAAGAAATGAAGTGAGGCATGGGCCAAGTCAAGATAAATTTAATACATAACAAAATCATCACCAAATAGTTTAATTTTAGGGTAAAGGTGCAAAAATAGTAATAATGTTTTGCACTTTGAGCATTCAATAGAATTAACATTTGATGGGTGTAAATGTGGTCATAAACAATTTTTCAAGGAGCAAAATTGAGAACGTTGTTGAGTTGCTGTTACGTCTGTCACTTTTCTCTCAGGAGCCACGGCAGAACAGCAGGAGTGCCACACTTTTCTCTCAGGAGCCATGGCAGAACAGTAGGAGTGCCACAGTACTATACTACCATTTCCCTCACTTTTCATAATTGGTCTAAATAAAAAGCAGATCTTGTTATTTGTTTGTTTGATTGTTGGTATATTTACACTACTAGAAAAAATATCTTTAAGACAGTCACATCTAAACCTCTATAGGTGGAGATGGTTTAAAAATTATGACCGTTGGCATTTTTGTAAATATTGTTGATATAAATAACATTGACCAAGAGAGGAAATCACATTAAAATTTTTAAAACCATTTGGACATCAAACAACGTTAGTTGTATCAATATTTAAAAATGCTACCAGTCATAATTTTTAAATTGTCTTTGCCTATAGAGGTCTAAATGTGGTGGTTGTAACATCCCAAATTTTATTCACCAAGAATATATTGTAATTATATATATATTCAATGAAATGGTGAATATTTAATGCCAAAAGAATTAAATATTGAAAATTGAAGGTTGAATAGTGTTTTCAGTGAAATCGCCTGCGAGGCAGTGAGACTGTCATATAGTTTTGGAAAATCAAATGATGACCAAAAATTATGAAATTTTATAGGGTGAAAGTAGACATCCTAAGCTTTAATTTGATAGGTCATATGACTCAATTGAAGCTATGTACAAAAATATATGAATTTTTGAAGTTAATCCAGAAAATTTGGAAAGTTTCTGGAGCAGCGATCAAAGATAAAAAATCTGGGAATAATATGATCATTTCCAGTAAAATTCCATATTTTTCCTTGAAATTAGACTCAATGAGGGTTCCATAGGCTTTGGAATCGCCTCGAAACGATGTCTACAAAATTAGCTATGATTTTTCAAAGTTAAGGCAGAAAATCTGCCAGAATTGGCATTATTCCGAAAATTTGAGAAATAAAGTAATCTTCCTTTTTCTCTTAATTATTTTAGAAATTTAGGGATGAAGGAGGAGAAGACAAGTGTCAAAATCCAATGAGACCAAGTGTCAACACCATATGAAAGATGATGGGGATAATTGTTGTGTCATAAGTCCTTACTTATGCCATAAGGTTAGGTGGCCAACTTTTGTACCAATTGACTTGAGTAAATGGAAGGAACACTTGATTTAGTTGGAGCATAAGAGGGGGCACGTTTTTGGCCAACCAAGGGAGAAGGAAAATTGGTTCCAATCTAATGGAAATCAAATGAAGCAAGCAAGTCAAAGGCTACATGAATCCCTCAATGATGACAAAGGTAGAGTGCACTCTAAGTGAAGGCATGTGCATGGTGGTCATAATGAGAAGGTATGGCATAAAGAAGAGGGAAAGTGTAATCCAAGAACCAAGATATCATGATGGAAGGTAAGGTGTTCATGAAAGGTGGAAAGATCTTAACCATTGGCTAGATCAAGGGCTAGGATTAAAGATGAAAGATGACAAGTATTACATATTTTCCCTTCCTCCTTTCATGCCCATTCACGCACAAAGAATAGAGAAAAGAGAGAGAGAGTGAGTTGGGGAGTTCTTGGTGATTTAGAGAGCAAAAGGAAGCAAGAGTTAAAGTAAGTTATGATTTCTTAAGGTTCCTTCTTCTAATCTTCCATAAATCTCTTCTCTAATCTCTTCCTTTCCATAAATTCCATGGGTTAGCAAGCAAATCTTGAGCCCAAAGAGAAGGAGAGAGGAGAACTTCTAGAGAAAGGAAAAGAACTCAAGAAGGTAACTTCACAAATCCTAAGATTATGTTAGATGTGGTTGTTGTTGATAATTATTGTTTGGCTTTTATGATTTTTGAGTTGAGTTGTAAAATTAGAAAATCCATAAACCTAAGGGGTTATGCTGCCCAAAATCCTTTAAATCATGATTATGAAGTGTTTAAATGGGTTAATCAAGGATTAGGAATGGAAAAGTACAAATTTTGGGAGCTAAAACACAAAACCCCATTTTTTTTCCATTTTTCCTTAATATTTCGGCCAGAACCAGAACTGGTACAAGGAGTTGGATTTTCATGAAATAAATGGTTCCATTGGACTCAATGGGGAAAAATAGGTGGGGTTACAGTTGGGAACTTTTTCGGTAGAGGCCGAAAACGCCACTAAAATCACTAAATAGGGGCTGTAAGGGTATTTTCGTAATTTGACCGTGAATTTGGTAATTTCGAGCCCGTAAATGGATTCCTTGGGTGAAAATAAATCAGAATAGCCTTAGTCAAAATTTTGGGAAAACGTGCCATCGGGCCGGGTACAGCGGGGCCGGGCCGGGTTCCCGGGGGAATTTTTGTAAATTTTCACCATAGACTAATATAACCACAATAAACACTATAGAATAGTCTAAATGATACTTGGATATGTTATGACCTATTTCTTGTACATTTAATATTTTAGGACTGAGTCGGACGCCGGGACAGCACGCTTTACGAGACACTATTAAATAGGGGATATCAAAGCGTTGAGGTAGAGACATTATCCTTCATACACTATGCCATAAGTTATGTGATTGTGTGGATGCCATTGTTTTGTAAATGCACTTTATTAATAACATGATTTGCCTAGAGAGAGGCTGTTAGTGCCGAATGTGCACTTACACTGGGAATTGGCAGAAGTCCAACCAGTGTAGACTGTGGGGCTGGGCCCTACTCATGTATACATGACAATGATGTGTTTATATTGATCATTAATTTGTGCATACCTTGGCGCATGACATATTTACTTTTCGCATTTTCTATGAACGATATTATGTCTCTACGGAGATTCTTCGGAATCTCACCCTATTTTTAAACAAATACCTCCGCGGGTACCAGTGGGCCAAAGGGCAAAGACATTGACGTCGGAAAGTAGAGCAGCGCGTGTCTCGAGGCGGGGTCAAGAACGTGGGCATAATTAGTTTATTTTGTGATATTTTGGTGAAATTTGTAAATATTAAAACTTCCGCTGTATTTTCCGTTTCCGTCGACGAACAATATCAGAATTGTAAACGAACGACGTTGGGATCGTAAACGAATATTTCTATCAGTATAATTGTACTTTTCTATATGCCCATTGAATTCCGTCGTTATTACTCTTTGATTATCGAAATGGAAACGGGTGTTGACAGTGGTCTTAAAGGCATTTTTTCTAATAGTGTAAATATACCAATAAGCAATTTATTTAGACCAATTATGAAAAGTGAGGGAAATGATAGTATAATGCCATGTCACTCTTGTTGTTGTGCCATGGTACCCAAGAGAAAAGTGACAGACATAACAGCAACTTAACGACATTCTCAATTTTACTCCCTGAAAAATTGTTTATGACCACGTTTGCACCTATCAAATGTTAATTCTGTTAAATGCTTAAAGTGCAAAACATTATTACTAATTTTACACCTTCACCCTTAATTGTATGTATAATTGAATATAGCAGTTATTTTGTTATGTTTCTAGAATATTAAACCAGAATTGAAGTGAAGAACGAGTAGGAGAGGAGAGGGAGAGAGGTCGGGCCGAGAGAGAGGGAGGGTAGAGAAGAAAGTCTGAGATTCTTGGAGAGGGAAGAAGAGATAAAAGACACGTGGGTTGCTGAATAATTCCTCTATTAAGATCAATCAACAACTGAGTTCTAATGAGAGAAGTTTAGGCTTTTTATAGATAGCCTAATAAGCATTGCCGCCTTATCCCTTTAATGACGTGCATCAGTGCTGCTGCTGCCTTATTCATTAATGGCAGTTTTGTAATTAACTACTAATCCTATTTAAATCCCTAATCAACTAATTGGGAATTAGGGATTCTAATTACAATTAAATATCAATACCCCCTCCAAAAACATCCTTGCCCTCAAGGATGATTGACAACAAAAACACAAATCTGAAACCAAAAACTAAGCCCTGAAATTCTGAAAAACTTATTGTGAAACAATGTAGGAATCGTTGTCTTTAATGCTGCTATATACAAGTACAATTCACTTGTTGGATGCTGAACCAAATGGAAATAATGGGTCTAAACACATAACCTTACACTAAACCAGAGCCTTGAGCGTTTTCACTAATTTTCCCTTGAACCAACTGGTAACCAAGCTTCTTGCAGGAGAATATCAAAGGAGAAAAGCCCACTTGTGAGTCAAAATCGTAGGTCTATTTGGGCCTAATTTTTGAAAGATAAAGCCCATATGCCCATGATCTTCAAAAGGTTTCTACCCTTCTCAGACTATGCAAGCCAGTTGTAACCCTTTATTTGTAGAAGGTTGAATAGTGTTGAAAACAGGGTAAACGGCCAGCTATCCTGTTGACTTTTTTAAAGGAGCAACATATAGTGTGTGTTTGTGTAAGCGTCTTGAACAGTCAAAACGCACTTATTATGCAAGCCGAGAAAAAACTCCTCTCACATACTTACTTCGTATACCGTGAATCACGAATTATAAGCACGTTTTGGACAAAAATAAGCCATTCCAAACACACAGACACGAACCGCCGAAATCTTGCCACTCAGCTCCTTCAAACGTCCTTTGCTCCAAATCACAAAGGCAGAACGAAAACTGGCATGAAGAGCGCTCGATCAAAGTTAGGTTGTGCAACACACCCAGAAAATTCCCAAGAGCACCGAGAAACAATAACCCACCAACTTCAGTGGTAAGTTCTGTGATTTTACATGTCCATGGTTCACGAAAATCAAAAGCAAAAGTAGAGACGACTCCAAGATTTGTTCGTCCAGAGCTGCTCGCACCTTTCTTCGTGTCTCTGTTCGTCTCTGTCGCGCTCGATATTGTGTGCGTTGACCCCAGAAAACTTAGTCACTAGGTTCGGGTTTCATCTTCATTCTCGATTTCTTGTGTAGCAACAGAGGATTCAATACTTTTGTCTTCTTCTGTCGCCAACATCTTGGCAGGTTTCTCGTTTTTTCCTTCGAGAACATCTTGAGAACTCTTCTTGATATTACCATCACACTCCATGGATTCTTGAGGTTCGATGGACTTTTCTTGAACTGCCAAGATGTTCCTTTCTTGCTCTGCTTTTTGGGATTGCATCTGCACAATTATTTCATATAATCTTGCCAGGCGATGAGTTTCAAGCATGGTACGGGGGTTGAACAGCTTGACAGGCTCAACAATTTCCTCCTTCAAGCCATAAACATAGGCATCGACCAAGTAATCTTCTGGCACATCGAGGTTGGCTGAAAGAGAATCGAAGGCATAATTACATTCTGCCATTGACCCTAGCTGTTGAAGGTTCCACAACTAAAGGCGTCGATCATTATTTATGTGATTATTCTGAATGGTTGCAGTATTTTCTTGAATTTACTGACGTAAATTTGTCATACTAGTGTTAACTCTTGCCACTAAGTCTTGAATGCTAGTTGCCATTGTCTGAAGCTGGCTTTCTATTGCCTAGAATCTTTCTTCATCCATTCTTGTTTTTTCTTGGTATCTTGTTTCGACCATGCAGCGTCTGACGTGTTGGCAGAGGAACACTTCTCTGAATATGCTGCTAGTATATAAATGGGAAAGTTCCGGAAAAATATAATTAAAAATGGAAAAAGATAAACTGGTGCTGCAAATTTATCAAATCTCAAGTCAGAATTAAAGTAGGAATATAAGATTTCCAATTCTGACCAAATGACCTAAATTGGGGATAGAAGTTTCAGAGGACAATAACAACATTTGTATCTATATTAACAACATCATATTTTACATTACCGACTTTATTTGCATGTTTCACAACTTCATATCCCAAAAATCAAAAATAATTTTATGGGCATAAGTTTAAGAGGTCAATAATAACATCTATATCTATATTAACAATATCATATTTTACATTAACAATTTCACTTTCATGTTTCACAATTTAACTCAAGGCAATTTGATCATTTGGTCAAAATTGAAAATCCTAGATTACTATTTCAATTCTGACATGAGATTTGATAAATTCGAAGCACTAATTTATCTTTTCATATTTTTAATTATTTTTTTTTTGGAATTTTCCCTATTAAAAACAGGTTCTTTTATCGGAATTATTTCTATCCACAAAAGCCATTCAGAGAATAAGCACGATAAGCTTAAAAACATCAGGTTTCACATTCTTGTAAGAAACTAGATTGTAAGCCCGTCCCATACACACAGTATGAAATAAACCACATTATTCTTGACTTGTAAAGAATAATATAAAATTTATAACGAGTCACACTATTTAGTATTTACAGCATGTTTGGATTAGCTTTGAAAAATAGATTTTATGATTTATGAGGTAAGTATGTGAGAAGAGTTTGGTCTCAATTTGCGGAAAATGGCTTCTAAAAACATGATTTTGTGGTTTCTCAAACATGCACTAAATGTTAGTGTATTTGCTTCTGGTCTATGAGAAAACTTTCTAGTTGAAAAGAAGGAGCTTGGGAAACCACAGTTCTTACAATCAGTTTCCACATCCCCATCTTAGGCGCAAAACCTTGCTCCACCATTTGCTTCACAGCCCAATTGACTTCACCCACAAGATTCATCTTGCACAGTCCCTGAATCATCACTTTATAAGACACAAAGCTTGGAGTGATACCCATCAAAACCATGTGGTTCATGAGATGTTTAGCTTCATCAAACCTCTCAGCATCAAGCAATCCATACAAAACCTCTTGATATGAACTTGCAGTAGGAGAACATCCTTTAAGTTGCATTCTCTCCAATAACTCTTTCGCTTGTTCAACTCTCCCCTGTTTTCTCAACCCAGAAATCATTATGTTGAATGATATCGTATCAGGCCAAATACAATCTCTCTCCATTCTATCCAACAACAAAAATGCATCATCCACCTTCCCTTTTTCACACAGAGCATGCATCAGCGTAGAGAAAGTTCTCACATTGGGTTCACATTTTATCTTGGGAAATTCATCGAGCACTTGGAATGCAGCATCCAGCTTCCCACAATTACACAAACCTTTGATGAGGATATTGAGGCAACAAGCATCTATCTCAACACCTAACTTAGGGGCTGACGTATAAACTTCATGAGCAACATCAAACAATTTGGCAGACACAAGGAGGTTCAGGACGAAATTGAAGGTTTTCGTGCTGGGCCAGCAGTGGAACTTGGGCATGTCATAGAGGGTCTCGATGGCTTTGTTTATACGGCCAGCCATGTTGCCGTAGACCTTGATAACATTGTAGAAGAAGTCATCGGACAATCGACAGTTCCTCTCAAGTTTGATTCTGTGCATGAGATTGTCAATGGCATCAAACAATTTGGCATGAGCTAGTTTGAGGATGATGGAGAGGTAGAAGGGCTCGTTGGGTTTGTAGTCCTTGCGATTGGAGTAGAGTTCCAAGACTGTAATTGCTGAAGATGGGTCTGTGAGGGAGTTTACAAGAGTCAACACCTCTTTGGGAGTTAACCAGTCTTTGTGATTTAGCCTTGTCAAAATGGCAGAATCTTTGGTCGATGCTAAAAATGAAGTAGAAGATGAAGATGACAAAGATGTGGCGGTGGAGTAAGCAAAAGCAAGAGAGTTGAAAACCAAAGGCCGAGGGAGCTTGTGAATTGTTGGAGATGCTCTGGAAATCATAGCTGACAGAAACTTTACAACGAGCTGGAATCAACACTCACCATATTAGGAAACAGAGGCACATTAAGAGTTTACTAGAACTTATTAGCAAACAACCAAATAACTAGCACACTTTAACCAAGAGGTTTTGTGATATCCACAACCTAATTCATGCTACAAGCCAAATGGTTCAATTCTTTTTAATTTTGGAGAAAAATGAACAAACAGACAAATTGCATAACACTACATAACGAAACCCTAGAAAAAATGCACCTTAGAGTGTAATGGCGATTGTCAATTCCAACAAAGGAAGAAGATTTACCTGTTGTTGAACTTGATGAAGAGGTGCACAGTGCAATAAACATGCAGAACACCGCATGCACATACAGAGTTACTATGTACATACAAGGGTTAAGAACTATTCTAACTCAAGATGTCAATTTGTTAAATGAAACCCATGAATTTTTTCATCTCAGTTGATACATACCTACTAGCAGCAGGAGCAAATCCAATGGTATAATAAAAAAGGATGATCCATAATCCTGAGTCCCTCAAAGACTTTTGTCCCATCTTCAAGTTTGCCATACCTCATTTCAGTTCTAAGAGGTACTACCATGGCAATCGAAGAACTTTTAGAACTATCATGGTGAAAGGAAAGGACTCTAACCTGTCTCCATCTACTCCTCAATTAACTATTAACACCCTGATAAGAATGAAGGCAATAACACTATAGGCTATTTAAAGTGACATATTTAACATGGCGCACAGCAACTTGACTGTCAAGAACATTAAGGATATCCAAACCTCATGTGGCTATAAGATATTCCCTCTTTAATTACCAACTAATGGTAATTATACAGGCATTAGTATGGTTGCAAGTAACATCCAAAACAGTTCAAATCCTAAAACAGAAAAGTGCAACAACTAAGACATGTTCTCCCTTTCAAGCCTGCCCCCCGTAAGTGACTAGTAATTGCAATCACAAAACTGCATACATGATTAAATAATAAAAACAAAACACAATGTAAGTTACGCCCTGCTCTCTAGCACACGACTTCACTGAGAAACACCCAACCACTTTGAAAAATAAAACTCTAATTTAGAATACTATAAATAAAGGTACAAAGATAGAGGGGTTTAATTTGTGAAGGAAAGGAGGGAATTTAAAGCATTTTATAACAATAAGAAATCAGTGGATATGGAAGAATCGAACCTTACCTCTCTTCTCCAGATGACGATGCGGTCTGGGCGACGGCGACGAGGATCACGGTGGACGACAGGAGAATGAAGAGGCCACTTCAACACGAATAATTACCAGCGGTACGAGGACAGCGAGATGCGTGAAGGAAGAGAACGGTCGGCAGCAGCGCCGGCGACGATGGTCGTGACCACTGAGCAACAGCAACGGAGGAACATAGATAACTGAGGCTAAAATAAAAGTTCCACCGGACGGACGGCTCAGCTTCATTGTCAAAAGGGGACGGCCCAGATTTTCTTTGATCACAAAAACGAAAAATGCCGCTTTTTGCTTTATTAGAGCGGGATGAAATGGAAAGAGAGATCTGCACCGTTCAATTCTATCAAAAAATTCAAAAGATATCAAGTAGTTAAAAAAATCCAAATTATTTTGAGTCCAGCAAGAAAAAGATTACAAATCAGGGCAAAACACTTCTATTTTTTTAATTGTATGGATTAGTGTAATAAATATCTAATTATTAATGCAGACACCCTCACGCTCAGTCTTAATCTCAATCTATCCAAATTTATTGCGCACTGTGGCATGTGCCAAACATAGTGTTTATTTGGTTTAGCGGTAGAAACTGCATTTTCAACATGATTTATAGTATATGAAGTAAATTTGTGAGAAGAGTTTTGTATCGACTTACGTAAACATACTTTTCCACCATTTTCTCAAACAAGTTTATAGCCTGTTGTCACAAACATCTGATCGACATGTGTGATCTATTCTTAACCAAGAAGAAATTAACGAGTTGATGCATGCATGAGAAGATCGACCACGTTAAAGAGTCATTTAATATTCAAAAATTCACCATACGCACTATCTCTTGTCCCTAACCTACCGGAGTATACATGTGCAACATGTCTCTTATATGTTATTCTGTTTTTAGTATAAGACTTAATTAATTATTTAATTTAATTAGATTAAAGAAGTTAATTAAATTAATTACTATGACATATATATATTTTTTAAAACATTCTAATCATCTTTCTTAATTTTATCTATCTCTTTTTTACTTATTATGGTTGAGGGAGTATCAATATAGGTAAATAATTAGGAAAAGATTGATAAATAAAATAAATATATTTTATATTTAGAATCAAAACCTACTCTACTATTAGATCATATATCAGAAAGAGGATTGCAATTACAATAATGCAATATCTCCAAAGAATTAAAGAAAGCCCAGCTAGAAGTTGGAGAAAAAAGTCTAGCAAGAAGCAATATATATGCGTCATTTTGCTTCAATCCTCTGCACTTTCTTATTGCTATTATCGATAGGCATATTTATTTTAACAATTCGATTGTTTATAAGCTGCTTTTCACATAAATCGAGACATAACTTCTCTCACATACTTATCTCGTATACGGAAAATATAATTGAAAAGCTGCTTTTAATCATTCTAATCGCTAATTCAAACGAGCACAGCTGATTGAGCCATCAAGCGTATGTTGATATATCATATTTTTAAATAGATCGTCCACTAAAATGTGCCCCCAATAATAATGAGATTTAATTAAACTCACAACTTGATGAATTATGAAACTTTTTTTTTCCCTTTCAACAATAAATTATGAGTCAAGTCATTACTAGGTGGATCAACTTTTTTTTTTCCCAATAGAATCAATCTTTATTGGCTGATATATCAATTAGTTAAGGCAAAGGATCAAAACCACTTGGAAAGGATATGCTTAAAAAAGATACCATTCTTAAAGTTACAAAGGCAACATAATTTGAGTCAACAAAAAATTGAAAAAAGGGTTGTGGCTATCAAGATATATATGAGGTTAAAGATAGGAGTGAGAGGAATAATAATACTACAAATATGATAAGATTGGTACGATGTAGGTCCAATTGCGTAATTTTCATATGTAAGTGGATACTTATTAATTAAATTTTCATTTAAATAACAATTATTCCTTTTTGCATATTCCAAGAAGCATGACTTTGTAAGGGAATAAAACTTAAAAAGATACCATCATCATGAAAGTAATTCCATTAAGTCTAATGTTACGTGACTTTATAATGACACTGTAAGGGTATTCACTGTAACACCCCCTCAAACATAAATGGCCAACTCATCCATAGACCTTGTAACAATCATTTTTCTCATTATTGAAGTACTGACCTAACAAAACCAAGTAGAGCAAACAATGCTAAAATCCATGATCATGCTATGAGGTATATTCACTTCACAACAAATATTACAAATAGTTTGCCAATGACAAATGATTTATTGAAAGCTCCGGAAAAAAAAAGGTTTACTAAATCGGACATAACTACCCATCTAAAGTGACACGTGTTAGTTAATGATAATAAAACTTAATCTTATCTAACGATAATGGTGGAATAAATATTTGGATCGGAAATAATGAGATTTAAAGAGGGAGAGAGTTAAATGAAGTGAGAGAGAACACTCAAAACTTCAAAAGTTGACACTCAAACGATAATAAGACATAAAAAAGAGTTGGTACGTGTTTTTGCATCTTAATAACATTTACGATGGTATGTACATTAAAAAAAAAGTAGATAGATCTAAATTTCATCCTACAATAATCAAAATATCACAATTCCCAATTAAAATGATGGATAAACCATAAGCAAAGCTTCATTGAACTCCCAAAACATCAATAATTAAAGATGAATGGTTAAGTCAAGTGGCTAAGTCAGAGAACAATCCAGTTTTTTTTTTTTTTTGAAATACTAAGAAATATCAACTCCTGGGCCGTTAAACTGTCCCCGACGCTGCAAACAAATTTTTTTTTTGGTGGGCATTACAAAATTTATATTGCCCGATGAGCAGTTTGTTTGTTTTTTCCCGCCGTTATCTTAAGTAGAGATCATAACTGATCTTATTCTGACCAACTTGACAAATTTACATATATTAATTCAACTCAAATCGGTCAACCCGAAAAAAGTGACAAAAAATTTATGAGTAAGGCAGACGCCAATTTTAATTGTTACCGAGAAGGATAAAAAAAACCATTTTAATTATGATTCGATAAATTTAACTGGGCAATTCGATCACTTTTGAAAATTTCATCTTATACTCCTATGGTGGTTTGGTTTAGCTCCAATTCATTCAAGAATCATGCCAATTTTTCTTTTTCTTTCACACGTATGTACAAGCAAATCCTCACTTAAATTTGCTTCTTCTGGATAAAACAATTCTGAAACCCCAAATTCATGAGGAAGAAAGAAGAAAAAGAAAGTGGAAAAGCAATAAAGACTCTGAAAGCAGAAGACAAAGGGATCAATTATTGCGAGGCCAAAAGAATTAGGTTTGATACTTTGATTAAAGAATGATTTCTCCTCTCACGTAAACGCAAATTTTTTATCACTAAAAAAAACCGCCATTTGCTCTTTCAAAAGCAGAGCCTCTCTCTCTCTCTCTCTGCTTTATGCCACACCAGCAAGCACTTGCATTGCAGAAACATTCACAGAAGAGGAGAGAGATAGAGAGAGTCGTCTCTCTCTCTATCGGGAAAGAAAGCTAAAATAAAAACCAGATTCAAAAAAGCAAAAGCAAAAGACCACATTGATTTTTCTAGCTTTCCAATCGGACGGAGTAAAAGTTGCATTGTGAGAAAGCACACCAAAGCAGACCTCATTAAGCAACATCACTAGTAGAAAAGAAATGGGGAAGAAGATCCCACACATATACTATGCCCTCATGTCGCCTTCTTCTTGCTCCTTGCCGTCGTCATCTTCGTCCCCTAGATTTTTGAGCTCGCAGCTATGTCAGAAATTGTTCCTGCTGAACCAATCGAGGGCGGTGAAACCCATTTCCATGATAGGGCATTTTATGGTAGAACCTATTATGAAGTAGGCGAGACGTCGTCCTCAAGGTCCAATGTCACGTTGGCGATTACCGAAGGTCCCAGTCATAGTGATGATGCTCCTGAGCCCTTCGACAGTGAAAGGTTGCCGACTGTTTTTGCTTCTGAAATTCAAAGGTTTCTTCGCGTCGCCAATTTGATTGAAAGGGAGGAGCCTCGAGTTGCCCATCTTTGTAAGTGACGGATATACTCTGCTTTATGTAGTGAAGTTGTAACTTGATTGTGTTTTGCTTGATATTTTTCTGTTTTGGTTGAAGAAAAAATTACTGGGTATTTGAGTGTTGGAAGTACGTTAATTCTGTAACTTTTTAGTACTTAATGAAAAGGAAGTTCAGTTTTACCAAATTACCTTAAAGTCTTTAATTCAACAAGATTTTGATTGAGAACATGCTCGAACAGGATAGAACAGAGTTCTGCTTTCACTATGAAAAAGAAAAGTTCTGTTTTTCAGCTGACAAACAATTGCACATACAAATTTAGGTGGTTGCTATTCACTGAGATAATGACACCTGTGGTACACAAGGATGAATAGTGTTGCCAAATTTAGAACCACCTGTGGTACAATGGTGTCCAACAAATTTTCAATTTTGCTTACGCCATAAATGATATTCTTGGTTGACTAAAATCAGTGTATGGTGTATTTTACAACGTGCTGGCAATTCCAATTTCCAGGCCGTTTTCATGCCTTCGTAATTGCACACAAAAAGGACAAAAATTCCACAGGAAGGGGTGTCAGACAGTTCAAAACTGCACTTCTTCAGCGACTTGAACAGGTAAATGAGAATGTTTGGAGCTTTTGTTGTCAAGGACAGTTCAATTTTAGTACATTGTCTCTCTGACGTAATATAGTTGTAATGGAATGTGTATACAATAGATATACTTTAAAAAAGCCGTTTCTTTAATCGTTCCGCGGTTTGGAATTATCAATATACACAAGAAAAACAAAGTATGATATGAAATAATATTACCTTCATCTGTTTCAAAATAAATTTATTGTTTTTGTGGAATGTGACAAGGATGAAGAAGCTACGGGAAAAAGGAAGGATAAGAGTGATAGTCGCGAACTTAAACGTGTTTATCATGCCTACAGAGATTATTTTATCAAACATGATAAGACCTTTGATCTAGAACACAGGTAACTAAGCTCATAATCATTAATGCATCATTTTCCTTTTCAACTAGAAGTCTTAACCTATTATATAGCCTGCTATTGCTAAGCTAAATATCGTGATGCTCTCTCTTAACAGTCACAGAGAAAAATTGATAAATGCACGTGATATAGCTTCTGTTCTGTTTGAGGTGTTAAAAACAGTTATAAATGCAGCTGGTCCTCAGGTTTTTTCCCTTTCCTTTGTGTATATTTCCTTGACATGAGCATGTTCCTATGTTTTGCTCTAAGTGTTTCTCCTTTTGCCCAAATTAGGCGCTCATTGAAGGAAAAGAACTCCACAAAGAGTCTGAGTTCAATATTCTACCACTTGAACAAGGGGGCATTCAGCTTGCAATTATGCAGCAGCCTGAGGTCTGATGGCGCATGGATGATCCAACATTTCCTTTCTTGTTCTCTCTTTTCCTTCCTTCCTGTATATTTTCCATATTTCACCCCATGGGGACTGTTCATAAAATAATAGACTGCATGTTTTATAAATTGGTACAGATTAAGGCTGCAATTGCAGCTATTCGAAATATTCGTGGTTTACCCCCACCTCAAGATTTTATGAAGAGTTCAGCCTTTGTAGATTTGTTTGATTTTCTTCAGCATTGCTTTGGATTCCAGGTTAGTTTTCTAGTTAACTTTAGATCGAGAGTTTTCCTTCTTGATTTTTAATTATAATTTTGAACTGATAACTGATTAAATGTTGTGGTCATGCGTTTACATGCATATAATATACTAGTGTGTAGGCAAGATCGCTCAAACTAGTTGGTCTGGATTTTTCATTATATTGCGTCTTTCATTAGGTTGCAAATGTGGCTAACCAAAGGGAACATCTGATTCTACTCTTGGCCAACATACAAACTCGGCAAGCACAAAAACAGACGTCGATTTTGAAGGTGCATTGGTGATAGTGTTTTCATATTGTTGCTTTACTTCATAAAATTTGACTCAGTAACATGTCAATTTTCTCGTATCAGTTAGGTGAAGGATGTGTTGATGAATTGATGAGAAAGTTTTTCAAAAATTATACAAACTGGTGCAAATTTTTGGGACGAAACAGCAACATTCGGTATGTTAATTTATCTATCTCTGTTTGCCTTCATAGATTTTTTCTTTTCTTTTCTTTTCCTTCTTTTTTTGGATTTTTGTGTTGCGCGGGGTAGCCCTTTTGTGAACAAGGCAGAGTTGTATACCTGTGTTTCTTCCACTTCATCACTCTTTTATTATTTTTGTTTGGACTTTTATTCCTTTAACATTTCTTTCGATCCCATAGCAAGTCTGTTACTTGCCTTGCAGCTTACCTTATGTGAAACAAGAAGCCCAACAGTATAAAATTTTGTATATAGGGCTTTACCTGCTCATATGGGGGGAGGCTGCAAATCTGCGATTCATGCCAGAATGTCTCTGCTATATCTTTCACCAGGCATGTCAAAACTACCAATCTCTCTGATTATACACCTAACTTTTTCTTGTTTCTTCAGTACTAGGGTTAGATTTTGAAATTTTTATAATTTCAAACCACCTACAAATTTCTTAATTGTCCTCATGGATGGAATTTGTTGAAGATCTATTCTATCTGAATCTTCTCTTCTTAATATCCTCCCTCTTCTTTCTTTGAAGATGGCATATGAATTGCATGGTATTTTAAGTGGTGCTATTAGCTTGACATCATGGGAAAAGGTCATGCCTGCATATGGAGGAGAACCTGAATCGTTCCTTAACAATGTTATCACCCCCATATACCGTGTTATTACAGATGTACAAGCTCGTTTCATCCTTTTTTTTGTTTGGGCTTTTTTCTTCAATATAATTAACTTGTTTTCAAACCAAAGGAAGCTGAAAAAAGCAAAGGAGGGACAGCTGACCATTCTTTGTGGAGAAACTATGATGATCTGAATGAGTATTTCTGGTCAGTTCATCCTGAAACCATATGTTTTTTCACTATTGCTTTTATACGCAGAAGGAGTTTTTCATAACCTTGGGTTCTTACTGCTGTTTTATATTGACAGGTCTCCTGACTGTTTCAGTATTGGTTGGCCCATGCGTCTGGATCATGCTTTCTTCTGTGTAGGGCCACAAAAAAAATCCAAAGTCAAGAAGGCTATGGCAACCCTGGATAAAATAAAAGAAAGGAAGAAGAGAGACGACAAGGGTGAAGAATCAGAGGTGATTCTTCCTATGATATTGTCATAGGCAATTTACTTCATACATTGCCTTGGTGATATTAAAACAAATTGAACTTAAATCATTGAAATTGCGTAGTAACTTTCAACTTATTGTATTTCTTGATATATCATAGCTCTTCTTTCTTTTTATCATAGGCAATTTGTTTCAGACCTTGCCTCAGCGATATTAAAACAAATTGCAATTGGGCAGTGACCTTTAACTTATGGTATTCGTTAATATAGCATAGCTTTTCTAACTTTCCCAGTCAGGTCCTTTACTGTACCTAAAATTATGGATAGGCATCCTATGCTGAAGTTTGCTATGCGTAAGATGATGAATATATTGAAGTCTGTACAAATCCTATTGGAGCCGCCCATATGTTGAAGCATAAATTTCTTCTTGAAGACATCTTACAAAATGTTGTATTAAATGCGTTCATTTATTCCTTGACATGACGTGCATTTTATCAAGTAAACTTCACTATGTGGCACTGTAATGATTATATCTAAAACTAGAGATATGATGTTGAGCATGTACTACTAAATTGCAAGTTAGACCTTGTTGTAATGTCATTTCATTTGTCACTGAAGCCACAGCCATTTCGCTTGCAAATTACTACTTTAGGTCATCATACAAATTTTTTAAATAAATAGATATGATGCATTGGCATTTTTTTGGGTTTTCTTTTGAAGCATGTGTTTTAAGAGACTTCAGGCTATATTAAGCGCTTCTTTAAACTAAGAATAGTTCTGTACTCCCCTTTTACAGGACATACCAGATGAATGCCATAAACCACAATGGCTGGGGAAGACAAATTTTGTAGAGATTCGATCGTTTTGGCAGATTTTTAGAAGCTTTGACAGAATGTGGAGTTTTTTTATTCTCTCCCTTCAGGCATGCTCAATTCTAGTGCAGATGCTATGCAATTTTCTGCTCTTTATGATAAATATCATTGACTTGATGCATGTTTATTCTCTCATTTCCTAGGCTATAATAATAGTGGCTTGTCATGACCTGGGATCTCCGCTTCAGTTGTTTGATGCTGCAGTATTTGAGGATGTGATCAGCATCTTTATCACATCTGCTTTTCTTAAACTTATTCAAGGTATGTTGCTCATGATAGTCATTACTATGTGTCATAGCTTAAATTTAATTTAATAAACAACATTAAGGATATACTGAACTTAGATTTTTTTCCCCGTGTTTTTGGGCGGGCTAAATATGATTTAAATTTAAATATCCTTTTAGGTATACAGTTGCCATTCTAATTTGAGATTCCATATACTATTTCCAAGTTTTCATACTCATGTTCTAAACATTAGCGATTGTTAATATGCTCTCCCTCCTTCATGTTTTAAAATTCAAATAAAAAATTCGTCTTTTTTTGCAGCAATTATGGACATCATCTTTACCTGGAAAGCCAGACTAACAATGGAACACTCTCAAAAAATGAAACTTATGACAAAACTGGTTTTTGCCCTGATCTGGACTATTACTCTTCCTGTGTGTTATGCTAATTCCAGAGGAAAATATACTTGCTATTCCACACAATATGGAAGCTTGGTTGAGGAATGGTGTTTCACTTCTTATATGACTGCGTCTGCCATATACTTGATGACTAATGCGGTTGAAATTGTATTGTTTTTTGTCCCTGCTATTGCCAAGCATATTGAGGTCTCTAATAATCAGATATGCAGATTTTTGTCTTGGTGGACACAGGTAACTTATCCATAGTGTTTATCATGCTTTCCATCATCAGTATATGAAACTTGGTAGACATTGTTGGACCTATTCCCTATCTGGATTATGATACAAACGTCTTTTGTCATGAAAATAGATTGTAATGATCATTATGGATAATATTTTCCACTTGCTGGCCTTGTTTCTCTGTGAGTACGCTTCCATAACTGTTTTTTTGGAGAAAAAAGTAGCCAACCTGACCGGTACGACTAAAGATGGATCATTTTTCCATTACCTGGAATAATGAATTTAAATCGTGATTGTTATTTGGTTTTTGTAGATAATTATAAATTATTTTTAATATAATGAGTATGATGCACTTTTGAGGGAATTGTATTGGAGATAAAAAAGACAAAACCAGAGCATCCCTGATTACTGTTGAGATTGGCGGAAGACATAGTGCATCTAGGGACAAACAAAAAATTGAATATGCTTAAGCATCGCTATTGGTATCTAATTTTGTCTTTGTTCTGCTGTTCTGTCTCCTTAAACCTGCATTTAGAAGTTTATTGACTTGTAATTTAAAAGTTTAATTCCTTGACAAAAATTCATTTAATACTTGAAATTTGATGCTTTGTTAATCTTATCAAAATTATTATGTTTATATTTCATATCACTATCGTAAATAGTAATGAAGATGTTTTTCTTTGGTATAAATCATGCTTTCTTTTTCTTGATATGGGGTTACATTCTATTTTTGCACTTTGCTTGTTTTTCAGCATCTATGAAGCAGGAATGCTCCTATATTTACGCAGTACATAATGCCTACTATGCAGTGTTATTAAGAATAGGTATAGGATGGGCTTAAAAGAAGCATAAGAAGCAGAAAACTAGCATACATGCTTATACTACTTTGATAAGCATATATGGACTTTGAGATCATATTAAGATAGTTGAATTATTACTTTGGGTGATTATAATTCTAGGAGGCTCATAATTTATTCTGTTGTTGTAAGAATTGTTTTATATTATAAAATATTCTTTACTTATATATATATATATATATATTATATTCCATACCCATGTCCCATGCGAATGCTACATAGGTCAGCATTGGGGTTCACCAGTGCAATTGTTTTTCCTGTCAATTTTCTGTGCGTGTGCCTATGTTACTGTGATATTCTTTCACTGGGTTAAGCAGGGTAACTTGATTGTCACATGTAATCATCTTGCAGCCCAGAATTTATGTTGGTCGAGGGATGCAAGAAAACCAAGTTTCAGTGTTGAAGTATATCCTAATACCTTGTTAGATTGTAAAGTCTACATTTAACATAGTCTTTTGTTAACATATGCTCATCGATATATTTATTTTTCTTCTGATATAGGTATATGTTATTCTGGACATTGGTGCTATCTACTAAGTTTCTGTTCAGCTACTGTTTTGAGGCAAGTACTAACTGGCAGCAATTAGGGGGTTTTCCTTGGATAAACAAAAAGAATAATTGAGTCCTTAGTTATGTAGACAACTATTAGGGTTAACTAGTTCATGATCCATTTTCTTAGAATTAAAGCATCTTGACAAAATCTTCCTAAACTATTAGGAATGTAAGAGTTATGCTATGTTTCAAGGCCTTGACATTATTCATTCTATAGGAAAGGCACCTTGATTAGGCCTACTAGTTTCATAATAAGGAAATTCATGAACAGAATGACTAATTGATGCTTTTCTTTTCTTTTCTTCTTTTTCCAAAATTCTGACTTTGCTTATAACATGAAACAAACACATGCATAGCGACTTAACTTACTCTTAAAGGCTTATGTAATATATGCAGATAAAACCACTCATAGCACCCACCAGAGAAATTATGAAGATCGGTGTAAGAAAGTATGACTGGCACGAGCTTTTCCCAAAAGGTGTGATGAACATGTCAGTGTGTTTGGATTGCTTTATAATTAATCAGTTAGCATCTCTTTGATAGTTTTTCTTGTGCTACAGTGCAACATAATGCTGGTGCAATTGTGGCCGTCTGGACTCCTATAATAATTGTGAGTCTGAATCACATATTCAAAACATGCACCTCTGTGATTTTAAAAAAAAGATATATATTGTTTAAATGTAATTTGAAGTATTTTGTCATATCTAATGTGGGTGTTAAATGAGCTTTGGACATAATTTGAAGTATTTAGTCTATTTATTTAACAGGTATATTTCATGGACACACAAATTTGGTATTCTGTTTTCTGTACCGCATTTGGTGGTCTTTATGGCATCTTGCATCACCTTGGTGAGGTAAGCTATACCTTTCTTTTGTTCTTTCTTTCCCAAAATAAATGCAATAGTTGGCTCATCTCTTTTCTTCAAAAATAGATAAGAACACTTGGAATGCTGAGAAGTAGATTTTACTCCTTGCCTGCTGCATTTAATGTATGTTTGCTCCCACCATCAAGAACTGGTCAAAAGAAAAGAAAAGGCTTCTTAAGCAATATGTTTCAAAAGGTGTGTTCTAAACTACCAATGCTGATATAAGATTATTTTCACAAATTTTACATCCTCTTCCATTGACTATTTTGTTGTGCTACAGATGTCTCTTGAAAAGAATGCCATTCCTAAGTTTGTGGCAGTATGGAATCAAATTATAAGCCACCTTCGTCTGGAGGACATGATTAGTAACAGGTGATGTTGTTAACATATATTTCATGGTTATCTAGTTAAAATCTGACAATTTTTTTTTTTAACAGAGAGATGGATTTGATGATGATGCCTATGTCCTCAGAATTATTTTCTAAAAAAATTCGCATTCGCTGGCCAGTTTTTCTCTTAGCAAATAAGGTAATGTAAGCTTAACCTGAACAATATGAATTTCTATTGTAGTATTTCTTGACTGTATATCTTCTATTCAATAATAAAATTCCTCTTGCCATGTTCTAGTTTTCTACAGCTTTGAGCATGGCTAAGGATTTTGAGGGAAAGGATGAGATTCTTCTTAGAAAGATTAAAAGAGACAAGTACATGTCTTATGCTGTTAAGGAGTGCTATGAGTTATTGAAGCATGTCCTTGAGATTCTTGTTGTGGGCAACCTGGAGAATAGGTAAAAGATGTAATATAAATATATGCAGTTATTACAACCTTAATATCAAGTACTATTTTTGATCCAAAAGAAAATATCAACTACTATTTTATGCTTTAGAGTTTTGTTAGTTACTTGATTGCCTTGAACCAACTAACTTTGACATTTGTGCTGATCTGGTGGTCGTTTGTTCATATTTAGGATCATATGTGGGATACTAAATGAAATTGAACAAAATATTGGTGGATCAACTCTTCTTAAAAACTTCAAGATGAAAATCCTTCCAGCTCTACAAGTTAAAATAGTTGAGCTAGCCGAACTTCTGGTAATTTTTTCCTAAGGAAAAGGCATTGAAATTTATGCTGACACATGCTAATAATACGTAAATTCAAATTCTAATTACTTTTTGATTTAAAACATTGCAAGATTGAGGGAGATAAAAGCCATCAGTGCAAAGTTGTGAAGGCTCTGCAAGATATGTTTGAGTTGGTAACCAATGATATGATGGTTGATTCCAGGTACTGGTGCTAAAAACTGTTGTCCTTTCTCACACTACAAAGTTCGGTTTTTAAATTTTTCCATTTGTGCAGCGAAATACTGGATATGCTAGAGTGTCCTCTACCAAGTGAGAGCGATTTCATCACATTCTCTTTAGATAAACCACTATTATTTGCCAACGAGAACTCTATCCATTTCCCTTTGCCAGAAAGTGGTCCCTTAATTGAAAAGGTGAGATTGTTATCATCTAAGTGCCTGTTTGGATTAGCGGTGGAAAAGGAGCTTTTTTTGTAGATGAGCTTTTGAAAAAGTCATATAGAAAAAAAGTCAGACTGTAGATGTGATTTGTGTTTGGATTGGCGGTGGCAGAAGTGACTTTTTTTTATCTCCATCTGAGTAAAAGTAGCTTTGATCTCCATTTGATAAAAGCTTCATTTTCTGCAGAAGCCTATCCATCACCAACGCTCTCCCAAACACACCAAATGAACTTTTGGGGCTTTTAGCCCCCAAATGGGCTTTTTTAACCTCCAAACGGATTCCCAAACAGACCCTAATACTTTGTTTTTGCCTTTCACTGTGAGCTGGTTACATGATTTTTTCATTGAAGTCAAAGTTAGCGGTTCTACAACAACAACATGCCTTATCTCACTAACTGGGGTCAATTAGAGGGATTGTACAACGTCATTGTCCTCTATCCACCACCAAATTTTTGGATAGATTGTTAACAATTCTGAACATGAAAAACTTTCAGCATGTGTATAAATAGTCACTTGTGCGCTCACTACTCATAAATGATCATGAAAAATGTTCAGCATGTGTATAAATAGAAGTTCTGATCGTGAAAAAACTTTCAGCATGTGTATAAATAGTCACTTGTACGCCCACTACTCATAAATGATCATGAAAAATGTTCAGCATGAGTATAAATAGCAGTTCTGATCATGAAAAACTTTCAGCATGTGTATAAATATCAGTTTTGATTGTGAAAACTTTCAGCATGTGTATAAATAGTCACTTGTGTGCCCACTACTCGTAAATGAATTAGCAGTGGATGTACACACAGGTATAATAAGTAGGTAGTAGTTATATGGAAGCTACTTATGTTGAAATGATGTGATCAACTTGTCCATGGCAGATTAAGCGTTTTCATTTGTTGCTTACTATCAAAGATACAGCAATGGACATACCAGCAAACTTGGAGGCTCGTAGACGCATATCATTTTTTGCCACTTCTCTGTTTGCAGACTTGCCTGATGCTCCTAAAGTACGCAACATGCTGTCATTCAGGTCAATTATATGTTCATGAATATTACATTTCTTTTTTGAAATATCTGAAACCTTCTTGTGAAAGGCAAAGTCCTCCATTGAAAATTTTATTGATGAGAAGGATCTAACGTTGATTTCCTACAATAATATTTTATTTATACATCATTATCTGATACATGATTGGCACTTTCAAGATTGATTGACAGAGATAGATACACCAAACTAAGATGGATAACCTTTTTGATTTTAGAATCATATCAGGATGATTGATATTTAATTTATGAATAAATACATGATAGATATTATTGAAGTATTGTAATTTTATCTCAAACTGTCTCAACTGTGGTTACTAGTGTTATAACTCCTCACTACATCGAGGATATTAATTTTTCCCTGGAGGAGCTTCATTCAAGTCAGGAAGAGGTCCCCATCATCTTTTACATGCAAAAGATATATCCAGGTTACTATAAAATATGAATTTAATTTTCGAACATTCTATTTGTACAAAGCTCTTACCATGTGCACCCATTTCATTAGATGAATGGAAAAACTTTCTGGAACGTATTGGTTGTGAAAATCTTGAAAGTTTAAATGATGATCAAAAGAAAGAGGAACTTAGACCGTGGGCTTCCTTCCGGGGACAGACGCTGAGTAGAACAGGTAAAAATTATGCAATTTTCCTAAATAAAATGTTCATGTTGTTGTGTCACATTATGTGATCATTCAATCATGCTTGTAACAGCTAGAGGAATGATGTACTACAGAGAAGCCTTAAAATTACAAGCATTTCTTGACATGGCTGAGGATGAAGGTTTGTAAATGACACCTGTAACATTATTCTATGGTATTTTGTCATGGTGCAGTGAAATTCAGCATCTGAGTCTCTTTTGGAATTATTCAATTTTATTTTTTAAAAAAAGGGAAGATTATACCTAAACCAGTTGATAATGTGGCTGATTTTGTTATTACAGATATTCTTGAGGGCTATGAAACAGCTGAAAGAAGTAACAGTGCATTATTTGCTCATCTTGAAGCACTAGCAGACATGAAATACTCCTATGTTATTTCTTGTCAATCATTTGCATCACAAAGGGCTTATGCAGATCCCCACGCTCAAGATATAATTGACTTGATGATCAAGTACGTCTTACAAGGAAAGAGAAACTGGTTACATCTTGTAAAAGAATAAATACACAATAATCCCTTTGCATGTATTTGTTGCAGGTATCCATCTCTTCGTGTTGCTTATGTTGATGAAGAGGAGGAGATTTTTGAGGGAAGAACTCGTAAATTGTATTCATCTAAACTTGTTAAAGTTGTCAATGGCTATGAACAGGTAATGGATTATTTCACGGCGCCAAATAGAATTATGAGCAAATCTTATTACTAAAAGATCATGTCAGAAATCAATTCCTTCATAAAACGTTTGAGAGGTGAAATCTTCTTTTTGACGACATTGGTGCTACTTAAAGTGATAAATCAGAAAATCAAAGAGAAAAAAGAGGCTCAAATCAATTTGTGTCAGGATGAGCCCTCCAAATCAATACTGTTCTACACTTTTGGGCTATAGAACAAATTCACAAACACTATTTAGATTAAGTGTAGAAAAGAAGGAAGCCAAAAAGACTAGAAATATGAAGACTTAAATTTCTTCAAAATTAGGGTGAAATTGATGGGGATGTTACGTATAGAATACAAGTTGGGTGGTTAAAATGGAGAAAGGCATCAAAAGTTTTATGTCATCAGAAAGTACCTAACCACCATAAAGGGAAGTCTTATTGTACTGATATAATATTGGTGATGCTATATGATAGTGAATGATGGGCGGTAAAGGGATAACAAGGACAAAAAATTGGAATAGGTAGAGATGAAAATGTTAAGATCGATGTGTGGTCATACAAGAAAAGATAAAATTCAAAATGACCATATATGAAAAAAGTTGGAGTGAAGTTGGTAAAAAATGTTTAGGGTGGTTTGGATATGTACAGAGAAAACCAAAGGAGGTGTCAATAAAGACGATCAAACAAATGTGTTGGTTCCTATAAAGAGAGGTGGAGTGAGACCAAGAAGAACACTCGATGAAGTCATCGAATCGTATCTTTTGGTAAATAATACATCTAAAAAGTGGGTTGTTCTACTGAGCTTACCTAGTGGGACAAGGCTTGTTGTTGTTGTTATCATGTCAAGGAACCAACTGCCATATTGCCTGAGCTATTAGGGGAAAAATATAGATGATTTTATTAATATTTCAAAAGTAATCATTATAATTTTAATCATCAAATCAAAACTCTGATTCCAGCTTCCAGTTGACCAAGTTTTACATATCTTTTTACAGATATCTTTTATTGGTACTTAATTGCATCATTAATGTTGATGAGCTAGTTGCATGTGTTTCATAGGTGATATATCGCATAAAGCTTCCTGGTCCACCAGATATTGGAGAAGGGAAGCCGGAAAATCAGAATCATGCCATAATATTCACTCGTGGTGAAGCCCTTCAAACAATCGATATGAACCAAGTAGGCTTCTTTCCTATCAATGTACAGTTTAATCATTTCCTTCATATTCTTACAAGTATTTTTCTTTACAGGATAATTACTTAGAAGAAGCATTAAAAATGAGAAATCTTCTGCAAGAGTTCCTTCGGTGCCAAGGGCGGCGCCCTCCTACAATACTTGGTTTAAGGGAACACATATTTACTGGAAGGTTATCCCTCACCCTAGAAATTAAAATTACTCGGCTTATCTCACATTTTGGAAAAACTGAGTAAGGTCTTTGCAATTAAAAATTAACAATAATATTAATTATAAAAGTAATAACAAGTGCATTGTGGATCACATGTTCCTTGAATGCATGAAAATAAAAACCAGCAGCTTAAATTTTATTAGCAAAAGTGGCTGAATCTAGGGCCCTGATTTGTCGTGTTAAAAACCAGATGACATGAGAGAATAAACGTTCTACAAAAAAATAATTAATTAATAATTCTTCTATTTCTGATTTTTTTCTCAAAAATTTTTCCTTTTCTATTAAAGAGTTACATTTTCTAATATTCATATTCACATTCATTTGTAAAATAGCAAGCTGCTTGTTTTGTCATGTGATTTTTTTTGAACAAAATTTGATATTTCAAATTCTTAAATATTTCTTTGTTGACAGCGCAGTGATTTTTGCAGATTTGTATTGTAAATAAATGCCCAACATCAATCACTAATTACAAAGATGTTACTAATAAGATGTCTTTGGTATTCTTATTTTTGTGCAGTGTGTCTTCTTTGGCGTGGTTCATGTCATATCAAGAGACCAGCTTTGTTACTATTGGTCAAAGAATTCTGGCTAATCCTCTCAGGTAATAATATTGTATTACCCCTCCGGTTCTTAATATAAGACATATTTACCTAATTTGATTAGATTAAGGAAGTCAGTTAAATTAGTTAATATGACATTTATTTTTTAAAACGCCCTAGTCGCATTCTTTGATTACTTCATTCACTCTCCTCCTTGATTATTGTTGAGGGAGTATCAATAACGCTAAATTAAGAAAAGATTGACAAATATGAAAATTTTATCTTATATTTTGGACTAAGATCAACTTCCCAAATATGTCTTATATTAAGGACCGGAGGGCGTATAATATATTTGGTAAGCCGACTATAGGTCAGAATGTTAGTTTCTAATATGTCCACAGAAGGTTTGAAAACCCAAACAAACTGATTTCGCTCTTGAATTTACTAGATGATTGATAATTCTTGCTAGTTCTAGAAACAAATGCGGACGTTTTCAATAAAAGTAGAAGATCCTCTTGTATATTTTGTATTTCTTAACTACATATATCACAATCTTATTTATCGTTCTTTTTGCACTAATATATTGTACAGGGTGAGGTTCCACTATGGCCATCCAGATGTATTTGATAGAGTTTTTCATATCACCAGAGGGGGAATTAGCAAAGCATCGAAAACAATTAACTTGAGTGAGGATGTTTTTGCTGGTAGGTTACTGTACACACACACACTGTAATGAAGGACGTGTACTTAGCAAGGACATGTTTTCGTCCTTATGAGATAAAACTACATATTACTTATTCCTTGCAGGTTTTAATTCTACTTTGCGAAGGGGATGTATTTCCTATCATGAATATTTGCAAGTTGGCAAAGGTCGTGATGTAGGCCTAAACCAGATCTCAAAATTTGAAGCCAAGGTAGCAAATGGAAACAGCGAGCAAACCATAAGCCGTGATGTATTCCGCCTTGGCCGTCAATTTGATTTCTTCCGCATGCTATCATATTATTTCACCACCATTGGGTTTTACTTCAGTAATCTGGTAATGTCATCTAACAATCATCTATAGATTTGTCGCAATTTGGTTGTTATTTGAATTTAAGAGTATTTCATTAATCTCTATTTTTTCCATTGAAAAAATAAAAAAGTAAATTCACACTCCTGTTGGGTTGATCCACAGATTTCAGTGATAGGAATATACATATTTCTCTACGGGCAGCTGTACCTGGTGCTCAGTGGGTTGGAAAGAGCACTTATCATTGAAGCTCGGATCAAGAATGTACAATCCTTGGAAACAGCTCTTGCCTCTCAATCATTTATACAGCTTGGCCTTCTAACAGGATTACCCATGGTGATGGAAATAGGCCTTGAGAAAGGTTTCTTCACAGCTGTGAAAGATTTTGTCCTCATGCAGTTGCAGTTGGCTGCTGTTTTCTTCACTTTTTCCCTTGGAACAAAAACCCATCATTATGGCCGAACCATCTTGCACGGGGGTGCTAAGTACCGGCCCACAGGGCGGAAAGCTGTCGTGTTCCATTCTAGCTTCACTGAAAATTATAGACTATATTCAAGAAGCCACTTTGTTAAGGGGTTTGAGCTATTGCTTCTGTTGATTGTTTATAATATGTTCAGGAGGTCTTACCAAAGTAATGTGGCTTATGTGCTGATAACTTATGCCATTTGGTTCATGTCATTGACTTGGTTGTGTGCGCCTTTTCTTTTTAACCCTGCTGGATTCGGCTGGACCAAGACAGTTGATGACTGGAAAGAATGGAATAAATGGATCAGGCTACAGGGTGGTATAGGAATACACCAGGATAAAAGTTGGCATTCTTGGTGGGACGATGAGCAAGCTCATCTTCGGCGGTCTGGTCTCCGTTCCAGGTTGATGGAAATACTACTCTCTCTTCGATTTTTCATCTATCAGTATGGCCTGGTCTATCACCTTGACATCTCTCAACATAGCAAGGACTTTCTGGTTTATGTCCTTTCATGGGTTGTAATTCTTGCTGTTTTCCTATTAGTGAAGGTAATCTCTGTTCATGATTCTTCTGTAATCATTTTACCATTATTCACCTATATCCGAGTATTTATGTTAAGCTCTGCGTTTTGGAATATGAACAATACTGCTTCATCACATTTTAATCACAAGTTAGTATCTATGCAGGCTGTGAACATGGGAAGGCAACTATTCAGTGCTAATTATCAGCTTGGGTTCAGATTTTTCAAAGCGTTCCTGTTCATCGGTGTTCTTTCCATTATTATAACACTTTCCATTATATGTGAACTGTCTCTGACAGACTTATTTGTCTGCTGCTTGGCATTCCTGCCAACTGCCTGGGGCTTGATACTGGTAATTTCTGACTATCCTTACTAAAGCAAAACACTTAAAACATAAACTGACTATATTTCACAATCTAGTCTTTGAAAATTGTTACTGTTTCGAGTTTTATCCTTGAAAACTTAAGTCAATGATACTCCCTTTAGTCCTTAATATAAGAGCTATTTAACTAATTTGGGTAGATTAAGGAAATGAAATAAATTGGTTAATTTGAACAAATGTGACATGATCTCCCTAGAATATACATGTATTACATTATATTATATTAGTTTGTAAGTTAGATAAATTAATTTGGAGGAAAATGATAAATATAGGATACAAAATAGGGTTAAGGTGCAAAAATACCCATGAACTTTTCTTAAAAGTGCATCTAACACCATAAACTTTTTTTAGGTGCAAAAATACCCATGAACTTCTCAAAATGGGGCAAAAATGTCAAACCGTTAATTAGTACAAACGTCCGTTTTGTGGAACCCATAATTTTATTTTTTGAGTTGCAAAAATACCCATGAACTTTTCTAAAAAGTGCACCCAACACCATAAAATTTTTTCTGGGTGCAAAAATGCCCATGAATTTTTCAAAAGTTTATGGTGTTGGGTGCACTTTTTAGAAAAATTCATGGGTATTTTTGCACCTCAAAAAATAAAATTATGGGTCCCACAAAATGGATGTTTGTACCAATTAACGGTTTGACATTTTTGCTCCATTTTAATAAGTTCATGGGTATTTTTGCACCTAAAAAAAGTTTATGGTGTTGGATGCACTTTTGAGAAAAGTTCATGGGTATTTTTGCACCTTAACCCTACAAAATATATTGAAATCTTATATTTAGGACCAAATCCAACCTTTTAACGATCTTTTATATCAAGAATAAGAGATAGTATCATTTATGTAGCTACCTAAATTGAATGCTATCTTTTTAACACATTTTTGTGGGTTCAGATTGCTCAAGCTGTGAGGCCCAAGATAGAACACACTGGCTTGTGGGACTTCACTCGTGCACTTGCTAGAGCTTATGATTATGGAATGGGTGTAGTTCTTTTTACTCCTATTGCAATCCTGGCATGGCTTCCTATTATTAAAGCCTTTCATAATCGTATCCTTTTCAATGAAGCATTCAAAAGGCACTTGCAGATACAACCAATCCTTGCAGGCAGAAAGAAGCGATCCAAATCTTGAAGATGATGATAAGTCTGTTAGTTATCTTGTACAGTCAACTGATCATGCCTTACATTCTATAGGATAGGGAAGATTTTAGGAACTAGATCCATACTATTCATATTGAATTCTTGTAAGTATATAACACAAGTCAAATGAAGAAAAGCATACATTAATCGGTTGAAGAAGTTGAAAGGAACCGGATTGTAATGTCATTTTCACTTAATAATAATTGTGACACAAATTATGTTCTTTCGATATTAAACCATTTTTTAGGGTAGATCTTGCCCATCTAATGTTGAACAGTGACTTGTTAAAATTTTTATATCATGTATAGATGGGTAAAGTAACGTCTAACATCTTGATATTATTTTCTAGTTATATCCAGTATCCTAATCTTATTGATGGTGCATCATGCATCCTAATCCATAAATGAGATTAAGGAGCTAGATATGACTGAAAAATTACATTAGGAGGCATCGAATGTACTAGAAAAATAACATCAAAGTGTTGAATACACTATAAATAAGATTAAGGTGCTAAATGCTATTAGAAAATAACATGTTGAATGCTATTTTACCCTATATAAATACATAAATGATACACACCTACTCCCTTGGACCTTTAATATAATATCTAGTTTAGAGTTCAATTTCTTTAATGAAGAAGATCAAATATTAAGAACAAGATAGATTATTATATCTGGGGAAGTCTCCCATTATAAGTTTATTGCTAAGGAGTACCTAGGTCAGGGCAATGTTGCTGTGGGCGAACAAATTTCACATAGCGATGTTGCTTTATATGCATAAAAAATTTAAGTCATTATCAACAATAAAATTTTCAATTGGAGACATTTACCCAATTTTTCATATTTAGTTTTCACTACTTTATTGTGTAAATATGTTATTCCCTCCTGTCCTTAATACAAGACATATTTAGGGAGTTGATTCTAATATTAAATATAAGACATAGTTTTCATATTTATCAATATTTTTCTAATTTACTTTTATAAATGTTCCCTCAACAATAATCAAGAAGGAGAGGGAATAAGTGAATTAAAAAAGATGACTAGAGTATTTTCAAAAATATATGTCATATTAACTAACTCAACTAACTTTTTCAATCTAATTAAATTAGATAAATATATCTTATACTAAGAACGATGAGTATAATATATGTGGTTAATTTTAATTCATTATATACACATTTATTTCGTTACCTAAAATCATATCTATTCAAGCATTAAGATAACGTACGCTATGTATGAATAAAATTTAACAAATGGGACTAGTAGCTTTGTTAATAGTATCGGTGGATAAATCCAAAAAATTTAACAAACATTCATGAAATATAAATGAAAAATTAAATTAAATGGAAGACTAATTATCCACTAGAAGTTGAAGAGAAATTTGAGAAAGGATTGTAGAAAATTTCAAGGCTAACCTCTCATTAAATCCTTTTTTAGGGAAGGAAGAGGAACAATGACATCATATGGTGTGAACATTTTTGGTTGTCGCTAAAAGCTCTAAAAATTGGGACAAAATGTGTTGTAAATTCCTTACGTTAAATTTCGACCAGAAAAAGAAAATTCCTTACGTTAAAAAATATCGAAAATTTCCTTTGGTTATCTTCCTAGATCTCAATACAAAGAAAGAATCCTTTTTACTTCAACACAATCCCAATCTTTCAGACATGATTTTCCAGAGCTCCTCTTTCAATTCGCAAGCTTCTCTCTGCTTTAGATTTTGATGTATTGTTTAAATACCAAGTTTGAAGTTTTAGTCATTGTGAATGCACAAAACATATTTGGGAGGGTTACTCTAATATGGCCTCTCAAATATGATCCAAACAAAATGTGTCAACTTTCTCAAGGTAGAGATGGAGTTCAGAGGGTAATAATTTCTACAAATTAATTATCAAACTCTTATTTTCTGTCCATATTCCTGTGGCTTTCTTTCTTTTGGGTTGATCGTGTTCACATACATGACGTCTGTAGTGTTTATTTAGTAGTTCTGCTTACTATGTTTTGGGTTCTATTTTGTGACCTGCTTATTATAATATGTATTGGGCCTCCATGTCCTGTTAATGTCCATAGTTTTTTTGTGAAGGCCATTTTATATAAATTGGTAATTTACTTTAGTAAGTTGTCTTTATAGAAAAAAGGGAGGATTGTGGATAATAACTGTTATAAAAGTATCTAAGAAAGTAGGGGAGAATTCTAAGAGAGAAGATTGATAGAATTTTTAGAGACAAGTTAGGGAGAAGTTCTCATTCAGTTTATTTGAAACAATCGATTACAAGCTTTTATATAGAGTTAGGAATTTAACCCTGGTTACATAACCATGGTTACTTCTAACGCTAGTTACATGACCATAGTTACATCTAATCCTGGTTACATGATCATGGTTACTTTATAGCTTTTTTATATGCTTGTCTTCTTTTGCTTTTATCATTTTCTCCTTTTTCTTTGTATCAAGTCTTCTTTTCTTCCTAGATAGGAGTCAATAGACATCCATATAATTAATATTTACAATACTCTTCCTTGGATGTCTATTATGAATGTGCCTCATTAAAAATTTTAAATAGGAAAAACCCAGTGGGATAAAAACCTAGCCAAAGAAAATCATTGATACACCGTTGAGTGCTGCCTCATTAAAAACCTTTCTAGGAAAACTCAATGTGACAAAACCTAGATAAGGGAAAAAGAGTATAGTGTGTATCGACTCCCCCTCTTGACGACATCAGTTGATATCTTTAAGTCTCAGAAGGCCAACGTCATGGACAAGCTTTTCAAAAATTGTGCCTAAAAGTGACTTTGTGAATAAATTTGTTGGATATCTATTTCACCATCCTTTTGAAGGGTCTCGAGTGAAGAAGAATTTTGGTGAAATATGCTTCATTCTATCACCGTTCTATCACCTTTGATATATCCTTTTTGGAGCAATACGTGCAGTATTGTCCTCATATAGAACTGTTGGGACCATTTTGCTTGAAGATAAACCATACGTTGTTCGTATATGATGTATTACTAACCTTAACCATACACATTCTCGACTTGCTTTATGCATTGCTAGAATTTCTGCATGGCTAGATGATGTGGCTAATATAGTCTGTTTCATATATCGCAATGAAATAGCTGCACCTCCATATGTAAACAGATAGCCTATTTGTGATTTACCTTCGTGTGGATCAGACAAGAATTCAGCATCTGCATAATCAAATAGTTCATGCTTTGATACATTTGAGTAGTACAGCTTCATGTCCATAGTGCCTCTGAGATAACGAAGGTATTGGTAAAGAACTATATCTTGCTAATAAATTAACAACAAATGATATATCAGGAAGTGTGTGATTAGTAAGATACATTAGTGCTTCAATAGCACTAAGGTATGGTACTTCTGGACCAAGTAATTTTTCATTACCTTCTTCACTAATTATTCAAGGTCGGAATGGGTCTTTATCTACCTGTAAAGATCTTACAATCATTGGGGTACATAATGGATGAGATTTATCCATATAAAAATGCTTTATGACATTTCTTTTATAAGTTTCTTGATATACAAAAATCTTATTCTTGAGGTGTTCGATCTGTAATCCAAGACAAAATTTTGTCCTTCCCAAATCCTTTATTTCAAATTCTTTTTTTAAATAATTAATTGCCTTTTGAAGCTCTTCAGAATTTTCAATTATATTGATACCATCAACATAAATAGCAATTATAGTGAATTCAGTGCTAGATCTTTTTATAAAGATGCATGGGCATATCATATCATCTTTATATCCTTCTTTCAATAGATACTCATTAAGATGATTATATCACATGCACCCTGATTGCTTCAAGCTATACAGGGACTTATTTAACTTAACTGAGTATTGTTCTCGAGAACTTGATTTGGATGCTTCTGGCACCTTAAGTCCTTCAGGGACTTTCATATAAATATCATTGTCAAGTGAGTCGTATAAATAGGCAGTCACAACATCCATTATATGTAAATCAAGTCCTGCATTTATTGCTAAGCTAATCAAATAACGAAAAGTAGTTGCATTTACTGCTGGTGAATACGTTTCTTCAAAATCAATACCAGGTCTTTGTGTAAAGCCTTGAGCTATAAAACGTGCCTTATATCTTGTTATTTCACCATTTTCATTTCTCTTTCGTACAAAAACCCATTTGCATCGAACTGGTTTTACATCTTTAGGAGTAAGGACTACAGGCCCAAATACTTTTCATTTTACCAATGATTTTAGTTCTACATTAATGACATATTTCCATTGGAGCCAATCTTTTCTCTGTTGGCACTCACTAATGGATTTTGACTCATGATCCTCATTATCATTTATTATATCATATGCTATATGATAAGCAAAGATGTCGTCAACTTTGACTTCATTTTGATTCCATTCATAACATAATTTATTAAGATCTCATTACTTTCACATATGTCAAGTACCTGGGTCTCTTCTGGGACTACAACATTCTCTTCTAGAGATAATAACTCTTCAAGAGATAGCTCTTCTAAAGCTACTAGCTTTTCTTGATTATCCTCGACTTGACCATCTATATTATTTGCTCCTTTTCTCTTTTAAGGATTTTTATCTTTGAAACCGATGGGCCTGTTATGCTTCAAGAGTGCCATAAATTAATTCATAGTAGATTGTCTTGTAGGGACATCAATTTTAATAGAAGCATTAGCAGCTGGGACATGCGACTTTGTCACTTTCTTTGGGTCAATAAATGCTTCTGGCATTTGATTAACTAAATTCTGTAAATAAATAATCTTTTGAACTTTTAGTTCACATTGTTTTGTACGAGAATCAAAATGGGCCAATGATAATTCATTCTAGTTAATTTCTTTAACCAACTGCTTATTTTCTCCCCCTAATGTCGGGAAAAGTAATTCATCAAAATGACAATTGGCAAATCGTGCCGTAAATAAATCTTCTATAGATTGTTCTAAATATTTTATGATCGAAGGATATTCATACCCAACATATATTCCCATCCTTCTTCGAGGACCCATTTTGATGCGTTGTGGTGGTGCTATAGGCATATATATTGCACACCCAAAAGTTCTTATATAGGAAATATTAGGTTCCTGACCCAAAACCATTTGTAAGAGAGAAACTTTTAGGTAACTTGTTGGCCTAATGCGAATCAACATTGCTACATGCAAAATGGCATGGCCCCAAATAAAAATTGGGAGATTAGATCTTATAAGTAAAGGTCTTGTAATCAGTTGCAACCTTTTAACCAATGATTCTGCAAGTCCATTTTGCATATGAACATGAGCTACAGGATATTCAACGTTAATTCTAAGGGACATACAATATTCATTAAAAGCTTACGAAGTAAATTCACCAGCATTATCAAGACCTATTTTCTTGATAGGATAATCAAGGTAATGTGCTCTTAATCTAATCAATTGAGCAAGTAATCTCACAAACGCCATGTTGCAAGAAGATAATAAGCAAACATATGACCATTTAGTTGATGCATCAATTAAAACCATATAGTACCTAAATGGTCTGCATGATAGGTATATTGGCCCACAAATAACTCCTTATATCCATTCTAGAAATGTAAGAGACTCACTTTCTACTTTGCTCGGTGAGGGCTGAATAATTAACTTTCCCTTGGAACATGCAGCACATGAGAAATCATGGGATTGTGGTATTTGTTTACACTTCAGGGTATTTCCACATGAATTCCCAATTATTTGTCGCATCATGATTGAACCAGGATGGCCTAACCAGTCATGCCAAACATTAAATTCATTAGTAAACTTCTGGTTTACATTGGTAGACTTCTGGTCTGCATTGGTGAACTTTTGATTTTCAATAGCATGTGTTTCAATTGTGCTTATACATGTGCAATACAAACCAGAAGAAAAAGTAGGAAAATTTTCTAATATGCATTTTCTACTAGCAACTATATTTGTGATAACAAGATATTCCTGATTGTTTTTAGCTATTGTTTCTATATGATATCCATTTTGACGGATATCTTTGAAACTCAATAAGTTTCTTTTAGATTTAGTAGAATAAAATGCATTATCAATACATAATTTTGTTCCTTTATGTAACAATATATTAGCTCTTCTGGAGCCTTCAATGAAATTTATACTAACAGATATAATCTAAACGTTGGCTTCTTGTATTACCAAGGAGAAAAAATATTTATCATTTATGAGTATGATATGGGTTGTTGCCCTATCAACGAGACATAAATCTTCAAGATTGATGCCAATAATATTCATTCTTCATTGAAAGAAACATAAAAACATAATTAAGATTAATACATATGATAAAAGCAACTTTAAATACAGTAAAACATAGCAGTTCAAATTAAGAAATTTGCAACATCTAAATATGCATTATCCATGTTGCCATACTCAGAATTCTCGACCTGATCAACATGATTTATCTCAACATTTGATTCTTTATCATTATTTTTAATTGATTCTTATTAAAGGTTAACTAGGTGTCTGGGCGTACGACAAGTACAAGACCAATGATTCTTGCTACCACAACAATAACACGGATTATCAGCATATTTGTTATGCATGATGGTTTTCCCTTTTTGGTTCTTTTTAGTTTTTTTTCACTTTTTGTAGGAATTTGAACCACTATAATTTTGACCACGCCCACGGCTATAGCCACGCCCACGTACACATCTATGTCCACGTCCATGGCCATGATTAGATTCATTTGTTATTACATTCGCTTCAAGGAATGGAGTTGAGCCTGTTGGACAGGATTCATGGTTTTTTAATAAAATGTCATTACTTTGTTCAGCCACAAGGAGACAAGGAATTAATTCAGTGTATTTCTTGAAACCTTTTTCTCGATATTGCTGTTGTAGGAGCAAATTGGATGTATGAAATGTGGAGAATGTCTTTTCTAACATATCTTCATCAGTAATATTTTCTTCACATAAATTTAATTTAGAAGTAATTCAGAACATGACTGAGTTATACTCTTTTACAGTTTTAAAATCTTGCAGGCGCAAATGTATCCAATCATAATGAGCTTTTGGAAGAATGTCCATCTTCTGATGATCATACCTTTCTTTCAAATTGTTCCAAAGAACAAGTGGGTCAATTACTGTCAAATATTCAAATTTTAAATTCTCATGCAAATGGTGGTGAAGAAAAATCATGGATTTGACTTAGTATTGGTTGGTTGTATGATTCCCTTCTTTGATCGTGTCTTCCAAACCTTTAGCATTCAGGTGAATTTTTGCATCCATCGCCCAAGATAAATAATTTTTTCTAGTAATATTAAGGGCCACAATTTCAAGATTTGCTAGTTTTGCCATGGTTTAAACTAATTCAATAAATAAATGAAAATAATTAAAATATGAAATGTAAAAATGCAATATATAATATCTTAAACAAAAATAACCGTAAATTCATAAAGACAATAAATGATTCATAAAGCAAGAAAAGAAAATTAAAACTTGTGTGGCTTCAGGCCATTAATATCATGGCTTCAGGCCAATTAATCTTATAGTTTTAGTTTAGGGGTAAAAACCTTCTATGTAGGTGGCTTCAGGCCACTTAATTTCATAGTTTCACTTAGAAGGTAAAACCTTCCATATAAGTTGCAACCTATACCATCTATGAAGGAGGATTACAACCTAATTCTTCCATCAAGGAGGCATAGAATAAAAACAATATGACTTCTAGTAATATAATTTCTGGAATCATACATGTATGACTTCTCACTATAAGATAATCATATAAAAGAACTTGAAAATAACACACACACACACAGATATATAATATAAGAACAATAACAATCTCCAATCTTAGCCATAGAACCCGATGTTTATAACAATCAGTAAAAGTATTACTATAATTTCATAAAGTGGCTTAGATTATCCCAAATCTATCAAATAAAACAAGGTATATGAAATCATTAAAGAAACCATAAGAAGATCATACATTTGTTTAGAATTTTGTGCTGATAATGTGTTATAAAAGTATATAAGAAAGTAAGGGAGAATTTCAAGAGAGAAGATTGATAGAATTTTTAGAGAGAAATTAGAGAGAAGTTCTCATTCAGTTCATTTGAAACAATCAATTATAAGCCTTTATATAGAGTCAAGAATCTAACCCTGGTTATATGACCATGGTTACTTTATATATTCTTTATGTCCTTATCTTCTTTTGCTTTTATCATTTTCTCCTTTTTCTGTGTCTAAGTCTTTTTTTCTTCTTGGATAGGAGTCAATAGACATCCACATAATTAATATTTATAACAATAACTAAGAAAGTGTCTAATTTTTATTTATTAAAGAGTATTACATTCATATCATGTCATGTCCCATTAGCATTAGTTCTTTTTAGCAAGGCACCACGCTGGCAACATGTGTTTTTTTTTTGTGGGTGGATCATGACATTTACATTATATAATAAAAAATTCATAAACTCGTTATAAATAATTTGTTTTATGCAGGAGAAATAAAATTTGAAATGTATCTTACAAAAACTATAGAACAATTTAAAAAAAGTAGGGTGTTATACCAACAGGTTGATATGGTAAGGAGTCCAATCTTCATAAAGAGAAAAACATACGTTTAATTTTAGAAAGTGTCTTTGTTAGGAGAAATTATAATAAATATTGGAGAGTAAGGTTACAAACGAGTTCCACTCAATGATCAGTGTGAGTTTTTAAATTTTTTACATTTTAGGAAAAAAAAAAGGGAAAAATTCTCCATAAATATTTCATTAAAAGCTTATTTGTTAAAAGGAACTTTTTTTTTTTTTGGTGACAACAGGCAGACAGGGCCTTCGGCTCCTAACCTGGACTTCCCCCGGTATCCGACGCCTTTTCCTGAGTCCCTGGCCTTCTAACACTAAACTAGGTAACCCAAGGCACCCGACTAATCCGGAGCGGATGACATTTTTAAGGCACACCCCTATAAGGTGTTTTGCACCAAGGGTAGGTTCTCCCTCCCAACAAGTGCTTCTCCCAAGTTCGAACTCACGTTCGTTTGGAGAAGTGTTAGATACCTTACCACTGCACCTGACACTTGTTTAGGTGTAAACAATCTTCCCCATGTGCAAAAGATCTTTTTTTGTGTTCAAACAATCTCCTCCTTGTTCAATATATCTTTCCTATATGATATTTCTTTATGGGGTTAAGGTACAAATTTATCAACGAAGTTTTATCCGATGAGTGTCTGACACAAATATCTTTTAGAATGGGTAAAAATACTAATGAACAATTAAAAAGGGGCATCCACCACAAAAACCGTTAATCCGTACTAACGGCGTTAAATTATAAGAGAAGAAAACCCCTAACGGCGTTAGTACGGATTTAATGGTTTTTGTGATGAATGCCCTTTTTTAATTGTTCATTGGTATTTTTTTCCTTTCTAAAAGATATTTGTGCCAGATACTCTTTGGACAAAATTTCATTGATAAATTTACACCTTAACCCTTCTTTTATGTGTAAAAATTCTTCACTCAAGTCCTATTTAATAAATAAGTTTTAATGTATATATGGGCAATTCTCCCAAAATTATGCGTTTAACAATCTTGTACAAATGGAGGGAGTATTTTTTTTTCCCAACGAAATGGAGGGAGTATTTAGATGTGTGTGTCATTTATATGTACTCCCTCGCCCTGTGCTGCGCTGTGTCTTACCATCTATGGTTGAATCATCATTTCCAGAATAATATATGTGCGCGCGCGTGTCAGCAATGGCACAAACAAACGCCTAGCTTCCAATTATCTTCTTGGGCGGGTTTAGCGAGTGTGAATTTGATCGAATCCCACGTCCTCCCATTAATATTTTTTTGCTACCGACAATTCTCGCTGGCTTTATCCAAGTTTTGTTTTCCAATTTATATTTCGTTCAAATGCTGCGTTTTCAGCTCATCAGAGTTCCCGTCTCTGCTTCCAAATTCTCCACCACTTTGCCTCTAACCTCAATTTCTAGAGAAATTCCCAGAACTACGAGGCTCAGATCATCAATGGCTACTTACTCGACTTTGTCTCAGTCTTCTAAGCTTTTGTTCCGTCAGCTTTTCGAGAAAGAATCCTCGACCTACACTTATCTCCTCGCTGATGTTTTACACCCCAGTAAACCAGCCGTGGTAAGTTCTCGATCATATAGGATTGTTTGATCTTCGTTCTAGTCTGGTTCTGCATCAGTTTGTGTTGTAAATTGGGTTTCTGGAGATTCTCAGAAATTGTTTCTGGAGCTTATGTTGTTAAGGAGTGGGTATTTGGGGCTACATTATTGGGGATTTCTTGGCATATTTGTTGTGAGATTAATGGAGATTTTTTTTTTTTTTTTGAATGTTCAGTTGATTGACCCAGTAGATAAGACAGTGGACAGAGATTTATCACTTATTCAAGAATTGGGACTAAAGCTTGTATATGCCATGAACACCCATGTACATGCTGATCATGTCACAGGGACAGGCCTCATAAAGGTGTGCTGTTGCTGATTTTTGATTTTCCAGATTACATTTTTCTATATGATCTGCTACTGGATTTTTTTCCCCTAGAGTTTATCAAATTTGAAAAGTTCTTGTGATTAACTATTTGTAATTACTTGGTGGTTAAATTTTCAACCACTCGTTTTGTATAGAGCAAAGTTCCAGATGTAAAATCTATCATTTCAAGAGCAAGTGGTGCAACAGCTGATCTGTATGTAGAGCATGGCGATAAAGTCAGTTTTGGTGATCTCTTTCTTGAGGTAGTATTTACGGCTTCTTGCCTGGTTTTTTGTGTGACCGTTTGCCTTTTTGGAACTAGCCATGATGATATTGACTGTTTTTTATAAAGCTGGCCTGTGATTCATAAATCTATCAAAGAACTTCACAGAAGCATCTAGAAACTGAATTGAAGTTTTCCCCTTTCATATATTGTGTTGAATGGTCAATCTTCAGCAAACAACAATCTGTGCAGCTCAATTTTTGGTGGTGTAAATGTATGTATTTGTCAAGAGAAGTATTGTATAGAGTTGGAAATTATTTCAAATCATTTTCCCTTGATGTTGATTATGTTAAACTAGACATGTTTTCTCATACAGAGCATGAAGAATGAGTTACATTGTTCATGGCTTTTGAATACTGTGACCTGCTATAGATATGTATCATTAATATTAATAGATAACAGATTGATTTATTGACTAGGAGAGCCCTCTATGCATTGTACGAAATATGAGGAATAGGGCACACTGTTCACGTTTGTAAACAATGTGGCTTGATATATATTTTAGATTGATTTTGGTACACGTTTTTCCCTAATGTTTGTTGGGCGAAAGGTTTGGTTGTTGTAAGAGCACAATGATATTGGGTGATCCATGTAGCTGTCCTCACCTAGTGGAATAAGGCTTGTTGTTATTGTTTGTCGGGCAAAAGGTTCTCGTGTTCTTTTATACCTGGTTGTGGATGAAATGAAATCACTTATTATTCACTAATGTGTAAGGTTTATTACTGTATTTATTGCTGTAGGTTCGTGCTACTCCTGGCCATACAGTGGGCTGCGTTACCTATGTGACTGGAGATGCTTCTGATCACCCTCAACCTCAGATGGCATTCACAGGAGATGCCCTATTAATTCGCGGATGTGGAAGGACAGACTTTCAGGTATATACTATGCTCTTGTTTTCTTGAAAGATATTTTCTGTCTTATTTCATTCCTGAAGCTATGAAGAATATTAACATTATGTCCTTCCAATACGTTACTGCACAGGGTGGAAGTTCAGAGCAGCTATACAAATCAGTGCATTCACAGGCAAGAGCTTGAGCTTACATTAAACAGACAATTAGAAATGTAGACTAGAAAGTTAAATGTGGTATTTATTCTTCTATGAATTTGTGTATAATCTCCCATTCAATCTTTTTGGAACCAGATTTTTACATTGCCTAAGGATACATTGCTCTATCCAGCTCATGACTACAGAGGATTCACTGTAAGGAAAGCCTTGAGCTTTTTCATTACTTATTTTTTAGAAAGTTACTCAAACTGCTGATTTCAGGTAAGCACTGTAGGGGAGGAGTTTCAATACAATAGCCGCCTAACAAAGGATGAGGTAATTTTTTTTATTAATTGTTCGTGCTATAATGAGCTCACTAGTTGAAAGTGTTTGGAAGAATTGAGATAATATTCTCTTAAGGGACTTTCATGGGATACTTATCCTTGTGAATTATGATGCTTATTATAATACAGTATTCCAGTTAACAGCAAATCTGTTCTGCCATGGTTCATGATGTTAATGGAAGGTAAAGTCCTTAAAAAGTTATGTTTCGTCTAGATGAGGAGGTTGAACTTAGTCTTCCATGTTTAGCAAATATATGGATGAATTCAATGAGAGGAGCCATTTGGTACAACCTCTGGTCCTTAATATAAGATCTCGTTGAGTTCAATGAGATCTTATATAAGGACTAGAGGTAGTATATAGAATGGAAGGATAATAAATCTGGCCCCCAAAGAAAAGTAATAAAATGCAGTGTCGAATTGGCATTCTGTCACCCTAAACATGTTCAAAAATTGAATTGAAAGGGGTGATTTTCAGCATTGTTAGAAACTAAAGGCCCGTTTGGTTCAACCCCATTACCACCTACAATGTAATGCAATGGGGATGCAATGCAATGAGAATTGCCATGATAATGTTTGGTAAGCTTTTTAGAAGGGGGTGCAATGAGTTATTTTATAATAATATTTTAAAATTAATATATATTTGAAAGACCAATATACCCTTTTAATTCATAGGCTCATGCGCTGATTCTTCTTCTTCAACAACCCTATTCCTCTTTCGAAACCAGAACGCCTACATTCTCTCTTCACCATAGTCGATCATTTGTTTCTTCTTCCGCATTAGAAAATTGCCGTGACATAAAAGATTGACATAGTACTTGAGAATTTAGGATTGCCTAGCAGACGTGAGTTTCTAGTGTTTCCAACAATAAGATATGGGTGAATAATATTCATTCCTGGTAAAGCAAGGACAGTAGCTCTTGTTTTGATTGATATCACATTGATTGGTTCGACAATAAATTTGAAGAAGGCCAAAGATTAACTCACCTCACCGGCGCTAGATAATGGGGTCGTTATCGTTGTCTTCGAAGCTCGTCTTTGTCGGCAAACCAGTTTTTGTTGCTCTGTTTCTGCATATTAGGTTTAGGGATTGTTATCTTGTAGATAATTTTTGAAGGGTAAGTTTGTCTTCTCACAGTGATATTTGAGGACAAAATTGACATTTTAAATGGATTGTAGGCCTACAATGAGGATTCGTAGGGTCTCCCCTATGAATGGGGATTACCAAAAAATGTGTAATCCTTTTTGCAGGTGCAATCTCTTTTACCATTACTAAGTCCAACCAAACGGGCTATTTATGGTAATGCAATGAGGATTACCATTGCACACTTGTAATAGGGTTGAACCAAATGGGTCATAAGAAAGTGAACGAGCTAGTATTCTTTCTTCAATTGTTTACTGGGAGATACTGTTTGGTTAAATAAGATGATTAGTTGTGAATGTTGATTTATATCCTTTCTATGTAATAAAAAGGAGATTCCTTGTGTGGTCAATGGGGTAGATCTTGTAATATTGATGATGAGAAAAGTATACACTAGTGACAAATAGCAAAAGAGGCTTGAACGTATTGAAAATTTAATTATATTTTACTTTTGGTTTATGAAGCATATGAACTTCTAACATGAAGCCTAATCCTGTCTAATTCATATTTAAAACACTTGTATTAGATGTAACATGATATTCTAATATGTAATATGTCTAGTCATGCTAGCATTAGTGTTTCTTAGGTTTTGGTTAGCCTCAATTGCAGCAGTGTCTCAATATTGATAGAGTTTATGCATCTTTTGCAGGAAACTTTCAAGAATATAATGGAGAGTAAGTGGTAGATGAATATTTTAGTTTTTCTTTAAACTTGTATCTGTGCAAAGTCTTGAGAGAGAGAGAGAGCATATTTTCTTTATTCAAGTGAGGTACTAATGGTGCATATGATTTTTGCAACAGATCTTAATCTGCCATATCCAAAAATGATTGACATGGCTGTCCCTGCAAATATGGTTTGTGGAATTCAATCAAAACCAACCTGAGCACTTGGAAGCTTCAAAACCTTTCAAATATGTCTGGCTTTATTTAAAACTAAAATAAAATGGCAAATGTGGTGTCTTTGTACGTGTTTGATGCAGCCTGTAAAGATAAACTGCAAACGATAATATGATTTTAGTGATTTTACTTATTGTTCTGTCATAAGTAATTATAAGTGATAAGGTTTCTTTCTTTCTTTCTTTCTGGGTCTTCTTTTCTGTTATAAACTACGCTTTAGAATAATGGGTGGAACATGTAAATATTTAGTTTTTGTTGTTGGGGACTGACAGTACACAAGGCCATTCCTTATTATTCTTAATTTAACACCCTGCGTCTAAAATATTAATTTTTCCTCCAAATATCATTTGCTTTAATATTTCTTAACCAAATAAACTGTCTATTATAATGAAGGAATCTTATTGAAGGTAATTTTAACTGTTAAAAGTATTGACTAATTTTAACTGAATTGTTTAAGTTGCTCCATATGGTAGTATTGGACATTTGGCTTGAATACATTGCACCCAGAATCATTATTGGATTAGCTCAAGCTCCGTTATTGTATTGGTTAATCATAAATTAGTGATCCCTTTTTGTGGGTTTAATAAACAAATTTGGCAAAGATTGAACTGTAAAATCAACGTTTCTTTCATTGATTAATAGCTAAGGGGTAGCTGAGAATGACACTTGTGAGCAAGTTAACGCTGATAAGAAACAAAAAAACATTCTAAAATATCGCCTCTTTAAATTATTATACGAAAAATCTCATATAAAGACGATTAAATTACTTATATTTTAAATTGGATTGATAAATTTAACAAATCCTAAATTAGTTTAGATGTCCTAAAGTAGGATTTTAAAATTTGATAATTTTACCTTAATACCCCTAATTTATTCTCTCTAATCACTGTAACCCTCTCACCCACAATTTCCTATTCAACACTTCTTTCTCTTAGTCTCTTGGTGGAAAAAGCTTGTCTCTTGGCGGCCTTCGCATGGTGATGGAGACGGTCACTAGAAAATCCAATTGGAATTCAAAGATGAATCCAATAATTTTTCGTTGTTGATGCGAATTGGGCCAAGAGAAGAATAACCTGAAATTCCTGATGATTTATTAGAATATAGGAAGGATTCCCTGCAAAGGTGTCTGGTGAAGGATCCCAGAAAAAAGATGGATGGTGGAGAAGCTCTTGGAGCATCCCTTTGTGGCCGACAAAAGTATTTCATTACAGCATCTCAAAGAACCGTCGACGTCTTCGAGAAGTCACTTCAATTTTCCAAATTAGGTTTCCAATACAACAACTTCACCTCTAAATTCACTGGAATCTAATGATTGGTGCAAGTGGAAGTCAAAATTTGGATCGTCATGCCCATCCAGTACCTGTTCGCTGGAGGATAGGCTCCGGGAGTTAGTGACGATTCAGACACCAAATTGGTCAAAACCTGACAGTTGGGTTTGTGTTGGATACATGGTAATTAAACCCGGACCGGTCAGTGAACCGGTCGGGGTACTGGGTCAAGGGTCAGTGGGTCAGACCGGAGTCAAACCGGAGCTAAACTGGGACCAAACCGGTGAGAAATTGAAAATTTTAGACTTATAGTATAAAATTCTAAAGAAAAAATTAAAAATTTTTTTTTTTTTTTTAAAAATACTGACCCGGACCGGGAACCGGACCGGTTTACCGGCCGGTTCGCCGGTTTCCGGGCCGGACATGCCGGTCCGGTCCGGGTTTAATAAGCTGGGTTGGATATGAATAGGAATTTTTTTGTAGCCAGTGGTAGAGGTTGAGGGGTCGAACAGGGAGTGGGTTCTTTCATACAATTCTTAAATGTTAATATCTGATTGTAAATACCAAGTACATCAATTGATCATACTAATTTTTGTTAGCGTTGCATGTGACCCTCTGTACAGAAATTTTGACAATACCACCTCTAAGTTATTATTCTGGTATTTTTTTTTAACCATTATATTCCCCCCCCCCAAGCCACCCTTTTTGAAACAGTATTTTTTTTTTTAGCAGTCTGATTGGGTAAAAGATGATAATTGCGGTTTGAGCGCATACATCACCAACGCAGCGATTCTCTATGTCTGAAACAATGGGATAAATAGACTCAGGAGATGAGCTTGGTTCTTGATGAGGCTACATTCCTATGTCTGTGGCCGCAGTTTGGGAGAGAAGTAGTAATTAGGGAGAGAACTAAATGGAGGACATTAAAGTAAAATTATCAAATGCTAAAATTCTATTTTAAGATATCTGACCTGATTTAAGATTTATTAAATTTATCAAACCAATTTAGAATATAAGTAGGGTTAATATAATTTTTGGTTTCTGAAGTTTGATCCAATTTTGGTTTTGATTCCTCAAGTTTGAAATTGGTAGTTTTGGTCCCTAAAATTTGAAATTGGTGGTTTTGATCCCTGAAGTTTCACCCGATTTTAGTTTTGGTCCCTCAAATTTGAAATCGATGGTTTTGGTCCCTCAAATTTCACCCGATTTTGGTTTTGGTCCCTCAAGTTTGAAAATGATTTGGTGATCCAATTATGAAACCCGACCCGACCCGGAAAAAAAACAAGTCATTTTCAAACTTAAGGGACCAAAACCAAAATCAGGTGAAACTTCAGGGACCAAAACCATCGATTTCAAACTTGAGGGACCAAAACCAAAATCGGGTGAAACTTCAGGGACAAAAACCACCAATTTCAAATTTTAGGAACCAAAATCAAAATTAAATCAAACTTCAAGAACCCAAAATTATATTAACCTATATAAGTAATTAAACTGTCTTTTAGAGGAATTTTCCCATTATTATAATATCAAAGTTAATTACTAAAATACTTTTCAATGTTTTATGATAAATTTTAGAAATTAATTTACCAATCATTTTTCAGGGTCTGTTGTAAATTTTTAAAGATAGCTGTCGCATTCTTGCAATTTTTTAAGTTTAATGCATCGCCAAAATATTGAAAACGAATCCATCGAAAAATCGATTAATACAAGATTTATAGGTCAGCGGTTTAATTGAAGTTGAATTATAATCAGACTATTCATAATTAAAATAATATAATTTAATTAAATATAAATAATATTCATATGTTTAACTATAATTTCTTATACTAATGTGCAAATTCTATAATGTGATTTTGCCTCATTAATTAATTCATTAAAATTAGGGCATATCAATCCATATACTTCAACTTTTCATGTGATAATCCAAATTCCAAATATTCGCAGTCTTAGCTATGATTTAAGGTGAAAAAAGATGTTTTACGAGTTTTTATTTCACTTCAAAAAATTATTTTCTCTAATTTTTAATAAAATTAACCTTCATTTAAGGCCAAAAAAAATAACCATGCTATATTTGATATGATTTTTTCCCCATAATTTTATGTTGTAAATAATATTACTTGTTTTTTAAAAATGGTTTCTGAGAAACTCCGCTGGTTTTGAGTTTTGACTTAAAAAAAGTTATACTTCCCACGGACGTAAGCTGTGTTTGGAAAAGCGTTTTGTACAGGAAAAACGTATTTATTATGTAAGTCGAGAAAAAACTCCTCTCACATACTTACCTCGTATACCGTGAATCACGAATTATAAACACGTTTTGGACAAAAATAAGCCATTTCAAACGCACACGTAATCGCGTCCCAGTTACAGGCAAAAAAAAAAAAATCGCGTCCCATTTGACTTCGCTGAGCTGTACGCCTGTGGGTTGTTCCCTTCCTCGCTCCATTACCGATTTCCCCATAGATTTAATGAAAAACGAAAACTTTCGCAGCCAATCGGAGTCACAAAGACCAAACGAAGAAAATGAGCAAAGACGACAACGCTAAAGCCGTATCCGGCGACCACCATCATCACTATCCTCCTCCGCCGCCGCCGCAACAGCCATACCCGCCACCTCAGTACGGCACTTTCCAAGGCGTCTCCAACTACCCGTCAGCGTCTCAGCCCGCGATCGGCTTCCCTCAGCCGGTCCCGCCTCCTGGCGTCGGCGACCCATCGGCTCGTCAGTATTATCCTCATGGCTACCAAGCATCCCCACCGGGTTGATTTCTGAGTGCCGTTCTGCTTTTTTGTTTCTGACTGATTTGTTGGCTTTGTGGGTTTCATTGGTGCTTGGTGATCAATATCAATATTACTGACCTTTTAATTCAAAATTTCTTTGATTTAATGCTATAACGAATGATTTGAAATGGTTTTGGATGTATTAGATTTAGCTTGTTGCTACGAAATGATTTCAACTTAGTTAGTTGGGCTTATTTGATTTCGATTGTTTAATTTTGCAACTGTTTATCTTTCCTCACTTTAGGTCAAAGTTGAAACTGATTCTTCATTTCTGTAAGGAATGATCTAAATATATTGATATCTTGATGTTGGATAGTAAATGGTCTTAGACGGTGTTGCTTTAAAGTTTGCTGTGATCGATCTTTCATTAATGATTGTGCTTTGCCATCATGATCTTCAACTCTTTAATTGTTGCTAGAAAGTAATTAATAAACAAACGAACAGCTTTGAGTTTCAGGATTATTAGGCTGATTGATAGTCTACTGGAACAGTATATAATTAGTTGGTTTAGAAATTTTTATCTTGCTCTGAGTCTTGCATATATATATTTTGTTGCCTCAGCATTCATAATCTAATACTAGGATTCAGTTGGTATGCAAATGGTGTATGCCTAGCCTTTTATTTTTACTTCCCTTTGATAGGAGGCGTTGTGACTTAGAAGTACCTAGTTACCTACAGTCAAGGGATGATTTCTTTGCTGGTTATTGGATGGGTTCGTTTGAGCTGATGGAGTTCCTTGCCTGACGGAAGGCATACACTGATTAGGTGGTCATTTTTTGTGTTTGAATGTTGAGTCTCATGTTTAGGGATGATCTCACTTGAAGTAGAACTAGAGAAAATGTTTTTCAGACTTAATACTTGATGGCTTGAGATTTTTGGTCCATTATGTATAAATTATTATGGATTTATAGATTTGGGTCAAATTCCCTCATGATTTTTTGGATCTTCTCATGGTATTGGTATGCCAATGGTGCCGATGGATATAATGATGCCACTCCGTATGAAATGATAATAGCTTCCAGTGCTGCTGCATTTGTTGACTAATTTTATGCAACTTAGGACAATAATGTTACTTGGCTTGGATACGAGTATGGATGATTAATTAGTGGTAGTTGTTATTTCCTTTTAGAGTCACAGATACTATGTAGTTAATTGCATTTCATGTTTGAACAAAAATTTACTGAGGCAAACTCCAAAGCTTAGTATTATCCAGCTTAAAATTCATATTTTTAAACTTTTGGACTCTGGATGCTCAATTTATGTATGTCCTCGGTTGTTCATTTTCCTTTCTGTATTTTATGAATTCTATTCGCAGTACATCATCTGACCATAATCAGCTGTTGATTAATACCTCCTCATATACTAAAAGTATCATCTAAATGTAAATAGCTTTTTCATCTCATTTGTCAAAATGATTGATGAAAAATTGCTTTTATATAGGATCAACTAAAGAAAAAAGAAGTGTTATGAAATTTCAAGAACTCTTTTATGATATGTCCATATAGGTGCACATCAATCGATGTTTTTATAATCTAGCATATACTTTACTAAAACACCTTGATGAATGAAATAGACATTATATGTTGATATTCATGAATGTGAGGTCTCTTTGCTTGCAAATGGCTAAATGAAGCTTAGTTACATAGAGAATAACTAAGCATGGCTTGACTTTCATGTTATTTGATTTTCATGATTTTTTTTTGGGTGTGTTTTGTGTAAATAATATGCCGCTTGCATTTGATAAATTTTCTTTTTTGTATTATTTCAGGTTATGCAGTTGTTGAAGGGATGCCTGTGAGAGAGTATCGGCTTCCTTGTTGTGGTATTGGCTTTGGCTGGTTCTTGTAAGTGATAATTTACATTTCTCATTGTTAACTAGTAGCTGTATGATTCACCAAAAAAACTTGTAGGTGTATTATAATCAAATACAAGCTTTTGTTTATCTATTTGTTTGGTTAGTTTTGAATATTTTGACCACCATTTATTTTAGCCTCAGATTCTGCTAGAGCCTGATTGCCTCTAACTGTTTTTTTACTACCTTGATATGTTCTTTTGCTTTTGTTTCCTTTGCTTTTTCCTTTTTGTTTTGTGAATTCAAATCTCAATTTGTGCCCACTGATTATAAGGAAAATGCTTTGATTTTCTATCTATTTTTAGGATAGTTTTCTATGAGGTTACAACATGCATCAAAACCATAATGGAATTAAAATATCGTCCTTATTTTGTATTTATGTAGTGGGGCTACCCTACTGAGCTTAACAGTGAAATTAGCAAATGATTGTGATAAATGATAGGTCATTGCCAGCAAAATTTTCTCATTATGCTTGGTTTTAAAGGGTTGGACTTCACGGTTCATTTTGACTCTGGAAGTGGGGAGATGGAAATGGCATGAAATTTGGTCATTTTATGATACCCTTCCTGAACATCAACTAAAATTGGTCCCCTTGGAAGCAAGCTGCTCTAAGTTTTCAGTAGTTTGTATCTATTGGTACCCACAATTTTTCTTTATTACTGTGCCCACCCTCTCGCCCCTTCAAAGGAGAAGGCAAAGTTAGTGGAGCCATTATTTTGATCAGGATCACGATATTGGTTGGTATGGTTGGCATTTTTTTATTTGTATGTTGGAGCCATTGTTACATAATTCAGGATCTCATCCTCTTACTGTATTACCTGGAGGAAATTTTATTTGGAGTGCCTAGTAAGTTGGAGGTAGTTGAATGGCTTTTGACTGAGTTATCCGATTATACAGGCATGATACGAATAAATCTATCCTTCTAGTAGAAGTTTTCCCGTTTCTTATGTAGTTTCATAAACAGGTAGGAACTGTTAAGGTTTTGTTTTTTTTTTTGCTTTTTCATTACATCACATATTTGATTCTCTTCTCCCTCTCTTTTCATCTGTCCAGTCGACAATGCTAACCACCTTTTGTTGTTTATATTGTTGCTGATTCCAAATGTTTCTTCTCTTGTTAAGGTTTATAATAGGTTTCTTCCTTGCTGCAATCCCTTGGTATGTTGCGGTAATAATTGTAGTCTGTTCCAGAATTGACCGCCGAGAGAAACCCGGATATATGGCTTGTACAATTGCTGTAAGTCATTCACTTTACCTTCCATTTTTGAATTCAAGCAAGTTTCAGCTCCATGTTCTGTATATATTCTAGTGGTGCCATTGCCGTATTCAAATTTCATCTTGTTTCCCTAAAGGGAAGTACCAAACAATGTTGTACTAGCTCTGGTTCTTAATACAAGAGTTATATGACTAATTTGTGGATATCAAAGAAATTATTTAAATTATTTATTTGTAACACATATTTGTTGGTTTTCCTAAAATGCCCTCTTTAATCATGTGCATGAGCATTAAAAGTACCCTTGATGAAATTCCCCTTGATATATGCAATTAATAGGGATACTTTGGAGAAACAATTAAAAATTTGGAAGACAAAGTGGTTTGAGGTCTTATATTTAAAACTAAAATAAACCTCATTGTCTAGCTCCTATATTAAGGATCGGAGGGAGGGAGTACAATTTTATTTGACTTGATTCTTATGCATTATGCCTCTTGGTGCTTGTGTCTAGTTTGGGGCTCAAGTCTCTTTCTCAATTGCTATATTGCAGCATTTTGGCCTTCAAACTGTACCATGATTCATGAGAAATGCCTCTGTTTATCTCTGATTAGATGGCTAATTAATCTTGTGAGACTGATTTTGCAGGCTGTTCTTGCTACAATTGCAATTATTATTGGTGCAACAAGGGGAGCACATGACTGGGATTTACTGGTAATTTTCAGATGAAGAGTTAATACGGTCTTTTTCTTGGGATTGCATCAAAGTGGGACTTCTTAGTGGGATCTGCACTTGAGTGTATGTACTGTGCTTAAAGCCATAGTCAATGTTGTTGATAATCTCCGTCATGTGCAAATTGTCCTGTTTGATTTGTCACAACTCACATGGTGGTGTGTGGTTATTATTGTAATTATAATTTTGAGGAAAATCGTGTGCTTGTAACAGGACATGAAGATGATTATGTTCTTTATTAACATTTGTATAAACATGTTTACTTTTTTCCTAAAATATTATGAGTAAAACGCGTCGCAGTGATTCTATATAATTAGACGCATTGGCGAAGAGGGAACAACAATCTGATTAGAGTTTTTTTGTTTTTTGTGAACAAGGGCGAACAAGAGGGAACAACAATCTGATTAGACGCGAATGATTAGCAAAAATAAAAAAAAGGGAAAAAAATCCCTTAAATACTATTTGAATTTTAAAATATCAAATTGATTTTTTTTTTTATAAAAATAGTAACGGAATTGTAAAAAAAAAGTATATCAATTGACAACTCAGTTTTTTTGAAAAATTATTGATTTGATATATTAAAGTTTAAATGGTATTTAAGTATATTTTTTCTAATAAAAAAAGGTCACCGGCTAGAGGTTTGATAGTTTAATTGTAGTTGAATATTCTTGATCAAATTAATATATTTTCATTTTACAATAACCTTTTAAGAAATTAATCTCAAACATAAAAAAACACTAGATAAAATTGGTAAAGATAAGAAATAAAAACATAAATTTATGAGTCAATGAATTATAAAGTATAAGTACAAACAGATTATAATATATATATATATATATATATATATAACAGTAAAATTAAATGAAAGAAGCATGAACATAATTGGAAGAAAATATATTCTTCATAATTTTTTATACAAAAAGTATAAATTATATTCAAGAAATCATGGGAAGTTGCTATGTGAAATATTAAAAGTATGTTTGGGATTACAATTAGGGATTCTAAAAGGTTTATGCCCATAAGTCAAAATAACACTCCTCTCACATACTGATTTCGTATATCGTAAATTATGATTGAAATATTATTTTTGATTACTCCAATCGTAATTATAAACAAGCCCTAGACATAGAGTTAATCTAGAAAACCGTAATTAGTACGACGATGGCAAATATACATGCATGGCATTAAGGATTAACCCACAAAATTTCGGGTTAAGAAAAAAAACAGACCCCACCAAGATTGGTTTCCCGGGAAAATCTCATGTCGCAGGAAAATGCTTTCATCACGGTGAGAGTCTCACCTTTCGCCGCAACTAGTAATCGCATCTCGCCTCTCAGTTATCATCTTCCTCATCGTCTCTTAATTTCTGGATCTGACTCGCAACTCGCCACTCTCAGATACCAATTTTTCTTCCCTCCCTCTTTTTGCTCTGTTTCTGGATTTTATGCTTTATGTCTCAACTGCTGTGGCTCGCGACTCTGGTTTTTCTTGGATTCGAGATTTCAATTTTTATTGTTTCTTCTCTCTCCGATCTTGTGTTCGGAGCTGTAATTATTGATAAAAATCACTGCTCGTAGATTACACAATGCTTATATGAGCATCTAGTATAAATTCAACAAGTCCTAGAACTTGATTAATTAGAGTATACTGAATCAAGTGTTCTTCTGCCCATGCGTTGTTGTTAATCCTGTGTTGGGCTCCGTCGCACCGTTTACGTTTTAAATTTTTCATTTTAATTTGGCTTTGAATATGGTCAGGTAATGGTTTGAATATTTAACGCTTTTGAATAAAGATTGAGTTTACCTTTCTATTAAGAAAATTGTTACTAATTTTTGCTACAATGGTGTGCAACAGACTATTGTACTTCTGCCTTCTTCATTTTGATTACTAGCGACTTATATGCTTTGGATTGTTTTTGTTGTGCATTGTTGGATTTGTTGTGTAATGGCATTCTGTTTATTTTCTTTTCAAAAGTTGTTTTCCAGAACTTCCAACTTCTTTTGTTGCTTTTGTTTAAGAAAATCCTGTGCAAGAAGGACCATGAAGAATTTTGGTGCTGATCTTGGTCTAAAGACTGCCCAGCTTGCTGGTGGTGGTGGTCTCTCTTGCCAGACTTGGTGTTTACTGTAACCCCTCACCGTAATTACATTCAGTTTATGAAATTAAAGTGAAATAGAGACCAATAAGATAAAATCAACATTTATAATCTCTCATCTTCAAGATGGGATGTTCAGAAAACAGTTTAAAATATATTCAGCTTGGTCTTACATTCATGCTTCGAAAATAATTACTTGAGAAATCAAATCATATTGATAAATATCAGAGTGCACAACTAAAATCCCGGCATACCCCGGGTTATATGTATATATAAAATGGGTGTATAGTTTCCCAAATAGGGGATTACATATCCAAAAATAATATTTACAACCTAAAATATATATAGTAATCCCAAATTCAAAACAGATAACCAACAACCAAATAAAATGTCTCTAAGAGATCTTAACCGCTTTGGGTTGTCCACTTCCCTTTTGAGCCACTTGCCCTGTTTGAAATGTTAGTCATTGGAAAGAATGAGATTCAAAAGAATCCCAGTAGTAACAAATCACTCATACAATGTATAAACACATAGCATATATGATCATGTTCATCAGCATCTTAATGATTTATGGCTCACGCCACGAACGACAGCATTCACGGCTGTAATTACAATGCGACAGTTTTCGCTGTAATCTCAATGCATGCTTTCACGGTAAACACTATGCCAGCTTTCGCTGTAATCACTATGCCCGCTTTTACTGTAAATGCCATGCAGCAGCATCACAAAGCATCACAAGACATCACAAAGCAGCAGCAACAACATAATGCATGACAACATACATATAATACATTTACACAAAATATAAGAGAAAAGTCACTACCTTGTTCTTTCTTGATGTTCTTTGGCACAGTGGGCTCATGAGTCTGGCAAATGTCAAATCCTATAACCAAATTAGGGACAACCGATCAATCTCTTTTCTAAATACTTATTCCTATAATACTCTAAGTTGGTTATCATTCAAACTCTTTAGGTGGCTATTAGAGGCTTAAACACATGTTAAAAGGGTTGGAAGAAACTACCCTGAAGACCCCTTTTCGGAAGCACAACATTGATTTTAAGCTGGCTCACTCGAGTGAAGATGACTTCACTCGAGTGATAAGAGACTTGCACTCGAGTGAGAATGGCTCTCACTCGCGAGTGTTTGATAGTGAGCAACAACAACGGCCAGAAAGTGCTCACAACACTCGAGCATGAGGTTTTGCACTCGAGTGACGACTCCAAAATCACTCAAGTCCCCATAAGTGCAACACAGAAAGTGCTTGCCCGAGAGCACAAACAACTTTAGAGGAGGAAGTTAACTCGAGTACAACCCTTGGCACTCGGGTGAGAAGACTACACTTGCGAGTGTCAGAACACACTCTTGAAAATTGACCTGCGAGTGCTTGACCAAGAGCAATTCTTAACATGACATTACACTTGCACTCGAGTGAACCCATGCTCACTCAAGTGCTGGCCTATATCACTCGCAAATCAGAAAGTGCACTCGTGCTTTTGGCATGGAAGTGCAACAAGAACTGACAGAACTTAGGTGAAAATATTCACAACACTCGAGTGAGACTCATCCTCACTCGAGTGAGGCTTATCAGATTGACAGATCGTAGCAAAAGATAGAAATTCTCATATTGGCTAAAACTGATCCCAATGGTTCCCAAACTTAACACAAAGCTCATACTTAAAATCTCATAAGAAACCCATTGGTAACCTCTAAAACACTCAAAACCCATCCTAACAACAATTTATACTCTTGGGTCTTTATAACACAACAATAACCAAATTCATTTAACTCACTTCCAAAATTCAAAACCACATCCAACACTCAAATAACTCTACAATAAACCAGTTCCAACATCATTCATCATATAATCCATGCATTCAAAAATTGGCATAAAACCAGGGTAATTTCCAGAATTCATCATACTCAACCAAAAATCACAATAAATATATCAAAATGATCTAAATGCTCACCTATTCACTTTGCTAAAACCAAAACCTTGATTCTCTAACTTTCAAATCTACTCCAACACTCAAACTACCACCTTTCAAAATTCCGAAATCATCAAGATGAAGCTCTCAATGAGGTGCACAACATTAGAGAAGAGGTCTAGAGCATTAGAGATCAACAAAGGCATCAAAATTTCACCTTTCTTCTTCTCTTTCTTCCTTGGTCGCGGAAATGCAGGATAAGGAGAGAGATGATGATGATAGAGGCAAGCATATATTTTTTCCTTCCCCAAGTTCAAAACCGAATAAGAGAGAGAGAGAGAGAGAAGAGAAGAGTGAATGCCTGACTTATGTGTATGATCCTTTGGCCCATATAATACCACTTGGCATGATCTTGCTCACTTCCTCCATGAGCTCACATAAACTCAAAGCATAGGATTCTGACCCATAGACAATGAATTTCAACCATTGATCTTTAATCACCGATGAGTTTCCTCTTCGGTAACTAACCAATTGATCAGTAATTTCCAATTTTATCATTTTTGCCCCTAATTTTCACTATGATTATTCAATTATCACTAATTACATTTATATCAAATTCACATCACATTTCTTTAAAAGTTTTTAATTACACTAATTACAATCAATTTTGAAGTCATTAGCCCTTAATTTCAAATTAGGTCATTACAATTCACCCCTGTAAAATAAATTTAGCCCTCGAAATTTGTCAAACTACTTGAGCCATAAACTCCGGATGTCATCTTCGCATATCTTCTTCTGCTTCTTAAGTTGCTTCTCTCTGGGTCATTCCCCTCCAGACCACTCTCACATAAGGAATACTTCGGTGTCTGAGCCGCCGTTCTTCTCAATCAATAATCTGTTCTGGCTTTACCGTATATGTGAAATTGTCTTGCAACTTAACTTCCTCATACTCAACGATGTGAGATGGATCCAGTTGGTACTTCTTTAGCTGGGAAACATGAAACACATTGTGGAGTTTGCTTAAGTTCAGGGGTAGGGCTACTCAATATGCAATAGGCCCAATCCTTTCAAAGATTTCAGAAGGACCTATATACCTCGGGCTCAGCTTCTTTCTCTTGATAACTCTCCCGATGCCGGTAACTGGAGATACTCTAAAAAACACATGATCACCAACCTAAAATTCTAGAAGCCTTCTTCTTTTGTTTGCATAACTTTTATGACGACTCTGCGTTGCAAGGAGCCTCTTACGAATAATACGAATTTATGCTGAGGTTTGATCAACAAGCTCCGGTCTATAAAGCTTCCTCTCAGACAATTCATTCTAGCACAATGGCGATTGACACTTTCTCCCATACAACACTTCATACGGTGCTATCTGGATGCTCGCATGATAGCTATTGTTGTAGACGAATTTAGCAAGTGGAAGAAAGCGATCTCAATTCCCTTTGAAGTCGAGGACACAAGCTCTCAACATATTCTCTAAGGTCTGAATAGTCCTCTCTGGCTGTCCGTCTGTCTGAGGATGGTAGGCCGTACTGAATCTTAATTGAGTCCCCAGGGTTTCATGCAACGCCTTCCAAAATCTCTCGAAGTAAATCAGGGATCTTGGTTGGAAATAATATTCTTCGGTATGCCATGGAGTTTCACAATCTCCCGAATATAAATTTCTGCTAGCTTATCTGGAGAGTAACTAGCATTGATCGGTAGGAAATGTGCCGATTTAGTCAATCGATCTACAATTACCCAGATCGCATCATAGTTGTTGACTCTAGGCAATCCCACAATAAGGTCCATAGTCACACTTTCCCATTTCCATTCCTGAATCTCAAGACTTTGCCACAAACCAGGTGGTCTCTGGTGCTCAATCTTTACCTTCTGGCATGTAAGACACCGTACCACATATTTCGTCACGTCACTCTTCAATCCCGGCCACCGATACACAGATTTCAAACTATGATACCTTTTGGTCATACCAAGATAAAGAGTGTACCGACTCTTATGCGTCTTATCTAAGATTTTCTGTCTCAATTCCGCCTTAAGTGGAATACAAATCCTTTTCTGGTAACAAACTAGTCCACTAGGAGACAGATCATAGCCCTGAGCTCCACCCCGTTCGATTCTGAGCTCCTCCCTATATCCAACCATCTTGTTTTTTAGCTTCTTCTATCTCAGCTCTCAAATCACTTTCCCCTTGGAAAATGGTATAGTTAACACAGATAATTTGGTTTAACATATTCAAATCACGAAAATTAGCAGTCAGTTTCCCCTCTTATATCATCAAAGCTGCCACAAGTACTGTCTTTCGACTAAGAGCATCAACGGCCACATTTACCTTACCCGAAAGATATTTGATTTCTAGGTTGTAGTCCTTAAGCAACTTCATCCAGTGATATTGTCTCATATTCAATTCTTTCTGATCATACAGATACTTGAGACTCTTATGGTCGCAGTACAGTTCGACCATCACACCATACAAATAATGCCGCCAAATTTTGAAAGCAAACACAATGGCCGCGAGCTCCAGATCATGAGTGGAATAGTTTATTTCATGAGGTTTGAGCTATCGAGAGGCATGGGCCACCACACATCCCTGCTGTATAAGGACACACCCTAATCCCTGCTTACTCACATCACTATACACAATGTAGGTTAAGCTGGGATTAGGTATAATCAACACAGGTGCCGTAGTCAACCTCTGCTTCAGCTCCACAAAGCAATTTTCACAATGTTCATCCCACATAAATGGCTGATCCTTTCTTGTGAGCTTGGTCATCGGCAAGGCAATACGAGAGAAATTCTGAATAAATCTCTGGTAGTAACCAGCAAGACCCAGAAAACTGCGTACCTCAGCAATAATTTCTGGCCTCTTCCAGTCTAGTACTGCTTCCACCTTACTGGGATCCACAGAGACCCCTTCTTGCGAGATAACATAGCCTATGAATTTTACTTCTGATAGCCAAAACTCACATTTACTCAGTTTGGCATAAAGCTGCTTCTCACGCAATGTATTCAACACAATTCTCAAATGATGCTCATGCTCCTCCATACTCTTCGAGTATATCAGAATATCATCAATGAATACCACAACGAATTGATCCAGATATTGTTGGAAGACACGGTTCATGTAATCCATGAATACTGCAGGTGCATTGGTTAGTCCAAATGACATCACTAATAATTCATAATGACCATACCTAGTTCGAAAAATAGTTTTCGGAACATCTTCTGCTTTCACACGCAGCTGATGATACCCTGACCTTAGATCAATCTTCGAAAATACACATGCACCAGATAGTTGATCTAAGAGGTCATCAATTCTGGGGAGAGGGTACTTGTTATTGACAGTAATCTTATTCAACTCTCGATAATCAATACGTAAACGAAGACTCCCATCTTTCTTTTTAACAAACAAAACTGGAGCTCCCCAAGGTGACACACTGGGTCTAATAAACCCCTTTTTAAGTAAATCTTCAATTTGCTTCTTTAATTCCACCATTTCATTTTGGGCCATACGATATGGGGCTTTAGATATAGAACCAGCTCTAGGCACAATTTCAATTGGAAATTGAACTTCCTTTTTAGGAGGCAACCTACTTAGATTATCCGGAAATACCTCAGGGAGTTTATTTACCACAGGTATACTATTCAAAGTCTCACTAGTCTCTCCTTGCATAGAAAAGAAAACCATATATCCCTGACAACCCTTTTGCAAATATTTCTCAGCCTTAGCTGTTTAAAGGAAATTTAGGCCGACATTCCCGTCATCAATGCTTTGAGAAACAGGATACACTATTATCTTGTTTCCACAATCTAACAACATGTTATTTGCTCTCAACCAATCAAAACCCAGAATGACTTTTAATTGGTTGAGTGGTAAACAAATCAAATCTACCACAGACTCATGACTCTCAATGGTTACAACACAATTTAAACAGGCTTCTGTAGTCACAGCCTTAACACCCATCGGCGTTGACACAATCAGATCGAATGGTAACTTATACACGTTCATACCCAGGCGCTTCACACATTCATAGGCAATAAAGGAGTGACTTGCACCCGATTCAAACAATGCTTGTAACACATTACCATGAAGGACTTTACCTTGTATCAACTTTGGGGATTTTCGAGCCTCCTCATGAGTCATAGCAAATACTCGGCCCTGAGTCCTCGGTCTCTGCTCTTGTCATGGCTGTTTGCATTCAATGGATGTATGACCCACTTGCTTACAATTGAAACAAATCACCCAACCATGGCAAGTCTTGCCATGATGTGACTTGTTACAATGAGGACATGTCCATACTGTAGGAACTCTCTACTGATCACGACTCCCAGACTGGTAGGGCTTCTTATCATTATCCCTATGCAAAGATGATCTCGGGCCCTTCCGCTTTTGAGAAGCACTGCCCCTACTAGGCTCACTAAGCCAACAACAGCCTTAGCCGGATACAACTCTCTTAAATTACTCTCTGTGATCCAACATTCCTCAACCGCCTTGCTGAACTCGATAAACTGATGGGTAGCTAATCTCTTCCTCATATCACGTCTCAAACCCCGTACTAGCATGTTCGAGCTCGACTCCTCGTCATCTATCTTTCGTAGATAAGAAGAATACCAAGACAAGCGGATGAAGTAGGACAAATAATCATTAAACGACTCTGTGTCCCCTTGCTTGATATTCAAAAATTGAGTCTCTTTCTCAAGCCTTACTGACTTGGGAAAATATTTTTCATTAAAATGTTTCTGGAACACCTCCCAGGTCAGTGGTATATTTTTGCTCCGCAATGACAAGGCAATATTTCGCCACCAGCGATCTGCATCTCCCTCAAGCTTCTACACCGCTAGTTGAGCTTTCACTTCTGAGGAACACTTAAGGACCTCAAAAATCTTCTCAAAACGGTTTAGCCAATCTTCAGCCGCCTGAAGATCAAATCTCCCTTTAAATACAGGAGGCAGGTGTTTACAAAATTTGGATACCCAAAACTGAAGATCTCTTTCCTCTCTAGCTGAAACTCCATATGATTTCTGGTTTGGTCTAGCATGAGGAGGTGACTCAAGTGGTCGCGTCGACCCTTCTGCAGTTTCTTCTCCATGGATCCCCTCCTGGGTTTCCCCTTGAGTGGATTGACCCGGCCCTCATTGTTCTTTGCTCTATCAACTCTGAGCTCTTCTCTTAGCTCAGCAATCATGTCTCGCTGATCCCGAATCAACCCCATAATTTCTTATAGTGGGTCCGGTGGATTATCATTAGCAATATCCACCTCGGGATTTACTTGTTGTACTCTAGGGCGACCTTTTGTTGCACTTTTCATTTTACAAATAACTCACCCCATTAATCCAACAATTATAGTATACACATAGTTCCACAAAGCACATATATCCACATAACAAAAACACATATGTGTATACAATAGTTATACACAATTCATCTTCTATCACTAAGGCCAAACTATGGGAGTTATCCTAGCAAACTCTACCCCTATTAGGAACTACAGCTTTGATACAAAAAATGTAATCCCCTCACCGTAATTACATCCGATTTATGAAATTAAAGTGAAATAGAGACCAATAAGACAAAATCAACATTTATAATCCCTCACCTTTAAGATGGGGTGTTCAAAAAACAGTTCAAAATATATTCAGCCTGGTCTCACATTCACGCTTTGAATATAATTATTTGAGAAATCAAATCACATTAATAAATATCAGAGTGCACAACTAAAATCCCGGCATACCCCGTGTTACATATATATATATAAAATGAGTGTATAGTTTCCCAAATAGGGGATTACATATCCAAAAATAATATTTATAACCCAAAATATATACAGTAATCCCAAATCCAAAACAGATAACCAACAACCAAATAAAATGTCTCTAAGAGATCCTAATCGCTTTGGGTTGTCCGCTTCCCTTTTGAGCCACTTGGCTTGTCTGAAATATTAGTTATTGGAAATGTTAGTTATTGAAAAATTCATTATCATTATTATCATATCATCATCATCATCATCATCATTATTATATCTTCTCTGTGTACCACATAAATTCGGGTTCGATTTCTTTTATTATCCATATTCTCATTATCTCTCATAATCTCTAAATCAAGTTCATCCAATCAATCTGAAAAGTCAAAAATAAACCACGTCATTGAGTTATCACTCATTTCACTTTTCTTTTCTCTTCTTAATCAACAGTCTAGATGACTCCTCTTCCCAATCAACGGTTTAAATAGGCTCATGAGTGATGATGAGAAAATGAGAGGATCTACTTCCCATAAATTCCCGAGATATGCCGCTACTCCTTCTATTATTTCATTTTAACTTCCTTTTTCCTTTGTAAGATCTATAACTAAAAATCTTAACCTAATAAGTTTAAATATTTAATCTATTATAAAAATTTAAATACCAAATCTTCTCACACACATGACAATTTAATAAATTTTCAAGTAAATATAATTCCCATGCTTCCCAAATTTTCCGGTGGAAACGGTTTAGACGTGTTAGATGGGAATGGGATACCCCATATTTGGATCTCATGCTTATCTTATATTAATTATTGTTAGCTATCTTATATAATTATTGACTATGATATTGTACTATTTAATTATTAAATTAATTTTTTTGGTTGCAAGTAATTATTTATTTTTTATTCAATCTTTTAAAATATTAAATATCCACCCACGCAATGCGCGGGTTTCTAAACTCGTTCTTACTAAAAGATGTATAACAGGGATAGGATGTATATAAATATACAAGTTTGGGTTTGGTCCTTTATATAATGATTGACTGATAATATTGATATTAATTACTGTACTTGTTTGTTCGATCACTTGCATTAAAATATTGTGGCTTAGTTAGTGTTTGACATCACTTAGTTTAGGATAATAAGTCCTTATTACATAAGTTGAGATAAAATTCTTTTTACATACTTATTTTGTATATCATGAATCATGATTTATAAGCACTTATTGCCCAAAAATAAACTATCCTAAACGAGCACTTAATGGTGAGCACTAGTGGTTGGAACTTGAAATGCCAATTTTTTAATAGTTAATATTAGTTTTTTAATAATATAAGACAACATTGTTCCCTTTTAACATTTTCATGGTGACATTGAATATAGAAAAACAAAAACTTTCAGAGTAATATTATTTCTCAGTAAAAATTTTTGAGATAAATTTACACCTATGACGTGAAGAATGGTTGTGTCTGTCTAGATTCCCGTGTGATGATTTATGGTGTTAATAATAAAAAAAATAAAAAGAAAAACAAAATAAAATAAAATAAAATCAAGATCAAGATCAAGATCAAAGTCTTTTCCCATATGAGTATATATGATAGTATATGATCTTCCCTGTGAGAGCCATTCCTTCTCTGAGGGACGATGATAGATATCTTATGATAGTATATGATCTTTCCACTCATGGAAGGAAACTGAATGCTTTGTGCCTTTTATAGAAAAATAATGCTACGATATGATCATGTGCAATAATACTACTGTGCATTACACGGAGAATATTAATGATGATTAGTTGAATTATTTACGGTTAATGAATAATGCCACTAATCAGTATTTTTAAATTATACGATCCATTTGACCCTATAAATATATTGTAATTTTTAAGGTATTTCCAACCATCACACCGCGTAAGTTATTAAATTTGTTTGAATTGAAAAAAAAAAAAAAATCTAATTTACTCATGTTTAAAATAACATGAATTAAATCTCTAAGAAGTGAAAAAATTTCATCAAATTTTAAATGGAGACAATCTAGATAAAAAGATGTAATTAATACAGACTACTCTTTCTTGCCAAAAGATGTATAACATACAGGGATAGGATCTATATAAATAAAAGTTTGGAAAACCCCATATATATAGATGAATTTTTTTTTAAAAAAACTGCTTATAATATTCTTACTAAAAATAAAAGTTTGGTCCTGTATATAATGAATGACTGATAATGTTGATATTAATTACTGTACTTGTTTATTCGATCACTTGCATTAAAATACTGAGGCTTATCGGTGACAACTTGGAATGTCAATTTTTTCAGTCCTCAACATTAGCTTTTTAATACTCCTTTCAGTCTTAATTATAGGACATATTTACCTAACTTTAGAGAAATTAAGGATAATGGTTAAATTAGTTAATTATATTTATTTTCCTAAAATACCCTCATTTAAAATGACATCCAATACGTTGATTCTCTGTTTTTTCTTGTACCTCTCTTATCTCATACACGACTTCTCCAAACTCTCACACAATCTGGCGTTGTCAATATCCCTCAACAACTTCTGATATGCTCTTATTAAATTATTAATGTGTTTAATTATTATTGAGAAAGTATCAATGGGGGTATTTTAGGAAGGAATTGACAAAAATTAGAACTTTATCCTATAATTAGGATTAAGAATAACTCTTAAATATTATCCTATAATTAGGACCGGAGAAAGTAGTATAGAATAACATTGTTTCCTTTTAATTCTTTTAGAGTAACATTAAACTTGAAAATTTTTTTAAAGTAGCATTACACTTCAGTAAAAACTTTCAAGATAAATTTATATTTTAACCCTTTATCAATATTATATGTATATACACACACATTTCAAATTGCTTGGAGAATGGTCGTGTCTGTCGAGATTCCCATGTGATGATTTATAGTGTTAATAAAAAAATAAAATAAAATCAAGATCAAAGTCTTCTCCCATATGCTGGCCAAAAAAAAAAAAAATCTTCCACCATTTGCGTAGATAGTACTTGTTAATAATGCAGCATTTTTCCGACATCCGATTATATTTAGATTAATTTTTAAAAAATAGATTTTATAATTTATAAAATAAGAATATAAAAAAAATTTTATATCGACTTATAAAAAAGGATTTCTAAAACTACTGTATTTTGTGGTGTGGGAAACACTTAATAGATAATAGTTGTACTTACCATTATTTTATTATTTAATAATATAATATTTTATTGATATTGTACATCGGGTAAAGTTGATTATTATTATTATTTCTGACAAAAACTTGTCAATAATGTAAAGCCAAATCTGTCATAAAAGATATGTCTCCTTTATCAAATTGCTCCAAATTCATTATTGCGTTGGCAGGAATTGTCCCGCTGTCTCTTATGGTGTGTTTGATTGAGGGTACGGAAGGGAGGAAGGGGAAGAGAGGGGCGAAAAATTATAATTTTAGATGGGAGAAATCTAAAATTTACTTTACCATTCTTTTAAATTTTAGATTTTATTCAAAATTTATCCTTTTATTTTTTTTAAATTTTGAATTCCCATTCAAAATTTAAATACCTTTAATCTAGAAGAAGTAATTTAAACTCCTCCCCCTTCCCTCAAACCAAATATACCGGAAAGTTTTCCTGTTTATATATATATACACACATATTTGGGGAGCCAACAAAACAATCAAGTTCTGCTCTAGGTTATTAACTTTCATAGATTTTGTAAATCTCCAACGCTATACTGTAATAGTAAGAGATGTTGCCTGATTTTGTATTTATGTGAGCAATAGCGTGTGGAATGGCCTTTTTTATACAATTATCTTTTTTTCTTCTTATAAACAGTTTTATAAAAACTGTTTTTAGAAATAAGTTTTGAAAATAAAAAATAAAAAAATCTATTTGGATGATTATTTTAAAAAATCTGTTTTTGAAGTGACGTGGCGGCGGCGGCCATAGTCGGTAATGTAGCGGCAGTTGTCATTGGTAGTGTGGTATTGATAGTATATAAGTGGTGACTTCAAAAAATAAAAAATAGAAAAACATAAACAAGAAAATAACTAAAAATATTTTTATTTTTGGGTTAAAGGGTAATTTTGCTTTAGAAGTTTTCTTTTAGGGGCAATTTTGCGCTAAAAGTTTTTCAAAGGGCAATTTTGCTCTGAAAGTGTAAAATATGGAGCAATTTTTCCCTGATTGTTATCCTAATTAATTTTGACTATTAGTTGACTAAATTTGCTAAGCTCCATTCACATGTCATCCATGTTATTTTTATTAAGATGCAAATTTGCTATGAAAGTTTTAGATATAATTTTGAAAAAAATGAAATAGATGGCATATAGACTTTCGGGATAAAGTTGCATCTTAACAAGAAGGACGTGGATGACATTTGGACTGTCAGCTTAGCATATTTAGTTAATTAACGGTAAAAATTAATTGGAATAATGGCCAGGACAAAATTGCTCCATTTTTTACACTTCCGATGCAAAATTGCCCCACAAAAAACTTTTGGGGCAAAATTGAATCTCAACCAGTTGTTTTTTTAATTTTTAAAATCAACCTTTTTTTTTGTTTTTAAAAAACTGTTTTTAAAAACAAAATCAAACAAAGGCCCATGTCGCTTGGAGTCCAAAAAAAGGGCAGGGGAAGACTGGAAAAGATGCTTAATGAGGTTATTGAGTGAAATCTCTTAGTTAACAATTTATCCTAAGATTTGGCTTTTGATCTAGTTCAATGATGTTGTTTGATCTATGTAATTGACCCCACCTAATAGAATAAGACTTTATATTACTGTTGTGAATGTGTGTGTGTCCAGAATATTACATAAAAAGCAACTAGATGAAAAACAGTAAATATCCTACAGAAATTATGTTTATTAGATCAAATTAAGCATGTGATAGCAGTGGTAAAGTATGAAAGAAACAAGAAAAGTTTTCATTAAGAACCAACCAATTCATGCTATTGTACAAGAATTGCATTATAAAACTGTTACAACATGTGGCCCCAAATATCATTCTGGGACTTTGAAAGGCTTTTATGACTACCAATAAACTGTTGGTTGAAGTGGTAATCAGCCTCACTTCTAAGAGTAATCAGCCTCACCCCCAAAAGAAGAAGAACATAAATTCAAATCTTGGGAAGCACACTTATTGGAAAAGGCAAAAATTCTTTGCGTTCTAAGCTTCGAAAGGAGAAACCCTTAACCAAATCCAAAAAAAAAAAAAAAAACTTCCGCAGCTAGTTGGCTACTGCACAGTTTAACAGAAACCAGAAAAAATTAGTTAGGTTTAATTTTCCCTGCAGCGAAATACCAGAGAATAGGGTGTGTATGGGAAGCAAGGGAATACAGATCACACACCACAACCGGCAACATTGACGGAGGCCACCCCTTGTCAACAGGAAAAGGATGGCAGAATGAAGGCTGGGTTTTTCAGTTAGAAAACTATACATTAAGGAATTTCAGGAATTAAAAATTAAAATTGAGCCAGTATTACTTACAGTTAATGACTGAATTAATGTAGTGGAAATAAAGTACAGAATATGCCTAAATTTTGAAGAAAACATGCATATTTCTGTTGGTGATAGCAATTTTTCCACCAAAAAATAACAATTTTTTTATATATTACAATGGCAAGCAAAAGCTTGTATTTTACAAGAGTTAACATCTAAACCACACAATTTTGAACTTTGAAGAAACCCAAAATTTCAATTCTTGCTTGCCAATTTTTTCTAGTGTTCACTGAGTATCTAATCCATAAGACTGCAACCGAACAGGCTAGTATGTTCATGGGCTAACATGGCCCATGAATAGGAAGTTAGCCCAAGAACAGGCCCTCATGATTGAAAAGCTTCACATATGAAATGGCTTTATTTTAGTGGGTGGACGAAGGATTCATGATAATTAAGGTTAATATAATTTTTTGTCGCTTAAATTTGCCCTTATTTTGGTTATATTCCCTTCTTAAATCATAAATTTTGATCCCTTAAGTTTCATTTCATTTAAAACATTAATCCCTAAAATTCAATAAAAACTCAGAACATTTTGTCCCTACAAAGACTAAAATTGATGGTTTGAGATTTGAGAAATCAAAATCAAAATGAGTGTAAACTTAAAGGCCCAAAGACGGTGTTAACCCTCATAGTTACAAGTCAACAACGTTATAAACTTTGCAATATATATATATATATATATATATATATCCCTACCTACTGCTACCAAAGATGAAGCCAAGAAATCCTCTAAAACAGATAATCAATAAAAACAAGTAACCACGAAAATAATATTACCTAGAAAGTGCTCATCAATTTCTCAGAAAACCCATGCGAGACCACAAGTGATAACCACAGAGAAAGCCACATAAATAAATAATCCTTTCCCATAAGAAATGTAGCAGAAGAGATATAAAGTTATAAACCCCTGCCACCATGCTCTCTAACTATAAACACTATAACCACTCAAAGAGTATCAGACTACGAAAGGATCTTAAAACCCTTACTTGAACCAAAACTTCAAAATAAATTTACAGATTTGTTCACTCACTACACCTAAAAGGTGGTCCTTTTAGGTCCATACACAAGGTTCCCATAAGGTGGTTTTTAGAGAGATAGATGTACACAACTTTACCTCTACAAATAGAAAGATTATTTTTAAAATTTGAACCTGTGACTTTCAGGTCATATGGTAGCAACCTCGTTGTTACTCTAAGGCACATTGCACTAAAAGATTAAAAAAAGTTGATTTCAAACTTTCCAAGCAACTTCGAATATCAGAAAATTCCGCTGTTGTCTCTGAACACGAACGTCTCAATCAGAGGAAAGCCCATTGTTTCCTACCAAAATGTAACACATCATTTATATCAATCCTCTTGAGCCCTTCTTACAAATGAAAGTCCAGACTTCCAGATGGGATGGCTACCCTTCCATAAAAAAATAAAAACAAAAAACTTATTGGTTGTCAAATTAAAAACCATTAGAAAAATGACTGATACTAGGTTTTCCACGAGGAAAATGCTATAACTAATTTAGTCAACTTGTATCTAAAGATAGGATGGTCAATCTGATTTTAGGCACTTTATCAAGGAGAAACAATTTCATTTCATATAGACAGTTTTTTAGGAAGAATTAAATTCCGATTCCAATGCCAGAACAGATTTAAATATTCCTAGGATTGTTTGTACTCTTCAGAAATTCTTCCTGATACAAAATCTTGTATTACCATAACCACAAAGAAGCGACACACACGTAAGAACAAGAGAAATCCAAGGACTAAAACAATATACAAAAATAAAATCAAGGATACCAAATAATATCAAATGAGCAGCCAGCCTGTACCCCTTACAAGCAAACTTTAGCCAGAGAATTAAGTTTTGAAGGAAATTGCCATAGCCGCTTCACTGCTTGAGTGATGTTATTTGACACTGCATTATTAGGACAGCGGCCTCCATCCTTTCAAGATTTACAACAATCCTCTACAACCAGATGAATAGTCCGAAAATCCCAAGTCCCGAACCCCCAACAAATCTCGCAAAGCTTCTCACTCTTGTCTATATCACCCTCAGGGATCCCAGACAGAAGGCAATAAAGAAAGATGCTCAGGTCAAAGAGAAAAACCAACTTATGAGAAATAAGCACCTTTCCAATCACCAAGTCGCTCAGCAATCTTTTGAATCTCCCTCATAAACAATCGTATATTTGATTGAAGTTTCTTACATAGATAATTATCTAACACTGCCACAACAAGCTGACAATAATTGCTTGAGCATTGTATACAGCTTTTCCAGCAGCAAGAAGCTAACATGAATTATTGCATTTAAAATCAAATCCATCCTCAGTTTACATTCCTCAGCCAGTAGATGATGTGTAAGTTCAACTGTACTACCACCATACAAACAAAAACAGCAGAAGGAATTACCCAATTCTCATAAGAAGGAGAAGCAATTGCGTGCATCGTCTTCAAAAAATATGCAAAGAAGTAGATCACATTATATTTTCAATTTTCATAAGGTATTCATATGTTCAAACAACAAAATTGTCCTTTTCTACAACTTCTATGTCATAAAAGTGAATAACATGATCTATTTCTGCGTTGGCTCCTATCTTAAACCCAAAAAAAGCATCAAAGTGGCATTTAAGTTCACAGTGTGTCATAGTTAGAATAACTAATTAATTATTTGTATTAGTTAGTTTATGTTTGTTGTAACAGATTATTTGTAAGTAGTAACAGATTATTTGTAAGTAGTTAACAGTTTTATAAATGTACTTGCTTAGCAAATCATTTCGGTCACATGGTATCAGAGCATTCTTCTGCCTTTCTCTCTCTTCTAGCTTCTGTTTCTGCCCTTCTCTTTTGAGGCATTTTCCCTTTTGCCATTGTCTCTTTCCTCTTTCTTTTGTTACACTTTTCTCAAACCTTCAATCGATACTCATGGCCGCAGATCTCGTTCTTGATCAATCCAGTCCCTACTACATACACCCGAACGAAAATCCGGCGCTGATCCTTGTTACTTTGCCCCTTGATGGTTCGAACTACCACACTTGGGGGCGTGCTGTGTGTATGGCTCTATTGTCAAAGAACAAGCTACAATTCATTAATGGATCCATTTCACAACCTGCTTCCTCCAACGCTCTCTTTCCGGCATGGGAGCGCTGCAACAATTTGGTACAAGGATGGCTTACTAAGTCTTTGTCTCCAACAATCACGAGAAGTATTTTGTGGTTCGACTATGCCTCTGAGATCCGGAATGATCTTAAATCAAGGTACTCTCAGACTGATATTTTTTGAATTGTTGATCTCCAAGAGGAGATTTACACTCTTAAACAAGGAAGTAAGACTATCGATGAGTATTACACAAAGCTCAAGACTTTTCGGGAGGAACTTTCGAACGTTCATCCTCTAAAAGCCTGTGTGTATGGTTCTACTGCCAGTGCTATGAGTCATCGCGATGAGGATTACGTGATTCATTTTTTGAAAGGTTTAAATGAGTCCTATGCTTCTGTCAAATCGTAGATTATGCTATTGGCTCCACTACCTCCAATCAATCGTGTCTTCTCCTTGGTTGTTCAACAAGAACGTGAGCTCCATGGTTCTTCTGAACCAAAAATTCTTCTTACCACAGGCAGTTCTTAGCTTGGATCATGCCCTGCTTCTGGTTTTAAACTGAATGGTACCAAGCAATGTACGTTTTGGGCAAACCTCGCCACACTGAGGCAACTTGTTACCGTAAACGCGGTTTCCCTCCTGGCTTCAAATTTAGATCCTCTGGTTCTTCCAGCTCTGTGAATCAGGTTTCAACTTCAGATTCTGGTATTGTTCAAGAAAATCCTTCCTCTATATCTGCTTCATCTCCACAATCTCTTTCCACAGTAGCTATGCTTCGTCAACTATCTACAACACAATATCAACGGCTTCTTACCTTGCTCAATCCTCCTTCAACTTCTTCTGCCGTTAATCACATTTCTACCTCTCCAGCTGCAGGTATCTGTAACTTGGTTTCTTTTCCAAATTGTCACACTTGGATTATTAATTCAGGTGTTACAGATCATGTATGTTGTTCATTAACCGCTTTTTCTTCCTATACGTCTATTCCTCCAATTTCTGTTAAATTGCCATTTGGTTCCAATGCTGTTGCATGCTTCTTAGGCACGGTCATTCTCTCACCTTCACTAGTATTACACAATGTCCTTTTTCTTCCTGATTTCTCTTTTAATATTGTCTCTATTTCTCATTTAACATCCTCTCTTCATTATTCACTGACTTTTGATTCTACTTCTTGTCAGATACACTCACGCCAACATTCTATGATGATTGATTCAGCTAAACTTTTTGAGGGCCTATATGTGTTCATTGCAGATATGAAATCTACCTTACCAAACACTCAGGTTCTTGCTACAACCATGACCTCAGACTCCAATTTTCTCCTTTGGCATTTATGTTTAGGACATCTATCTGATTCTTCATTTTCAATTTTACACAAATCTGTTTATGATATATCTTTTAAACCTCATTCTCTGATTTGTGACACATGTCATTTTGCCAAACAAAAACGTCTTTGTTTCCTTGTAAGCACAAGTTCATGCAATAAAATCTTTGACTTACTTCATGCTGATATTTGGGGACCTTTTTCTGTTCCCTCTGTTCAAGGTTTTTGTTATTTTCTTACTCTAGTCGATGATTACTCTCGGTTTACTTGGGTTTTCATGATGCATACAAAATCCAAGGCTAGAACCCATCTTCAACATTTTTTCACTCTCATTCAAAATCAATTTTCTATTTCTGTTAAAATACTGCGCACAGACAATGGTGCCGAGTTTTTTTATGCCTCACTATTATGCTTCTAAGGGCATATTGCATCAAACTTCTTGTGCTAAGACACCTTAACAAAATGGCTTAGTTGAGCGTAAACATAAGCACACACTAAATGTTGCTAGAGCTTTACTTCATCATTCTAATGTTCCTTTACCATATTGGTCTTTTGTTCTTCACCAAGCTGCTAAACACTCCCATTGGAGAGCTGCTATGTTTGCAGAAATTAAAGCTCTTGAACAAAACTAGACCTGGGTGTTGACTCGTTTACAACCGGATAAGAAGACCATTAGTTGTAAGTGGGTTTTTAAAGCCAAGTTCAAGGCGAATGGTGATATTGAACGCCATAAAGGCTGATTAGTTGCTAGGGTTATACACAAATCGAAGGCATTGACTACTTTGACACTTTTTCTCCAGTTGCAAAGATGACCTCTCTTCGGCTCTTATTGTCTATTGCTGCTGCTAAGAATTGGCATCTCCATCAACTTAATGTCAATAATGCCTTCTTACATGGGGACCTTCATAAAGACGTATACATGGATCTTCCACAAGGTTTAACTCCTCCTCAACCAAATTTGGTATTCAAGCTCCAAAATTCTCTCTATGGCTTGAAACAAGCAAGTAGATAGTGGTATTCCAAACTTTCTTCCACCTTACTTTCTTATGGATATGTGCAATCTGGTTCTGATCATTCCCTTTTTTAAAAGGCCTCTTCCACTTCTTTCATAGTCCTCTTAGTATATGTTGATGATGTGGTTCTTGCTGGTAATGATCTTCATGAGATTAACACTGTCAAGGCTCGGTTAGATCATGATTTTACTATCAAGGATCTTGGTGAGTTGCGGTATTTCTTAGGTCTTGAGTTAGCTCGGTCTAAAGATGGAATCTTCTTATCCCAGCGCAAATTTGCACTTAAATTGCTGAAGGATACATGCTATCTTGGTTGCGAACCTGCCTTATCTCCTATGGATCCTCATCTAAAACTTTTCCAAACCAAGGGTTCTTTATTGTCTAATCCTCAACAATACAGAACTCTTATTAGTCACCTTCAATATCTCACGACCACCCGGCCTGATCTGAGCTATGCTGTGCAGCAACTAAGTTAGTTCTTGTCTGCCCCCACTGATATTCATTTGCAGGCTGCTAATCGTGTGTTGCGTTACCTCAAATCCTCCCTTGGTGCTGGTATCTTATTCTTAGCCACTTCTGATTTAAAATTACACAGTTTCAATGACTCTGATTGGGCTAGTTGTGTCGATACTCGTCGCTCCGTCACTAACTTTGCTATATTTCTTGGTTCTTCTCTTATTTCTTGGAAGGCCAAGAAATAGGCTACTGTTTCCAAGTTTTCTTTTGAGGATGAATACCGTGCAATGGCCTCCACCTCTTGTGAACTTCAGTGGCTCATTTACTTGTTGAATGATGTTAACATTTCTCATCTTAACCCTGCCTTGCTTTTTTGTGATAATCGTTCTGCTATACAGATTGCCTCTAACCCTATTTTTCATGAAAGAACCAAGCATATTGAATTAGATTGTCATCTTATTCGCGAAAAGGTTTAGGCTAATATCATTCATCTTCTCCCTGTTCGGTCTTCGGATCAGCTTGTGGATGTGTTCACCAAGCCTCTTCATCCTACTCGCTTCCATGAGCTCATTTCCAAGCTTGGCATGAAAAATATTCATGCTCCCGCTTCCCGGGGGGTGTCATAGTTAGAATAACTAATTAATTATTTGTATTAGTTAGTTTATGTTTGTTGTAACAGAGTATTTGTAAGTAGTAACAGATTATTTGTAAGTAGTTGAAAGCTGTATAAATGTACTTGCTTAGAGATTAATGAGAATCAATTTTCATTTTCCCAAATCATTTCGGTCACGCAGTGTGTATTGGTGTAAATAACATCATCAGTGGAGTGCATCAGGAAAACAAACAATAAAAACATATTCATAATACAGAAGTAATTAAGGGAAAGCCTATTCTAATATACCTGACTTAAATTATTGAATGGGCAATCACCTCAAAATGGATGACAACGAGATATACTAAAATTAAGTTCCAAAATTCTTCAATGGCTCCTAAGCTGATATGTGACCCTCAACAAAACGTTTGAAATATAGGATAAAGAAGGAGAAAATAACACATGAAGAATGAAAAGGAGAAGAGGAAGACTGGGATAGAAGCAGGAAAATAAAGACAAAGATAAATCAACAATCTAACCACCTCAAGAATATGGTTATTTCAACAAAGAAAAAAAGACAGTGCATGCATAACCTTTTTTCTTTGAAAAAAGGACAATAGGATCCTTAGTGAAGAGCACCATGGCAGAGCTAAACATAGGATAAACAAACACTCTTGAAAGCATGATCCATCACGAAGTTTGTAATTGAAGAATCTCTGGATCAGCCTTGTTCAGTTTCATTAAGAGTTCATTGCATGTAACACTTGCTCCTTTTGATGTTTCCCGCAAAACATTTGGGAGAATTTTCATTATATTTAAATCTTTTGAGCAATCGCAAAGGCAAGCTAAGATAGTACAGGTTAGTTTTGTGGATTATTTCTGTTTGGGTCCTCATTTAAATCTTTTAAACATAAAGGACTAAATGTATATTTTAGCCTATAAAAAATTTATATTATAATTTTTGTGGATTATTTCTGTTTGGGTCCCGTTACCATGTGTGATAGCAACACTACAAAAAGAAACAGCCGATTATTGATAGAATAGAATTCAGTCGCTATAATCGATTGCCGAATTCTATAGCGAACTACCTGCTTTAATTTTTTAATTATTTTTATAGTGCAATCAATGGCATGTGATGACTGTAAATTTATAGTAATGGTAGGACACAAGATTTAGGAGCGAGGTTTAAGGAGGTGCACAAGACAATTATGATATTTTACCATATAATATAATTCCGAAAGTAATTGATCATTTGAAATTGCCTGCAGAGGTTATGCTAATTTATGACCTTCCTTTGAAATTTCAAGATTTCTCACTCAACTATAACATTAACCCGTACATTATACAGATCTATTTTAAATTACATAGGCATCTTTTAAGATTACGCATGTGAGATTAATGAACCTACGATCTACGCGGGATTAGATGCTAATAAAAGCAAACAATATGCTACTTGATCATATAAGACCATGAACATACGGACATAACTCATGCTACCTTGTGAAATTCAACAAGTATATACGAGGAATTTATTGAAGTAATAATATAATTACTAATACAATAAATATTAAAAACAAGTATTGGTGCCTCGTGTGTTGCATGAGGAAATTCATATCCATGTGATTCCTCAATTAGATTATATGAAGTTATAGGTGTAAGTACTTGTATATGCGTTTATCTTATTTTGGTCTCTCATGTTTTTCTAAGAGCATATAACGTTAAGAGCGAAAGTGAATTTCATATAGACTTTGAAATTCTTTAAATTTAACCTAATAATTTTGTGCTCAAGTTCAAATGCCTATAATAATGAATCACAATGAAAAAACATAATCCAATGAATCCCGTAATATTTATTATGTTTTTCAGCAAAAATAAATTAGAAAATAATCATCAATAAATTATTTTTATTGATTAATATGGAGATAAAAAATTCAATTATAAATGAATGTAAGAAAATAAATTAGAAAATAATTATCAATAAATTATGTTTATTGGTTAACGGATCTAAACTAAATTCCCTAGGATTTATTATGTTTTTTAGCAAAAAAAAGAAAAAGAAAAAAAAAAGAATATGATTTTAAATTATGATAACTGAGGTAAAACAAAATTCCATTATAAAATAATATAAAAACATAGTAGTGTTATTTAACGGAATTAATGGTGTTACTTTAAAAGAAAATGGAATTGAACGGTGTTACTACAACTCTACAAATATTATAGAATATATAGGTCGAATATGAACAAACATACCACACATTCTAGCATGCTAAAAAAGAAGCATACGTTATAAATTATATTCATTAAAACTTATCACTATTTATAACTCATTAATTTTAATTTAAAAAATTGTATAATGATTGATTGATCTTGTGTGAAACATTTCTCACAAACTATCTGGGAGCGCGCGCTCTCTCTCTCTCTCTCTCTCACACACACACACACATTTTTAGTACCAAAAAAATGGAGTAGTTCATGATGAAAGATGAATAATAATGATATTTAGAGACAAGCAAAAAATGTGCGCACCGTGGGTCATGCCAATGAATAGTGATTTAAATTTATTTATTTTTTATCTGAATATCCAATCGAGGACGCGCCCTGCCCTCCATGTCCTACTCGTGTGTGACTAATTGTCACATGTTTAGGTAATATTGGAGGATGGTTATTGAGATTTGAAATATTTAAGGTAGATTAGGTATTTGAAAGTTTGAAGGAATCGTAATGAACAATTTGTTTGTGTGATTACGTATATTTGATCCAAATCCATAAAATTTTATGTATGCAAGTAATGGATTTGATCTAAATCCAAACACAAACACAGCATTATACTCCTCTTATCATATTTATAAGGCACTTTTAATATTTTTCTCACAAACCAAGAAAATCTTTAAATTTCATTAACTCTACCGTAAAAATTCAACAACTTTTCAATTGTACCCCTGTTTAATATATATTATACCCTATGAAAAAAGTCAATATAATAACAAATAAAGGATAAAATTGTGCATTCATATGAAAAATTTCTCTCTCTGTCTTGTAAATAGGACCAAAAATTTTCTTCTCTATGCCTTATATATAGGACCAAAGGAGTATATAGAATCTTTTTTTTTTTTTTTGGAATAAGAGGGGCATACACTAATGGCTTGAGGTTACAAGGGGATTGAACTCATCACGACCTTCCACTTATAGGGAATCATTTATACCACTAGGCTATTAGGCCTTTGGTATTATATGTAGAATCTTACCAACATGCATATAACCAGTGTTGTTGGGGAGATTGTGAAGTTAGTTAGTGGAGAAGTTGAAGAACTCAATCTCTGGTGACTGGATCTTAATTTCAATATCCAGTATACCGGTAAGAGCCATATATGTGTGTGTGTGTGTGTGTATATCTATGCGAATAGTACAATGGATCTATCAAACATATGGAACCGGTTGGTGTGGGAAGGGAATGCTAGCTTCTTTCCGACACAGGTCGTGGGGGAGTGACTTTCTGTTTTGAGTGTATGAGTTAGGAGTGTTTATAACTTCTCTATGTGGTATGATCCCTCCAAATCTTTTTACATTTTAGTAATGGTTACACTATTATGGATGTCTAGTGATTATTTTTGGTCAATGCTATTCCATATGTCCATATGGAAACTGGTTTACCTTAGATCTGAATCGTCCAAATCTGACTTGACAGTCCAAATATGTTTTTTTTAAAGAAGTTTATAGTTTTTTAAAAAATCATTTTAATAGGTATAGAGCTTAAAATAAAGTTAATCTCTTTACTATTATATTTTCAAAAAATAATTTTTATTTAAAAATCTTGATTTTAAAAAAAACAACTTAAATCTGGACCATCAATGTCAAGTCTGGACGATTCATATTTGATTATCTCTCCCTACTAAGCTCTTTGCTTAGTAGGGAAACAAGGTCCATATCAGATGGTGCTGAGTTTGGGTGGTGGTCATCACAATCAATATTTTTCAAAAATTGACAGATAAGAGATCAACTTTATTTTATATTTTATACACATTAAAATAATTTCTTAAAAAATTAAAGTAGAAAAAATTAAGATCCGGACTGTCTAGATCTGCGTGCTCATGAGTGATGAACAATCAAACTCGTTCATTTTAGATGTCATGTTTATATGATATGATGTTTATAAAACTTTTGAAAATCTAGGTTTGCAAAGACAATCTTTAGACGTTGGCCTGGTTTCAACATATGAAGGTTGAATACCGCTTATTCATCTCAAAGACCAAGCATTAATTATTCAACACTTTTTGACATAGTGCCTTGAAATACAACGATCACAAAATCACACTCACACACTTATGACATGATTACACAATATAATGCATAAAATGATCAACAGAACAGACCTTATTCTTTAGTTCATCACACACAATCAACAGCACATATACACAACCTTAATCCTCAATTTAGTTTACTCAATAATCTCATACGTACGTGCTTTGCATCGATCGATGTTTTAAACTTGTTTTAATTCATTTTGCCTTTTGTGCACTGAGAAGATAAGCATCGACATCTTTTGTCATGGTAGTAGCAATGTCCAAGTAGCCTTTGGGATCTGGGATTCCCTCATGGATCTTCTCATAAAGGAAGCTCCACTTTGTAATGGCACCACCTCCTTCCTTGTCTGTGACTTTTATTATGAACATAAAACTCTTGAATTCTTCCTTAACATCTCCTTCGAATAAGTCCACTTTCAACGATTTGTTCTCTTCATCAATCTCTTTAAATCTCTCCTTACATGTCACCACCTTACCGTCTGTTTTAATCCCATTTACACAAATTCACAATAATAATCAGTCATAAAAACGATAAATATTTACTCATTCCAATTATTTATATTTTAAGAAGAATACAAGTATCCAATAATTTAATCAATCGCCATAAGAAATATTTATTTTTCATTCACGGGCAGTACATAAATCCAGCACCAATCATAACCTAAAAGATATACACAGTTTAGAATTGTTACCATAATTTCCTTTAAATTTAGGAGGGGGAGCCTTTGAATACATGGATTTAGATTTAAATTTCACATTTAAAATCATTTTTCGGGTCGCATAATTAAATATTCACACCAATAACCAATAAAAATGAGTTATCTTCCTTACTTATGTGAGTTGTCCACTTGTTTCGGTAATATTGAAAGCTGATAATTGAGATTTGTAATAATTAGAACAGATAATTATTAGGCATTTGACATTATGCAGAAATTGGAATAATATATTTTTTCGGATTTGGATTTGATCCGAAGTCTTAACATTTTATGTATCCAAATAATAATTGAGAAAATCGGTAAAAAAAAATTATTTGAAAATTTTATTTCTCAAAATGACATGATATACACACACACACACACACAGAAAATATCAGTACTCTACCAGATTTCATACACAGAAAGTATCAGTTCTCTACCAGATTTCATATTCAAAAAGTACCAATACTCCAATTTAGGTCCTCCTAATCAATAAAATTTTTAAACATGGATTTTTTGCCGATTTTTCCTAATAAATTTAGTTCAAATCCAAATCAAAATGGCCACCAATAATCGAAACATAAGCATTTTAGAATCTTACCAACAGTATAAGTCCAGTGCTTAACAGATCCAATCGCATGCCAGTCATCTCCTTGATGAAGCTCTCCTACATGGATACAACCAGCAGTGTTGGGAAGATTGTGAAGTTGCTTAGTGAAGAAGTGGAATACCTCAATGGCAGATGACTTGGTCTCAATTTCAATCTCCAATTTCCCACTAAGAGCCATAGCTTCAATAAATTAAACACACTGATCTCGAAAATCAGATCAAAATATTGATGATATATGAAATAATGGGAGTGGTGTGGGAAGCGAACACTAACTTTATTGACTTATATAGACATTCTATGGGAGTAGTGAATACAAAGGTAAGAATCAAGACCTTACTGCTTACCATAAAGGACGAGATCTGAACCATTCAAATCTAATTTAGATGGTTGAAATTTAACTAGATGGCCTGAAGATTTATGATGAGTGTCCCATATGCGTATCACTCTTGAATGAGCATATAGGATTCATTTTCGACAAGAATCTAACTCACAGATGCAATTTAATTTAAGAAATTAATTGCTTACCACACACGGTCCTCTACATGAATTCACGTTTTATGATCATGCAAAGGGCCACTGTCAGTGCTATCCAAAGGATATTATTTTATAAAAATTATATTATATTTTTGTGTGGATTATTTCTGTTTGGGTCCCGTTACCATGTGTGATAGCAACACTACAAAAGAAATAACCAATTAATAGAATTTTGTCATAAATTCAGTGGCTACAATCCATCGCCGATTTCAATCGCTAATTACCTGCCATTTTTTTTTTTTGTATTTTATAGTGCAATCAATGGCATGTGATGATTGTATATTTAAAGTATTACTGATAGGACACAAGATTAAGGAGCGAGGTTTAAGGAGATGCACAAGACAATTATGATATTTTATCAAGGTTATCAAACCCGGACCGGTCACTGAACCGGTCAGGGAATTGGATCAAGGGTTAGTAGGTTAGATCGGAGTCAGACCGGAGTCAACCCGGTACCAGACCGGTGAGGAATAAAAAATTGAGAAATAATTTAATTTCTTATCACATCATCCATAATTCCAAAAACTATATATGATTTCAATATATTAAATCACTACTTGACTAGCAAAATAATCATATATTCATAAACTTGTCAAATATTCTTTTCAATTTTCCCTACAGATTGACATCACACTATCACAGTATCATAACAAAATACCAAAAGCACAATCGCTTGATTAGAAGTCAAGCGCCTTATCCATTAGGCCATGGGCGCTTCACATGCTATCATTGCTATCATAACATTATTTATATATCAAAAAATGCCTTAACACAGTTATGCAAAGCCCGAGGGATATAAGGCAAAAAGGCAAAAACAGATATATGATAAGTGATAACAATTTATTCCCATCCCACCTATATGATTAACATATTCCCACCTACAAAATAACAAAATATTCTCACCTTAGCTTCAATCACTAAACTAATAATCATCATCATGATAATGATCATTAATATCATTCAACTCCCTAGGCATTGGGACATCATGATGTGGAGATGTAGGAGGAATAGTAAAAGATCTAGGGGCAACATGATCATCACTTAAAGATGGAGCCCCAGCAACATCATCATCACCTATATATATTGAAATGAATAGAATTATAAATAGTTATGTAACAAACAAAGTCATATTCTTGTGCATACTAATATAATTTTAAATAATAGAAGAGATAGTGAGAAGTTAGAAACCTCCAAAATCCCTTGCCATTTGTTCAAGCTCAAGATTTGTTGATTCTACATTAGCAAATTCGGGAGTTGGATCTTCTTCAAGTACCCAAAACTCTAGTTTATCAATTGATTCATAATCAATAGGATCGTAATTCTCTTTCTTCTTTTTCAATTGATTCCTAGCCAACATGATTGAAGATCAACATTAATGCAATGTATATTACTAGATTTAATTAAACTATAAAACAAGCAAACAACCATTGAAAAATCATGGCTTATAAGTTATAAGATTACGGATTACCTAAACTTTAACCTCAAATTGTAGTTTGTGAAAACCAAATCATCAAGCCTTTGATGCTCTAATCTGTTTCTTCTTTTACTGTGGATACGCTCAAATAAGCTCCAATTTCTTTCATAGCCAGAAGAAGAAGAAGTTTGGCTAAGAACATGTAAAGCAATTTGTTGCAATTCCGGTATTGAACCCCCGTAGTACAGCCACCACTCATCCGCGCAATAAAATAAAAGACATTTAATATGTATTAGTAATCATAATATGTGCTTTAAGCCTTTAACTTAATATATGAAATTTAATAATTAATATACTTACGAGCGATGGGTTTTTGGGCTGTTTTTTCACATGAAACCTTATCAAAGGATCCTTTACGTTCACGGTAGATAGAAATTTGCTGCATCATTGTAATGTAATGATCAGCATTGTCAGGTGAGCTTGCCTCAAACAAATTGACCACTGCATCCATTAGTCTATGCTTTCTAACGAAGCCAGGACTATATAAGAATGTAGGATTCAACATATATGCCGCTGCATGAAGGTCATTTTTCAAATGCTTATCCCAGAGACTTTGAATAATATTCGTGTAGGGCTTGTATACTTCCTTCTTCCTCTGAAACATGTCTTTGATTACATTTTTAGCTCTCTGCATGCCTTCATAGACATAAGGCATTGAAGGTTTCTCATCTGAATCAACAATCCTCAACAATCTTACCAACAGAGACACAAGTCTCACAACTTCAAGCAATCACTCCAGAACCGATGATCTAGAATGGTTGCATTGAAAGTTTTCCCAGCTTCAGTGCTTGCTAATTTATGGTTCACAAAATGCTGATCAACAACCAAAGCCTGCAAGTCATGCTTATGTGAATATATACTATGAAGGGTGATGAATGTGGTGGCAAATCTTGTTGCACCAGGACGAACAATTTCCTTCCAACCCGGTCTTTTCCTTAACCATGACAAGAAGACCAAATGATTATATGCAAATATAGTGATTTTAGATGCATTCTTTGCAAGGTTTGACACATGAGGCATAGATGCAATGTCTTTCAAAATAAGGTTCAAACAGTGAGCTGTACAAGGTGACCAATAAATGGTTTTATATTTATTTTTTATCAATCTATCACATGCCACATAGCTAGCAGCATTGTCAGTCACCACATGGACTATATTTGTAAGACCTATCCACTCAATAACGTCTCTGACTAGTGAGAATAAAGTGTTGGCATCTTTAACTAAATCTGAAGCATCAACTGATTTCACAAACACCATGCCATGTACTTAATGGACTAAAAAATTAATTAGAGTTCTCTGTCTAATGTCAGTCCAACCATCAACTATTAGTGTGCAACCATTTTCTTTCCATTTAGCTTGATGGCTATCAAGCAATAGTTGACATTTTTTTTACAATCTCCCAATAAGCCCACTCTATAGTCATGAAAACTAGGGACCTTAAACCCATGACCAATTGCAATAGCACCATCAATGGCTTTTTGAAATAAGGGACAAGTAAGAGCATTAAATGGAATACAGGTCACATAAGCCCAATAAGCAAAAGCTATTTTTGCATTATGCTGTGCTTCTTGACTAGCCCATGCACTCTTGATGCTTGGTTGGGCACCAGGACTTGTCCTAGGTGCAAAATAACTGCTAACCTTCCCAGCATCAGGAGCTTTCCTCTTTGAAGCAATCAATTCCTCAACTTCTCTAGCATCAGGAGCAACAAGTTTTTTCTTTGAACCTTCTTCCAAAGATTCTTTCATTCTAGTTCGTATGTCATGTGACACTTTCTTACAAGAACTTACTTGACCACTCACACCCACAAAATACTGCTTCGACCTATTTATCCCACCTCCTTAGAGTCGATAATTCAGGCCGCCAGCCCGCCAAAAAAAAAATCGGGTTCGGGCTGCCATTTGAAAACGGGCTCAACCCGTTTAGCTCGTAGGTTGATGCGGGCCAGCTCGCTTAAATTTTTTTTAAAGTTTTTTTCTTAAATACTCTTGGTCCCTTATCTCATTTCCTTTGATGATGTGTTTAATTAATTCCCCATAGTTTTTATTTGACACTTATTTTCATATTATATTTATTTATTCTACTATTATTAAATTTAAAAGAGATGTATTTATATAGTTTTGTGATGTGAATATATGAAAAAAAAGGAAAGTAAGAATGAAATTGAATTCATAACACAAATGCATAAAAGAAAAGAAGTGTGATATGAGCGAGTAAAAGAGAAAGAGTAAAAATAAAAAAAAAACAAAAATTGGCAGGCTGGCGGGTAGGCTACACCACTCCGCCCCGTCCCAGCCTGCAACCCGCAGGCCAACCCGCATTACCAGCACTACACCTCCCCTATAACTTGACGTACATAGAAGATATGTAAATACATTTACTTTCCCCTCTTTCTTTACAGAAACATTCCCAAGCAGAATCCACTTTTTTTATACTGTCTGATGCATGTGGTTGGGGTTTACTATTGTTAGGGGATTGCTAGACTCAGGATTGGGGGTGGAAGTACTATCAATTTCTTTATTTCTAGCCTCCATTAACAAAGCACAAAGAAAGCCAAAAACTACTTTTCAATGATAGACAGCAAGCCAAAAGCAGCACCAGTATGATTAATCAGAGCTATAATGAAGAACAAACCAATAACATCCAAAAGTCGAAAAAGAATTATAGAAGTAACAATCGAGCTATCACTAATTAAGTAATTATAGCAAGCAAAGTTTACTACTTTTGCAACCAGAACATCAAATGAAGTAATGTAGCTTTTAATAAAAAGAAGTAACAAGGTTCGATGTTCAAAAGGCAAAAGTAACAATGTACCTATCACCAATCACGACATAAACAAAAGAAATTGAGGAATGGTATAATGACTATAATCTCAGTAAACTACTCAGCTGAGCTTCCATGCCCAAAGCCAATCCCAACAATCACATGCAGAGTGTAAAGATATACAGAGGATCATGGAATTAGTGCTGTGATGAAAAAACAAATAGATAACAAATAAATGCAAATTTTGAGAGAAACTAACAAATAGATTCTAACAAATAGTGATAGCTATATCATTGTTCTTTTTTTGGACTGTAGAGGGAGGCAAAGACGGAAACAACAAAACGAAAAATCTAGCGGCAGAAGGAAGAATGAGTCAATGATAGACGGACCACAGAGTAAGACAAACAGACAAGATTCGGCCAAGGTTCGAGCCTAAAGTTCGGCCATTTTCAAGTAGCAAGAAACCAATAAAGAGAATCACAGATGATTGTTTCATGAAACAGAGCAATAGCAACTATTGGCCATTTTCAACCATCAACAAACCATTCAAACAAATGAAAGCATAAAATGGAAATAGAGACTAAGGAATCTAGAAAGCAAACCGAAAAATCAAAGAAAAACATTACAAAGATTGAGCTTGATGACCCAATGCTTCAACCACCTAGCGCCTCCTCTTGTAGACTTGACCCACAACGAACGGGGACAGATGGCGAAGACAACTCTGGACCAGCGATGAAAGGCGATGAGAAGTGAAGAAAAACCAAAAGCTCCATCCTTTAAGCACGATGGCGACAATTAGGGCTCAACGGACCACTTCAAGCTTCGCGCCATGGCAAGGAGGAAACATGGAGAGGCAGAGAGCGGTTGCATTGGCAAGCCAATTTGATTTTCGTTTTAGGACCTTTTACTTTTAGGCCAGTAGCCATTTTGCACTTTGTGATGGATTTGTGACGGAAAAAGTTCCGTCCCTAAAAAGGGCGTTACTAATTCTGTTAGCGACAGAATTCTAAATTCCATTGCTAATTAGAGACGAATTAGTGACGGAAATTCCGTCTCTAATATGAAGTTTCATCACTAATTTTTTGAGACGGATTAGAGATAGAATTTCCGTCTCTAATATTTGGCACGGATTAGAGACGGAATTTCCGTCTCTAATTTTTGAGACGGATTAGAGACAGAATTTCCGTCGCTAAGGCTGAGACGGAATTTTGATGTTCCGTCGCTAATGTGCAATGGAGCGACAAAAATTCTGTCCCTAATTCGTCACAAAGTGAAATTTTTTTAAAAAAATAAATTTAATTTTGTGAATAAATTTCCAGAATTATTTTTTAATTTTTGTGCAATATTTTTTTTTTTGCTATTTTGAATTTAACCGTGATTTTTTTAAAAAAATAAATTTAATTTTTTGAATAAATTTCTAGAATTATTTTTAATTTTTTGTGCAATTTTTTTTTTGTTATTTTGAATTTAACCGTTGACTTATAATGGTTAAAGAATTGAAAATAGAATTAAATTGATTGCAAATAAAGTTAAGTTCAAACCAAATTCTAAAATGATAGCAAGTTAGCAAACTACGAAGCAACAAAAGTGTGAAAATGTATATAATGTATCAAACAAACCACTCAAATATTTAATGTAGTCAAACAACCTAGTGACCACTATCAGTGTTATGAGTTTCAAGGTTTGAATTGTTGACAGCTCCAGAAAGTTTTTGCTCAAGTGCTTCCAACCTAGTTAAGATAATTTCATTATGTTGCTTAAGATTGTCATTTTGCTGTCTAAGCTCTATGACAACATTTTCAATATCAGGTTGGGGCATGCACTGTGTTGATGGAAGGAGGAGAAGACCCATAAGAATAACCTGAGGAATCAACATTTTTGGCCTTAGATCCTAAGCCAAATATGCGACCCTTCTTGTTCTTACCACCTACAACCTCTAAATATAGATTCATTTCTTCTTTATCTAGCCGATTTAATTGCACATCACTTGGAGAATATGTATTGGAACTTCTATATGCCTTGGTCCTCATGTAATGATCCTATTAAAGAAAATAATGAGTAAACAAAGTCAATAGATATGAATACATATATAAAATAAAGGATGGTATGCAACCACTAATATGAAGATAATAATGTCCCTATTATAATCAAAATCCTAAAATCAAGGAGCAACAATCAATAGATCCTGATTTTTTTCCTAATATTCTAACAATATCAAATCTCCGACATACAAGTGCAAGATAAATAACATTCCGTCATAGCATCATGTTGGAAATATAATTCATTGAATTCCAGACGACCGAAAAACAATAAGAAAACACGTTAAGTTTTTCCCTCTAATATTTACTGATAGAAAAAGACTATCAAAAGTGAATCTTCAATAGTCCAATACATTCCCCTAAACAAAAGCAAACAAGCTATACGCAGCATTCAAATCACTATGTTCTTTTGATGACTTCTTCTGAACTTTACTTGTCAAAAATTAAAATGCACCTTATGTTTTACCCTTTATTCCTCTGACCCTTTGCTTGTTCACTGTGTACAGACAACAAGAGTACTGGACACTAAAGACATAGGTATTTAGGGTACCTTTCTATTGCTCATTTTGTGCATTTATTATAAGACAGGATTTAAATATGCAAAGATATTGATGATATTGAAAAGACCTTCAAACACGCTAATTGGGTACATATGCTAATAACTCCATTTTGACTAAAACGTAGGCCAGGAACATGAGTAAATTCAAAGGCCTTGTATTATCTATGACTATAAGAGTAAGAGCAGTAAGCTTTGATTCTTCTCCTTAATGACCACAATGAGCCGAATCCAAAGGTAAAATCCCAACGGGCATACAATATAAAACACTTTTTGAAAATCAACAAAGAATTATGAATAAGCTAATAGAACAAGAAAAAGAAAATAAAAATATGAAGACCTTAGAAGAAAAAGTCGAAAAGATTCAGAAAACTCTAGAAGAAAGATTATGACAGGAATCGGAGAAAAAATTGAAAGGGTAGAACAAAGAATCATTTGCCATGGATATGCTATTTGACAAAAGCAACTTATATTCGACTCAGATTTCAACAGGTTTAAGAGCAATGATATTTATTTAACAGCAAAGAATTATAGCATCAAATCAAATATGAATTCTTGAAATTATAATATAGTGAAATTAGTTCTCAAATACCTTAAAAGAATCAAGGTTGAGTTCTGGTACATTCACAACTCCCAATCCAGCAAACAGAATCAACAGTCATGCTCTTCCTCACAAATCAAACCAGTTCCAGAAGACACTAATGAACTACTCAAGCAAATTTTAAGCCAACTCAAAACCACAGAATCGATTAAGAATTTTCAATAGTTTAGTTTCAATCACAACAACACAGAAGCAAAATAAGAGTGATAACTTCAATTAAAAAATAGAAAAAGAAACTACAAAACTATATCTTTTTTACTTTGAGTTTCTGGTTTTTTTCAACCTTTTGGGCCCAAAGGATTGCTTGAGAACCTTAAAAAGTAAGGCTCCCTGGCAACGGTGGTCCTTGATTTAACCTTGGCATGAGGCTTAATAATAATAAAAAAAAAACTAAGTGAAATGTAGTAAATGGTAATCTAGCCCAGGTCAAGTCCTTGAGGAGCCTAATGGATGTTAACATTCCTATCAAATCTAATGGATCACAAATTAACAATTTAAAAATTTAGGATGAGGAATGAGAATGTCTATCTATTTATCCTAATATTTATTTTGTTTTTCTGGTTAAGAAATTGAGAAATGCAATCAATGATGAAATGAAAGAAGATTGAGAATTGATAACAGATAGGATTCCTAAGAGTTATGGCATTGCCTTCCCTGCCTTATAAGGATATGGAATCAGAGGTAATCTAGAGAGAGTAATATGCATCAGATTACCAATAGATGAATAACAAATTCTTGAGCTAACATCTAATGATAGTTACCATATTTTAATCAGTTCAAATGCAAAATCAAATCTACCATTTTCAATGTTACAATCAAACCATAGTAATTAACAAACATATACTTACAGATACTTCAGCCAACCTCTGATCCACAAATTCGCCAGTTCTCTCATCATAATGTGTCTTTGTGAACAATTCAAATGGAGTAGGGTTTCTTCCCAATTGCTCAGCCTATAGTAATTTATAAAGAAGTATTGAATCATGTATTACAAAAATAATGAACACATTTAAACAAAAATTCTTACCAGCCTTCTCTTATGCTATGTATTAGGAATGCTACCTCCTTTGTGTTGAGTGCCTCCTGTGGAAGAGGCCCGATTATACACACATATACCTTTTTTGTCTGGTTTCCTCTTCCTTTTCTGTTAATTCCCACGCTGTGTTGATATCACTCTGTGGGAAAACAGATTAAGACATAAGCTAGTCAATTAAATGAAAAAGCCATAAACATTATAGCACATGAAACTTAAGACCTAATGTTATCAACATAATCCTCTGTAAAAAAGTGTTGTTATTCTTTAGGTCTTGCATGATGCACTTGAGTGATAGGTCTAACATGAAGGAAAAGGGGAAGGGCAAAAAAAATAATTGACATTATTTGACTTGAGTACCTAATCAGTTTTAGATATTTTCATGATCACATTCATGGGTTGGTTTCCCACTGGGGGCACTTTATTTTAGGTTGGTCATATTGGAGGCTCATGTTGAGTCATATTCAATTTTAATTTGGTGGGGAACAAGATCTATAAATTGGGTGTAATTAATTAATGTGCATGATCTACCGACACTTGGACCCATATATATGCAAATTCCATTCCAAAGTAGAGGCCTTTAAGCTAGACTGGTCTCTGACGGATGGTATACTTCACTCTCACTCTCGCTCTCACACAGACCAGTGTGCTTTACCTCTTATTTAGGCAGCTGATGAGTGGGTCAGTCTTCATTAGTTGAAAACTTTGCCTCACCAAAGCACCAAAATTACTTTATATGGTATAATTTAATAATTAAATGCTCCTTAATAACCTCTATGCATATAGATACATGTATACATACATATATAAGACATGCCTTAAAACAAAAGGGACATGTAGTGTGTGGGGTGAGAAAGATTTGAAAGGGAAGGCGCAGCAGAAGAGCCTTAAACAAACCTCAAATTGCAGAAGTCCAATTGTTTTATTTGTCAGCGCTCATATCTATATATATATATATATATATACATATATCCACACACAAAATCTTATGACCTGTTACTTCGCAATGTAACTCTCAGGGCAACCTTTATATATCTTAGCTTCATCAACTATTGCTATATATCTCAGATATGTTAGATATGAATTGAATATTGATGTTTTATTTAATTCATCATCATCAGACACCAACCCCTGCAAAACCGTCCCTTTCCAATAGAGTATTCATTCAAAAGTCTGCAATACCTTGTGAAAAAATTCCCATTATCATATCAAAAATGCAAAGATGCCCTGTTCATATCATACTACAGATGCTATAACCCATTCAATTCAATTATGAGTCAGAACTTACGCAAATACTTGCAATTATAAGACCCAAAGAAATGAAAGGGAGATGCAATGTTTTTACAGGAAAATGAAGACAGAAAACAAGCTTTAGCCCTTGAAGAAAATAGCAACCAAAAAAAAAAAAAATAGAGGAGTAAGTATATAATCACTAGCCTGAATTTCTCTTGGTTGCGGAAGTGGCGAGAGAGTGAGCAATAGAGACAAAACGACCTTCAACCCTCCAAGAAAAGAGCTTGAAGACAAAGAAGCCACTGCATATCGGAGAAGCAGATGGAAGTCCCAGAAGGCGAAGCTTGGGGTTTTGGGTGGAGCAAATCGAACTAAGAGAATCGAATGAAAGTCGAAGAAGATGAAGCTTGCCTTTTTGGGAGTAGCAGATCGAACTCAGAGAAGGTGGAGCTTGGGGTTTTGGAAGGAAATGCTGAGGCTGATTGGAGTTGAAGAAGGTGAAGATTGGGGTTTGTTGGGGAGCCGCAGGAGTGCAGAGGAAGAGGTTCAAGTGAGGGAAAATAGAGGGTTTTGCAAAATTTGGGGGGATTATGTAAACTAATGAAATAAATGGAGGGAAACGTTTTTGTGCATGGAATTTCAGCAACATCTATAAAATCTATGTTGGCAAAAAAAAAAAAAAACATCTATAAACACTAATGAAACATATTTTTTAATATAAAACTATAACTTTAATAATATAACTTCAATAAATTTAAGAAAAATAGCGTGAATCACATAACAACGATGTTATCAACTTAAAATCAAATTGGTTAGAGTTATGGTTCTAATTTTCATTTTTGTCTCATTAAATATATTTTATTTTATTTTTCTAAATTATAGTGAATTTTCAAATTGTATAACTTAAATATTGAGAGTCTTAGTCTAAAATACAATAACTCATTATAGTGAATTTTCAAATTGTACTTTGAATAATTATTTGCTTTGGCCTATTGGCTACCACTCTAATCCTACTTATTAGTTTCAATTAACAAATCAAATGAATATTTAACATTGAACTAAACAAGCCAGCTGAGGAAAAGAGAGTTTGAGAGAGGAGAGCTGCAATGGCTGTTGGAGAAGGGAGAAAACGGTGACTCAACGATTCTGAGAGAGAGGAGAGCTGTGACCGCCGATGAAGAGAGGAGAAGTCGGTGACCTTGTGAGGTTGAACAAGTGACTAAGAAGAAGAACCAGAGATAGTAGATCCGTGCTGGAATGAGAGAGCCGTAGAAATTAATTAAGGAGAAGTGGCCAAGTTACAACATAAGAAAAAAATTACATTTTCTAAATTTTAGACTAGAATTATATTTTGAAATACATTGGCCAAGTTAAAAGATTGCACTTATACTGTAAATCAAATGAGTATTTAATTACACATTCATATAATATATGTAATAGTAATTATTTACATGTTTTTATGTAGTATTTGAAATGGTAGAATACATTATTGCAATTTGTCACAAATTCAATATTTTATAAATAAAATACTATGCTTTGCATAAAACTCAAAGAAACAAGTTGTGATGTCTATACTTTGTAAATTATATCATGAGTTGTTATAAATTTTAACTTTTATATATTACTGTTCTTTGTTTGTATTTTTGTTTAATTTTTATCTATGGATTTCATAACTATATATAGCTTCCAAAACAACTATCGTATTTTTATTTTGTTAAAGAAATCATATTAGTAACAACAATAAATGAGTATACAAATAAATTGATTAGCAGTATAATTAATTTCAAGAAATTAGCACTACAATTATTCTTTCTTCATTTATCATGTTAATTTCTAAAAGAGAGTAGTTCATATATTATTTCATTGTTTGTTTAGCTAATATGAAGTCACATGACTACACCATTTTTATGATATACGAATGCGTTTCATAAGAATGCATCTCCATGATGTTTCAACAAGTTTTACATAATTATATTATCATTTATTCTTTACATGGTGAATATTTGAAATTTTCAAATTTGCAACGGAATTAGTGACGAAAATTTTAGATGGAACAATTTTTGTCTCTAATTTCTGTCAAAAAACAAGATTAAATTATCCCTTAAATTAGTAACAGAATTTGTGATGGAATAATGAAGGAATAGCAACAGAATTGGTGATGGAATTTAGTGATGAAATTTAGAGACGGAATCATAGACGGATCAGAGACGGAATTTAGAGATGGAATTCTTATCCGTCTCCGATTCCGTCTCTAAATGTTTAGAGACGGAAATTAGCGACGGAATTATTCCGTCTCTAATCCGTGTCAAAATCAGTCTCTAAATTTTTAGAGACGGAAATTAGTGACGGAATAATTCCGTCTTTAAATTCTGTCTCTAATCCGTGTCAAAATCCATCTCTAAATTTTTAGAAATGGAAATTAGCGACGAAATAATTTTGTCGCTAATTTCCGTCTCTAATCTGTCTCTAATTCTGTCTCTAAAATTAGTGACGGATTTATTAACGGTTTAGAGACGGAATAGCGACGGAATTAATTGCGTCTCTAATTCCCTGTTTTTTTGTGGTGATATATCGGTCTAGATCTATGGTTTTATTTCTTTTTCAGCCTCTTTGTTGAACCATATATCTCATTTTTCAAAAAAAAAAAAGCAAACCAGTTGAACCTGTAACCCACCAGTTTTGTACCGGTTCAACCAGTTCCCACCGGTTCAACTCTCCTTCCCTCTCAATCAATGAACTAGACTGGATTGGAGACCGGTTCACCGGTTTTTCCGGTCGAACCTGCCGGTTCGGTCTGATTTTTTGTTCCATGTCAAAACCACATGGACCCAAAAATAGGTTATGCTTATGCTGAAGCATATGCCCTAGGCTACTTTGAACCTAGCCTAGTGAATAGGCCTTGTTTCGGACTGAGACTCAAACCTATTAACATGCCTATTTAGATATATAAGGCATATAGTAGCTAACTTACAAGCCTATAGACTTGACTTATTTAGTTTTTCTTTTAATGTGCACAATTATATATAATTATATATAGTATAATCTAGATCAATTTTATAAATTACTTGCATTAACCCTAAGTTTCATATATAATAATTCTCATATAGACTCAATCCTTTCATTCAAAAGTCGTTCACCTCTATATCCCTTCTCCTTCGATCGTTCAAGATAGCAAAGCTAGCTCACTCCCTCTTTCCTGATTTGTTTTGTTTTTAAAGCATAATAGTTGCTGTAAGTTTATTTTAATGATACCCAAATGAAATATTATAATCTTAGTAAGAGGAGTTTGTCATAGTTTATGTCAGAAGGCAAAAGATGTTAAATCCAAATTTATATGTTGCTTGCTGCTCTTGGTTGATTTTTTAAAAAATATATCTCATTAGTTAATAGATAAATGATTTTTCTGATTCCTACTTGCTCGGACAATTGTTGTCATTAGACTTTCTTTTTTTATCCCTTACTAAACTTTTATATTCACTATTACAAAATAGAGAATAGTGGTGTACGTTTTGTGGTACTTCTTTAAAAAGTGCCACAACTTCTTCTTCTTCTTCTTCATATTTTTTTTCTTTTTAAAACATAGGGATGTTGTGGTGCTAACTTGAGTAAGGGCCACATAATACTAGGTGCTTATAACCAAGCGCCACATAAGACATTTTAAACCAGCCGTGGCCCTTCCTTGAGGAAGTGCCACGGCTACGGGTTGAGCTTGTGTGACCCTTGGTTGATCAAGCACCACACAAGCCCCTCACATGCAACCTTTGTGTGGCCCTTGGTTGACTAAACGCCACACAAGGCCTTTGTCCACACAAAGTGATGGATTCTCATCCTCTTCCACCTAATCAAAGCACAATATCTCTAGTGCATGCGTCCTTCCCTTATCCTCTTCCTCTTGGTTTCCGTATGCCCACCACACTCCTTTTACCTCTCTTCCATTCCCACTCCCTTCCATATTCCTCACTTTTCCTCCTCCTCTACTCCTCTTTTAGTCCCCACTCCCTTCCAACTCACACATTTCCTACTCCTCTCCTGTTCTTTCGGTCCCCACTCCCTTCCAGCTCACACATTTCCTCCTTCTCTCTTCCTCTGTTCATCACTTTTGTCCCCATTCTGTCCTCATCACTTCTCACATTTCCTCCTCCCTCCTCATTTGCTTTGGTCTTGCATGCACCATACCCATGTAAGTACCACCCTTTATCTTTTTTTTTTTTAAATTTTATAGATGCATGCAACTTTGTCTTTCTATTTTTCTTTTATTAATTTTTTTCATGTTTGTGATTGAAGTTTCAGCTCACTCTATTCAAGCTTCTTATACACTGCAAGTTTTTTAATTTTTAAGCTTACAAATGTAATTTTATTAGTAGTTAATAGTTTAATTTTCTTAATTTCTTTTATATTCAATTTACGATGAAATCTGAAAAAATTATTCACATTTTTATATGCTAAAAAATAAATGAGATAAACTTAAATGTTATTGTATATAGGTTGTATGTGAAGATATGTAGTAATTATAATTTGTAGGTGTTGTAGTAATTGTTATTGATGAGTTGCATAAGTAATAAAATAATTATTTATTTTTAACACTTATATTTTATTTGTTGGCTTGTAATGCTTTCTAATTTACTAATTTACTTTTGATATGTGGTTGTGAAGAAGGCATGTGCTTGGTGCCTTAGTAACCTCTTCAAAATTAAACCAAGGAGAATTTAGCAAAAGGGAATGATGATGAAAACTAATTCTTTTTGGGATTTTTCTTTACAAAATGAAATGGAATGATGATGAAATCAATGAAATGAAAGCAACAAAAAGATCAACAATGGAATAAGCAATCCCTCATAGCAATGGTGCAAACAATCCTCACTTAAAATAATTATAGGAGATTTAATCAACTCTAAGGGCCACCCCTTAGACTAGGCCTAACTTAGATTGATTAGTACCAAGCCACTTTACATATTAATCTCTCTAAATTAGGTGGATTAAGAACTCTAGTAATTAAATGAACTTAAAAATCATATTTAGCTTTTGATCCAATAACCGAACCACCTCACATTATCACTTGATTTTCTCAATAATCTTAATTTAACAATGGCGACCCATATGAAAAATCAAGATTAATGATACTAAAACCCAATGCTAAATACAATTAATAAATTCACATTCAATTAACCAATGCAAACACAAGACACCATTGATCCACTAACCAAACCACCTTGAAATTAGCACAAAATGCTCACAAAATCATCAATTCAATGACTAACCAGCACAAAGAAATGATAATTAAGCTAATTAAACACAATTTCAAGTGTCTAGCAAAGGTTCAAGCCATATCCAATCTCTAAATACATCAAAATAAATCAGTCTAATATTATAAAATTCATCCTAAGACCTAGGAATCACAATTACAATGTGAAAATAGAGAAATGGAAGAACAAAAACTCCTCTATTGAAGCCCCAAAAACTCCTATATTGAAACCAAGAAAATCAATTTTGCTCTCTTCAGTGGGAACTGAACAAGTGGTCATACTTCCGAAATCCTCTTGTGTTTGCAATGGGGAAAATGTGGAATTCAACTTAGTGTTGGAGTGCATTACATCACTTCTGCAATCACAAGAGTTGGGAGGTAAAATAGTGGAAGAAGAAAGAGAATTGATCAAGTTATCACCACCTGAAATTTCAAAACAAGTATTTGCATTTTCTATATTAGGTGTTAAATCACTAGAAAGAATTAAATGGAATGATTCATTTTCATTTACAATTTTATCATTCAGAACCATTGAATCTTCCTTATTAAGCTATCTAAAACATGCAATTAAGAGGGATCAAAAGTGGCACAATTGTCAATGCTTTTATCAAGTATAGCATGCACTTTGATGTTATCAATTGAACTAGATGAAGAATTAAGGTCATGTGAAGTAGAAAGCCAATTATCAATTTTAGCACAAATGGCACATGACACATCACCCTTACATGAGCAAACAAAAGAAGAATGTAGGCAAGAGGGAAAAATGATTTCTTCATCTTGTTCAAGACATAATAAAATTCCAAATCGTGCTTGCTAACATTTGAAAGAAAGGAAGAATTATGTAAGCAATCATCATTGAAACAATTATTTGACCTATCATCAGGTTCACACTTTACCACAATTTGAGTATCCAAACATAATTCATCATTTTCCACAATGTCATGTTTAATGTATTCATCACTCCTAGAACTAGGGAAAAGAACATGTTCATCACACATAGAAGCGTTGACAGTGCAAGCAACCTCATCAACTACACAGCTACTATTAGAAATATCACAGTGAGCATTATCAACATTAAAAATTTGAGGGGATTCAACCACAATTTTTTCATCCACCTTATTATCATTCACAATATGAAGAATAGTAGTAAGATGATGGTCAACCTCTTTAAGAAGAGGAGCAATAGTACCCTTGTTTGGAAGTAGCTCCTCTGGTAGTTGAAAATGTACTTGCTTCTTCTTGACATATTTTGTGGGAGTAGGCACTGGAGGTATGGAATCTTTCACTTATAAAGTGGCATTTGACTCTTACTCTTTAGTTCCCTTATCATTGGATTCATAGGTCAATAGGACTCCTTCTTCTCCTTCGGTCTTTATCCACAGCACATGGTCAACAAATGCCTTGATAAAGCCTTCAATCTCCTCAAGTCACTCTTCCTCCTTCTTTTGCATCTTTCAACATGAACAACTTAAAGTGTTCAACCTTGAGCTTATCATACATTCTTCTCAATGCATGAGTTCTGTCATCTATGTTTGGCAAGGTGAGGAAAGCATCAAGTCTACTAGGTTAAGGTGTAAGCGATTGTGGTAGAGGTTCATAGAATGATGGAGAAGGTGGTTCATAGAGAGTTCTACATGGCATGGAAGTAGGGGAAAATGGGCAAAGATGAAATGGAGATGATGGTTCTTGGTAGAGTGGAGTGGGTGATTCTTGATAGAATAGGTAGGGTGAAGAAGTATGGTTGAAGTAGGATTGAGGTGGTTGGAAGGTGGGTTTGTGTTCGCTACCGCAAGTGCACGGGTCGCGCCAAGTAATAAAGTGATAAGTAAAGAACGTTCCCACGAGGACTAAGGCAAAAGTGGATTAATTGTCATGATTATGCTATCAATTAGGTTGAGTAAAACCATTTAGAGAGTTTATATCCTAAAGATTATTTGAATTCGAGAAAAGGAAAGCAATTTGACTAAAACTAAATTAAAACTCTACTTCAAAACAAGAGGAGCATAGGATTATTTCTAACCATTGCAATTCATGAGACTTAAGTAATTACCACTCCATTAGAAATTAAATGACATTACATGTTAGTCTAAGGTTTAAAAGTATTTGATTAAGCTTTCTCAAGTCAAAACCAAATTTATATCCTCAATTAACATGCACAATCTCTTGCTACAGTTAAGAGAAAATAATCATTAAGCAACAACCTTAATTTGACAATGTTAGGTTAGTAACTATATCTCTATGTTATTAACAAACCATCAATTTAATCATAAACTTCAAGTCTAACATAATTTTACCTAAGTTCTACAATTAAATTAACTTTCTCAAGCTTAATTTAATTGAACAAAACAATCCAAGTGATGGCCAGTCACATAGAAGCATTAGGAACAAGATAAAATTAACACATAATTGCCATTAACAACTAAAGAGAATAATAATAAGTCTCAATCCTTACAATGCTTTGAAATAATCCTAATGCAAACTAACTAGCTACTCATAATTAACACCAACATCATCTCAGCAATATCCAGATGCAACAGCAATATGGAAATCAGACGGAAATTAAATAAAGATATGAAAAACAACCTAGGATGAAGAAAGCTCGTTGCTGCAGTGATTAATGTTGTTCTTCTCTCCTCTGACTCCTTGTTGGCTGAGATGATAATGGATAGTTCAGTTCACAGGCCTTCTCTTCTCCTTGCTCCAAACTTGTCTCCCAACTCGCGACTGAGCTCCTTGCTTTCGGCTTTGTTTTCAACCTCCAACTCCCAGCTCCCTCCGATCCTCTCTCAGCCCTGTTACTCGCAGCTGTGGTTCTCTTCTGTCTCGGGATTATGCAGCTCGCCGGCGGCCTGTGGTGGTGGATGAGCCGCCGGCGAGAGAGGAAGACGAAGGTGGAGGATGCGAGAAAGAATGAAGTCACGGGCTCTCTGTTCTCTCCTGTGCGGCTCTGTTCTGTCTCCTTTCTGATTCAGCCGCCCTCTCTCTGTTTTTCTGATTTCTTTCCCAGTGAACTCGCGGCCCCCCCTTTGGTCTCACGCCTTCCTTCCTTCAATTAGGTCTACCCTTTTTCTCTCCAAACGGTGTCGCATCTGTTTAGTTTTTGAAAAAGAAAGAAAAAATGATTATAATATTCTAATAAACCAAATAATAACACACCTTGATAGCTACCACCGAAACTTGCTTCTTTATATATATATATTAACAAAATTTTTAAACTATTATAATTTATTTATTTTTTTACCTAAATCTAAATATTTCTATTTAATCTAAAATTATGATATTTTATTTTAAATCCCCTAAATAATGTACTAAATCGATATCTCATCAAAATCTTCAATAAATCCCTTTAATTTAGCATTGATGACTCCCAAAACATATCAAAATATATCTCAAATTCTATTAAAAATGGGGAGTCATCACACCCCCACACTTGCATCAAATCTTGTCCTCAAGATTTTAATTCATAAACAACTTAAGAAAACCATGGAAGCAAGATTTTTTCGCAAGCAATACAAAATTGGAAGCAATTGAAACTTTCAAGAGTTAAGTCTTTATAGAAATCATTTCCACTTTCTAACAATGCAAGTAGCAGGGCAAATCATTTGGCATAGATAAATCACAATAGAATATCCCTCACTTTTTCGCAAGCAATACAAAATTGGAAGCAATTGAAACTTTCAAGAGTTAAGTCTTTATAGAAATCATTTCCACTTTCTAACAATGCAAGTAGCAGGGCAAATCATTTGGCATAGATAAATCACAATAGAATATCCCTCACTAGTCAAAGTGTTTGCACTCTTCTCTCAAGATAATTAAGGGCTTGTGTTTCACTCCCTTCCACTTATTGCAACTCATCTACCATAGGCTTGTTTATCATCTCAATCTCTACTACATTATCCCATTGCTTACACAAATCAAAAGGACTTTTCCAAGGGTTGTAATGAATAAGGTAGGATAATGAAATGAAAGTGATAATGGATGGATACTTTAATTAGTGCTAAGCATTTCAATTAAATTTATGAAGAAGGAAGATGTTTCAAGCTTGACAAAAATGAACTCTTATTCTTATTCTTTCTCTTTTTCTGTTTTTTTCATTCTTTCATATCCTTTTTCTTTTTCTTTTCATGTCTATAATTCTTTTCTTTTTCTGTTTCTATTTTCTCTTTTTTTTTCTATTTATCCAAATTGACAAAATATTGCTTTTCTTTCACCAAATCCTTCTTATCTTTTGTAAATTGTACAACTTAGCACCTACTAAAGTAAAGAGTGAAGTAAAAGATAAGGGAAAAATTGCATCAGCTGAAACAAAGGGCTAATTAGTTCATGCAATTTATCTTTAAAGGAATTTTAGGCTCAAATGGGTGAAGCAAAGGATTCATGTGATTAGGAAGGTCATTTGGCCAAACTAAGTATGAAAATGAATGCCTAAATCATCTTTGTGCATTCAAAAGGAGTTTTAAGTTTTGAAAAAGATTCAAGACAAGTTCTGGAGATGAAATAACAATAAGTGTACTCTCTCTTGAAAGAGATAAAAATCTAGGCTCAAGTTTCTCACCGGTTTTGGATATCCTAAAGTCATTTTCCCAAGCCAAATTATTTGCCTATTTACTAACATTCCAAGAAGATAAAACTGAATTCTAATAAAACTCAATCCTTTTCAAATTCAAATCATCTCAACTTCGCCAATATTCACAATTAAAATCCAAGCTTCCTTGAAAAGCAAATTTTTTTTTTCAAAATTTGTCTATTTATGAGCAAACCCAAAGAAGTTTTTCAATATTTCCAAAACAATTGAGGACAAGTCATATAAAATCAATGGTACCTTCACCCCCGGAATATCCGTCAAGGAAACAAAAGAATTCCTGCCCGGCTAATTTGTCCAACATTTGATCGATGAATGGCAAAGGGAAATGATCTTTTCTTGTAGCTGTGTTGAGCTTCCGATAATCCATACACACCCGCCAACCAGTCACCGTGCGAGTAGGAATTAGTTCATTTTGGGTGTTAGCCACTACAGTCATGCCACCCTTCTTAGGAACACATTGAACTGGGCTCACCCATGAACTATCAGAGATAGGATACACAATTCCAGCGGAAAGCCACTTAAGTATTTCTTTCTTGACCACTTCCTTCATGATTGGATTCAATCGCCTTTGATGCTCAATAGAAGTTTTATGATCATCTTCGAGCAAGATTTTGTGCATACACATACAAGGGCTGATTCCCTTAATGTCAGCTATGGTCCAGCCTATTGCTTTCTTATGGTCTTTTAAAACTCGTAGGAGCTTTTCCTCTTGCAAATTTGAAAAACCGGAAGAGACAATTACCGGTAATGTATCGGCCTCTCCTAAGTAGACATACTTAAGATGAGATGGTAAGGGCTTCAACTCAAGAGATGGTGGAACTTCAATAGATGGCTTCAAAGGAGTGCTCAATGCCTCAGCCACCTCAAGTGGCTCAAAATTCCTTTGTCTTGAATGAGGGAATGCCTCCATACGAAAAAGGTTTTCAAGAGCTTCTTCATCAAATTCATCCAAGCTTTTCTCTCCAATTAGAAATGCCTCTAAAGGGTCTTTGATCATAGGAGCATAGGCTTCTTGAGGAATGAGGGAATCAAAGATATCCACAAATGAGCATTGAGCTGAATCATCATGGAACTTCAAGGCTTTTGGCATGTTAAAGACCACTTTTTCGTCGTCTACCCTCAAAGTAATTTCACCCTTTTCCACATCAATAAGAGTCCTTGCTGTAGCTAAAAATGGACAGCCTAAAATGAGTGGGATCTTCCAATCAACTTCACAATCAAGCACCACAAAATCTGCTGGAAAGATAAACTTATCTACCTTCACTAAAACATCTTCAATAATTCCTCTAGGCTTAGAAATACTCCGGTCAGCAAATAGAAGGGTCACTGTGGTAGGCCTTGGTTCTCCTAGCCCCAATTGGTTAAAAACAGCTAAGGGCATCAAATTTATGCTAGCACCCAAGTCACATAGAGCTTTACCGTTGAAGTTTGTACCAATGTTGCACGGAATATAGAAACTACCCGGATCTTTCAACTTGGTAGGTAACTTCCTCTGGATCACGGCACTACATTCTTCAGTTAAAGCGACCGTTTCAAATTCATTGAATCGCCTCTTCTTGGATAACACATCCTTAAGGAATTTGGCATATTTAGGCATACCCTCTAACGCTTCAGCAAAAGGAATGTTGACATGTAATTGTTTAAACATATTTACAAACCTTTTGAATTGTGCGTCTCTCTCCTTCTTTTTGAATCTTTGAGGGAATGGTAAGGGAGGCATGACAGTGGAGGTGCTGGGTTTGCTCTTCTTTTCAACATTCAGCTCTTGTTCCCTCTTTTTGCTCTTGCCAACATCATCCAAACCACCCTCAGTGTGCTTTCTCTTCTTAGATTCTTCATCTTCCACAGCAATTTCTGGAGTTATCACTTCCTCCTCGTCAATTTCAATGTCCACTTTGCCATCTTGCTTTGGTTCCGGTGTGCTTGAGCTGGACATGTTCGGAAGCACCTTGCCACTTCTCAAATGAATGGCCTTACATTCTTCTTTTCCACCCCTCTTTGGGTTAGGAATGGTATCACTTGGGAGACCGTTTCGAGCCATGGCATTTACTTGTATAGCTAGTTGCCCCACTTGAACTTCAAGGTTCTTAATAGCCGATTCATGAAGAGAAAAGGTGGCCTTACTCTCACCCCTTGAAGATTCCACTTCGGTTAAGATCCGGGATAACATTTTGTCCGTCTTGGATTCTTCTTCTTTCATAGGAGCTTGCCTTGATTGCATTGGAAAACCTGGTGGAGGGACCGGCTTGGTGCCAGAAGTAGACTCATGAGGAGGATTCAAAGTGTTACCTTGACTCCAAGAAAAATTGGGATGAGCTCTCCAAGCACGATTGTAAGTTTGTGAGTATGGATTACCTTGAGAAGGTTGGAATTTGCCCATATAATTGACAGATTCAGTGTCCATGTAGAGAGGGAAATTGTCCGGCATGTGGACATCATTGCATTGCTCACATACAATCGGAGTGGATTGAACAGAATGCACACCACGGGGATGGTCCTTGTTTATTTGAGACTCTAAGACATCAAAACGTTTATTCAAAGCAGACAAAATAGTGGCAATTTGTGATGAAGAGTCTTCTTTTGTGTTGAGTAGGGCTGGGGTAGTTGGAGTTCTCCTATCATTTCCTTGGGTGTTATTTGCAGATAATTGGTCCAAAAGTCTGAAAACTTCATTAACTGGAACATTCCGGTAACCTCCATTAGTCATAGAGTCCACCATGGCTTTAGATTGAGAATTCAATCTTGTGCAGAAAATATGGATTACTACCCACTTGTCCACCCCATGATTGGGGCATTGTTTCATTAACATCTTGTATCTTTCCCATGCGGCATACAAATGCTCATCCGGTTGTTGTCTAAAACTTAGAAACTCATCTCTTGCTTCCACTGATTTATCATCGGAGAAAAATCGAGCTCTGAATTTAGCTTCAAGATCAGCCCAAGATGTTATGGATCCTTCCGGGAGATTATTAAACCAATCTCTATGTGACTGGCCATCACTTGGATTGTTTTGTTCAATTAAATTAAGCTTGAGAAAGTTAATTTAATTGTAGAACTTAGGTAAAATTATGTTAGACTTGAAGTTTATGATTAAATTGATGGTTTGTTAATAACATAGAGATATAGTTACTAACCTAACATTGTCAAATTAAGGTTGTTGCTTAATGATTATTTTCTCTTAACTGTAGCAAGAGATTGTGCATGTTAATTGAGGATATAAATTTGGTTTTGACTTGAGAAAGCTTAATCAAATACTTTTAAACCTTAGACTAACATGTAATGTCATTTAATTTCTAATGGAGTGGTAATTACTTAAGTCTCATGAATTGCAATGGTTAGAAATAATCCAATGCAAACTAACTAGCTACTCATAATTAACACCAACATCATCTCAGCAATATCCAGATGCAACAGCAATATGGAAATCAGACGGAAATTAAATAAAGATATGAAAAACAACCCAGGATGAAGAAAGCTCGTTGCTGCAGTGATTAATGTTGTTCTTCTCTCCTCTGACTCCTTGTTGGCTGAGATGATAATGGATAGTTCAGTTCACAGGCCTTCTCTTCTCCTTGCTCCAAACTTGTCTCCCAACTCGCGACTGAGCTCCTTGCTTTCGGCTTTGTTTTCAACCTCCAACTCCCAGCTCCCTCCGATCCTCTCTCAGCCCTGTTACTCGCAGCTGTGGTTCTCTTCTGTCTCGGGATTATGCAGCTCACCGGCGGCCTGTGGTGGTGGATGAGCCGCCGGCGAGAGAGGAAGACGAAGGTGGAGGATGCGAGAAAGAATGAAGTCACGGGCTCTCTGTTCTCTCCTGTGCGGCTCTGTTCTGTCTCCTTTCTGATTCAGCCGCCCTCTCTCTGTTTTTCTGATTTCTTTCCCAGTGAACTCGCGGCCCCCCCTTTGGTCTCACGCCTTCCTTCCTTCAATTAGGTCTACCCTTTTTCTCTCCAAACGGTGTCGCATCTGTTTAGTTTTTGAAAAAGAAAGAAAAAATGATTATAATATTCTAATAAACCAAATAATAACACACCTTGATAGCTACCACCGAAACTTGCTTCTTTATATAAATATATATTAACAAAATTTTTAAACTATTATAATTTATTTATTTTTTTACCTAAATCTAAATATTTCTATTTAATCTAAAATTATGATATTTTATTTTAAATCCCCTAAATAATGTACTAAATCGATATCTCATCAAAATCTTCAATAAATCCCTTTAATTTAGCATTGATGGCTCCCAAAACATATCAAAATATATCTCAAATTCTATTAAAAATGGGGAGTCATCAGTTTGTCACACCTTTATCTTATTTTCACCTTTTTTAGAGCCTTCACAGAAAATGATACGTAGTTCGGTGGGCAACATAGTAGCATGAATATACTGATAATAAATACATGATTACAGAAATTCCCCCATAGGGGTTCGTACATAATAATTACAAACCTTGTAGCCGCACCGGGCTCTAAGGTATCAAAATCCATCCCAGTGAAATAAATACATCTTCCCGTCTTCGTTCCACCACTACAATCGTCCTCTTGTACTGTTCTCCTATTTGTTCTCAGCATATCTTCTATCTCCTCCTGTTTAAATTATTGTAGGGGAGGGTGAGATTTAGGAGAATCTCAGTAGGAAACAGATACCATAATGCATGCATGATAGATGCTATGTGTATGACATAGTAGCTTTAACTAGATGCATACCCTATAATGACATTTTTGCATGCTCAATATTTCATGCAACAAAACTATGGCCAAGCAAAACAGAAACCGAGCTTCATTTATTCAATTATGCTCTACACAATCAAGTAAAGCAATCACATTCATCATTACACAAGCATAGATATCAATTACATGCAAATAAGGTAAGTCCCCTACCCGGTGTCCCTTTTCTTGTCTCAAAAAGTCCGCCTCGTAAAACATGCCAACACATGCTTCCAACTCGGTCCTAAAATGTCAAATATACAGGAATTAGGTTAACACCTATTATTGTATCATTTTAAGCACTTCCATAGTGTTTATTGTGGTTATATTAGCCTATGGTGAAAATTTACCAAATTGCCCTCGGAACCCAGGCCCGGCCCTGCCATTCCCGGTCCGACCATACTTTTTTTGAAATTTAGACTGGGGCTATTTTGACATATTTTGGCCCAAGGAATCCATGTATGAACTTGGAATTATCAAATTCACTACCAAATGACAAAAATGCCCTTGGCAACCCCGCTTTAAGGGTTTCAGTCCCGTTTTCGTTATTATACTTTTTCAGGCTTTTCCGAAAAAGTGACCAATTGGAATCCCACTTAATTTTCCCTCCTGAACTTAATGAAATCATCAAATCATTGAAAATTCAAACCTAAGGCTCTCTAATAGCCCTGGCTAAAATTCTCAAGTACTCCAGGGGAAATTGGGGTTTTTCGGTTTCGGCTTCGCAGACGTGTTCATTTCTACTCCTAACCACTTTATTAACTATTACATTAGGTTACAACTACCATTTAGACCCAATTTTGGCAACATAACCCCTAGGCATACACATTTCCAAAATTTAAAACAAAGGACAATCTGGCGAAATTTCACCAATTAAATTGTCCATAGCATCCAAAATAAGCAATATACGAAGGTTTGAAGGTTACCTCAAGCTCCTACTAGCTTTTTTAGACTTGGCTGGAAACCCTAAGCTCCTAAGACTGAAATTTGAGCTTCAAAACCTTAATCTACATAGAAGAATAGCTTAGGAACGGAGTTATGCACGTTAGGTAGAGATTTATCGAAGAAATCAACCTACCGTACAAGTTTCTGTTCCCTTTCTCTCTCTAGAAAATTGTTGCACTTCCTCTCTCCTCTAGTTGAGCTTCACGTCGGTTTATGAGAGCAAAAGGTTGGAGAAGAAGTTTTATTGCACTAGCTTATGTCATATTTCATTTATTTACTAATTTCCAAAAATTACCAAAATCCATTTTTATGTACAATAACTCTATGTACATGTAATCATGCCATTAAGCCCAATTAATATTTCCTTATTCATGCCACATGTAGAAGACACCTAGGGGTCCCTCCCTATGGTCTCAATTGGCTTCACAACTTGTTTCGGTTACGTATATAATCTAAGTCTCAAGTTTGGTCAAAATTGCACTTTTTGCTCAAATTTTTCATAAATTCATATTAAATTGACCAAAATATTGTAAATATATTTTTCCCTTTTATTTTTCTTAATTAATTGAAATTAACTTCAATTAATTGGAAAATAATTAATTTAGCACTTTTTTGTAAAATTACAAGTTTGCCATTACATTTTTCTCTATTTTCTGATAGTTTTTCTGCCCAAACTTTGAAAAATCATAATTAAATTTGTAGACATTGTTTCAGAATGATTCCAAAGGCTATAGAACCCTTATTGAGTCTAGTTTCAAGGAAAAATATAGTCTTTTGCTAGCTAAAATAATATCATTCCCAGATTTTTAATCTTTGGAAGTTATTCCAGAAATTTTTTAGTTTTTTTGGGCTAATTTCAAAAACCTATCTCTTTTTGTATATGGCTTCAAATGATTCATATTCCTATCAAATTAAAGCTTAGTATGTCTAATTTCACTCTATAAAATTTTATAATTTCTTCCCATCATTTAATCTTCTAAAACCTCATGACAAGCTCACTACCTCGCAGAAAATTTCACGGGAAGCATAATCACGTTCTTCAAAATTCACCATTTTATTTTCTTTAATACCCCAAAGATATAAGAAACATTAGGGAATAGATTTGGGACAATTACTAAATTGAGACTTAGCAGTTCACTTAATTCAGGCTTATTCCCAAGCCTCCGATCCCAAAATTTGGGATATTACAGGGCTCATGGTCAACATAGAAGGTTTGTGGACAAGATGATTCACAATATTGATGGAGATACTTAGGCAGTTGAGATTCAGAGGGTCCTCATTGATAATTTATTTGTGCTTGGAGGGAATCCACTTCTTGTTGAAGCACATCAAGCTTTTGAGAATATGTAAGATCAAAAAGTGCTTAATATCTCCAAGTGCCATAAGATTCATCCAAGAATTGAGAGCTTGAGGTTCTATCATTCCCTAAAAAGTAATGCATTGGAGAATTAGTGTAGAATCTAAACTCATGATCTTCATTAAACCAAGCCATTCAAATTGTAATCAATTAAATCCCAATGAACTCTAAGTCCTAAAAAGTCCTAGAGATGCAAATGAATCCTAAACATTTAAAGAAATCAAAGAAGAAAACTTAAAAACTAACCTAATGAAAAATCTTTAAAAATTCCAGAAAATAAAGAAAAAAAATTGAAAAGTGCCCAAAATGATGGAATTTGGCTAAAATTTATCACACCCAATAGCTGAGCTATTGAACTTGCTTAGAATGGCCCAAAACTTAAAGAAGCTTGTAATTTTCTGGGCAAAAATTTTCCAACAAGCTTAATTGGGGATGTGAGTGGGTTGCCTAATCAATTTCCAAACAAAGTAAGCTCAAGATAACACTTAATTCCAGCCACAAACTCAATGAAATTACTAAGAATCAATGGAATTTCACAAGATAGTTCAGATATGGACAGTTTAGCAATAATTCCAGCAAGCACTTCCTTCCAAGGAAATTCAGTTAGGATAGTCAAGTCAGATGGATAGTAATATTTAATTCCCAACAAGTGCAGCCAAGTCCATGACAGCAAAGTTTATCTTAAGCAGGAAGATTTCCAACTATTAAACTAGTTTAGATACAACCAAACGCAGCAGCAGAAGTTTTTCAACAATCAGAATCAAACATCACAGCAAACAAAACAACAAGGTTCACAAATTGAAATGCCGCAGCATAATGAAAATTCCAGTAATCAAATTCCAATTGCAACCCAAGTCAGATTTCAAACCAGAATGCACTTAGTAATTCTGAAATTAGAACACAAGTTCAGATTCTCAAGACTTCACAAAATATAGTTAAAGAAGAGTCAAATACATAGTGATGAAACTCAGGCTTTTCAATTCCAAACCTCTTTTTCCATAGCATAACTCAAATTACAGATAGCACTCTCAGCTCGAAAATAGTAGGGCAGAAACAGGGAGAAGAAATAAATGTTTATTTTTATTTTCTCAAAATTGGTGCAAGCTTACTGTTTAGGACAACAACAAAATATTTAGAAATACTGAGATTGCTTCAATTAGAAATCTTAACAAGATCAGATATTTATTTGAAATTCACAGAACAGAAATAAATTCTATTGGCAAGATTTCTTTCAAAACTTGTCAGAATTTCAGCAAGTTTCAGGGCAAAAATCAGATTCCAAACACCCACAATTTTCCTAGCAATTTCAAGTGATGTTATGAAAGACTCAGATTATACAAAACCTGGACTTTGGTAAACCTTTGAGTTGATACATCAAGTTTACCAGATCATGAAACCGATGCAATTTGACTTATTTTATTTCTGAATCTCCCATCACTGAGTCGCTAAGGTTTGGTTTGGATGGGGATAAAAATAGGGGAGAAAAAATACTGTGAGGGAAAACTTCCAAAACAAGTAAAATTAGTTTTGGGAGTTTTTGTTCCTAGTAATTGTTGCTAGATATTCATTAATTTTGTGCTTTGCCAAAGAACAAATATCTGAATATTTGTGGGAGAAAATGGATGTATTTATTATGCTTCTTTTTTTTTCCCCTATTCTTATTGTAGCCTAATACTACACACATTTAAGTTTATCCTCAATTTGTGCATGCATCCAGTTTCTAGAACTTTGTTGACTTAGACTCATTTTTAACCTATATTATATTTACCCTCTTTTTCCCCCTTTTGATTTGTTTTGCTATTATAACGTGGATTGAACACTTGTACAACAATGAACTCCTGATTTGCTCAAGAACTTTACTCTGAAACTTTGCAAAATTCAGAATTGGAACTAACATCTGTTTTCTTTCTTGGTTTTTTTTATCGTGGACTCCACTGCAGATGGAAAATAGATTTGCGGAAGAACTTTACTCGGAAAGTTTGCCGTTTACAAAATTGGAACTGACACCTGGTGCTAAGAATCAACAAAATAATTCAAATGGTAAGAATATCTCATGTTGAGTATACATGGAGCTTCTGTTACTATATGCTTTAAACATATTTTTTTAGTCTATCTGATGAGTACAATGTGATTTAGAAGATATCTGAAAGATATTGTCCGTTAATGAAGAAAGCATTGACCAAATATTGTTATCCATTAACATATTTAAAGGAGAAAATATGACCTTCAATATAAGGGCATTCCTCTCTAGCTAGACAATCGAGAGAGTCCCATAAAAGGCTCATGGCTACAAAGTTTTGTTACTTTTTTTATTGTCTAATCGTATAAAGTGAATTAGGAGAATCTGATCAAAGTACCAGAACACAGCCAATATTCTCCAAGAATACTAAGGAGCTTATTTCCTAGGTAACTCTCTACTCGATAGTGAAGAAGAAATAAATGGGCAAAGTTTCTGATTCATATCCCCACATTCACACGTAGGGGAAAAGAGCCATATGGTACCTTCAAACCTATAACATGTCATTTGTGTTTATCCTGTTGAGTATCAAGTACTCAACCTTTGAAGGAGACTTCAATTTTCATTATGGCTTATTAAGAACAACCCTTTCTGCAGTAGGTGCATGTGTAAGGAACTGAAATAATTGTTAAAAGAAAATGTATCAAGATTCCAAAATCTCATCATGAATTAAAAAACAACAGAATCAATTAAAGACGTGAGGAATTCCATGTCAGGAAAGGTACTTCCATTGGGGCCCAACAATACTAAATTTTGCACATAATTTAGTATTTCCATTTGAATATTTACTCATTTATAGTTTAGTTGAGCCAGAGCTTTATGATGCATTGGCAATTTTCTACCAATCTTGTATTTTGAGACACCTAATTGTATACTATGCCTTCAGATGGTGATGGCTATGATTTGAGCCATGAAGATGGGTCTCTGTTGGATGGCTTTGATGAGTTGGAGAAATCATTGGTGGACAGGGAATGGCAAAGGCGGCATGACCAATTCCATACAGTAAGTTAATAATTTAGGGCCCTCTTATTTTAGAATGTTTCTCTCGATAACATAATTTACTGTTGATGTTTATTTTATGTTCTGTGATGTAGATTGGATATCGCGATGGTCTCATTGCTGGGAAGGAAGCTTCTTCACAGGAGGGGTTTAATATCCGTTTTAAAGAATCTGTAGTTGCAGGTTATAGCTGGGGAGTCGTGAGAGGAGTTACAAGGTATTATCTCTGGTCCTCAATTAAGAGCTCATTGGGTTAGATTTGATCTTAAATATAAGATCTTAATTCACTTTATTCACCATATGTATAATTTTTTCTAAACTATTCTTATTAATTGTATGTGTTCAGGGAGTTGGTTGAGGTGTAATTTTGATACAAATGATTTAGGAGGGTATTTTAAGGAAAACAATACGTATTTTTGACAAATGACTAATTTACCTAATTTTTTTAATCTACTCAAATTAGTTAAGTAGATTTTATATTAAGAACTAGATAGTAAAATGAAAGTGAGTACTTTAAAGGAGATATGCTGTATCTTTAGATTTTTTTTTTTTTAATTAGCTTATTTGATCCTTAATATTTCCTCGTTGTTCTTGTCCGCTTGGGATATTTTTTTTTGCCTGTTTGTCTGCTTGGTATTTGCATCTTGCTGAAGTGCGTTTGCATGCCTTCCAGAAGAATTGAAAGAGAAATTAGTTAAGGCGCTGATGTCGATTTTTGTCGCTAAAACAATCAATTAATAATTAAGACATTCTATTAATGTAATATATATTGGTAACCTAGAAGAGACTCTAACTTGGCTTCTTCTTCTTGGATCTTTTGAATCTGATCCATAATACTAGTCATGGAATTGATTTCCATATCGACTAAAAAAATCTGCAAAAATGTTATGAATTCCTTTAATAAAATAAATGTTTTCGATGCTCTTCTGGGCTTTTAGAAAATACTAAAATATCGTCTATATAGACCAAGATGAATGATCTATATGGGTTAAAAATTTCATCCATTCTTTCTTGAAAAATAGTTGGGCTTGTTTTTAAACCCATTGGTAGAACATTCCATTCATAATGTCCATTAGGTACACTAAAAGCAGTGCACTCTCTTGACTTTTCTTCTAGTTCTATTTGAAAAAATCCAGATTTACAATCAAATTTTGAAAATATTTCAGAATCTTTGATTTTATCAAAAAGAACATCTTTTCTTGGGAGAGGATATGTATTAGATTTTACAACCTTGTTTAGAGGCTTATAATCTATTACAAATCTTGGTTTTCCTCTTTTTTGTTCAGAATAATTTCTAACTAAAAATTCTGGACAGTTCCAGTTGATAACGATATTGCTTATTCATTTGACTTTGTCTCCAATGATCCGACGCCGAGTCGGGAGTCAAAGGATTTAACCTTCGATCAAGATTAATTCTTTTCAGCTTGGCTGCTTCTTTGCCACATTCATATCTATAATTTCTATATTGGTATATTTCCAGTTTAGTTTGATCTTTATGGTGATTCCTTAAATATGGTTTATAGCTGATCAATATGTACGCAATGTATAGCAAGAATAGAAGGTGCACTTGTGACAAAATAGAATTTCTATTATGGACATGAGGTTTATGTGCATAAAAGATTTGATGATCCCATCTGTACGAGATTTTTGTAATTTTTCTTCATTGTCATGTGTAATTTGTGAATAGTTTATACAAAGGAAGAAACACATAATCTTTAACAAAAAGGGGTTGGAACTTGCTGAATATGTGGAAATATACCAATATAGAAATTATAGATATGAATGTGGCAAACTTTTATGCTTCATTTCATACACGTTGATATGCTCCCAAAGATATAAACATGGATGGATGGCATCAAAAAGTCTCAAAATTGTTTCAAAATGGCCACATAAGACCATCCAAAAAAGTCAAGATCAACATTATAGAACCAATGCAACTAAAGCAACTGCGTTAAAAAAAAAGACCCATCTTGACTAATTCTTCAGTGTCTCCCATCAACCCCTTCTTGCCCTTGCAAGCAACTTTCTCCTCACTGGCATAGTATCACTAAAAGTGGGGTCCAATAGACCCTTGTTGCCGATGTGTAGTTGACTAGGGAAACCTCAACTGCAATGCGGGTTCAACAAAATTCATTAAGACATACAAACAAAAGACAACAATGTAAAATCTCAACTAGAGAAAGTGACACAGAAGTTAATGAATAACCAATCATGCCAAACCACTATATTATATAACTGTAATGAATAACCGATCAAAATTAGTTGTTCATCATAATCATGTCACCAATATCTTAAGAGTTTGGCCTTCACAATAATCAAGAAATTTCCATGCATTGAATATGTAAAGGTAAAAAAGATCAGAACCATTCCCACTATTTTTGACAAGATTAGCTATTTAGTGTGATTACTTCACTGTGCAGAGGACTTCATGGTCTTATTCCTTCATAGCTTTACAAGTTCCTTCAAAAAATAATAGGTATTGCAAGAATTGGAAGGATATACCAAATAGAATTCATTGAGAAACAAATCATGAATAATGTCAACCGTAGGCCAGAGGGCTAAAATTCAAAACCATAGGGTAGAGTAGAGAAGATACAAAACCAAATATCTTAACCTACCAGAAGAGAAAAAGAAAACATAATTTAAAAACATTCAGAAAGCAAAAAATTATTACTAAAATTTCCCAAAAAAAAAACAATATTACCAAAAAAGTAGAGGCCGATCAAAATCTAAGAGAGAACAGAACCTGGTTTCCAATCCAAATAGGCAGAGGAGAGGAGATTCCAGTGCACCCACAGCTCCGGACTAGAGGCTGCCCCCACACGGCTAACGGAGCCATCGACAGATTTTATCATGTTCTTGCATTCCTTCATGAAGTGATTCAACACTTGGTGGTACTCAGAGGCGGAGATGCAAAAATTGGTGAGAGAGAAGTTTGAAGGGAGGCAAAGATGCAGAAATCGACAAGAGACAAGTGTTAAGCAACGTGGAGAGAAGTCGTATCCAGAAGCAAAAAAAGAAGGACAATTTCTAAACAAGTAAAGGAGAAAAATGCCTATCATCATTTCATAAAAGAGTATTGAGCACCAAAAACAAATTTTAGGGGCAAAAATGCCCATGGTGTATAAAAACTGTAGCTTAAATACCACCACCGTTTTGTTGAGGAAATGACTGATAATCTACCCTTGGCGTGGTTGAAGTTGCTGAGTGGGAGGTAAACGTGGCAGGTGAGGATGATTAATGGGTGGGTGTCAACAGTTATAGTTTGAAGTGAGAGCTCTGTTCAGATTAGCTTCGATCGGAGGTTCAACGCCTGTCCTGTGCCTAGAAGTGTCAACAGCAGAAGTGATCTAAAAGACAAGGACAATGGACAAAAGAAGATGCCGTTGATGGTGGTGGCGATGGCGTTGCACTAAAGATGGTGAAATTGAAGAAGGTAGTGGTCTTTTCTAATTTCTCTGTCGATGGTTGTCTCAAGCTTATCCTCTCCAAACCCAGATATTAGTAAAAAAGAAACAGAGAAGGACGGCAATGGTGAAAAAATGAAAACAGAAACATAGGAGATAGAATCTTGCTTATTGGTGGCCTCAAGCTCTCACGGTGCTCTGCTACTCAACTCTCGGCTATGGTGATTTATGGCAGCGAGATAGAGATGAACAAGAGGTTGAACGGTGATGGTGGTGACGATGGAGTTGGTGGCTTCAAGCTCTTACTCCTCTATGATTTTTGTGGCTTCAAGCTCTCACTGTCATCCACACACACTTTGCTAAGTCGCTGTCCACATCAGCATCTTTGGTCAATCATTCAAAACACATGGTCAACGTTCCTCAACAAAATGGTGGTGGCATTTAAGCTATTATTTTTATACACCATGGGCATTTTTGCAACCTAAAATTTGTTTATGGTACTCATTGCTCTTTTATGAAATGGTCATGAGCATTTTTGCTCCTTTACCGTGTCTAAAATTGGAGAAGGAAAGATAAAGGATGGGTGAGGGAATTTTGAAATTTAAACTGAAATTACAGGCAAAAAAGGAAAAGGAAGAATTGTCCATATAGAGACCTCATTGGAAACTTATTTGCTAAATGAGACCTAAGGAAGATCTTTTGCATGGAAGATTGTTTGCACATACATAGGAATGATATACTGAACACAAGGAAGATTTTTTAAACACAAGAAAAGATCTTTTACACACGGGAAAGATTGTTTACATGCGAAGGTCGGCAAATAAGTTTTTAATGAGGTATGTTTAAACAATTTTCAAAAAAAAAAAAAACACAAGCTAGCATAACAGAAACAGTATAAGAACAAAGCCCAATACGAGCCGTGTAACCTAATAAAATCAGCTCGACTCAGCTAAGAGGTTATTTAGATTTAAAATTATAACTAGATTGTTCTCCTCTTTCCAGCCACCACTCTCTCTTTTTCTTTTCCATGTGGTCCCTTCTCTTCCCTTTTTCCACACTCTTTTCTTCAATCAATCACCAACCCCTCACGCCTCTTCTTTCTTTTCTTTTATTCAATCTCCCTTTTCTTTTCTTTTTCTTTTGTTCAATTGCTGCAAAAATCCTCTCTTTAGCTATCTCTTACAAAAGTTTAAGATTAATTATTAAAAATATATAAATATTAAGTTCTATCCATTGAAATATTATCCAATCACAAGATAGATATTAACAATTTAAATCCAATAATCTCATAATCAATTCAGATTTATTTTATTTTCTTAAATTGTCTAACAATACAAATATTTTCTAGTAGATCCAAATTAACCTAAAATAGTTCTCAAAATAAATGAATTAAGTGGGATAAAATATATTAAATTTAAGATTTATTAGGCGCATGATAAGAGAAATGAATTACAAGGATTGTATGAATCTGTGCATTTGATGTCAACAAATGATGCTCTTAAATCCTTTTATGAAGATTTCCAGGTCAAAGAAACTTCAGGACCAAGTAAACATGTAGAAGCTATTCAGAAAAAAGATGATGTGCAGGAGCATACATCAGATTGCTCTCATCTTGGGAGTTACCTTGGACAACTTAGATCTCTTATTGTTGAAAATTTTGCAATTGAGATGCATTTACCTGGACCCAAATAGATGGATCTAGATGAACAATTGTCTAGACTAGAATGCTAATGGGTGTTGGTAAGAATTTCCCCCCTCACCTATCAATTTTAGGCTGTAAATGCTTGAATTTAGTCTCCACTAGTATCAGATACCAAATAGTTACATAAAAGGAAAAAATTATTTTAAATTTAACTTTTTGTTATTATTCTTTTTGGATGGAGGACATTTCTACTTGAGAGAAATGTCATATATCGTTGATTGTAGGTGTTGGACTTTGGGTCGAAGTCTGCCTTTGATGGGCCGGACTATTTGATTAGGATATAAGTAGCCTAATCAAATAAGAATAAAATCAGCATTAATTACAGATTGGGGAATAATTCAGCAATAATTAAGGATTTGTTAATTGAGGAACAAATCACCATAATTAGGAAATTAATTGAGAATCAATTAATTTAATTGCTGTCTTGGAGGGCAAGAAGGAGTGCACACGTTTCCTAATGAGTGGCCTCCATAAACTACTATAAATAGGGTGTGCCTCCTCAATTGCAATTTATCCCCCATTGAGCTTTCTAGCAATTCTCTTCTCTCCTATCATCTTTCTGGTTCTGGTGATCTGCCATGAAAATCACAATTAGGCTCTAGTAGTCTAATAATTGTGCAGGCACAATTATGGAGTATTGGAGCTTTGACCCAGATCCGAACATGGATTCGACCTGATACGTCGGTTTTCTCTCCCCCCCTTATTTTATTTTATCTTACATTGGTATAAGAGCCATCTTGATCCTATGGCTGTGTGATTTATTCTTTGTGAATAATTAATAGATATAATTTGTTTATATCTCCATCACAATTTTATTTCCGCTGTGCAATATATATGATGAAAGAATATATGCTGTTTCAAACTATTTTGTTCCCGAATGCATACACAGATATCCCATGAACAAGTTTTTTGCCTCGTTTTTTTTTCCAGATCATGCGCGTTTGTGTATATGACTCTACCTAGTCTATTATATACATATAATGTGTAATGCATGATACCACCTCTCATTCATTTTTCAAGCTTTATGTCCTCTCTAATTTTGTTGCTTGAAATTAATCCATGTGTGCATCTCTAGTTCATATATATATATATATATATATATATATTTAGGTTCCACATGATTGAAAGATTCAGGCATGATATATATTTGTATTGCTGATATGCACTAGTCGAATATGTCTGCTCCTCTGGTTATAATATATATATATATATATAATAATTGTATATATAAAACTCACAGTGCAATTTCCTTCATTTTCTCCTCACTTCTTCAATTTATTAAAGGTGAGTCTTTGGAACCTATGTGGAACCAAAAACAAAAGACTTTAGCTCTCAAAAGGTAGAGAAGCTTTTGAGATACAGAGGACACACATCCAGGTCGGATTACGCAGCACCGTCAACGTCGAGAAAACATGGGTTGTTTGAAACTGAGTGTTTTTGCCCCAAATAAAGCTATGGATGTGTAGATCTCAAAGAGATGATTCCAACAATGCTTAGAACGCATCAAACGAAGTTCGGATGAGGGAGAAATGAAGAAAAGAAGTTCGTAGATCACTTGATATCGCCACCACTTTAGCCATGATTTGATCAATGAAACATAGGTTTCAAGATCAACTAAAGGCCATGGATTTGTAGTTCACTGAACTACGATTCTAACGACACCAAGAATGCGAAAAACGGAGCTAAAACGGAGGATATATGGCCTCCCGAAGTTGGCGGGTCGCGATGACCCGCCGGAGCTCCAACCGGGTCGGGTTGACTGGGCTAGAGGTTGAAGATGATGATGTGGCAGTCAACTGCCATGTCATCGGTCAACAAGTCCACGTGCACCAATGAGAAAGTGCCATGTAAGCGTTCAAAGCCACATAAGCATCGGTCAACATTGGCCACGTCATCCGTTGACTAGCCACGTTGACCGAGACACGTTAGCGCCACATCATCAACTCGTCAGTGAGGTCAAGAAGTTGACCAGTCAACCGTTGACTGGTCAATGGTCAAAAGTTGACAAAAAAAACCGAAAATGACATATGGCGTGCGGGGCCCACTGGGGCCTCCGTTTGACATGTGGCAAGCATTGTCGGAGAGAGGATGACGTATGGAGTCATTTGGGCCGGTGCGTGTAGCCAGCGGACGGCCGCAAGGCGGCACGTGAATGTCACGCGCCACCACTGAGAGTGGCCAACGATTGAATTTTCTAATTTTTCAGGATTTTTCAATCCAGACACCTTCTAGGGGCGCGTGTGGGTGCGTGGAACCTCCAATTGAGACGCAATTTGTTCTAGAAAATCCCTAAATTTGAGAGCTTCAATTTGATATATAATTTGCATATATTTGAAGCACGTTTGGATGTGTTTTGAGTAAAAAAGGTGCTTATATGCACTTTAGAGATTCCCAAAAACATTGAAATTGAGTCAATAATGATTCTATTATTTTTGGGATAGGTTGGCTTACTTATTAAGAGTATTTTTAGCTGCAACATAAGGTTAATGCTGAAAGATTCTTTAAAAGTGGGGGATTATTCAAATGAGTTTTTGAATATAAAATCCTATCCATCCTTGATTGAAACTCTTAGAGATTAAAAACCTGAAAACTGTAGCAACTTGAGATTATTGAATAATAATAAGTCTTCCCATGCTTCTAACCACGTTGATTCAATTGAGATTGAAGCAATGACTTTTAAAAGTCAACCCTTTATCACAAATTTTGTGACAAAGGACAGGACAGTTAAAGATGTGAGAATCATCTCATCAAGTAGGAGGTATGCTGCACTTACACCTAAGTAAGTGGATGTAAATATGGCAAAGAGGAGCTGGACATTTAGCTAAACGCTACATGACTTCATATGGTTAGAAGGGCCTATGAGAAGGAAAATCTAGTTAAGAGACAACAAAATGAGGCAAAAAGTTTGTGAATGTTCTTTATCATTGAATTTATGATTAAATTCTCTGTTTTTAGAATTGAATTAAGCATATTTCCTTCTTGTTTTCATGAACATTCATGTTTATTAGATGATATTGTATTATCTTCTTTGAATAACCATTTTTGATTGAGTGGGGGCTTTCTGGAATACGTCTAGAAATCCAAAAGGGGAATGTGTTCAAGAAAGACTATGGTTAAAAGGGTGATGAGCTATCTAGTATGATTGGGATGAGAGTCAACCTAGTTGTCTCCTGAACATGAAACTAGTGAATTTATTATCTAATTATCCTTTGTCTTATTTGAACAAATATGATTTGTATACCATAGTCGTCTAAGTGACCAATTATGACCAAGTTTATTTGACTGAGCTTATGAAGACAAGCTCAATAGAGATGTCTGTTGAGTTAGAAACTCTCAAATCTCTTTCATTCAAGAAGAATGAGATGTCAGGGACACCCTACCAACTAGTCTTTAGCATTTAGAGGCTAAAACAACCAAAGGGTACAAAAAGTTTATGCTATCAAGCATAGAAAGAATAATATTGCTCAAACTTATGATGGTATGAGCAATGTAACCTTATCCAAGATATGTGGATAGTGTTGGAAGATAGTGAAATAGGTGATCTTCTTCCATAAAGTTAAAACTAAGGTAAGTTTTAACATAGTGTACTAAGTCCTAACATGTCGTTTAGGCAACACTTGTGACAAATGTCAAACTAATAAGTTGAGACAAACTAAATGCCAAGTTCTTTCTGACAAAACGACAAGTGTATATTGTGATAATACGTCTCTCAGTGAGTGGGAGTAAGCTGTGTCTCCCAGTGAGTGGGAGTAAGGCATGTCTTCCGATGAGTGGGCGTATACAAAAGTAAAAATTGCCCCTGATATGCATATTGTAACCTTAAGCAATGTGATTCGCCACATTGAACTTAAGTATGAAAGACTAAAGGATCTAAGATCCATTAGTCAGGTGAACTTAGCTAAAAGAGTGGGAGGTTTCATCCTCCAGCCTAAGGGCAAGAAACCTATGAGGTAAATTTGATCTAGAGGAGGTCAATGGTTTCTGCAAAGATGAAATGCAACATTGATAAACCTTAAGGGTTGTAAAAGTAGCAATCCACATGAGTTGTGGATGTTTCAAAGAAGCATATGTCTTAATGTCAAATGCAAAGCAATAAAGAGATAGAATCAAGGGATTAGAACTTGCACGTTAACTCTGCATAGATAAATCACCCTGATTCACTCCATGCAATTGCAACTGACAAAATCACATCTTTGCTATCTCTTTAGTTAAGGATCGATAGGACTATGATTCTCAAATCCTTCATTGGATTTTGATGTTTCTTTTTAGGGATAAAAGGTTCCATTTCTTGTCATATGTACACATTGATCAAAAGAAATGATCAAACTAACAAAAGAGTATTTGCTAAACAACGTATGCTAAAGGTTTAATACCCTTATGAATAAGTTGAGAACTTATTCTACCTGGGGAGAAAGATAAAGAAACGTTTTTAAGAAAATCTACTGCAATTGGAAAATTATGACGTTGGTGAACCAATGAACGTGAGGGCAAAACATAGAGCTTGGTATTTCATTAACATTGTGGATGTTTACTCGAAATACAGTAATATTTACTTGATTTTTGGCAAGTGTGAAGCTGTTAAATAATGGCTGAACTAGTCAGGAATCAGTTAAACTAAAAGGATAAGACCTTTTGAACCAACAAGGGTTAAAGACTCCCACGTGATTAGTTCAAGCTACTTTGCGTACAAGAAAGGTATTGTTAGACAACTATCAGTATCTAGAACCCTTCAGCATAATAGAGTTGATGAAATAGAGAGATAGACCTCTCCTTTACATGGTTGGGTAGATAATGGCATAAGTGAGGCTATCATCCATATGTTGGTATGTAAACTCACAACTATTATCTTCACACTTGATTAAATACCCTCTATGTCAGTCAGGACCTTACCCTGTGAATCGTGGATAAGCCTTATATCAGGCCCAAGTTCGTTAAGACCATAAGGGTTAGCAACTTCATATCCATAATTCTTCCTATGAGTAAGGAAGATTGGGGTCAAGGTATACAAGGAATCTCTTTATGAGATGACTTGGGAATTTGACAAGACACATTTTTATTAGTGAAAATGATGATGGCTCAGTGACTGCAAGAAACTAAGGGACGCAACATTCATAAAACCAAGATTTCCTAGCAAGAAATGAGCATTAATCATATTGAATCTCTTTAAGAGGCTCACAAGTGACAAGGAATAACCAAGTGTTCCTAAGTTTACTGATCTGAGTGGGAGGATTGAGACCATTTTCACAACGAAAGAGGTAAGAGGTAAGTTACGAGAGAATTACCTCACTTATACATAGGAAAAGAATCCTATGAAATCCACCTTGGAGCAAATTATCATCTAGCGAATGACTATAAGGGGATAGATTCCCTAATGGATTGAATGCTCTCTTCATTATTTAGAAGGTGATGATAACTACCTATAAGTGTCTGAAAGACACTAGAAGGACCTGCTAAGATGAATTGTAAAGTGTCATGCAGGAGGATTTGGATTCTCTTTGAGCCAAGTATATGTTTTAGGCAATTTATAGCCTAGTCAAGAGGCGATTGGGAACAAGTAGGTTCTCAAATCTGTTGAGAGTATATAAAACCTAAAACATTTAGTGGCTAAGGGGTACCACAATGGAAGGTTGTCCGTTGTGCATTTTTAACTTTGAACTTTGGCTATGACAACAAGCTTAGTCTTAAACTTACATCAAGATTATGTAAAGACCGCTTTCCAATTTGAAATTTTGGAAATTGGATAATGAACTCAACAAGAAGCAGCTTAAGGGCTTCGTAGAAACAATCACCCAAATAGTAGTATATGAGGTTTTCACAAGGTAAAAGCATTACCAACTTCGAGATAATCGAAGAACATTACATAAGTCCCAAACGGTCTAGTGATGATTCTTTGTGAAGTCATCCTTTGTCAAATGACATATGAAACAAGTGCCAAGGGAGTTAAAGGAATAAAGGATCAGAGAATCCTTAAATTCTGAGTTGAGAAAATCATGGGTTGAACAAATATCTTGAATGACAAGGTAAACAGAGATTGCACAAGGAAGATACAGTCTTTGCTACCTAAGACATATACAAGTGTGATCTTTAGGCATCCAAGGATGCCAAACTGTAAACCCATGGGCACCCCTGAAGTCCAGGGCACAAACCCAAAAGAGGTTATATGTCGTATGAGGAATCCAAAATAAAAAGGGTGGATAGAGTTCTATGTGAGACTATGGTTGATAATATGAATGTACACACATTGGTGTATATAAGACCAAATATTTTTGGTCGGACTAGGAAGCTGTTTTTGGTCCTACTGTAAAATAGGTTATGAGAATAACCATGGATTAAGTTGTCAAGACAATAACTTTCCTTTGAAAGGATACTCCAATACAAGACTTAGGCAAATGGTGATGGAGTAAGGAAATATACAAAGTTTTTTTTCCTATTATCCATGGAAATAGAACACAGGGCGTGTTTTGCCATCATTCAAAGTGCCATATGGCTAAAGTAATTCCTATGAGAGATTGGGAATGAATGGTGGATAGAAGGATCCAAATGATAGCATCTTATGATGAGGATCCTGAGTATCACAACAAGGTGAAACATACTTTTTGATATATCTCTATGAGAGATATGCTTTCAAAGAGGAAAAGCGATAGTTCAATAACCTTCTACTAATAGAATGTTGGTAGATCCCCTATTGAACCCATAGCTTGATTTTCATTGAGTTAGTGAAAATCTTGGGGCGCAAATAAAATGTAAGGTTGTGAACTTCTTTTATATGAAGATAAAATAAATAGTATGTATGTTATGAGTAAATACATATAAGGTATACAAGTTTGTATGTCGTACAGGTCAGAAGAGGTTGGTTTACTCACACGAACAACCATCTTACCATGTTTTGCGGGGGCATGAGAGGGTAAGACAAGCAAATGATCATCATGAGATGGTTAAGAAGAATATCTGACTTTTTGAGTCGCCTCAGTTAGACTGAGATGATATCTATATGTGTACATATACACGTAAAATGGATCAAAGCATAAGAATAGACTTGTAGCCAGGCAAATAACTCTTTTTCACAAGTGAGATTGTAAAAGTGACATTGTGAAAAAGAAAGTTCTGGTTTGAATGTTGAGTACATTTTGGAACTAATGTCTGTACAGTAAAAGAGAAAGAAATCGACGTACACCACAAACCGTTCACTGTAGCATGCAATTTATACTGCATGTGCTTAAGAGTTAGACTGCAACACAGGATGTAGATGAAAGATCCCTAGTTCACTACAGTGTGAGTCCCAGGAAGGAAAAATCCTTCCTTGATGCCCTTAAGACTTAAGCGGCATCATGAAAGCTTGGTTTGGTGACAGCTACTTTAGCTGAAGCTCCATGATCACACTCGATTGGGTCAGATGAGTGAAAACTAGGAAAGCGACCAAGTCAAGATGGACTGATGTTTAGTCAATAAGGAAGATTTACTCCTAGATACATAAGATGTGCTAGTATCTGTGGTCAATCCCTTACTAGCTCTATGTGTAGCTAGTAAGTACGGATACTATGTGCGTGGAAGGCAATATGAGTTAATCAACCTATTAACTCGAGAGGGATTAGATATGCCATGAGCAATATGTATGGGAGAATCTGGGGCATATGAGGCAATGAATATATATCTTACAGATATAAAGGGTGTCCTTGGATGCTAGTATGTATGAGGGATTTCTAGTATCACAAGCACCAAATCTTGAAGACGTTTTTACCCATGCGGTCACGGCAGACGCCAAGTATGAAACAGGAAACAGTAACGGATGTAACACCCCGAATTTTGAGACTCGAGGCTAGAGAATAAGCCTGAGATTAATGGATTGCTAAGCCCCGGTTTAGCAAGATCCCAAATTGTGATTAGGAGTTAATGACTACAAAAGTGGACGTGGTTAGTGATTAATGAACCTTTTTAGAGAATATAAAGTGGATTGTAGTCGCTTGTGTTATGAGCAACGCCAAAACCCTATATTTGAGTTCAATTGAGGATTAACATCCAAATTGACTTAGAATAGAGGGAATAATTGAATGGGGTATTGTGATGGAAATGGTGTCATGTTGTGGTATTTAATCATTGGAATTGATTTAAATTGGATTGGACACATTGGTTGCAAAACTAGAAATGTTGTCCAGTGTGAATTCTGTCTGGGCATTTTTCTCGTGTGGACGTTTTTACTAGTCAAATGATGTCATAAAATTATGAAACTTTTCAGTCTTATAGTTCACATCTCAAGCTTCAAAATGGACATATAATTTGTGTCATTTCGTTTTGGGAACTGGGAGATATGACTGTCCAAAATTTGAGGTCGAAAATGGACTCTGTTTTGGGACAGTGATGAAATTTGTGCAATTCTGGAATTGTGTGGTGATTTCTAGTAATGGAAACTATTTTTCTAGTAAGGAGGACTTAAATACCTTTCATTTGGCTTTGGAATCACCTCATTTCAATTTTTCTAGAATTAGTTATGATTTTTCAAAGTTTGGGCAGAAAATCTGCCAGAAAATCCGAAAATGCCAATTTTGGAATTATGACATCATCATCATTAAAGATGACATAAGCTAAATGTTATAAAGTCATCATCATCTTCCTCCATCAGCCAAAAACCGTGCAGCACCATGGAGAAAGAGAGAGAGGGAGTTTTAGAGAGAGAAGAGGAAGAAAACTCACGAGGTAGGTCGATTTCTTCGGTGAATTCGTACCTAACGCGTATAACTCCGATCCTAAGCTACTCCTTTATGTTCTTTAAGGTTTGGAAGCTCCTCTTTTGGTGTTTTGAAGTTAGGGTTTTCAGCCAAGACAAGGAAAAGCTAGTGGGAGCTTGAGGTAACTTCCAAACTCTTGTGTATTGACTATTCTGGCTGCTGTGGACAATTTAATCGGTGAAATTTCGCCGGATTGTCATTGGTTTCAAAAATGGAAAATGGGTGTGTGGGGCTGTTATGCTGCCCAAATTGATACTAAATGGTAGTTTTAACCTAATGGGATAGTCAATAAAGTGGTTAGGAGTAGAAAGGAACGCGTTTACGGAGCCGAAACCGAAAAACCCCAATTTTCCCCTGAAAACCCATATATTTCGGCCAGCACTATAAATGGGTCTTAGAGTTGGATTTTCAATGATTTGATGGTTCCATTGAGTTCAGGAGCGAAAATTAGGTGGGGTTACAGTTGGGCACTTTTTCGGAAAAGGCCGAAAAAGCATAATTACGAAAACGCCCTTGAAACCCTTAAAGTGGGGCTGCCAAGGGTAAATTTGTAAATTGACATTGAATTTGATAATTCCGAGTCCGGAAATGGATTCCTTGGGTGAAAATATGTTAGAATAGCCCATGTCAATATTTCAAGAAAAGTACAGCCGGACCGGGTACGGCGGGGCCGGGCCGGGTCCCCGGGGGTATTTTAGTAAATTTTCAATATAGCCTCATATAACCCCCAGAAACACTATGGAAGTGTCTAAATAGTGCATTTGACATTGTAGGATTAAATGTGAAGCCCCGAGTTGCTGGCACGTAAATTGAGGAGAAAAGACTGGAGGTAGGGAACTTATCTCTCCTGCATGCTCTGATAACTGTATTAATGTGTTGATGCATGTTATTGCTTTGCTTGATTATGTGGAACATGTATGAATGATTTAAAGCTATGTTTCAATATATGCTATGGCCATATGTGTATCGTTCGAAGCATTGAGCTTACAGATTTGTCATTGTATATGTGCATGAGTTATGTGATGCAAGCATGTCATGCATTAAACACTTATCTTGCCTGCACATTGATAATGTTTCCCTACTGAGATTCTCTCGAATCTCACCCTCCCTTACCAACAATTTAGACAGGGCAAGTGGCTCGTGGAGGGAGCGGCAGGACTCATTCGAGATGAGATTGTGTAATCCCCATTTGAAGAATTGTAATGGGCAATCGTGCCCTGTATATCTTTAGCGAAGGTATGTACCCGAGATTTCCGGGATGATTATGTTGTGCACTCTGATATTTATATGAATGTGATTTATCTTCGCGTAGTAATTGTATTCGAAATGTGAATATGAGACCAAGTTTATAAATGATTTTGAAAGGTATTTTTGAAAACCCCATCATGTGATGGGTTAGTAAATGTTATTTGATTATTATTGGTCTCTATTTCATTTTAATCGTGTATTTCGGATATAATTACTGAGGGGGTTACAACGGACGCATGATGGGAGGCCCATCAAGTGCAAGTGGGAGATGTTGGACTTTGGGTCCAAGTCCGCCCTTGATGGGCCAGACTATTTGATTAGGATATAAGTAGCTAATCAAATAAGAATAAAATCAGTATTAATTGCAGATTGGGGAATAATTCAGCAATAATTATGGATTTGTTAATTGAGAAACAAATCACCATAATTAGAAAATTAATTGAGAATCAATTAATTTAATTGCTATCTTAGAGGGCAAGAAGAAGTGCACACGTTTCCTAATTAGTGGCCTCCATAAACCACTATAAATAGGATGTGCCTCCTCAATTGTAATTTACCCCGCCATTGAACTTTCTGGCAATTCTCTTTTCTCCTACCATCTTTCTGGTTCTGGTGATCTGCCATGCAAATCACAATTAGGCTGTAGTAGTCTAATAATTGTGGGGGCACAATTATGGAGCATTGGAGCTTTGACCCAGATCCGAACATGGATTCGCCCCGGAACGCCAGTTTTGTCTCCCCCCTTATTTTATTTTATCTTACAGTAGGAATACTTAACAAGCAAGTCTTCATAATTTTATAAGAGTGTGTAGTTGTTTACTTCATATTACTCCGTCTTTATAGTTTTTTTCAATCTCTTAATTTGCAAGAGAAACACGTATTAGTAGCTGATGGCATGACTCTTACTCAATGTACATTTGGATTAATTTTGTTGCATGGATCTAAATAAAATCAATATGGACTAGTTTATCTATTATAATGTTGCATTTTAGTTTTATTTCTTTTGTATCTTTGTAAGACTTGATAATGTTGCTTATATCATTTTGTCCTTGTTTAAAAAAAAAACTAGTTTATATATTATAAATAGACAAGGAGATTATTATTAGCATAATTTCTGCCCCTTTTATTTCGTATTTTTGGGGAATTTACATGGAACTTATTTACCATTTACATAATGACATGAGTCTTAATTAACAAATTATAAGTAAGTTGTCAAAAAAAAAAGAGCAAATTATTAGTATTGGTAATTTTGATACTCAACATACACAAGGCTAAACTAAAATGTGTATAAATTTAAACAACTAAAGGTATATCTTAAATAATAATAAAATAGTTGAAGACTATAAAAATATAGTCAAATTAAATATAACCTACTAAAATTTGGAGCAAGAGACATATATTATTTTTTTCGTGATTATTTTTTTTTTTTGGAAAACTGAAACATATGGCCATTAAACTTGTTACGTTCCAGGGACGACGCAGCGACTGACTTCGTTGACCTGTGCGCCACGTATGGCCATGAAATTTCGTAACTAAAGGTATATCTTAAATAATAATAAAATAGTTGAAGACTATAAAAATATAGTTAAATTAAATATAACCTACTAAAATTTGGAGCAAGTGACATGTATTATTTTTTTCGTGATTATTTTTTTTATTTTTTTGGAAAACTGAAACATTTGGCCATTAAACTTGTTACGTTCCAGGGACGACGCAGCGACTGACTTCGTTGACCTGTGCGCCACGTATGGCCATGAAATTTCGTTGATCATGAGTTCCCCACAAGTTGAAGAATTAAAACGAAAGCTTCCGCAGACTAATCAGATTCAAAGTCACAGAGACGAAACAAAGAAGATGAGCAGAGATGACGGAGCCGTATCCAGCGATCACCAACATCACTATCCTCCTCCGCCACCAGCGCAGTGGTACCCGCCACCTCAGAAGGCCGCCTTCAAAGTCTCGTCAGCCCCTCAGCCAGTACCACCTCCTGTCGCCGGCAACCCATCTGCTCCCCCGTATCCTCAAGTCAACCAAATGTATCCACCGGGTATTCATCAAGTCAACCAAGTGTATCCACCGGGTATTCATCGATGATCAGTGTATTTGTAAGTGCCTGTTTGAGTTTGCGGTAGAAATTATTTTTTTAACGTGATTTACGATATACGAGGTAGATTTATGAGAGGAGTTTTGTCCTAATTTAACTTGCGTTAACGAACTTTTCTACCGCCAACTCAAATAGGCCCATTTGCATATGCTATCTTGAATTACCTTGATGAATGAAATAAGCATTATTATATGTTGGATGAGATTTGGGTAAAATTGTTTATATTTAATTACTTATTTAGTAAAGTTCTCAAATCACACTGGTTATTTTGTTATTGTTAATTATTGAAATGTGTAAGAGAAATTGTATGAACACTTGTGAACTTTTATATGCGCTTTTACAATGTAAATTAGTATTTGTAGATTTTTATATGGATAATTGTTATTATGTTATTTTTAAAATTAGGACACTTGTTATGTATTTCGCTACTAGTAGTTGTTAAAAGGCGTACATATGTGCTCTAGTAATTCACCTATGAACTTGACTTAATGTATAAGGCTCAAGTTTTGTCCTTATGCTTAAGGCCTCTCTGCTTGCAAATGGCTTAAATGAAGCTTATTATTTACATAGAGAATAATATGCACCGTTTGATTTTTATGCTACTTGTTTTTGATGATATTGTTTGTTTGTTCGTTTCGCGTAACTAATATACATGCTGCTTGCTTTTGAAAAATTTTGCTTGTTATTATTTGAGGCTATGCAGTTGAAGTAAGGGCCGGAGAACCTCCTAGGCTTTGTTGTGGTTGTGGCTATGGCTGGACCTTGTAAGTAATAATTTGCATTTGACATCATTAACTTGTAGGTTTATGATTCACCAAAAAAAAAAAAAACTTGTGGGTGTATTATAATCATATATAAGTTTTGTTATTTATTTGTCAGGTTAGTTTTGAATGTTTTGACCACCATATATATGTTACCCTCTGCGCAGATTCTGCTAGAGACTGACTGCAACTATCTTTTTTAGTCCTACCTTGATATATGTTCTTTTGCTTAAATTTCCGTTTTCTTCTTCGTCTTCTTCTTCTTTTTGAATTCAAAGTTTAATTTGTACTATGGACTGTAAGGGAAATACTATGATTTTGGGATAGTTTTCAGTGAGGCTGCAACATGCATATCAAAACTATATATGATCGTGCTCAAAACATTGTTGTCAATAGTTATTCCGTCAACAATGAACCTTTAATTTCTTACAGGAAGTAGGAGAACATAATTATAGAAATATACTCCTTTATTTATATTTATAAGGCACTCCAACATGTTTCACACAAAAAAAAAAAAAAAAAAGAAACCTTAAACTTGATTAATACTACTTTAAATTTCAACAACTTTTCAACTTTACTCCTATATTTAAATATACACTTCCCAAGAAAATAACTTTTTACACAGTAATGATTGAAAGGTAAAATTGTATATTCTTGAAAATAATTTAATGATGTTTTTTTATAAAAAAGACCAAGTACCATAATATCAAATGGAAGGGAGAGGAGAGCTTAAATAATCAAGAACTTGGTGTGTTCTAGACTTGCATCATATACTGCCTTTTATAGGCTACGGTCACCACTTGAACTCTCTTGCACAAGCTGTGGGACTTTCTATTCACACACCCACACTAGAAATATCATGATTTAGCGACCTGAGACTTTTCTTTTGACATGTACCCAAACCATAAATACAACAGCAATTACAATGTCATTCATCCTTGTTTGGTTATATAACATCCTTGTATGGTTATATACTTACCCGGTCCTTAATATAAAACATATTTACTTAATTTGATTACATTAAGGAAATTAGTTAAATTAGTTAATATGACATATATTTTCTAAAATACCCTGGTCATCTTCTTTGATTTACTTCTTCCCTCTCCTCCTTGATTATTGTTGGAGGAGCATCAGGGGTAAATTAGGGGAAAAAATGACAAATATAAACTCTATATCTTTTGTTTAGAACTAAGATTAACTCCTCAAATATGTTTTATATTAGGGATAGGAGGGAGTAACTTTTTTGATTCTCTTTTCCTCAGTTTAATTATACCATGCCAATCACTTTCTGTTGATTCCAAACGTTTGTTCTGTTGTGTAGGTTCATACTGGGTTTCCTTTTTGGTGTAATCCCTTGGTATGTTGGGGCAATAATTCTACTCTGTTCCAAAATAGATCGGCGGGAGAAACCTGGATTAATCGCTTGTACAATTGCAGTAAGTTTCAGCTTCATTTTCTGTAATATATTGCACGAGTGCCATTGCCATATTCAAATTTCATGCATCTTGTTTACCCAAATATGTATTCTCTCTTGTCCTAAATGTAGGTGCTAGCTAGATAACTAATTTGCAAAGATTAAAATAAAAAAATTACTTCCTCCGGTCCTAATTATAAGACAAAGTTGACTTTTTTGGAGAAATTAAGGAAACCAATTAAATTACTTTAGAGTATTTATATTTTTATTTTTTTCTCCAAACTAATTAATTTGACTAATAAACTAATATATAATCTAAAGATACTAAAAATATAAACACTCTAAAGTAATTTAATTGGCTTCCTTAATTTCTCCAAAAAAGTCAACTTTATCTTATAATTAGGATCGGAGGGAGTAGTTAAGTTAGCTATTTGTTTAAAATGTGAGTTGCTTTTTCAAAAGTATCCTTTCTAATAATTTGTGTGAGAAAAATACTCATGTGTTGGAAAGACCTCTTAATATATACAATCAATAGGGAGAATCTAAAGAAAGCTTGTAAATTTGGAATATAAAGTATATTAACTTCTGTTATATTTAGAATCAAAACAAACCCTTACGTGACAAGCTAATTCTTACTTTTTAGGACCAAAAAGAGTACTATTTTATTCGACTTGATTCCTTTCTTCTTTGAAGTTGCTTTACGTGACTAATCTTGTGAGATTGATTTTGCAGGCTGTTGTTGTTACAATTTTAATTATTATCGTTGTTGTTGATCATGCTGCAACAAGAGATAAGAAGTGATTTACAGAGATAAGTAGTGATACACCATTTTACTTGGGAATGTATCAAAGCGAACTTGTTTCAGGAATCTGCACTTGAGTGCATGTACTGCACTTAAAACCATGTTCACTGTTGTTGATAATCTCCTTCATTTGCAATTTGTCCTGTTTGATTTGTCACAACTCAAATGGATGAATGTGGTGTATTGTAATTTTTTATTTGAAGTGATGAAATTGTGTGCTTGTATTAAGACATGAAGTTGATTATGTTCTTTATTAACATTTTATATAAATGTTATTTTTTTTCTAAAATATTATGAGAAAAACGGTTTGCCATTTTGTGTACTGCTAGTCATGGCCAAAGAGGGAACAATGATCTAATTAGACTCGTTTTGATGTGTTGTATATAATTTAGATCAAAAGTAAACATTACATCTGAATTATTTTTGAAGAGGCATCTAGCACCCTAAAGTATTTAGTAGTACAATTTTGCTCTTTTAACTGCTCCTGTTTCTTCCGCCCGAAACTCCATACTTCCTCAAGAAAAGTCCTAGGATTGTCCTAGTTCTTAGGTGTCACTCCATTAACCTTCTCCTCCTCCTTCTGCTTTTAATTAGACATTGCAATTCTCTATATACACAAGTACTACTACAGAATATAGATACTGCTACCCTAAAAGACGTCCCTTTTTAAAATAGGGACGTCTAAAACATAGGCGGTGGCATATTTGTAATTATGTGTGGGAACTTGGTAGCTTTAGACGTCCCAAATTCAATTTGGGACGTCTAAAGTTTAAAAAAAATATTTAATATTTTTTTTTTACTTTAGACGTCCCAAAACTTTAGACATCCCAAATTCAATTTGGGACGTCTAAAGTAAAAAAAAAAAAAAAATATTTTTTTTTTTTACACTTTAGATGTCCCAAATTCAATTTGGGACCTCTAAAGTGATGTCTAAAATTTAAAAAAAAAAAAATTTTACACTTTAGATGTCCCAAATGGAATTTGGGACATCTAAAGTGTAAAAAAAAAAAAATTAATTTTTTTTTTAACTTTAGACGTCCCAAATTGAATTTGGGACGTCTAAAGTAAAAAAAAAAAAAATTTTACACTTTAGATGTCCCAAATTCCATTTGGGATGTCTAAAGTGGTACTTTAGACATCCCAAATTCAATTTGGGACCTCTAAAATGATGTCTAAAATAAAAAAAAAATTTTACACTTTAGATATCCCAAATTCCATTTGGGACATCTAAAGTGTAAAAAAAAAAAATTTAATTTTTTTTTTAACTTTAGACGTCCCAAATTCAATTTGGGACGTCTAAAGTAAAAAAAAAAAATTTACACTTTAGATGTCCCAAATTCTAATTTGGGACATCTAAAGTGCAAAAAAAAAAAATAAATATTTTTTTTTAAAGTTTAGACGTCCCAAATTCCATTTGGGACGTCTAAAGTGTAAAAAAAAATATTTTAATTTTTTTTTACAGTTTAGACGTCCCAAATTCCATCGAATAGCTTTTTCCTTCAGTGTTTTTGCCATCGTCCCCCCTCTCATCATGCCCTTCTGTGCATAGCTTTTTCCTTCGGTGTTTTCGCCATCGTCCCCCCTCTCATCATGCCCTTCGATGCCTCTATTTGCAACGGTAACTCTCTCTTTATCACTTCTCAAATCTTACATGCTTGTATATTTATTATTATTATTATTATTATATAAGTTCCTCTCTTTTTTCACAATCAGATCTGGTACAGTGCATCTGGGTAAAAAATGAATTTTTTGAATTTTAAAGTTTGACTAAAAGAAGTTTGAACAAAGCTAGCAAAGTGGTGGAAGTGTGGTGATGCTAAAAAAGGAAATTCCGGAGCCAAAAAGAGAATGGAGAAAGCTAGCATTTATGTTCAACAAAACTATTACAGAGGATTCTCGTCTGAAATTCAAATGACTTTAGACCTCCCAAATTGAGATTTGGGAGGTCTAAAGTCCAACACAGGGGGACTTTAGACGTCCCAATTTTAGATTTGGGACTTCTAAAGTGGAGGACTTTAGACGTCCCAAATCTCAATTTGGGACGTCTAAAGTCCTCCCTTTAGACGTCCCATTTTTTTCGGACGTCTTTTCTTAAAACATATTACGCCCCCCACATAGACATCCCCCCAATTTTTGGACGTTAAAAGTGTCAAAATAGGGACGTTAAAACCCCTTTTTGTAGTAGTGAAGTATAAAAAAGAATATATCTGTGTGTGTGTGTCTATTTGTCTCCTCCTCCTTCTGGTTTAAACAATGGAAGGTCTAAACTTGAACCTCCATCTCCCATATTCTATCACACTCTTATCATATGAACCACGTCATAGGGTTAAACCATACTTCTTCTTCCTACCTGCACATCCAATAATGATGTTAGATACGGATAAATGTTATTTTCCCAACAACCAAATTAATTATAAGGCATACAAACACATAATATCGCCCATATAGATGATTACGAATCTCTTTTCTAAATAGTCAATATCAATGCCAAGTTTATATATACACATATATACTATAAAAAGATGAAATATGAGAAACCTCACACAAACAAGAGAGTTTTTAGAACAAGAAAAATAGAAAATGAAAGACACCAAACAATGAAAACCATAACAAGCTAAGTACTATGATCTCCTTATTATATTCCTGAATTTATACACAAAAGTAACAACCTATAAATATAATAGAGAGCCCATATATCTCATTAACTGTCCCTCCAAAAGCAGCATACATACATGTGTATGTGTATATATCTCCAAAAGTTACATCGCTTTCTGGACTTATTCTGGAAGAAATGGTTGAGCTGAACGAGAGGACATTCTTGTCCTTAGCAACCATGATGGAGAGTTTATTAGAAGCTTTCTTTGGGCATTTACAGACGAAAGTGATTTTCTCCATTTTCTAAGCTCTGGTCATGAGGTGCTTCAAAAAATCTGGCTCAATTTGGTGGCCTGAGACTCCTACGATGGACACAAACTTGAGGGTTTTGTGCTAGATTATTTAGATTAATTGTTATTTTATTATTAGATTTAATTATTTGATATTTATTATATCTTAGGAGTATATTTTAGACATTTTGATTTGATTAGATTAAATTAGATTCTAGGGTTCGCTTTCGGTTTTGTTGGAAAATTGAACCATGGTTAAGATCTTATCTTGTTAGTTAAGATCATGATTAGTGATTGCACTATAAAAAAACATTAAATTTAAGATGGAATTTGCCACGAAATTTGTTTCTGTAGCAAATTCCGATGGAATTTCAGACAAAATTTTGTCTGATAGCCACGGAAAATATTCTGCAGTTAATTCCATGGCAAAATTTGTTGCCACGGAATTTCCGATAGAATTTTTCCATGGCTAATTCCATCGGAAAAATTAAAAAATTATTATTATTTAATTAAATTTAATTATAAAAATATATCTTTATAAAAATTAAAATTATGATATTATTAGCCATATAAATATTTAAAAATTAGGATTAGTACAATCTTTCATCCCTCAAGTTTTTTCTTATTTTGGTTTTGGTTTATCAAGTTTCCAACCATATGTTTTGGTCCCTGTAGGGGCAAACTGGTCATATAAAAATTTATTTATAAAAAATAAATTTATTAGCTATTAATTAATATTAATAAAAAATTATTAGTTAGTAATTATTTATTAGTTACTAATTAATGTTAATAAAAAAATAATTTTAGAAATTATACAAAAATATAGTCATATGAAATTTATTTAAGATGTAAACTTTTTTAATTTTAAGTTAATTTATATTAAAAATTATAAGAATATATAAAATTATTTTATATTATTATTACATTTATATATAAGAAACAATGGAGGGCAAGTTGATTTACTTTTTTAGGAAAAAAGAGGTTGTGATATGTGGCGGAGCGAGGTTGCACCACGTGGCGATCTAGGCACCGGCGATAAGGTGTAGGCCGCCGGAGCTGCCACGCGCCACCACCGGTGATGAGGTGGTGGCCGCCAGAGTTGCCACATGGCTTTTTAAAGTTTTAAAAATAAAAAATAATTTTGCGAGGGAATTTCCGACAGAATTGAATGTCATTTAAAATTGCAATGGAAATTTTCCGTCGGAAGTTGCGACTGAAAATTTTCGATGAAATTCTTGAAATTCCATAGCAAATTTCCAACAGAAATTCTGTCAGAAATTTGCAATGGAATCTGAATTCCATTTGAAATTTACGATGGAATCTGAATTCCGTCGAAAATTGGTTTGTCACACTATTATTAGTGAAGGAATCCATTCCGTCGGAAATTCTGTTGGAAATCCGTTTCCGTCCGAAACTCTGAATTTTGTGGCAAATTCCGTAAAAAATTCAGTGTTTTTTTGTAGTATTGGACCCTATAACTAGAGGTCCTAGTTAATGCGTTAAGTGTGTAGGATAGTGAGATCCACACCATATTAAGAGAGAGGTTAATGTGAGTCTCTCTCTCTAGAGAGGGAAGTCCCTCCTATATCCCTAGAGTTATGGTTAGTTGTTAATCACCTTCCAGTAAGGGATGATCATTTTTAAACCCAAGTGGGTTGATTTATATTTTGTAAAGAATCATTTGTTATCAATGAAGATTCATCTTGATTTTATTAACATGGTATCATGAGCAGGCTGTTCTTGGGCTCATAATTCTCTAGGCCTATATTGTTATTTTTGTTGCCCAGTACTCTTTCTTGGTTAAACGCTGCGTTTCATGGATTCTTGAAATGAAGACCTAATTTTCTGATTTTGCAGCCTGGGTTCATGTTACATTTAGGATTTCATATCATTTGAGCATATTTTCCTTGAGTTTTATATACCATATGATATATTTGTGCATATTTGGATACTCAAGATAGGAAAATGTGAATTTGATTTTTGGTTGCACATTATTGCTCAATTGTGCACATATTGGTCATATTATTAGTGAGTTTCTCATGTTTTTAATAGTACCCCTTTGTAGGACTATTTTGACACAAAGACCAAGTGATTATATTATCATTTCTAAGTTTTGAAAGACCTAGAGTGATGAAAGAAACAAAGGAAGACCCAACCATCAAGGGAAAAGAAACAGAAATGAGTAGCGCCTAGGCTATGATTTTGGTGCTTGGGCATAATCAATAGAGAAGGAGAGGCAGAGGGCCGGAGTGATCATTTGATATTTGAAACTAGTTGAAATCAGACACACAGAGCAAGAGCACCTAGGCGCTAGAAGGAGGGCTTAGGCGATCAATCGCTGTTAGCAAATTACCCTATTTTACCAAACTTGAGCCTGAGGGTTTCTGATATTAAACCCTTCCCAATTTACTTTTACTACTATAAAATATAGATTCTACTACCCAAAAGGGTATCTGTTTTTTAAAAAGAGAAGTAAAAAATAAAGACGGTGGCATTTTTGTAAATTTAGGGGGAATTGGGTAGCTTTGGGCTTCCCAAATTTGAATTGGGATGCCTAAAGCTTAGTTTAGGTGTCCCAAATAATTTTGAAATGCCTAAACCCTGTGTTAGGCGGCAAAAAGCTATACTTGAATACTTTAACCCTGCTTTGGGTGGAAAATGGCAAGACTTTAGGAGTCCCAAAAAAATTTGGAACGCCTAAAACTTGCTTTAGACGCCCCAAATAATATTGGGACACCTATATCCTAGAAATGGCGGGACTTTAGGTGTTTCAAATTTTTGGGTGGGACGCCTAAAGCAAGGGATTTACAGCAGCTTAGCTGTATAAGAAGCCTACCCCATACCTTCTCATTGTGACTCCTCATCCTTACCAACAACAACAAACACTCTCTTTCTTTTTCTCTCTCCTCAGTGCTCACTTCAATTCAAACGCATGGCCAACCTCCAGGCTAAGCCCAACCCTACCCTTGCCCCCACTCCGGTAGATTCCAAGCCCCTCAACCCCCCCTCTTGCTGCGGTTCCTCTGCCACATGATGCCCCTGATCCCAAGCTCGCCCTTCCACTACTCTTGAATCCCTGTTGGTTTACTAAACACTCACAGATAGAAACAAAGCAGCAAGAAGGCTACCCATCTATTTTATTAAAACCAAATATATTTTACAATCAGTCTTAGATCATAGGTTGATCCAACTATTTATACTTATTCTATTCATACAACTTAACCAACTAAACAATGTTCATTGGGCCCAAGCCCAACAGTACTAACGCATAGACACTAATACAATACATCTTTGTCATAATAATATCCAACTATTCTATCACTCCCCTTCAAGGTGAAGGGCAGAAAATATCTACTGCTCCCAACTTGTGCAGAATTGCATCTTGTGTATCTCTTGTAACAGCCTTGGTTAAGAAATCAGCTTGCTGTTCACTTGTTCTAACATGTTGCAGCTTGATTAATTTTGCTTGAACCTTCTCGCGAATGAAATGACAATCGATCTCTATATGTTTGGTTCGCTCATGAAAAACAGGGTTGTTGGCTATGTGTATTGCAGCTTTATTGTCACAATAAACTTCTACAGGTTGTGATTGTGGCCGACCAAGCTCCGTAAGAAACCCTTCTAGCCATACAACTTCAGAAGTTGCTGACCCTAATGCCCTATATTTAGCTTCGGCAGATGAACGTGACACTGTCACTTGCTTCTATGATTTCCAATGAACCAATGATCCTCCCAACTTAAGCAAGTATCCCGTTATAGATCTTCTTGTTGTACCACATGCACCCCAATCAGAATCACAATAGCAACTCATGGTGGCGTCTCCTTGTAAGCTAATCAAAATCCCCATTCTAGGACTCTTCTTGATATATCTTACCACATTGAGAGCTGTTGCCATATGAACCTTCATTGGTTGTTGCATGAATTGACTTAACACCTGCACCAAGAAACATATATCAGGGCGTGTTATTGTCAAGTAAAGGAGTCTACCCACTAACCTTCTATATGTGTCCGAATCTGTCAACAAGTCAGTAGGTTTATCTTTTCCTACTTGATAAGCCATTAATTTTAAATTTTGTGGCATTGGCATTCCAAGGGGTTTACATCCACTCATTCCTAAATTAGCTAGCAAGTCTAGAGCATATTTCCTTTGAGACATAATGATTCCTTCTTGGGACCTAGGCATTTCTATGCCTAAGAAGTATTTCATCAAACCCAAGTCTTTAATTTTTAAGTTATTATGCAAGAATTGCTTAACCTCACCTATTTTTGGTATAGAATTACCAGTGACAAGCAGATCATCAACATAAATCAGAATCAAGACTATACTACCATCACTATACCTCTTAAAGAAAAATGAATAATCAAACTTACTTTGGGTGAATCCTCCTTTCATTAATGCCATTGTCAACTTACAATTCCATTGGCCCGAAGCTTGCTTAAGTCCATATAGGGACTTCTTAAGTCTACAAACAAGGTTCTCCCCTTTGCTACAAAAACCTTGAGGAAGAGTCATGTATACTTCTTCCTCCAGATCTCCCTGCAAAAAGGTGTTATGGACATCCATTTGATATATGTCCTAATTATGTATTGCTGCCAATTTCAAAGTCATACAAACAGATATCATTTTAACAACATGGGAAAAGGTGTCATGATAATCAACTCCTTCCCTTTGACTATACCCTTTAGCTACTAACCTAGCTTTGTATTTGTCAACCTCCCCATTAGATTTATATTTTATTTTGTACACCCATTTACATCTAATGGGTTTCTTACCTGGAGGCAAAGTAACAACATCCCAAGTCTTATTATTTTCAAGAGCCTCCATCTCAAGATTCATTGCCTTTACCCACTTATCATCTTGAGCCGCTTCCTCATAACATCGTGGCTCAGAGATTGAATCTAAGTGACAAAGAAAACACATGTGAGTAGTAGATATCTTATCATATGATATGTAATTGTCTATCGGATAAAGGCATTTTGTACTTTGCTCATGGGACCCTTTAGTTATTAGGTTGTAAACATAGTCCTTTGCCTAAATGGGCGGTTTCCTTGCCCTACTAGTTCGGCTTTGAGAGGAGGGAGAACTAACATTTCTAGGTTCTGTATCGTTTACAGTCCCATCAGATTCTGTTCTGACTTGATCACCACGATTTGAGTAATCAAATTGTATTTTAGTCCTAGATTCATCAACATCATCAAAAAGAAACATATCCCTCACTTCTATAGGTATGTCTCCCCTTTGATCTAAGGGTTTCTTCTCCAAAAAAGGAAATCTATCTTCCAAGAAGGTTACATCTCGACTCACTATGATCTTTTTAGTGTTCAAGTCTAACAAAATATATCCCTTTTGATTGTTGGGATATCCTAGAAAAACATATGGTGCAGTACGTGGTTGGAATTTATCAAAAGCATTCAAATTTGTTGCATGAGCTAGGGACCCGAATGTTCTAAGGCTCTTAAAGGTTGGTTCTTGCCCATATACCTTTTCATAAGGTGTTTTATAACCTATAACTTTTGAAGGTACTCTATTCACTATGTAAGCTGCCATGCGAATGCACTCACCCCAATACTTAATAGGTATACCAGACTGGATCATAAGGCTTCTAGATATCTGCATAAGGGTACGATGCTTACGCTCTACTATACCATTTTGTTGGGGAGTATAAGGACATGTTGTTTCATGGACAATCCCTTTACTAGATAGAAAGTTTCGCAGTTCATGATTAAGAAAATCGTACTAACGCACAGTTGTTAGTAAGAATCCCAAGTTCTCACATTTGTTCAAAGTTAGTTCTCTTTTTTCTTCCTTCTCTCTTGCTGAAATGATTTCCGTTATTCATTTTCTCTCTTGCTCTATTTCCCTGAGGCTAACCTTCACACTTCTCATTTTGGATCCTTCTCAATATCTCTTACTTATTAGATATGTGTGCTTATCATGATTTTTTGGATAGCCATCAATAATATACCGCCTATTTTATCCTTTTATATTTATATTCCAAATATTTTTTATTGCGTAGCCTGGCCTACTTTTCAATCAAAGAGATTCCTCTCCTTTGATGGGACCTCAAAAATTAATTTTGTTCCCCTTGAGATATTTTTCCACTTGGTTTAATGTTGCTTTAATTTACAAGAAAAGTTCTAAACTTTTTCTATGGTTGGGCTGCCTTTAATTCAAGGACTTTAGGCATCCTTTATCCAAACACTTTAGGTGTCCCTTTTAAAAAAGGGACGCCTAAAGTCACTTATGAAATCCCTTTTTTAATAGACGCTGTATCCTGATTTTATTAGGTCCCCAGCATAGGCGTCCGTTATTTTCAGATGTTAAAAGGGCTAAAAAATAGACATTAAAAACATTGTCTGTAGTATTGTTTGGCCAGATTTTTGACTTTTAGGGAGCATTTGGGAGTATTTTGTTGTGCTAAGGTTTGCTTCTTAGAGGAGATTGAACTAAACTTTGGAGCTTTGAGGCTTATGTCCTTGGTTTTTCCTCTCCATCTTTCTTCCTCTAGTCTTGTTCCATGTTTTCGCTAATGTATATGTATATTCTCATGCATTCGTTGAACATGAGAGTTTAAATACTTTGCTCTAGGATTATTTTGAACCCTTGTATGGATTAACTTTTGATTATTTCTCTCTTTTTGTGATTAATGATATATGTGCGCTTATTTTACTCTTTTCCCAATGCTTCTTAGTGCTTGATCATCATTTAAATGTTTTGTTCACTTGATTGATGCTTGAGAGGGTCAGGTTGAATGTAAAACTTGGGTAAAATTGTTTAAGAACTTGAAGTTTGCATGATGAATAGATGGTTTTGTTGTCAAGATAGAGATATACTTGTCAACCTAACATGTCATATTAAGATTGGAGCTTGAAATTTGGGTTTTATTAGTTGTAACAAGAGATTAAACAATTAATGGAATTAAACACTTATTCATGACTTGAGAGAGCTTTTACAATTCATTTTTGAATCATAGACTAGCACATATATTCATTATGAACATCATGGTTAAGAAATATAAGGGAATAAATAATCTTAAGCCCTATTTATTCTTTGAAATCCATAAATCACTTGTTTTTATTTTTTTAAGTTAAAATTAGCTTCCCTTTACTCTTGATATTTGTCACTCAAATTAGATAAAAGTGTGATAATCAATATTTAACCGTCTTTTGGAACTAAATTCTTGTGGAAATGATACTCTAGTTATCATTTTATTAATTGGAGCGACCCGTGCACAGGCGGTGCAAAAAGTTTATCAATGCTCCGTTAATCTTTCCAGTGAACACCGCCGTCAAAGTTTCATGGAAGCTCCAGTAGCCATTGAAATATTTCCAAGATAGCTCACTTTAGTTACCTGTTCGTTGGCGTGCTCATAATAAGAGTATGTAGTGAAGATGAGCGAAGGAATACTGTGTTGAGAATCAATGTCGAAATCTCTGATTCCATTCAAGATCTCTTGTTGTATGTTTCGATATTGCATTATGTGTTTTTGCTGTTTCAGAGTTTTTATTTTTGATTTGCCATTGCAACTCCACTGCAAAGAAACCCACATGCTCCAGATTAACGATTCGGTCACCAGTGCCTTTGATCCCTGATTTGTTCGATCGTGCAATTGCCTTGCCATTTCAGTTCGAGAAACCCGTACGATTCTAGAAATTCCATTCACATAATATTTCCAAAAGTTCTTAAGACTCCCCAGAAGTTAGACTTCTCATTCCTCTCTAAAGATTCTGTTGTTATTGCTCTGTAAGAAGATTACTGTGTCTGATTTTTGTTCCAAGCATCGTCTTTTGTTTCTTTCAAGACCCAAGTTCTCGCATTTGCCAATGGTGTTTGTGATCATATCCCTCCATTATATTGAGTGCGTTCTTTTAGAGAATTTGAGAGAATTCAATGGTATGAAATTTTAGTTTCTACATAAGTAATGGGTTTTGAAGACTTAGGTGCCACAATATTAGCCACAGGGATCTTGCAATTGCCTTGCAATTTCAGTTCGAGAAACCCATATGATTCCAAAAATTCCATTCGTATAATATTTCCAGAAGTTCTTAAGACTCCCCAGAGGTTAGACTTCTCATTCCTTTCTAAAGATTCTGTCGTCATTGCTCTGTAAGAAGATTACTATGTCTGATTTTTGTTCCAAGCATCGTCTTTTGTTTCTTTCAAGACCCAAGTTCTCGCATTTGCCAATGGTGTTTGTGATCATATCCCTCCATTATATTGAGTGCGTTCTTTTGGAGAATTTGAGAGAATTCAATGGTATGAAATTTTAGTTTCTACATAAGTAATAGGTTTTGAAGACTTAGGTGCCACAATATTAGCCACAGGGATCTTCTTCTTAATAGCTTTCCATCTCCTTTCAAAATACTTGCCAAGCGTTTTTGCCATGTTATGTTCATAATTTCTCTAAGGGTTGTAAATCTTTGCATTTAAGAAAGTTAGACGCACATCAACAGAAAAGTCAATTGGATTTGAATATTGGCTTGAAGTTATTCTAGTTTTCATAGTACCTATATCCAATGGATGTTTGATGACATTAAAATAATCAGGAATTTTCATCTCTACAATGTTATTTGCATTCTCTATCTTCGTGGCTCCTGTGAGGAGTATTTTTGGTCATGTTCAAGGATTGCAAGCAAATGATTGTGATGGCGAGAAGACTATTATGCTTCACCCTTAATCTGATTTTAATCATTTGAAGGTATTCATCAATGGTATTTTGAAAGAGGAAGCATAGGCTTTGCAGGTTCATATATGTTGGTCTAGCTAATGCAAGTCATAATGTTAGATGTGGTGTTTGCAGAATAGTTTTATTGAGAAGTTTAATAAATAAATTGAGCTTTGAGGTTTAAAGAATCAGGTGGAAATTTAGAGAACCAAGTTATCAATTTTGTAGTTTCTTCAATCACCAAAATTGAGGTTGTCTATTGAAGTTCTGAGACTTTCTTGCTATAACCCTGGTGCTTGTGTTAGATCAAGCGTTTCACCCAAGAGGGGGGGTGAATTGGGTGATACTGAAACTTCTTTCGAAAATATAAAACTTTGACAAAAGAATTAAAACAGTAATGAGTAAGGAGAAATATCACCGAAGTGTACACCGGAAGTTATACTGGTTCGGTCACAACCACTTTGACCTACGTCGAGTCCTCAGAGCTTCTCTGAGAGTTTCACTATAGCTTCCAAGATTCAGTGGGTTCTTGGCACCTCAGTACAAGCAAGTTCCTTACACCTGGACACTCGCTCCCCCTTACAGGTTGTAATCCAATCCCAACTCAAGGTTCCACAACCTTAAGTTATCTCAATAATAAATATTGAGTTTGAATGAAATAACTCTCTTACAGAGTAAATAATAATCACTGAAGCATAGAATCACAAGTATAATGGAAAACAGAGTAATGAACTTGTTGATACGTTTGTAATTGTGTTCTTGTGTTATTCTCTGTTCAGATGTTCCCATATATATAGAAACGTTGGTAATGATTGCTGGAACATATTTCTTCATGTCCGTTGGAGCGTGCGCAGCCATAATTGACTTTTCTAGTTTTTGAAAAACATACGTTGCGGTAGGTGACGGTCGGTGACATTTGAGCATTGCTTTTGACTTTCCTTATTTGGTAAGATCTCTTCACTGTTTTCCTGTTGAAAAACTAAGTACACTAATATAATGAAAAGTTAATCAAATAGGAAACAGAATAATGACCGTTGGAATGATTTCATACTTTCTGGGTTTGCTTACTCGAGTAACTCCTCGAGTAACCCTTGAAGTTTACTCGAGTAGCTCCTCGAGTAACATCGTGAAATCATTGTTTATTTGAAATTCCATGAAGAGAAACAAGATTACTCGGGTAGTGCATGGAGTGAACTAACTTTCAAACCTTTTAGAATAGTTATTTACTCGGGTAGCTACTCCAGTAATGCTTCTACAACTTCATAGATTACTCGGGTAACACCTCGAGTAATCCTTTGAACAACTTTTGATTACTCGATGCTCTACTCCAGTAACGTTGGCAGGATTTCAAGGCCGAGAGCAATTACCTCATTACTCGAGTACCGACTCGAGTAATGCATGCATTTTTGCATTAGTTACTCGGGTACCACCTCGAGTAACTGAGACATTTGAGCATGACTTACTCTGGTAATGACTTGAAGTTTACTTTGAAAATATTTGTGCTTACTGGGGTACATACTCGAGGAATCCACTTAAGATAAAACATTAGAAACTTGAATACTCGAGTAAGGACTCGAGGAAGATGAAATAAGGAAATCAAGTTAATCGGATACCAACCTCAAGTTTTAACTTACCTCAGGCTGTTACTCGAGTACCTCCTCGAGTAACATTGGCAGTGGTACAAAGTGCCGAGAGTTACCTATTTTCACAAACAGAGTTACTCGAGTAGCTCCTCGAGTATCATGGAAAACTTGTAGGCAACTGGAAGTTTCTGACCTGGTTACTCGAGTAGCTCCTCGAGTAACATTAGCAGTGGTACAAAATGCCGAGAGGTCCATGTTTTCAGAAACATATTTACTCGAGTAGCGCCTCGAGTATCATTTGGTGAACTTGAAGTAAACTGGAAGTTTTCACTTGCTTACTCGAGTACCTCCTCGAGTAACATTAGCAGGCCGAGAACAACTTGAAAATACTTACACTATTACTCGAGTACCTACTCGAGTAACGTTGGCAGGTTACTGGAAGTTGGCTCTGGTTACTTCAAGTTTTGTCTCATTACTCGAGTAGCGCCTCGAGTAATGCCTTAGAAAACTTGCTTCTGATGAAGTTCCTCAGCATTTTCTCTTGGCCTTTCTTCATTACTCCAATGCTTACTTCAAGTGATGCTTGTTCCTGTCATTACTTAGTTCAAACTTGATAATTAATCATTTCCTTTTCAAACCATTCTTTTGTTATCATCAAAACATGAGATCTAACAGCTTGTGCATCCCAATGGGAGGCTAGAGGCAAGGTTCCTAAAGATGATGCCATACAATATCTAAACCATCATTATTTATGCTGCTGAAGATGGTAATGTTTACTATGACTTGGTGAGTGAAGGTGCAACAAGTACAAGGTGTAAGAACTTGATGACCAAGCAATTATTTCATGGACATTTGAAGCAGGATAGGGATGAGATCAAGCTTGATATTGAGGCTGTTGACAAAGAGACCAAAGTGGAGAGTCCAAGTAATGGTTTTATGAAGCTAAGATGATGAAGATAAATACAGTGTTATGATATGGTTCTTCAAGAAGAAGGGTGAAAGGTGAAAGAAGATATCTCCATGAATGTCAAAGGGGAAGATGTCTTTATGAATTCACAAGTTGAAATTGAAGAGTTTAAGTTCACTTCACTTCACTCCACTCTATATTTTGTTTTGCAAGTTCACACTTTTTATAAGACTAAGTAGTGTCAACTTGAGGGAGTGTGTTGGAATATTGAACCATGGTTAAGATCTTATCTTGTTAGTTAAGATCATGATTAGTGATTGGACCTTATAAATAGAGGTCCTAGTTAATGTGTTAAGTGTATAGGATAGTGAGATCCATACTATGCTAAAAGAGAGATTAATGTGAGTTTCTTACTCTAAAGAGGGAAGTACTTCTTAGATCCTTAGAGTTAAGGTTAGTTGTTGTTCGCCTCCGCAAGTGCACGGATCGCATCAAGTAATAAAGTGATAAGTAAAGATCGTTCCCTCAAGGATTTGAGTAACAAATTAGTCAAGCAATAGGTTTGATGAATTTAATTAAGTTGAGCCAAAACATGTTGTTGTGTGTGGAAGAAGGAATTTCAAAAGATATATTTGAAAAGCTAAAAGTTGCTGAACAAAACTCGGAGTTGTATGATTTCAATCAAGTATAATAGGCCTAGGATTGCCCATCCCCTTAGTATTTCATAAATTTACTTCTTTTCCTCTTCAAGGATCCTTTTCATGGGGTATATATATGTCTGTTTAAGATTCTAAAGCGTATAATTAAGCTCTCTCAAGTCATAACCAGTTGCATATCATCTATTAGCATGCACAATCTCTTGCTACAGCTAAGAGAAGATATTCATTACATACCAATCTTAATTTCACAATGCTAGGTTAATAACTATATCTCTATGTTACTAACATACCATCCATTTAGTTATAAACTTCAAGTCTAGCATGATTTCACTCCAGTTCTGCAATTAAATTAACTCTCTCAAGCTTAATTTAATTGAACACATCATCCACAGTGATGGCCAGTCACATACAACAGTAAAAACGGAATGAAATCAACATATATATGTGATTAGATCCTTAGAGAAGAAAAGAAACAAGTTTAATCCATACAAAGGATCAGAAACAATCCTAGAAAGGGACTCTAGCTATCCATGTTCATAAATGATTCACAGACATAAGCTCTCATTACAGCCATATCAGAATTACAGAGAAGAAATGGAAGAAATACAAAAAAACTAGAAAATCTGAGCTGAAATCTCTGCAAATCCTCAATCTCTCTGTGATTCTCCTTGATTTCAAGCACACCCAAGCTCAGAGGATGTTCTCAGCTACCTCCTAGGTCTTTCCAAATCTGGGGATCCCATCTTCAGCCTCTGGTTTTCGCTTTTATAGTTCCTCAGATGACAAAACACAACAGCATTTTCGGGGGTTGGCTGCGGCAGGCAATCTGTGGGCCGCGGCCAGTGAGCTTCTGTCTATCTTTGGGCCGCAGCCCATGGATGCTTGGCCGCGACCAGTGGCTGTCTGACCTCCTCTTGGCCGCGGCCCATAACTTTCTGTCTTCTTGTTGGCCGCGGCCCATGAATAGGTTGGCTGTGGCCAGTCATCTCTGAAGTTCAGCTTTCTCTCTTTTCTGCTCTATTCTCATCCCTTCTTGCCTTTCCTTGGCATGGTTGATCGCTTCAACTTCCTTTCACCTCCTTCTCATTGCATTTGGCTTTCTCTGGTCCAGCTATGACTGGATCTGTATCCTTTCAACACAAAGAACTCACAAATAACCACAGTTGAATAGTCATAACAGTTGGCAATATATTTCATCCACATTTATCTTCTTTTTGTGCCCAGCATGAATAGAACACATTTCATCAACTTTAGCACTCCCAAATGCCCACTAATATACTCAAAATGTGGGATAAATAGGATGAAATGTGCAATTCTGATAAGAATTTCATGAGGTTAACACACCCCTAAACTTGAACTTTTGCTTGTCCTCGAGTAAAATCAGTCAAACGACAAAAGCTAGATCAAATTAATCCCAGACATAGTGCTAATGCATGACCATTTCTTTTCTTAAGCTACTCATGACAACAAAATATACATGGGTGCCTGGTTCATAGTTTAAAAATGAATTCCCCAACATTTTTCAAACTGAGTGTGTGTTTGACAAGAGTTGAATAACAATCTTCCAACATTTATTAAGATCAGAAACAACACTTCAACATGTGTGACTCAGCCTTAATATCCAGACTTAATCCTCTGCATTCTCTTTTCTTTTTACTCATAAATCATTCCACACACCTTTAATGCCAATGGAACTTTAGGGTTTTATGGAATTGCTCATTGTCACCGCTTGAGGCTAACACAAGTTTCAGTATGAGGTAATACAGATGAATTAGATTAATGCTCAATCAATCAAAGTTATGTACACAAGAGAACACTCACGGATTTAAGTGTTTAGCTCTCACAAATGTAGGTAATTTCGCTCAGTACCACTTATAGTAGGTCTTGCCATAGGCTTGTAGAAACTCTACTCTCTCTACCACTTTGTACACCTGGATTCATGAATCAAGGGGGCTTTTGAAAAGGGTTGTAATGTTAGAAATAGTTTAATGGAAAGGATAATGGAACAAGTACTATGCATGCCTAAGTGTATATAATGACATCGTTCTTTCTTCTTCTTCTTTTTTTTTACATATATATTGCTTTTCTTTTACTAATTCCTTCTCTCTTTTGTAAATTGCATAACTGAGCACCTATTGAAATAAAGAGTGAATCAAATGCTATTTCAATGCTTTTTAAGTGTCATTCTAATGCAGAACAGAAACATGCATAGCTTGTTGTTGAATGTTAGATTTTGGAAAGTGAAGGGCTCAAAGGCGGTCATCAATAGGTGAGTATGAAAGGTTTGTGTTTAGGTCAATGGGTTCAAAAATTGAATGCCCCTATTATTTTCATTAATCCACATGCATATGTGATTTTGAAAAAGAGTTTAAACAAGTTCTAGAGGTACGCTAGCATAACTGGCACAAACATACTAATGAATGAAACTCAGGCTCGAAATCCTTCCAACAGAGGTTTTCCTCTCTCATGCACAATCCCCAAGATTAATTCAACATTAGCCTAATCCGAATGCATTAACTTAACTGATCCATATGCTACCTCTAAGCGCCATAACCAGCCAATTCCTTACAATTCACCCAAGAACATAAGCAAGTCCCATAAAAATTTAGCTCAAAGATAATGCCAATCATGCTCTCAACGTGTGTGAAATGCTAATCTCTTTCAAGAAATTCAAATACAAATTCAAAAGGCTTTCAATGAAAACAGTTCATACATGTCAATTTGTTATAAAATCCCCTGACAAAGCATTCAAATTATTTTCAACCCTCGTGCACAGTGTTTAATCAGGTAAGTATCATGAATTAGCTTTTAAAATGGGAACCAAGCATTCATGAATATCCAGTCTTGTTTTCCCAGAAAGCCTACAATTTAACTATTTGATTCATATATGATTAATTAAATCTAACTCGACTTTGACTCAAGGACAGGGCACTAAACATATTTACAATGTTTGAAATTCTTTGTCAGTGATCAAAGCATGCATACAAATATTCAAGTACCCCCAAACTTGAGGTAGATAGTGTCCTCACTGTCACAGGGCACAACGTGTCACAAATATCACCTGCAATGAAAAAGAGCACACAACAACCCACATACAGAATAGTGACAGGTATATTAAAAAGCACAATAGCAAGTGAGATCTAATATTAGTCATTAATAAGAGAAAGTTCAACAATAGTCACTGAAGCAAAGTATGAGCAATAGCCAAAGGAAAAGGAAAAACAACAGTAAAAAGCGCAACAACAAAAAATTGCATACTAATCCTCGCCATTATTGTCACTGGTAGCTATATCGGCACCATCTCTGTCATCATCATCATCCTCGCCATCAGTACCAGCGTCCTCACCATCATCACCATCACCCGCCTGAGCTGCAGTAGGTATATGGGCAGCAAATAACTCCTCTAACCGGGTCAAACGAACACCATGGTCCTGCAGATATGTGAGGCATTGGGCTGCAGTGGCCTTAATGCGCTGGATGGCCACAAGGATCACATCCAACGTAGTAGTAGACTGAGAAGAGGAAGGGGCACTGGATGGGTCGCCCTGCTCCATATGTGCTGGAGGAGCCTAAGAAGGTCCTCCCTGCTGAAAAATAGGGTTGTTCGCTGAACGTTGGGAGGCTGGGACTTGCTCATCTGGTTTCGGCTTGATGCTCAAGTAGTTGAACTTCTTGATAGGCTTAAAAAGAACATCAGTAACCACGGCAGCGACACCCACAGAAGAGCAGAAGGAAGAAATAAGGTACAGCAACATCAATCCCACCGAATGATCACGTGCATGGTCTCTCAGAGTTTGATAAATCAATACTCCTCGATCGACTGGCTCCTTTTTTATAAGAAGGTAAATCAGGAGAGCCTGGTCTCTAGTAAGTCGATTCCGGTTTGACGAAGGCCAGAAGTAGTCCTTGCCAAAATGCAACCAAACCCGGGCCTCGACTGATAACTGAGCACATGGTAAATACTTCTGAGCCCCACCTCGACTCTGCCACACCACCATGTTGTTGTAAACCAGCAATTCAGAAATTTTATCCTTAGGGATGTCATCTTCATTATCTAATAGCTGCTTGTACTTGCATTCCTCAATAGCCGGGAGTGCTACAAACTGCCGGAAGCTAGGCAGAGTAAAGTCAATGTCGACCCCCCTAAGGGTAAACCGCCAAATGGGTCTCATACAAGCATTGGCATAGAATTCCTGGACAATCTGCAAATTCCCGTCAACCTTACGATCCATGAGCCTCTACAAGCGATAGGTACGGGTGGCTAAATCATGAAACGTATAAGAGACGTTGAACTGGAATTCATGCTTTTGCAACAAGCACTACTACAAAAAACATTTTTAACGTCCCTTTTTTAGGCCTTTTAACGTCTGAAAACAAGGGGACGTCTATGTGAGCGTCGTAGTAAAAAATGGTAATAACGTCCGCAGATAAAAGGACGTCTAAAATCTGGACTTTAGACGTCTCCACTTTAAATTGGGGACGTCTAAAGTCCCATAGTGGGACTTTAGACGTCCCCAATTTAAAGTGGGGACGTCTAAAGTCCCACTTTAGAAGTCCCCACTTTAAAGTGGGGACTTCTAAAGTGCCACTGTGGGACTTTAGACGTCCCCACTTTAAAGTGGGGACTTCTAAAGTGGACTTTAGAAGTCCCCACTTTAAAGTGGGGACGTCTAAAGTGCTTTTTTTTTAAAAAAAGAAAAATTCGTTTATATTACAGATCTGGACTAAACAGTATTTAAAATCAGAAATTACATATCATCGTCAATAAAATTACAGATCTAGTATCTGAACTCCAAATCCAAAATCTACACAATAATAACTCTAAAGCTGAAATCTCATAAACAGAAGATGATAACAATAAGATGAATCAGTTGCGAAAAACTTATCTCCTTCTATTATTAAAATTCATTTTCTCATAACAATGAATAGAGAAGAGCAACAGAAAGAGATGTACCTCATTTTCTCAGTGGGAACGTGGCCATGAAGCATGTTTTGGAGTTTCGATCTACAAACCATAACAACACGAGTTAGAAGATAAAATAGAAGGGAAATCCAAAGAAAAAAAGAGAAAGAAGATAAAATAGTAAGAAACATAATAGATCTGGTGAAAAAGAGAGAGAGCAAAGAAGAAGCAAGAGTTAAATGCGTGGTGGTAAGCATTACAGATCTGGTGAAAATAAAGAGAGAGAAAAGAAGAAACAACAACATACAAAGAAGAAGAAGTAAAAGTTAAATGTTTGGTGGTAGTGGTTGCGTTGATGAGAAAGAAGAGTGTGGATCTATAAAACTGACAAATAAAGACTGTCAGTACAGATTTGAATTGTTTTTGACGTCCCCAATTTAATTTAGGGACGTCTAAAGTTGTGTAGTTAATTTTTTTTTATTTTTTATTTACTTTAGACGTCCCCAATTCAAAAAGGGACGTCTAAAGTAACTTTAGACGTCCCCAATTTAATTGGGGATGTCTAAAGTTTTTTTTTTAAAAAAAAAAAATCAGGGACGCCTTTAGGCGTCCCTAATATGAGGGACGCCTAAAGTGGCGTCCCTCATATATCAGGGACGCCACTTTAGGCGTCCCTGATAACATTAGGGACGCCAAAAGTGGCGTCCCTGATATTTAAGAGGCGTCCCTAATATATATTAGGGACGTTAAAAGGCGTCCCTGATTAAAAAAAAAAAAATTTATTTTAGACGTCCCCAATTAAATTGGGGACGTCTAAAGTGACCAAAAGGCGTTCCTGATTTTAAAAAAAAAAAATTTAACTTTAGATGTCCCCAATTAAATTGGGGACGTCTAAAGTGACTTTAGACGTCCTTTTTTGAATTGGGGACATCTAAAACTATTCAAATCTCACTCAGAATTACAAAAATGCCACCGCCTTTATTTTTTACGTCCCTTTTTTAAAAAGGGACGTCCTTTAGGGACGTAAAAGCAATATTTTGTAGTAGTGAAGGGTCGGGTTATGATCTTAGCTTTGGCCTCAGCGACGGCCCTGGGACCCGTGCGGTCAGCAACACACTTGGCAGGCATTGTAGCTGGAGAAAGAGCAATGCGAAACCAAAACAGATGAAGAAACAACCCGGCACTCAATACTGACACCAAAAGTAGACAGGACACATAGAACCTCCCCCAAACTTAACTTAAGCAAGACCACATCACTCAGCGCAATTCCAACCTAACCCCTATCCTGACTTCATAGAAATTACCCTCTTGTGCCCTAAACAACTAATCATATCCAAAAGGAAAAGCATTTTAATGATTAAATAAGGAATTGCAGTTCAACATGCTATTGGAAAAACAAAGCAAATTCACAGAATACCCCCAATCGCTAAACCATTCTGCACTTTTCAAACCGAGGCTCAATATATAATTGAACTATTGGAAACTTTGCCAAAAACAATTCAAAATGACAGAATATCCTTACTTTCAGAAAAACAGAGGGAATGGTTTGTGCAACCACAGAATCCAGGACAATGAGCAAGAACAAACCACAATAGGGGTCACAAGCATTATGAAATTTCAAGTGCAACAATCCCAATGCAAATAGTTTTGGCAAAATGCTGGAACTTGACAGAGTTGGCACAGCAAACCTCAATGAGATTTATTACAATAACCAGCAAACAAGTTACGTTCAAGACACCAATGATTAAGTAATGTCAAGTGAGTGCGATGCAGCAGGATAAGACAAAACATAGCAGTAGCTTAAGACACAAGTGAGATTCAGCAGGACACAAATGATTTAGCCTAAGCCTTGAGGAAGTTAACCTTGCATGTCCAAAATCAAGTTGCAGAGTTGTTTTAGGATTTAACTTCCAAACAGGATAACTTCACAAAAGGGGAAAAACAAAACAGCAAGTTATGGACAATTCTACGGCAGCAGTAATTAATGCAGGACACAAACAACTTCAGATTTCTACGACCATACACTTGGCATAATCAGAGCAGTAGCTTACAACCAGCAATGATAGCAATGCATACTAACAACAGCAACATTCAATTTTTAAAACAGGGCAACAGCTTACAAGGTAGATAAAGGCTAATTAAATGCATTAATTGCTGTCACAAGGACAGAAAAACTCTATAATCATGTACATTATCCTCAAAACCAGCTATTACAACAGATTAGTCACGCCTACGTCTAAATCCCCAATTCTAATTTGAACTATACTACCCTTAATACGAGTAAAAGAGCGAGAGTGGGACCTCTTTACCTCAGATGGTAGAAGAATCAATGGATTAGTGGAGGAATCCAAGATGAGAGATACCCGTTTGGTGCCCTAGGTTGCTCCTTGCAGCTGAGGAGTGTGGAACGACACAAATCCACAATGGGGAAGACAACAGAACAATGGGGTGGAGGGAAATCAAAGGGGAGACGAAGGAGAAACAAGAGATTGAGGGCAAAATTGAAGGGAAGGCTGAGGGGGGTGGGTCGACTCTGGGAGAGGAAGAGGGGAAGGGGTCGGCGGCTGAGGTAGAGTGGAATGAGAAAAGAACATATATGGGCAGGGTTTTTAAAAACCCTGCTGTCGTGCTTGGGCCGCGGCCCACCTCATGCTGGCCATGGCCCAAAACTGTCTGGGCACTAGCTGGCCACGGCCAACCATGACCTGGTCGCGGCCCAAAAACTTCTAGAGCTTTATTGGCCGCGGCCCAACCTGTACTGGCCGCGGCCCATAACTTTCTAGAATTGTTTTTGGCCATGGCCATGATGTAATTCCCAGCTTTATCAGATGTCAATGGCAACACACAAGACACAGAACCATTGAACACTCAATACAACACACCAAAACTTGAATCATTTGCACCATCCTTCCACATTGACTCTCACACAATCAACAACCATTGTCCACACATTTCTTATGATCAAGATGCCTCCCTAATGCAGAAGTCACTATGTATAATCAGTAATTTGACATAATTAAGCAAAATACAATGCACATTGCCTCTCTAACATCCACTACAACCATCATATCACATCACAGTTATCAAGAATACATGTTCAAGGATAAGAATTGAAGAACATCCCTGAAATATGCCTGTCCAACCCAAAGGCCACCACCTTTCCTTGTAATCCTCTTGCTCTCGACTGCTTTCAACTTGGGGTCCCTTCCTTCCTACAAAGCTAAACGACCAAACGTTAACCTACCAAACTATACTAAAATCAAAGAAACTTAAGAGATTAAGTTCAGAACTTGGGTTGCCTCCCAAGAAGCGCTTAGTTTTAGCTTGACTCTTCACTTTGGTCACTCTTCATTTGATAAGTAGATGGTGGATACCAGCCTATCTACATCTCCTCCTCAATAGTGCTTCAACCGTTGACCATTAGCCTTGAATCTCTCTCCCTTTTCATTCTCCAGGTCTACATCACTATATTTTGATGCCTGAACTACCTTGAATGGCCCAGACCATCGAGACTTGAGCTTTCCTGGAAATAACCTCAGTTTGGAGTTATAAAGAAGAACAGTTTGACCAGGTTCAAAGCTCTTAGGAATGATTTTGCTGTCATGGTCCTTCTTTGTCTTCTCTTTGTAAATCCTTGCACTCTCATAAGCATTTAAACGGATTTCATCTAACTCATTGAGTTGAAGTAGCCTCTTTTCTCCCACAGCTCGCGGATCAAAATTTAGCTTCTTGATAGCCCAATAGGCTCCATGTTCCAATTCCATCGACAGATGGCATGCTTTTCTAAACACCAATCGATATGGAGACATACCAATAAGCATTTTATAAGCCGTTCGGTAGGCCCACAGAGCATCATCCAACTTGGAAGACCAGTCCTTCCTAGTAGTGTTCACCATCTTCTCAAGAATGTTCTTGATCTCTCGATTGGAAATCTCAGCTTGGCCATTTGTTTGGGGGTGGTAGAGCAATGCTACTTTATGCCTAACACCATATTTCTTCATCAAAGCTTGAAATTGATTATTGTAGAAGTGTGATCCACCATCACTGATAATTGCTCTTGGTGTGCCAAACCTTGTGAAGATGTGTTTCTTGAGGAATTTCAGCACCGTCTTGGCATCATTAGTCACACATGCCACAGCTTCTACCTATTTTGATACATAATCCACTCCAACTAAAATATATTCATTGTTGAAAGACTTAGGAAATGGACCCATGAAATCAATCCCCCAAACATCAAAGAGTTCAACTTCTAGTATGCTATTTAGTGGCATCTCATTCCTTCTAGATATGTTCCCCACTCTCTGGCACCTATCATATTGGAGGACAAAAGCATAAGCATCTTTAAATAGAGAAGGCCAATAAAACCCACTCTGAATGACTTTCACAGCGGTTTTCTCTCCTCCAAAATGACCACCATACTCAGACGAATGACAACAATACATAATGCACTCTTGTTCATTTTCTGGAACACAACTTCGAATGAGTTGGTTGGGGCACCACTTGAATAAGTAAGGTTCATCCCAAAAGTACTTCTTCACTTCATGCAAAAATTTACGCTTTTGATGGGAGTTGAACTCTGGAGGTAACACTCTACAGACCAAGTAATTTACAAAATTGGCAAACCATGGTGTGGATGAATGATTAACGAAGAACAACTATTCATCTGGAAATAATGCCTGGATCATGTCAGAATTATCAAGTTGAGTCTTAGTACTCAGCCTTGACAGGTGGTTGGCTACTTGATTCTCTGTACCTTTTCTGTCAATGATGTTCAGGTCAAATTCTTGAAGTAAGAGCACCCAGTGCATTAGTCTAGCCTTAGAATCCTTCTTGGTGAGTAGGTACTTTAGAGATGAATGATCAGTGTAAACAGTAACTTTAGTACCCACAATATACGGTTTAAACTTCTCACATGCATAAACTATGGCAAGTAACTCCTTTTCAGTGGTGGTATAATTGAGTTGGGCACCATCAAGAGTTTTGCTAGCATAATATATAGGGTAAAAGAGTTTCCCTGCCTTTTGCCCAAGAACAGCACCAATGGCGTAATCACTCACATCAGCCATGATAATAAAAGGTAAAACCCAATCTGGAGCTACTAGGATCAGAGCTGAAATGAGACGCTTCTTTAATTCTTTAAAAGCTTGTAGACACTCATCATCAAACTTAAATTCCACATCTTTCTCCAATAGCTTAGAAAGAGGTTTGGAAATTTTTGAGAAATCCTTGATAAACCTCCGGTAAAACCCGGCATGTCCAAGAAAGCTTCGGATACCTTTTACATTAGTAGGTGGTGGTAATTGCTCAATAATAGCAATTTTAGCCCTGTCTACTTCCATCCCTTTCTTGGATACTCTATGGCCAAGTACAATACCTTCTTGCACCATGAAGTGACATTTCTCCCAATTGAGAATCAAGTTTGCCTCTTCACATCTTTTAAGAACCGCATTCAAATTCTCCAAGCACGAGTCAAAAGATGGACCAAAGACAGAAAAGTCATCCATGAATACTGCAATGGTCTTCTAAATGATATCAGCAAAAATGGACATCATGCACCGTTGAAAGGTGGCTGGCGCATTGCATAGTCCAAAGGGCATTCTTCTAAAAGCAAAAGTTCCATATAGACAAGTAAAGGTGGTATTCTCTTGGTCTTCTGGGGCTATGGCAATTTGGTTGTAACCGGAATATCCATCAAGGAAACAAAAGAACTCCTGACCTGCTAGCTTATCCAACATTTGATCTATAAACGGCAAAGGAAAATGATCCTTTCTTGTAGCAGTGTTAAGCTTCCTATAATCCATACACACCCGCCAACCAGTCACCGTGCGAGTGGGAATTAGTTCATTTTGAGTGTTAGCCACTACAGTCATGCCACCCTTCTTAGGGACACATTGGACTGGGATGAACTGTCAGAAATGGGGTACACCATTCCAGTGGAGAGCCATTTGAGGATTTCTTTCTTGACCACTTCTTTTATGATTGGATTCAAGCGCCTTTGATGCTCAATAGAAGTTTTATGATAATCTTCTAACAAAATTTTGTGCATACACATCGAAGGGCTTATTCCCTTAATATCCGCTATTGTCCAACCTGTGGCCTGCTTGTGTTCTTTCAAAACTCGTAGGAGCTTCTCTTCTTGCAAATTAGAAAGATCGGAAGAGACAATCACTGATAGAGTGTTGGCATCCCCCAAGTAGGCATACTTGAGATGAGATGGTAAAGGCTTTAATTCAAGAGCTGGTGGAACTTCAATAGAGGGCTTCAAAGGCGTACTCAATGCCTCCGCCACCTCAAGTGGCTCAAAATTCCTCTGTCTTGAGTGAGGGAATGCTTCCATACGAAAAAGGTTTTCAATAACTTCTTCATCAAATTCATCCAAACTTTTCTCCCCAATTAGAAATGCCTCTAAAGGGTCTTTGATCATAGGAGATATGACTCTTGAGGAACGAGCGAGTCCAATATATCAACAAATGAACATTGAGCTGAATCATCATGGAACTTCAAGGCTTTTGGCATGTTAAAGATCACTTTTTCATCATCCACCCTCAAAGTGATTTCGCCTTTCTCCACATCAATAAGGGTTCTTGCTGTAGTTAAGAAAGGACGGCCTAGAATGAGCGGGATCTTCCAATCAACCTCACAATCAAGCACCACAAAGTCTGCTGGGAAGATGAACTTGTCTACTTTCACTAAGACATCTTTAATGATTCCCCTAGGTTTAGAAACACTCTGATCAGCAAATAGAAGGGTTACTGTGGTAGGTGTTCGCCGTTTAGCTTCCGCAAGCGCACAGGTCGTAAGTAATAAAGTGATAAGTCAAGATCATTCCCACGAGGACTATGACAAAAGTGAGTTAACTATTATAACTATGTTCTTAACTAGGTTGAATGAAATCATTTGAAATTGAGTATGTCAAGTAAGAAAATTTGCTAAAAACAATAAGGTAAAACAAAGGTGAATGTAAAATTGATTATACTTCAAGGTTTAAAGGCTTAGGATTACTTCTTCCTCATTGTATTTCATAAAACTATGCAATTAATTTACTTATGTTAGTTGTGTGAGTCCATATGCTAGTCAAAGATTCTAAGATCATCAATCAAGCTCTCTCAAGTCAAGATTGATTTTTAATCCTCATTAACAATGTTCAATCTCTTCTCTATCATTAATGAAAATCATATTTCCCAAATCAATTCTTCATTAAACTATGCTAGGTTATTAGATATATCTCTATTCTAACAACAAACCATCCATTTAATCCCTAAACTTCAAGTATAACATGATTTTTCTCAAGTTCTACAACCAAAATACCTCTCTCAAGCATCATTCAATTGAACTAAACTCATCATGTGGTGATCAAGCACAAGATAGTAATTAAGCATAGAGAAAAATCAACATATATTCTCAACAACTAGCAAAAGCAAGAAAATATAGTAGTTTTAATCCATACAATGAGTAGAAGTAATCCTAAATGAGAGTTTTAGCCACTCATAATCAATACAAACCAACAACTCAATATAAAATTGATGACCATATCAGCAAATGAGAAGAGAAGAGGGGAAAAACCAGAAAAAGAGAAGAAAAATCTTGAATTTCTCCAAGAATCTCCTCCAAGAAGCACCAAAATCCTCCTCAAGCTCTCCAAGAAGCCTCCTTGTGGTTCTTGAACTCTTCCTTGTGCAGAATACCTTCAATTCGGCGCCCCCATTAGGTTAAAAAGCCAGCTGAAGCATCAGTTTTTCAAAACACACAGTTGCAGTATCGCGACTTTGCTTTCGCTTCGCTATAGCGAACCCACAGCGTACGCGGTCAGAAGGGCCTATTTTTTATGTGTTTTCGCTTTCACTTCGCTGTGGCGTAGCAAAAGCAACCGGGGACACCTTCAAGCTACTTTGATCTTCCTTTTTGGCTTTTGTTCTTCTTTTCTTCACCTCCAAGGATCCATGTAAGCTTCCATTTCTTGTCATCATCCTCCTACAAAGAGAAGGATTTTATGAGCTTTTCAATTCTTCAATTCAATCTAAAACCCTATACATTTAGCTCAAAATTTGCACTTTTTTTTCAAGTATTTTCAACACATCACATTTTTCTTCATATGTATAAAACTTATGTGCAATTTTAGTTTAAAACCACAAATATATGAGAAAAATGTGATGAAATACAAGAATTTCCAGAGAATAACAGTGGGCCTTGGCTCTCCTAACCCCAATTGGTTAAAAACGGCTAAGGGCATCAAGTTGATGCTAGCACCTAAGTCACATAGAGCTTTACCATTGAAATTCGTTCCAATATTGCAAGGAATATAGAAACTTCCCGGATCCTTTAGCTTGGTGGGTAACTTCCTTTGGATCACCGCACTACATTCTTCGGTTAATGCCACAGTTTCAAATTCATTAAATCGCCTTTTCTTAGACAACACATCCTTTAGGAACTTGGCATATTTAGGCATACCCTCTAAAGCTTTGGCAAATGGAATGTTTACATGTAGTTGCTTAAACATGTTCACAAACTTTTTGAATTGTGCATCTTCTTCCTTCTTCTTGAATCTTTGAGGAAAGGGTAATGGAGGCATGATAGTGGAGGTGGTTGGCTTGCTCTTCTTCTCATTATTCAATTCTTGTTCCCTCTTCTTACTCTTGCTAACATCATCCAACCCTCCTTCAGTTTTCTTTCTCTTCTTAGTTTCATCGTCTTCCACCATATTTTCTTGAGTAATGACTCCTTCCTCTTCAATCTCAATGTCCACTTGCTCATCTTACTTTGGTCCAGTTGTGCTCGAGTTAGGCATGTTCGGAAGCACCTTAACACTTTTAAAATGAATGGCCTTGCATTCTTCTTTTCTACCCCGCTTTGGATTCGGGATGGTGTCACTTGGGAGACCATTTCGAGCCATGGCATTTACTTATATTGCTAATTGTCCCACTTGAACTTCAAGGTTCTTAATAGCAGATTCATGAAGAGAAAAGGTAGCCTTACTCTCACCTCTTGAAGATTCCACCTCTGATAAGATACGACCTAACATCTTGTCTGTCTTAGATTCTTCTTCTTTTGCAGGAGCTTGCCTTGATGGCAATGGAAAACCCGGTGGAGGAACCAGCTTGGTGCCAGAAGTAGACTCATGTGGGGGGTTCAAGGTGTTACCTTGACTCCAAGAAAAGTTGGGATGAGCTCTCCAAGCACGGTTGTAAGTTTGTGAGTATGGATTACCTTGAGAAGGTTGAAATTTGCCCATATAGTTGACAGATTCAGTGCCCATGTAGAGGGGGTAGTTATCAGGCATGTGGACATCATTGCATTGCTCACATACAATCGGAGTAGATTGAACAGAATGCACACCACGAGAAGTGCCCTTATGTATTTGGGACTCTAAGACATCAAAACGCTTGTTCAGTACGGATAAAATTGTGGCAATTTGTGAAGAAGAGTCTTCTTTTGTGTTGGGCAGGGCTGGGGTAGTCCTTCTATCATTGCCTTGGGTGTTGTTTGCAGATAATTGATCTAAAAGTCTAAACACTTCATTGACAGGCACATTCCGGTAACCTCCATTAGTCATAGAGTCCACCATCGCCTTAGATTGAGGATTCAAGCGAGTGCAAAAAATTTGGATCACTACCAACTTGTCCACCCCATGATTAGGGCATTGCTTCATTAACATCTTGTATCTTTCCCAAGCGGCATACAAATACTCATTCGGCTGTTGTCTAAAACTTAGAAATTCGTCCCTTACTTCCACTGATTTATCATTGGAGAAAAATTGAGCTTTAAATTTTGCTTTAAGATCAGCCCAAGAAGTTATGGATCCTTCTGGGAGATTGTTGAACCAATCTCTAGCTTTCCCTTGTAGAGAGAGAGGGAATAGCCGCAACCTTAGCACATCTTGGGGACTCCATTCTGCTTGAAAGAATTACATACCTCCAAAAAGTACATCAAGTGCTTGTTGGCGTCTTCATTATAAAGACCATGGTACAACCCATGCATTTGCAACATTGTGATCATCACCAGTTTGATCTCAAAAGTGTGTGCTTGTATCTCTGGCATTCGAATGCAAGATTGAGTACCTCGCATATTCCGGTTGGCGAAGTCATTAACGGTGGCTCTATCATACTCATCCGCCATTGTTTCAGCTTCAGATTTAGATTAAGTTATCTCTGACTCAGATTCTGCTGTTGATTCAGTTTCTTCTTCAATGAGTGGTAATCCGTCAAGTACCACTATCAATTCGTCCAATTGCAACTGTTGCATGTATTGAGGCTATACCTATAAAAAGGCACAAACCAGCAAGTATCAAACTAAAACAAATAAAATTTAATGCAGAAGATAGTGAAAGAAAAAATTATAAACCTAACTAAAGACCCAAGCGAAATCTACTATTACAAGCCTAAGGTCAACTAAAAGATTTTTTAAACCAATCCCCGGTAATGGCGCCAAAAACTTGTTCGCCTCCGCAAGTGCACGGATCGCGTCAAGTAATAAAGTGATAAGTAAAGATCGTTCCCTCGAGGATTTGAGTAACAAATTAGTCAAGCAATAGATTTGATGAATTCGATTAAGTTGAGCCAAAACATGTTGTTGTGTGTGGAAAAAGGAATTTCAAAAGATATATTTGAAAAGCTAAAAGTTGCTGAACAAAACTCAGAGTTGTATGATTTCAATCAAGTATAATAGGTCTAGGATTGCTCATCCCCTTAGTATTTCATAAATTCACTTCTTTTCCTCTTCAAGGATCCTTTTCATGGGGTATATATATGTTTGTTTAAGATTCTAAAGCGTATGATTAAGCTCTCTCAAGTCATAACCAGTTGCATATCATCTATTAGCATGCACAATCTCTTGCTACAGCTAAGAGAAGATATTCATTACATACCAATCTTAATTTCACAATGCTAGGTTAATAACTATATCTCTATGTTACTAACATACCATCCATTTAGTTATAAACTTCAAGTCTAGCATGATTTCACTCCAGTTCTGCAATTAAATTAACTCTCTCAAGCTTAATTTAATTGAACACATCATCCACAGTGATGGCCAGTCACATACAGCAGTAAAAATGGAATGAAATCAACATATATATGTGATTAGATCCTTAGAGAAGAAAAGAAACAAGTTTAATCCATACAAAGGATCAGAAACAATCCTAGAAAGGGACTCTAGCTATCCATGTTCACAAATGATTCACAGACATAAGCTCTCATTACAGCCATATCAGAATTATAGAGAAGAAATGGAAGAAATACAGAAAAACTAGAAAATCTGAGCTGAAATCTCTGCAAATCCTCAATCTCTCTGTGATTCTCCTTGATTTCAAGCACACCCAAGCTCAGAGGATGTTCTCAACTGCCTCCTAGGTCTTTCCAAATCTGGGGATCCCATCTTCAGCCTCTGGTTTTCGCTTTTATAGTTCCTCAGATGACAAAACACACAACAGCATTTTCTGTCCATCTTTGGGCCACGGCCCAAGGATGCTTGGCCGCGGCCCATGAATAGGTTGGTCGCGGCCAGTTATCTCTGAAGTTCAGCTTCCTCTCTTTTCTGCCCTGTTCTCATCCCTTATTGCCTTTCCTTGGCATGGTTGATGGCTTCAACTTCCTTTCACCTCCTTCTCATTGCATTTGGCTTTCTCTGGTCCAGCTATGACTGGATCTGTATCCTTTCAACACAAAGAACTAACAAAAAACCACAGTTGAATAGTCATAACAGTTGGCAATATATTTCATCCACATTTATCTTCTTTTTGTGCCCAGCATGAATAGAACTCATTTCATCAACTTTAGCACTCCCAAATGCCCACTAATATACTCAAAGTGTGGGATAAATAGGAAGAAATATGCAATTCTGACAAGAATTTCATGAGGTTAACAATTGTTAATTACCTTCAAGTGATGGATGATCATTGTTAAACTCAAGTGGGTTGATTTGTATGAAGAAGCATCTTGATTTTATTAACAGGCTTATATAAAGCCCTATTATTCCCTCTGCATCTATAGAATCCTTCAAATTTCAACATGGCATTAGAGCTAGGTTTGATTGGAGAGCTAGTATGCTGCAACATGAGATTCTGTTAAGGCATCTTCCGCTAGGCAATAAGGGCCTCTAAAACTCAAAAAGGAGTATAAGCCAAGCAAAAAATAAGGGGCCTCTAAGAGGCAAAAAGAAGTACAAGCCAAGCAAAAAATAAGGGGCCTCTAAAACTTAGAAAGGAGTACAAGCCCACAAAAAAATAAGGGTCCTTTAAGACTTAAAAAAGAAGAATAAGCCTAGGTGAAAAATAAAGGGCAAATGAGACTAAAAAGAAGTACAAGCCTAAGCAAAAAGATATCAATTTACATGATAGTGAGTGACAGCATTATAGGGTTCCTGTGTGTGATATCTATTTGAGTGAGAGAGACCACTGCAGTATCTTCTTTCTCAAATAAGTGACCACTGCAACATCACTTATTTTCTTTCCTGTCTCAATTTTTGGGTAGAGTTTTGTTTAAAGTATGGTATTTTTTCCACTATGTTCACCGTTATCACAAATGATAAAGGAGAGTATACAAAAAGAAGCCGTGGTAATAGTAGAGGCTATAGTCAATTTAATGAACAACAACAACAACAACAAGAAGTTAATTGTTGTTTCATATATAAGCTTTATTCAATGGCATTGGCAAAAAAGTTTGACATAAGGAAGCAGATTACTAGAAAAAGCAAAGAGGTGAAAAAATCGTGCAGATTGAGGATGGTTTCTTAGACCATATATAGACCAGTAAGCCATGCATGAAAATGTTTTCTCTAGAATTGCAATGACATATATAGCAACTTCTCAAGAGGCATGACAGATTTTGAAGACTAGGTACAATCTCATGGCTTAAGTAGGCAACTTATGGCATCCCTTTTTGTAAAAAGGGATGCTGTAAGGTGCCTACTTACGGTGTCCCTTTAAAAAAAGGGATGTGTAAGTAGGCAATGTACGACCTCTACTTTTTAAAAGGGACACAAAAAAATTTTTTTTAAAAAAATCTTGTTTACATATTTTTTACTGCCTAATTAAATCCTGTACAGACACATCATCTAGCAATAAAGCCAAAATGTCCTTTCACTACAATTAAACCAAAATGTACAAAAGCATCCAGTACTAGCTAATCAAATTGTTAACTACTACTATATACAATAATAACCACAAAGTGTCCAAAACTTGTCTACATGACTATACTATCTAAAATATAGTATTTATCAAAGTAAACTTTACTCATTTATGTATGAAGAAGATGTCAAGCCAAAAGGTCTCAGATAAAATTAATATCTTATTCTAAGTAGGTGTCGTCATTACCAAAAATCTGCAAATTGGAAACAAGCTAAGATAAATCAACCTAGTGAATGAATTAATTAAAAATTCAATTACAATACTAAAAATATTATCATTTGAGAATAAAGAAGCGATTACCTATTCAAAATCTAAAGTAAATTCACTCTAAATGATATTATATGTATAAAGTATAATATAGTATCTGCACTAAGTTGTCCATAGTTGTCAAGGGCACTATAAATCAAAAGCAAATGGTTAAAAAAATATTGGCATGTCTAAAGTGACTGTTAATGAAAGAATTCAAACTACATACTTTGGATAAAACCACTTCGACTCTACACTTTTACCTTCGCGTGTCCCGCCTAGTAGTTTATATGTCTTGAGTACACTATCATCAAAATAAAAATCAACAGACATTAAAATAGTTTATTTAAGTCAAGAATCAATGATTTACAAACAAATAAACTTACGTGCTAAAGATGGATTTCATTTCTTCATTTGGCCTATGATCTAAGGAATCAAATCGATAGAGGGCATTCATTGTGAGAGAAACAACATACAGACTGCAATGGTAACTATAACAACATATACAGATTAAAATGAAGTTAGGTAACAAGACAATTTATTCTTAAATATCTTAAATAGACAAAACTAAAATACGTATCATTCAAGAAATGGTGCTAGATAACAAGGCAATTTAGTCTCTCCTATTGTGTAGCCTTGATAGGTTATCCTTAGTTCCAACTTATTATTCTTCTTTGTCGTATTTGTAGGACATAAGAATCTATATAAACTATTTCTTCCCAGTTTGATGCACATGTTAAAGAGGAAGCTATAATAAAATTAAAATGATAAATGAATTATTGAATATATAAAACCAAAAAATCATTGCATTAATTGAATGAAAAAAATAAAAAAGACTTATATGATTGTAAGTTTAACCCACCCTATATCTCTCTCCTATAAATTTATGAAATCCATGAGATCTTTCTTGTCAATTATAAAGGGATAAGACTGTCTTTCATCCACAATCTCATAAGGCATCTGCAAGTCGATTTGGCCAATATTTTTATAGAGTTGTTCCAGTCTTGCCAAGAAGGAAATTTTTTTCACATCTTGTTGATCCTATTATTAAAACATAAAATATAGATCATAAGTAGGATGCAAAGAAAACTCAAGTTATAATAAGGTATATCCTACCATTGGAGGTGTATTCACCATGTGAATAAGATTTTTTGGCTAAAGGATGAAAGATCCTATCACCTAACCTAGTGTGGCAACCTCTTTATCAGGAACCAGATATCTACAGCTTCCTCCCCTTCTCGAACACAAGTCACAGTAACCCTATGTAAAGCATCTGGAATTTATTGAGTATGGTAGCTTATGTGTGAATAAGAGCATCAGCAACAACACTCAGTAGCGGGACCTCCAAATAGAGAGTGTAAGGTTCTCCAACCTGTGGAGTGGAAGAAGGGTCGCCAAGTGGTACCTTTGACAGGTTATAACTTCTGATAGTGCTTGGGAAGATTGGGGATTTATGGATTCTATGTTCCTCATATTCCCTCTTCGATTGAATGATAGACCTCACCTCACCACGTAGCTCATTCAAGAGCTCTTATTGGAGTGATTAGTGAATTTGCACCTCGAGCTCTTGTCAGACTTCCTTTAGGAGTAATTGATGGACTTCCTCTTGAACCTTGGCCACAAGCTCCCTGTTGGATTTACCTTATGATGAATATTAAGAAGCTTGTCCAAAATACTTTGTGAGACCGATTTCCCTTGGCTCCCCTTGAACGCAACTAGGGTGATCTAGCTTCCCAATTGCCATTGATAAGATGTCCATGCATCCATTTTGAGTGAAGTAACCTTGGCTACTTTGCTCTTTAAGCTCATCTTGTAGCATGCAATTTATCATAAATGAAAATTAAATACTTCCAAATTAACTACTTACAATCTTTGTAGCAACCTTAGCAATAACTAGATTTATATATTTGCCACCCTTAAGCCTCTCTACTTTCCATTTTTTGTGATGTGGAGGAGGAGCTGGGACCTAGACAACAGTGCCAAGATCTGATTTGGTAGCTTCTTTCATTTTCTCCAACTCTTCTTCTATCATCCTCTATTCAAGCTTTCGCTAACCACCACGAGATATGTAATATTGATACTTATTTATTGCTTACTTCTCTTTATATGCTTCACTTACTTCCTGTAAAAGGAAAAATATGAAAACTGAGTTAATGATGTCAAATAGATTCAAAATAATAAGTTCTATACTACGATGAAAGAAAATTTACTAGAAATTGAGGATCCTTCCATGAAGCCACAAACAATCTCCAGTAGTATGAAGAAAGGTAGGAATATCTTTGACATGGATTGTAATATCCCAAAAAGCGATTAAGGGCTAATGACTTCAAAAGTGAATGTAATTATTGTTGAATAAACACTTTTGGGGAATGTGTGATGGGAATTTGGATGTTTTAATGATTCCAATGGCTTCCTTGTGAAAATTCGTGTGGGGAGAGTGTTTATTGTGAAATTGGAACCATTGGGAACAATTGTGCAAAAGTTGGAAATTATGTCCATTGAAACTCTGTACATGCCAGTCGATTTGTATGGACGTTTTAAATATGCAAATGGTGTGTAAAAATTCTGAAATTTTCCATTCTTAAAGTTCACATGCCAAGCTTTAAAATGGACATATAATTTGTGTCATTTTAGTTTGTGAGCTAAGAGTTATGATTTTTCAAAGTTTGGGATGGAAACTGGAATTTGTTTTAGAGCAGTATGGACTTTTGTGTAATTCTGTATTTTTGAGGTTATTAAATGCAATGATCTATATTTTTCTAATAAATAGGACTTAAATATCTTTCCATTGGCTTGGGATCACCCCATTTTGATTTTTCTAGAATTGGTTATGATTTTTCAAAGTTTGGGCAGAAATCTGCCAGAATTTTGTAAAAATTTGAAATTGATGGAAATTTATTAAATAATTAGAAAATAATATTATATCATATTAAATCATCATCCACCTCCTACATCAGCCTAAAACCGTGACATTCAGCTGTAACAAGAGAGAGAAGGTGTGAGAAATTCTAGAGAGAGAAGGAGAAGAGAACTTGTACGGTAAGTCGATTTCTTCGGTAAATCCTTACCTAACGCGTATAACTCCACTCCTAAGCTATTCTTCAATGTTCTTCAAGGTTTGTGGAGCACAATTTGGGTGTTCTAAGGCTAAGGTTCTCAGCCACCTTGAGGAAAAGCTAGTGGGAGCTTGAGGTAACTTCCAAACTTTCGTATATTGATTATTCTGGTTGCTGTAGGCAATTTAATCGGTGAAATTTCGTCGGATTGCCATTGGTTTTAAAGTTTTGAAATGATATGGCCTAGGGGTTATGCTACCCAAATTGGGTCTTAATGTTAGTTGTAACCTAATGTAATGGTTAATAAAGTGATTTGGAGTAGAAAGAAATGCGGAGCCGAAACCGAAAAACCCCAATTTTTCCCGTGGAACTGAAAATTTCGGCCAAGGCTAGTTTAGAGGGGTTAGATTTGGATTTTCAATGATTTGATGGTTCCATTGAGTTCAGGAGCAAAAATTAGGTGGGGTTACAGTTGGTCACTTTTTTGGAAAAGGCTGAAAAAGTATAATTACGAAAACCCCCTGAAAGCCTTAAAGTAGGGCTGCCAAGGGTAAATTTGTAATTTGACATTGAATTTGATAATTCCGAGTCCAGAAATGGATTCATTGGGCGGAAATATGTTAGGATAGCCCAGATTAGGATTTCGGGAAAAGTGTAACCGGACTGGGTACGGCGGGCTCGGGCCGGGTCCCGGGGGCATTTTTGTAAATTTTCATTATAGACTCATATAACCCCAAGAAATACTATAGAAGTATCTAAATGGTGCATTTGGAATTGTAGGATTTGATATTTGCCCTGTTCGTGATCCACCGCGCTAGAGCACAATCGGAAAGAACAAGGTAGTGACTCTTTTCCCTTATATTATATGTGATACATGGTATGTTTATTTGACCATTGTTTGTGAGTCTATCACCTACGGCCCATCGGTGTTGATCATGGGAGGATCGTACCTTCGGGGCGATGAATCCGGGGGATGAGACTATGTGAAAGCCGTAAGGCTATATGTGAAAGTCGAAAGGCTATTTATGAAACCTTCACCTGCGGCCCATCGGTGTTGACGGTGGGAGGACCGTGCCTTCGAGCGGTGGAATACGGGGGATGAGATTATGTGATTATGTGCATATGTGGCAGCGTGTTGTGCTTTATGTTGTGATACTGCTTGATGATTTTCTTGCATGCTTTGTGATTATATATGGTATGAGTGATTTGTTACTACTGGGATTCTTTTGAATCTCATCCTTTCCATTGACTAACCTTCAGACAAGGCAAGTGGCTCCAAGGGAAAGGAGATGACCAAGGGCGGATAGGGCTCCTTAGGGAGATTTATATTTTGGTGTTGGTTATCATGTTTTGTTGGGAGATCACCGTATATCTTATAAATGTTGTTTTGGAGACAGTGGTGTAATCCCCTAATGGGAATTTATAAACCTTTAGTTTATGTATGAAACCCAGGGGTTGCCGGGATTTTATTGTACACTCTGATATGTAAATGTGATGTAACTGCACAAGGTAATTATATTCAAGTTATGGAATTTGAGACTAGGGTAAGGCAGAAATTTTGAAAATATTTATGAAAACCCTTCCGTAAGGAAGGGATTGTAAATGAGTTTGATTATTATTGGTCTCTATTTTATTTTAAAATACGTATTTCGAATCATAATTACGAAGGGGGTTACATGGATCGTCATTCCTCATTGCCCCTCTAATTAAACTTTGTGTGAGCTTGTTCTTGGAATCTTTTTATTGTAGACAAACTTCCCCCATCTAGTACTTGTTTATCGCCTTGCTGTCTGGGACATCGTACATTTGCTGTAAGGTATAACATATGATAATTACATTTGAAATAATAAGAATAAATATATAAATGTAGATATATAGAAAGGAATATACCAAAATTTGTTACCAAATCATCTCCTCTGATTTTGGTGGAACCAACCTCCAATTAGGGCACACAATGCGAACTTTAATTTGCTTCAAACTAAATAGCCTAAATAACTAATGAATCTATCTTCCTCATCACTAATTGGATTCATATTAACATCGAACTCTATATGTAGCCTCCCTATTATTCTTGATGACGTGCAACCAATGCTCCAATCTTTATGCTGCCTCTAACCCTTTTCACAATGGGTTCACCTTTATTCATTTGATGCTCACCAGAGACTCCAGCCCTTTGATCCTCACCAGAGCCTCTATCACTTTATGACCAATCAGAACTGTCCCTATTCCTGTTAAGAAATCGATGTCAGATATGTAATTACAACAAAAATGAATAAAATAAAGTAACTTATATTAAAACAAAAATCACATAGTACTATTTCATAATTTAAGGTCTTACTTTATATGATTTCTTATATTCCTTCACAGTGATAATTTCTTGCAGCATAATCTTCATCATTTACCAATTCTACTTCACTTGGTCTAGGTGGATTTGTTGTGAAAGGTGGCATGTCATCAAGGTTGGAGGTTAAGTCACCATATTTCTAGTTTTTACTTTGAAGAATAATGGACATTTTCTCTATTAGTAGGATATGTGACATAAAACACTTGTTTCGCTTGGCTTGCTAGAATAAAGGGCTTATCTCTATAACCAACTCTTTGAAGATCAACTAAGACAAATCCAAATTGTTGATCTATTACAACAACATTATATTTAATCCACTTACATTTGAATGAAGCAACTTTGAACTTGTTGTAGGTCATCTCCTATATCTTCAATAACTCCATAATAGGCCATGGATGCTAATATGGGGTCGTTGCCTTTCAAATTGGAAAAATGCATGAATTCAGTTTATACCAACACCCTACTATTTTGCATAGTACTTTTGTCATCTTAGTCTTTTATGTAGAAAGAATACTAGTTTATATCATAACCGCTCTAAGTGACGACCTGAAAAGAAGGCCCCCAAGGTAACTACTCGATTGTCTCAGACATACTAGTCTTGTATGAAACCTTTTCCTTGAACAACTTTATGAATGTCTTGTTTTACTTATTTGCTATCTGCATGTCATTCTTCCTTGGATTCATGTTCTTCAAACTTTTTGTGTGTTAGTCTAAGTACGGTTGAATGTCTTCCATATTATTCAAGATATACAAATGTACTTGCAACACCTCTTCAATAGGCATATTCTTCAATTTGAGTCCTTGTATTCCCTTACTTCTCCCCTCTTTATGCCAAGATTGTGCCTTCACCCTTAATAGATAATCTATGCAAAAGTCGATAGCCTCTTCAACTACATATCTTTCAACTATTGAGGCTTTAGGTCGGTAAGGATTTTTAGAATACCCTTTTAAGATCTTCATGTATCACTCGAAAGGGTACATCCATCTTAGGTAAATTGGACTGTAGAGCCTTACCTCCCTTACCAAATGAACTATCAAATGCACCATTATATCAAAAAATGCAGGAGAAAAATACATCTCTAGTTGGGACAACATAATATGATCCTCATTTTCCAATTCATCTAGCTTTCAATGTTAATGACTGTTACAAATAGCATTAAAGAAAACACACAATCTTGTTACAGTGGTTTGCACTTCATCTTTCATAATGCCTATAATAGCTACTGGTAATAGTTGTTGTATCAATACATGATAATCATGGGACTTCATTTGCACTAATCTCAGATCGTCCATTAAGATAAACCTTCTCACATTAGAAGAATACTCTTATGGCACTTTAATGTCATGCAAACAGCCACACAAACTTTTTGTCTTGGCTTTTGACAGTGTTTGCGCTGCTAGCTCTATGTATACTCTTTTACCATCATCTCTTAGTTGTGGTTTTAACCATTTTCTTATTCCCATATCAACCAAATGTACTCTTGCACTAATTCCATCCTTAGTTTTCCTTGGTATGTGGAAAAGCGTAACGACAAGGCTATCACAAACATTTTTCTCCATATACAACACATCAATACTGTATATTGACCTCTTCTTCCATATATTCTTCTCACTCTCAGTTTTCTGATTCTTACTGAAAATTGCATTGATACATTGATTTTAAAACCTTTAGTCACCTCAGATTAAATAAAAATAAACCAAATTATGCAACGAAGAGCACAACTCGAGCCATGTTCTCTTGAGGAGCCTTTTATTTAATTCCTAAGCTAAACTAAGTGACAAAACATTGAGATGGGTTTAAAATTGATTTTTTTAATAATGGAAAAGAACCTAAACTACTATTTTTTAGGTTTTTGAGAAATTGTTGAGATAATTAATGAAATTTCATTTAAGCAAATTCATAATGAATGCTTCATGGAAAATGGAATATAGGTTATCCTTATTCAAAATGATTTGGGAGTTAAATTATTCTCTAAGTCAAAAATCAAACATTAGCAACTCAACAAGTCTAGTGATATTAATTAGTGATTACCCTTATAACTCTAGCTGGACAATAACTTCTTAATACATTATCAAAAACCACTTAGTGTGCAATTTAGGATTGGATTTATGCAATTTGTTTCTCTACGTAATGAACACTCAACTGAGATATTTAAATAAGATCAAAGCAGTTAAAATACTCTTTCAAACTATGAAAGAATAATACAACCACCTTAAACTGAAAAGGGAATATATAACTATAAATCTCAAACCACATAATTCAATCCAAATCATAATTGTTCAATCCAAAGTTGGATAAACAACTTACAAACTCAGTAAATTAGCCACATAACATAATTCCTAACTTAGGAAATCCATTACATAGCTAGATCAAAGGATTAAAACAAATAACTCCCCTGAATGTATCTCTAGAGCTCAAACCCAATCATCCATTCCCAAGAAAGCACGAAAGAATTAGCCTCTTATGGTTTTAGACACTGTCGGAACTTTATTAGACATTAAGAAACTCATGAGATAAGATAATGGAAGGAAAAGAAAAAGATGGAGGCATTGTGTAACATCCCAATTTCTGATTAAGGGCTAATGATAATTATTGAGAATAATTATCTAATTAAGTGGACTGCTAAGCCTGGTTTAGCAAGAGTCCAAATTGTGATTTAAGAGGAATTGCCATAATCAGGGGCAAAACGGTAAAGTTACCGACCAGTTGATCGGTTACCAAGGAGGAAACTCATTGGTAATTCCAAGATCAATGGCTAGGAGTTATTTGTGTAATTGAGTAAAGGGCATAATCAAGTGTATGTGTGTGCATGTGAGCCCATGAGAGTTGAAGTGAGATGGTGACAAGTGGCAAAGTGTGGACCCTTGGATGAGGCATAAGTGATGACACATCATCATCATCTCCATCTCCTCTCTTCTCTTCCTCTCGGTTTCTCTCTCTTGTTTCGGTAGCCATGGAGCTTTGGAAAGAGAAAGGAAAATCTGATTTTTGAGGTAGGCAAATGGCCTCTTTAGCTCAAACTCTCTTCTCCAATGTTAATCCTTGAGTTGAGAGCTTTATTTTGGTGATTGTAGTTTCTCCATTAGTGGTGATTTGAGGATCACAAAAATATGAAGCTTGGAGAATCAAAGAGTGTCTTTGAGAAAGTGGATAAGGTATGTGAAACCAAACCTTCTATTTATGTTTCATGCCACATGATTATGTTTGGAATTTCTGGAATTATTGCCCTAATTTCGAAAATATGGGTAATGGGTAGTTTGGCATGATATGGCATTGGAAATGGTATATTGGTATGAGTTTTGAATAGATAGAATGGATTTGGGAATGAAATGTGTAAGGTTAATGATTTTAGAAAAGGGATGATTATATTGCCCTAGACCAAAGCAAGTTGATGGAATGGGAATTGGGTAATTCTGTTGATTCCATTGAATTCAGTGAGTGATTTTGTGTGGGAGTGGCTTTGGTAGAGGTCTTTGGTCCCTTTGGATCAATTGGGCAAGGGTTAGGAAATGTGGTAAGTTTTGCTGCGTTTTCTGGAATCTGATAGATTCACTCGAGCAGACAGGGGTGTGCTCGAGTGAGGGATGAATGTTGCTCGAGTGAGGAAGAACCTGCTCGAGTGATATGAGAGTTTTCCCTTGTGTTGCTTCGAGTGCACCTGGGTTTTATGGGTTGTGCTTCGAGTGCACTTCCTTGTGTTCGAGTGGAGGAAGAACATGCTCGAGAGAGCATGGCCTGCTCGAGTGATAGTGGGAGTCCAGAGTGAAGGGTTGCTTTCTGGTCTTCACTCACGGGCAAGGTGCAAGAAGTGTGCCTTCTCACTCGCGGGTGGGAGGATTTGTGCTCGAGTGAGCCAGTTCCTGAAAGTGAGAGTTGTGCTCTCGGGTGTTCACTCGCGGTCTCACTTTCTCTTGTGCTCGCGGGTATGGGCAGCGTGCTCGAGTGAGCCTCTTGTGCTTCGAGTGAGCTTGTGCTTCTGGAGTGGGTTTGTGCTCTCGGGCAAGTGCTCGCGGTCTCACTTTCTCTTGTGCTCGGGTGTTGTCCGTACCAATGCTCGAGTGAGAGCATTTGTGCTCGAGTGATGTTCGTACTTGTGCTCGAGTGAGAGCTTCTGTGCTCGAGTGAGGCAGTGAAAAATATCAAGTTTGAGTGTTAAAAAGGGGATCTTTGGGGATAGTCTTCTACCCCTTTAGAGCTATTGATTGAGGTGTTTGAGGGCACTTAAAGGGCAATAATGATAACCAACTTGAGTGTCTAAAAGTAAAGGAATTTGGGAAAAAGGGAATTAATCCTATGTCCTTGATTTTGAATATAGGATTTGATGATTTCCTTGAGCGTGAGCAGCCGGAGCTGGAGCTTACGTGGAAAGAGTGTAGGGAACTTACCTCTCCTGCATGTATTGATAATTGTATTTGTGTATTGATGCATGTTATTGCCTTGCTTGAATTATGTGAAATATATGAGAATGATTGTAGCTCTGTTTCTATTTATACTATGGCCATGAGTATGTTATGTGAGCATTGAGCATGCGGATACATCATTATGTGAACATGAGCTATTGTGATGCAAGCATGTCATGCATTAAATACTTATCTTACATGCATATTGGTATCTGCTTCCTACTGAGATTCCCCAGAATCTCACCCTCCCCTATCAACATTTTAGACAGGGAAGGAAGATTGAGGATGAAGCAAGCATCCAAGGACGAAGAGGACTCGTTTTGGGTGAGAGCTTAGTAGTTGGTTATCATTGCGTAATTGAGATTATGTATCTGTATATGGATCAGTATTTGAGAATGTATTTGATAAAGTTGTGTAATCCCTGTTATTTGAGCTGTATGGGCTAGTGTGCCCTATGATTATTAAGCGAAGATATGATCCCGGAATTGTCGGGAATTTGTATTGCGTACTCTGATAATTGTATAAATGTAATTTATCTTCGCATAGTAATTATATTCGGAGTGTAAATATGAGACCGTGTTGTAAATGATTTTGAAAAGTAATTGTGAAAACCCCGTCGGGTTGATGGGTTTATAAATGACGTTTTGTCTTATTGGTCTCTATTTCACGTTTATTGAGTAATCCGGATATTAATTACGGCAGGGGGTTACACATTGGTGGTTGATGATCGATGATGGTAGTAGAATGAGATGTTGGGGAAGCTCAATGGTGAAAGTTGTCTCCATTTTCTCCTTCGTCTCATCTGTGACTACTAGTTCTTCCTCTCGTCTGCCTCTTCCCTTCTTTAATTGTTGGTCCCTCCTCTAAAATATTGGTCCCTTATCTAGGTTATGTCTTGAGGTGTGGGCCTCAAGAAAATCCTCAAAATCTAAGTAAATCAGCCGTAACATTAGATTCAGAGGAGTAAGATGCTGATTTACAGAAATTTGGACCAAACTGGTATTTAAGAAATTCGAGTACTAAACTGACAATTTCTCTAGGTACTAAAATGTCATTTATGAAATTCAGGGTGGTTTTCTGTAATTTTCTCTAAGCTTTCTTTACTTTAAAGGTGATGCTAATATTATAGAAAAATGCCCTTCTTTCTGTCAAAATTCCTATCTAGCCACATGCGCAATTTCGTTTTCCGCTTTAGTCTTTGTGCATCTTTAGTTTTGGTCCTTCAACTCCAACTTTTCCAAAGTGACCTACAATTTAAATCAATATATTGTAATATCTTTATTCAAAATTCAAATTTTAAAGAGCAATCACAAGATTATAACAAATATATCCTTTTAAGCTTTATTTTCACACAATCATCTTTAATTCAATTTAATCATAATAAATGCTATTTAGCCCAAAATTAATAATAAAATACTAAATAAGATATTAAATATTATGATAAAATCAGGATACATCAAATTCCCCCATGCTTGGACCTTTATATTCCTGAACAAAGATTATCAATTCAAACCATCCAAGATGAATATCAATGCGATTTAAAGATCAGCAATCTCAGTATGAAAAGCAATAAATCAATTAATTTATCTTCACAACTAGAATAAGTCATAGTGTAAAGCAATGCAAAGGGATTAGTCCACTACACAATCAAATGTAATTGAAATAAGCACAAGAGAGCTCTCTAGGATAATAGTGTTTTCTCTCAACTCTCCTCATTAGGGTCATTTTACTCTAGGTCACTTAACTATCACCTTACTGTTAGGCTCCATATGTTTTGATGATAACAAAGATTGAAATGATCTTACAAAAGGTTTTGATAATAAACAAAAGAGTTTTGAACAAAGAAACTAAGTACTAGGTGGCATGCAGAGCCATCACTCGAGTGAGCACTTGAGTGATGAAGAAGGATAAAAAGTCATAGGATAAGGAAGGAGCCTCTAGCAAAATTCAGAAGGGATCACTCGAGTGATGATCCTTTATCATTCGAGTGATGTATGCCAAAAAGACCCAAAAACTCTCTGTCAAGATTTGGAAGGTGTCACTCAAGTGATTACTTGAGTGATGACTAAGAATCACTCGAGTGACCACTTAAGTGATTAGGTAAGAAATAAGCCAGTGACTCTCTGCCAAGATTTGGAAAAGATTACTCGAGTAATGTCCCTGAATTACTGGAGTGACCACTCGAGTGCCAAGTTTTAGGAGGGATCACTTATGTGATGGCCCTGGATCACTTAAGTAACCATTCAAGTGATGAAGTCTAGAATGCATGATTTTGATATGTTGTTTATTGATTTGTTATCTATATGATTAACCCTTCATTATGTTAGTATTCTAAGTTTATTTTTAGGGAAACAATGAAGAGATCATGCTAAAGAGAGAGAAGTTAAACTTTAACGTCCGTAACACTCACATACCACAACGGCTATTTTTCAAATATGAAGAACAATCAAAAGAAGCTGCGTAACTTTAACGGACATGTTGACATGTTTCCAATAGCTCACACGACTCAGCTATAAATATGGGACCATTCAACAAAGAATAGACACGACTGACAGCACATGAACATACATCGATCAACATATTCATAGTGCTCTATTTCATATATTCATTCTTTGTATTTGGTGTTCATATATTTACTCTGTGAGAGAGATTTTCATTACAAACTCAATATTTGTTATTGAGATAACTTAAGGTTGTGGAACCTTAGGTTAAGGATTTGTTTACATCGTGTAAGGGGAAGCGAGTGTCCAGTGAAGGAACTTGCAGTGTACTAAGGTGCCAAAAACCCATTGACTCTTGGAAGATATAGTAAAACTTTCAGAGGATCTCTGAGGATTGGACGTAGGTCAAATTGGTTGTGGCCGAACCAGTATACTCTGGTGTACATTTCAGTGATATTTCTCCTAGCTCTTAACTGCTTTAAATTTTGTCAATTTTTATATACAGTTTAAATTTTTTGTGATCACCCAATTCACCCCCCACTTGGGTAAAACGCTTCACTAATATTTGGTATCAGAGTGTAGGTCTTCTTGTTCAGGTCTAACAAACTAAAAAGGATCCAATGGCAGGCATGGGTAAAGGAATACTTCCCGATAGGGCATCTATTACCAGACCACCAAGTTTCAACAGAGAACACTTCTCTTTCTGGTAAACAAAGTTTAGCGTATTCGTAATGGCTACTAAATATGGATTGTGGAAGGTGATTAAAGATGGGAACCACATACCTATAAAGATTGTAGATTCATAAAAAGTTCCCAAGACATCAGTAGAATATGATGAGAATGGCAAGAAACTCATTACTCTTAATAGCAAGATAATCCTGATGATCCAAAGTGCTTTAAGTCAAAATGAGTACTTCAGGATTTGCATACTTCCAACTACTAAGGAAATGTGGCAAGCCTTGGAAATAGCTCACGAAGGAACTTCAGGAATAAAGAAAAACCAGATCAATACTCTGGTTACTAAATTTGATTTACTTCAAATGAAATCAGGTAAGTCAATAGCTGAATTTGAACTTATATATACTCATCTTATTAATCAACTTACAACACTTGGGAAAGTCTATGATCAAAATACCCAAGTAAGAAAGATACTGAACATACTCTCTAAAAAGTGGGAGGCCAAAGTCACTACAATAGAGGAAGTGAAAGGTGAATCAATGCGATCGGTCGCTTCTCTATTCGGAAGTCTCTCTGAATATGAAAGCAAATTGAAGTCCAAACAAGAACTTGAAGAGATTGGTGACAAGAAAAAGAAAACTCTCATACTAAACGTAAAGGAGGAAACCCAAGAAGATGATGAAAATTTCAACGATGATAAAATGTGTCTGATAATAAAATGATTCAGGAAATTTACAAGAAAGGTCAGGGATTTAGAAATTTTTAGTAGGGAGGAACACACAGTAAGGAACACATCATCTGCTATGAATGTGGAAAGCCAAGACATATTAAGTCAGAATGTCCAGAGCTGGTTCAGAAGAACAAAGAGAAGGGAAAAGGCAAATTCTTCAACAAGAAGAAAGCCTTTGTATCCACTATATAGGGAGACAGTTCTTCTGATGAAGGACGTGATGAAGAAGAAGTTGGCAATATATGTCTGGTTGCTCAAGAAGAAACAGAAGAAAAGGTAACTGATTCTGATACCACCTATGATGAATTACTTTTTGAATATAATGCTTTACATTTTGAATTTATCAAAGTAGTTAAAGAACTGGTTGTTTTCAACCAGAAAAACAAAGTTCTTAAAAAAGAACTTAAAGAGGGTTCAAAGAAAGTTTGTGAAAATTGCTCTTCTTTGAAAAAGAAAAATGCTAATCTTATTAAGACTCTTGAAAAATTTACTAAAGGCAGTAAGATGTTAAATGTTATTTTAAAAGCTCAACGATTTGTAAATGATCAATCTGGTATTGGATATGATCTAAAATCAGATAGAAAGAAAACAGGAGGAAAGACATATTTGAGTCATTTTCAACATTTTGTACATATAAAGAATCCTTTTGCATTTTGCAACTATTGTAATAGAAAGGGGTCACTGTACTTCATCATGTATCACTACTACAAAAAAGTAAAGCTGTGGCGCTTATAATTGCATTAACTGTGGCGCTAGAGAAGTGCCACATATCTAGATGCCACTAAAAAAAGCTGTGGCGCTTGGAAGCGCCACAATATTTTAAAATTTTTTTTTTTAAAAAAAGACCCTATTGTGGCGCTTGCTCAAGCAAGTGCCACAGGAGGGGGACCTCCTGTGGCGCTTGCTCAAGCAAGCGCCACAGTAGGGGGGCCCTACTGTGGCGCTTTCTTGAACAAGCGCCACAGAAGGTCCCCCTCCTGTGGCACTTGCTTGAGCAAGCGCCACAATAGGGTCTTTTTTTTTTTTTTCTTTTTTCTTTTTTCTTCTTCTTCTTCTCTTTTTTCCTGTGGCTCTTTTTTATGCTTCCTGATTGTGAAATTTTATATAAAATGAGTGGATTTCGTGTTTATCATCTCCACAAATTGTCAATCTTTCTATTTTATATTTCAACCTATTATATATATATATATATATAATTTTCATATTTAAAATTCAAGTTCCCCAATAATAATGTTCTTACATTAATACTCTCCAAAGCTAACATAAAAAATATCACAATACAAGAACTTGATATGTGAACACAGTACATCAACAACTAATTAAGTAAATTAAAAGATTACTAAAAAACGCAAGCTTGTCGGCAAAAAAATTTAAACAAAGCAAAAAGGCAAACGAAACAAGCTAGGTTTTCATTCTTTCCTATTAAATTAGGAACATAAAGGCAAACGTTATATTACGGTTTATCTTGACTAAAAGAAAAAATTTAAACAAAGCAAACTAGAATGAAATAGTCTTCTTCTTACAAATCTATTAATTGACCAGCGCAGGGAGTGGGAGACCACGTTGGTGATGCTAGCTTGAGTGACGAGTGAGCGTGTGGGTGTGTTTTTTAGTGTGAAGATGATAGGAAATGGAGGGAGGGGGTCGACGGATCCACTAAGAAGATGAGAAAGGGAAAGTAGTTTAATGGAGGAGAGAGTAGTTAAATAATTAAAGTGGAGTAGTAGTCAAAAAGAGAAGGAATGGGGGGCGGACACAAAACCACTACGCTGGAAATGAAATAATTGTGGTCAAAAAGAGAAGTTGAATTTTTTTTTTTTTTTAAAAAAATGTGGGCAATTGTGGCGCCTAAATAATTAGGCGCCACAATTGCCTCTTTGTTCAGTTGTGGCGCCTAAGCATTAGGCGCCACAGCTGAACAATACATTAGCATGTGTGGCGCCTATTTAATTAGGCGCCACACATGCCCACATTAAAAAAAAAAAAAAAAAATTCAATGCTGCAGCTGTGGCGCTTGGTGGGTTAGGCGCCACAGCTGCTTTTATGGCCCCAACTGTGGCGCCTGTGTAGGCAGGCGCCACACTAGGCCTCCTCAATTGTGGCACTTAATCTATTAGGCGCCACAGCTGGTACCGAAAATTTAAAAAAAAAATTATAGAGGTAAAAAAAAAAAAAAAATAGAAGCTGTGGCACTTGTTTAAAGAAGTGCCACAAAATGTGCGCCACCTTTTACCCTTTTTGTAGTAGTGTATCCATAAAAAGAAAAGAAAAATAGGAACCTATAAATGGGCACCTAAAGGCTCATTTGTTTAGAAAATAATCTATACTAACCTAAAAGGACCCAAAAAGATGTGGGTACCTAAGACTTAATCATATTTGATTGCAAATATGTCTTAAAGCATCCAAAGGCAACAAATGGTATATAGACAGTGGATGCTCCAGACATATGACCGGTGATTCCAAAAGTTTTACCACGTTACAACCTAGGGAAGGTGGAAAGGTAAAATTTGGAGGAAATCAATCTGGAAAGATAGCAGGAATTGGTGAAATAAAAAATGATAAAGGAATACAAGTCAAAGATGTATGTTGCATTAAAGGCTTGTGTTACAACTTGCTAAGCGTGAGTCAAAGTGCAGATAAAGATAACTGGGTAATATTTGACTCAGAGGAATGTCTAATTATAAACAAGAAAGATTTACAATTAGATAAGAAGAATATTAAAGCAAAGCTCAGATAAAAAAGGGAAGATAATTGCTATACTCTTGATATAAGTAGAGTTGTTTCTGGAAATTGTTTTCTAAGTAACGCCTATGAAAGTTGGCTATAGCATAAGAGACTAGCTCATGTTAATATGTACCAACTAGGTAAGTTACTCAAAAAGGATTTAGTAATTGGTTTACTCAAAGTGAATTTCAAAAACGATTTAATTTGTGATGCATGTCAAAAGGGTAAACAAAAAAAATCCTCTTCCAAAACAAAAAAAAATCACATCTAACAGACTACTACTACTGCTATATATGGATTTGGTTGAACCAGTAAGAGTTAAAATTCTTGGTGGCAATTTATATTCATTGGTCATTATTAATGATTTCTCTAGATTTATATGGACTATTTTCTTATCATCAAAGGATGAAACCTTCAGTGAATTTATTATTTTTGCCAAGAAAGTGCAAAATGATAAAGGTATGCCTATTGCAGGTATCAGGACAGATCATGGTAGAGAATTTGAGAATCAAGCCTTTGGAGATTATTGTGATACTAATGGCATTGATCACAACTTCTATACTCCAAGGACACCTCAACAAAATGGAGTTGTGGAACGAAAGAACAGAGTACTTACTTAAATGGCTAGAGCTATGCTGAATGAAAAGAATGTGTCTCAAGTTTTTTGGGCCGATGCAATGAGTACAACATGCTACATTTCAAATAGAGTCTATATCAGAACAAAACTTGGAAAGACACCGTACGAACTATCAAAGGAAGGAAGCCAAATCTCGCTAATCTGTACATATTCAGTTGTAAGTGTTTCATTCATAATAATAGTAAAGATAACATAGAAAAATTTAATTCTAAAATTGATGAAGGATTATTCTTAGGCTATTCTAACTGACGTAAAGCATATAGAGTTTTCAATAAATGAAAATGTTTTGTTAAAGAATCAATTCATATTGTATTCAATGAATTTACATCATCTGATAAGATTATTAACGATAAGCAGGAGATAGTATTAAATCAAGAGAATGAGCAACTTAATCCTAAACCCTACAATCTTGAAAATGACTAAACCAAGGAAGAAGAACTACCACTAGGACAACCTAGAGCCTAGAAATACAACAAGAGTCATCCCCTAGAACAAGTTATAGGAGATGTAAGTGAAGGAGTTAAAATTAGAAACAAAATCTTTAATGAAGTTAGTTTTTCTGTATTCATTTCAAAGATTGAACCTTCTAACATTGATGAAGCCCTATCAGACAATGATTGGGTAATAACAAAGCAAGAACAACTTAATCAGTTTAAAAGAAATCAAATTTGGGATTTGGTATTTTGACCTAAGGATTATCCGATCATTGGCACAAAATGGGTATTCAAGAACAAACTTGATAAATCCGCAATCATTGTTAGAAACAAGGCAAGATTGGTGGCCAAAGGCTATAATCAGGAAGAAGATTTTGATTATGAGGAAACGTATGCTCCAGTGGCTAGATTGGAATATATATGAGTACTCTTAGCCTTTACATGCATCAAGGGATTTAAACTGTATCAAATGGAGGTAAAGAGTGGATTTCTAAATGGCTATATCATGGAAGAAGTGTATGTAGATCAACCTCCTGGTTTTGAAGTTGTAACTATGCCTGACATGTTTTCAAACTAAGAAAAGCTTTATACGGTTTAAAATAAACCCCTAAAGCATAGTATGAAAAACTTAGTAAATTTCTCATTGATCAAGGTTTTGTACGAGGAAGAGTTGATACAATACTATTTATAAAACAAAAATGAAATGATATTTTGATAATTCAAATATACATTGATGATATTGTTTTCGATGCTACTAATAAATTTTTGTGTAAGGGATTTTCTGAAATAATGTAGGGGAGTTTGAGATGTCAATGATGAGAGAATTGAATTTCTTTCTTGGTTTACAAATCAAACAAAGAAAGAATGGAATTTGTATGTCTTGAACGAAATATTTAAAGGAGCTATTGAAGAAATACAGGATGGATGAAGCAAATGGAGTAGACAAGCCTATGAGCTCAACTATGTTACTTAATGCCGATGTCAAAGGAAAAGATTATAACATCACAAAATATAGAGGAATAATCAAATCATTACTCTATCTTACTGCAAGCAAACCTAACATCCAATTCAGTATTGGTATGTGTGCAAGATATCAATCAGTACTAAAGGAATCACATCCTAAAACTGTTAAACGAATCTTTAGATATCTTGCCGACACGTATTCTAAAGGAGGAAATGAATACCTTGTTTCATACTCAGATTCTGATCAGGATACAAGACTGACAGAAAGAGTATTAGTGGCCAATGCCAGTTTCTTAGAGGCTTACTTGTGTCATGGTTCAGCAAGAAACAAAATACAATGTCTCTTTCATTAAAGGAAGTTGAGTATGTCGCAACGTCAAGTTGTTATGCACAAGTGTTATGGCTGAAACAACAACTACAAGACCTTGGTATACACTTGAAGGAGATACCTATCTACTATAACAACTCTAGCACGGTAAGCTTGGCAAAGAATCCAGTATACAACATTTCAGAACCAAGCACATCAATGCTAGACATCACTTCATCAGGGATCATGTTCAAAAGAAGGATGTCAAAGTGATATTCATTCTAACTCATCTTTAACTAGTTGATATCTTTATGAAACCCCTCGTGAAAGATCAATTCCTATTCATTAGAAGAGAATTGGGAATGGTAAATCCTAATTAATTGTAAGTCGTTTTATGTTAGAAAATGTAATTTGATCATGTTTTGATGATTACTGACTTAAGCATTAGAGTATCTAGTAATTTGTTTTTGCAGGACCTTAATACTTTGTTATGTGGTAAGTAAAGTAGAGGTTAACAGAGTACCACATCACTCGAGTGGCAACCTCAGTGATCACCAGCTCACTGGAGTGATAACTGGAAGTGATGGTCAGTATCACTCAAGACCACTTGAGTGATGAAAGAAAAATCAAGGCAGTGAGCATTAAATCAAATTCAATTAAAAGGAAATGACATAACGGTTGAATCTAAATAGTCAAAGGTTAAGAAGACTACTCACTCGAGTGATGTCTCAGAATCACTTGAGTGAGCACTCAAGTGATCATCAGTGTAGGTTGCAAATCAACCAAGTTTCAACTCTAATATGCTTTCAAGTGCCATCGAATCATAAAGGGAATATACATGGGTAATTACAATATTACTCACACTAGGTATGTGTTAAAATTACATCATTTTTAATTTTCTGGCATGATCACTCGAGTAACCACTCAAATGAAGCCTCAGGATCACTCAAGTGATGTCAGGCATAGTGGCTATATCTATCGTTTTTCTGTCATTTTCACAAAATCTCTTCCAGTGATTCTTCTAATGCTCTCTCAAAATTTTCTCCCAAACACTTACCCATTGAATTTCGACCAAAACTCATTGATTGTCACCTTAAAAAACATTCTAAAATTTCTTAGATCTTCAACCCTAGCATTCAATAGTCAGAACCCTAGTTTTCTAGAAAATCAAAATCCTTCTCACTTCACTATGGTGAGGACCAAAACAACATAAAATGATCCTCCTAAAGACTTATATAGGTCCCAAAAATCCATTGAGCCTCCTCCATCCAAGAAGCAAAAGATTTCAACAAAATCCAAATCTAAGCCGAAGGTTCAAGCAAAACCTAAAGCAAAGGGGATTGAAATCAAAGAGCCTATGATCATAAGGGATAAACCAAAGAAGGCCACACCTCCAGGAAAAGGCAAGGATACCACAGTGTCATCTCTACTTTCCTTAGAATTCATCTAACACTCCCATATAGACTGGGAAAGCATAAAGATACCCAAGTATAATGTCAAACTTGCCAAAGCAATGTCAAGTATGTTAGATGAGGCCTATCAATCTAGAGGAGAAAAGAAAAGACAATCTTTCAAGGATTTAAGGTCACTATTAAAGGAAGGAGAAGGAGAAAAGGAAGAAGAAATTACTTTTCCTCAGAAGGGATTAAATGTCAAGAAACTCGAAGAATCCCAGAAGTACATGGAACACTTCTCCTAGAGAAAATTTTTGATAATGATTTATGTTGATCTTCAAATTCTACAAGAAGCACTAAAATTTGATTTGAGTCCTTATCTTGAATCTTATATGCCTTGGCTATTAGTTAAACTTCCATATTGCACAAAAATAGTTGGACATTTTTATTGCAATTTGGAACCAGTAGATGATGCCTTGAGAGATTCAGTAGAAGAAGATATGGTAACCAAAGTAAGAGGATAGGAAATCTTAATCTCTCATTCTAAGATAAACACCTGGTTGGGTATAGAGGATCCTCCTGATGATATTCAAACCAAACTAGACTCCAACCAACTCTTCAGTATATTGAGGCCATGTGAGAAAGTAGGACCTCTAATCTTTAATTGCAATGATATGCGTGATATGTGTAACCCCCTACCTTAAAAGCTAAAATTATAGTTCAAAAATGCATTATTATGTTAAATTAGAGACCAACAATAATTTAAAACTTAATGAAAGTCCCAACTTCAAGATAGTATGTGGTCCTGTAATAAAGTGGGTTTTCAAAAACTTTTCCAAAACCTATTTGATTCAGTCTCATATGCACATTCCTAATATATTTGGCCTGTGCAGTTCAGTTTCCTTCATACATATTAGAGTGTAACAAAATTTCCCAACAATACTCGGGTTTCATTCATTCATTGAAGTGTTTACAGGGCATATTTGCCCATTTCCAGTTTCTCATACTGAGGATTACATAACACTATTCAATATTTATGACATATATAATAATCCCAAAAATATGACAAGCAATTACCAAACTTAAACTCCTAGCTAGGAGCTTTAGCTGCCCTTCGTCACTTGTTTCTCTTTCGAACCGCTTGCCCTGGTTGTAGGTTATTTAATGGAAAGAATGAGATTCAAAAGAATCTCAGTAGTAATGATTCACTCATAACATGTACAATCACAATGCATGTAAGAAAATTACAAAACAACATTTGCAATGGCAGTACAACAATGAAATTCACAACAACAGTGATATGCGTGACTTTCTTCACATTCACAATAGTATTTGCTATAATCACGGCATAACAGCTTTCACTGTATTCACAACGACATTCTTACGATAGCTTTTGTTACAATCACACGACATAAATAGTAGCATTCCTGTTCATTACAATTCAATGATAAGACATACATACAATATGTTATACATAATATAAGAGAAAGGGTCACTACCTTGTTCTTTCAGCTCATGCTCTAGCACCGGTCTATCACGTACAGAGTAAATGTCAAATCTTATAAACCATAATCAAGGACGAAGAGTTATTCTCTATTCCAATATTTAATTCCATAACACTTATGCCCCTTTTGGTATTATAGAAGAGTTTTTTATGGAAGTAGACGTGGAATTGGAAGTGAAAATAGAAGTGGAAGTGGAATTGGAATTGAGTTTTAAAACATGTTTGGTATGAGGGTGGAAGTGAGGTATATTGTTTAATTAAAATATAAAAATACCAAAATGCCCTCAAACCCAAAATTATCTCTTCCACCTCCAGCCATGTTGTCTGACTCCATCATCCCCCACCTTCATTTAACCACAATGGTGAAGAACTAAAACTAGATTGGAGCAATGAAATCGCAGGACAAAAATCACCATGAAGAAGTGTTAGATCCCAAGTTTTGATGATAACAATAATTCAATTCTATGTAAAACATGTTTTTAGAAGGTTAAGAAAAGATTTCAAGTTACCAAATGCATATTTGAAGTTTTCTGATATCTGCTGTGAAAATGCACTGGAGTGCTCGAGCATGAAGTTTGCACTCGAGCATAGATCTCCTCTATGCTCGAGCAGATGCGAGAGAATGCCAGGAAGTGAGTACCCGAGAGGCATTCTCCCTTTGTATTCACTGGATCACTCGAGAACAAGGTATGCACTCGAGCAGAGAAGTCATTCTCACTCGAGCACACATGCGAGTGAGGGCATGCGAGTGTTTGGCCGAGAGCAAGTAATGGCATGCTTCCTCTATTCACTCGAGCAAGGGTCTGCCAGTGCTTGGCCAAGAGCAAGTAAATAGCATGCTTCCATCATTCACTCGAGCAGAGACATCAATGCTCGAGCATGAGCATTCTGTGCTTGAGCAAGGCACTGCGAGTACTTGGCCGAGAGTCTTGAAGTTCAGAGAAGTGCAAGTGTGCTCGAAGCACACCCATCCATGCTCGAGTGACACGTCAATGCTCGCGAGTGAAGATTCTATCCCTCTGAAATCCTGATGCGAGTGATGGTTTTGAGAGCATATTCCTTGAGAATATGCTTCTCACTCGAGCAGAGGTAAGTGTGCTCGAGTGAGGATCCATATCACTCGCGAGCACAAATTCTCACTCTTGTCAAAATGGTATACGAGTGATGACCCGAGAAGACATTCCCTATGTAAACTGCAAAGATCACTCGAGTAGAGGTTTTGTGCTCGAGTGAGACCCCTCTTCACCCGCGAGTGAAGAATTTGTCTCTCTGAAATTTATGCAAGCACAACCCGATAACAGAGGTATATGAAGGAAAATAGGAGATCACTCGAGGTGAGGCTTTCATGCTCGAGTGATGCCCTGTTTGACCACTGAAAATGCTAAGTATCACAACGTTCATTACGAATATGGTTTATTGTTATTAATTCATATCATCATTACTTATTATCATTGTTTAACATTGTTTTGATTGTTTTAAAAGTATAATACAGGAGGATGAATGTTTGAAATTGGTTGTTACGGAGAAAAGTCAAACAACGGCAGACAACATGATTACAGACACGTTCGCACCTACCACATTCAGATTATTCAAACATGCGCGTGTTCTTCTACAGTTGCAAATGTCCAGCTCCTCAAATGATGATTTCCCAAACGGGCAAAAACTGAAGCAACTATATATACAGAGATTCAAGGATAACAACAACAACGTAACACATGCATTCATAAGCTCATATCAAGTTTCTGCTATTCATCATTTTTCTGTATACACATTGAACTTCAGTGTTCATTGATTTGCTCTGTAAGAGAGTCTCCATACAATTCAAAATTCTATGTATATTTGAACTCTCAAGGTATTGGGACCTTGAGTGGGTTGTTTTTCCTTACGAGAGAAGCAGTTGAGAGAATTCCTAGTTGTGTCTTCCACTCTTAAGCCTTATAAGATACAAGCCGAAGAGAACGTTGCTGCTGTAAGACTTACAGTAGTGTAAGCAGGAGAGAACGTTGCTGCTCATAAGTCTTGTATACATAAGCAAGTGAGAAGAGTCATAGGTTGTTTTTCTGCACGTAAGACTTGTCGTAAGGGGGAGAGAAATTTCTTGTTGAAAGAATATTTCTGCTAGTAGTCCGTTTAAGGACGATTGTTGTTTTTGTGGCGTTCTGAGAGCCCATTAAATCTTGGAGATATAGTGAAAAGCTCAGTAGGTCTTGATCTCTGAGGACTGGACGTAGGCATTGTTGTTAGGCCGAAACAGTATAATTCTCTGTGTTCAAATCTTCTTTATTCTAATCTATCCACTATATTTACATATCACCACTTCAAGCGAAAAATTTATAACATCACCCAATTCACCCCCTTTTGGGTGAAGCTTGCTTCTTACAAGAAGAACAATCCATAAACCAAAAATTAAATCATAAAATAGAAAGCAAACCAAAAAATTTAACAACAGGTTGAATTTAAAATTACATGTTTCAAAACAAAAAAAATCTGCAAACCAAAGAAGGCGAAGACGCTGTCAACCATCAACTGTCCGTCGTCTTCCTTCACCTTCGAAAACAACCAGATCGAAGAGGGAGAAGACACTATCACCATTCATAGATCAAAAAGGGAGAAGATCTTGCACTATCTCAAAAAACTAGATCGAAAATGATGGTGGAGAATGTTAGAAATAAAGGGGGATAAAACAGCAATGTTGGTAGTGCACCGGATTAACCAGCAACAGTGGAGAAGATGAATCGAAAATGAAAATGGCTCTCCAGATTTATGGCTTCATTCTAGAGGGTAAGGATCGTGAGGACGTCATTGATAGTGATGGTAGTGTGGTGGTCGAATCTGAGAAAGGCAGGAGAGATGAGATTAATGATGGCCAGTAGAGATGAGGTCCTACATCACAAGATCTGAGGGAGGTAGGCTAGACCAAGGGTAAAAAAGTCTCATAGTCCCAGTTCTCTGGAACTAGAGTGACTTCCATAGGTCTGGCTATGAAACCCACTTCTATCATTTTTTATGGAAGTGGCTTCCACAGGGAAGCTACTTCTACCACACCAAACGTGCAAACAATGACTTCCACTAACGGTTCCACTTCCGCCCTTCCCAATTCCACGATACCAAATTGGCATTAGGGTTGGTTATCATTTGAGACCTTTAGGTGGCTACTAGAAGCCCAAATAATTGCCTAAAGGATTGGGAAAACCTGGACTAAAGACCATCTTTCAGAAGTTCAAAAAGCAGTTTTTAAGGGGTTGGCCGCAGCCCATAGATAGTCAGAAAGATTTGGGCTGTGTCCAAGATCTACAGGCCATGACTAAAATTAGGTCAGAAATTTTTGGGCCATGACTAAGAATAGGTCAGAAGGTTTTAGGCCATGACCAGGACCTTGTTGGCCATGGCTAAGAACTAGTCAGATGCTTTTAGGCTGCGGCCAAGATCTATTGGCCGCGGCCAACAACTGGCCTGTTTCCTGGCTGATTTTCAAACGACCATAACGTTTTACATAATTACTAAAATGACACAAACTTTATATCATTGGAAACCTTGCAATATGTACTACAAAACTGGAAAATTTCATAATATTTTAACACCCTTTGCTATTTCAAAAAACTATAGAAAGTTGGTCCCCTACACAGAATTTTAACTTGAAAAAAATTCAAGAATTTCCATTTTTCAACCAAGTGTCCAATTGTTTCAAAATTCACAACCAAACTTATTCCTACACAATTTTTCACAAGGAATCCAATGGAAACCTCAAAACACCCAAATTCACATCCCTTTTCTATGTTTTATTTTGAGACAACATTTCAACACAAAACTCACCAAACTTCACATTTAAGACCCCAAACCAATTTCATTATCCAAAGGACACAACAAGACACCATTTCCATCACAAAACACCATGCAATTCATATAGCCCTATATCACATGAAAATCAGGGAAAAATCCACAAACCATAGTACTCAACCAATAATCACAACATATTTGTCAAAAACCAGGCCTACATCTAATCCTCAGAGATCAAGACCTATTGAGATTTTCACTATTCTTCTAAGATTCAATGGGCTCTTGGAACACCACAAGACAACAATTGTTCTTGTATGGACTACAACCAGAAATATTCTAATACCTAGAATTTTCTCTCCCCCTTATGACAAGTCTTATGTGCAGAAACAATCCTATAACTTTTCTCTCTTACTTAAGTATGCAAGTTTTATGAGCAGCAACGTTCTCTCCTACTTATACCCATGTAAGTCTTATGAGCAACAACGTTCTCTTCTGCTTGCACCTTGTAAGTCTTATGGGCAGAAAGTACTCTTAGGAATTCTTTCAACTGCTTCTCTCGTAAGGATAGCTACCCTCTCAAGGTCCCTGTACCTTGAGATCAAATGAAAATATGATTTGAAATGTATACAGACTCTCTCACAGAGAAAATATGATAAACACTGAAGTACAATATGAATACAGAGAAAATATGAAAACATAGACTCTTATAGTATTTGCTGTAAGCTTTCGTTCAATGTTCCACTTTACTTGTCTCTGATCTTTTGTATTTTATAGCTAGTTGTTTTTGCCCATTGAATAATAGTCATTATGGAGCGGAGCATTTTGTTGTGAAGCAGCATGCGTACGTTTGAAGTCTCTGAACAAGATATCGTAGTAGGTACGTGCTTAGTTGGTCGTAATGACTATGTCCGCTGTTGTTTGACTTTCTCTGTGCATCTCTAATTCAAACATTCAATCTTCTATTTCACACTTGAAGTATATGTTAAATGATGTTTTATAATAATAATAAGTGAAATCAGAATGAATAGATAACATTAAACCATGTTCGGATTGATCATTGTAAGTCTGTTGTGTTTTGGCTTCTGACAGAGCATCACTCGAGTGAGTGAGCCTCACTCAAGTGCAACATTATATTTCCTCTTCTGCTTCAGCTTTTGAGTTTCACTTCTATGCGAAAAAACAAGAGTGTATTTTCTCATTTGCGAGTATTGTGGATCCTCACTCGAGTATTTCTTGCCTTACTCGAGTGCATGTGTACTTTGTACTATGGACTCACATCTTTGGATAACACTTACAACATATTTTCCAAGAGTGTGATTTAGCACTTGCAGGTGATGTGGGTCCGCACTCAAGTGACGATGTCTCACTTGAGTGAACCACTGTATTTCAGCTTCAAGCTCACTTCTGGACAACACTCACACCAAGTTTCGCAAGAGTGAGATTTTGCACTTGTGAGTGTTGTGGGTCCCCACTCGAGTACTAAGATGCTCACTCTAGTGCATCAGTAATTCTTTGCTCTGGACAATCTTTTGCACAGCACTTGCATCAAAATCAAAGAAGTGTGTTTTTTCACTCGTGAGTGTTGCTCCATCATAAGAGTACCAAAGTCATTGCTTGAGTACTCTTCTCACTTTCAACTCTTCCTTGCTCTGAGGTAAATACTTCCTATTCCATACTTGTAGGACTCGATTGAGCTTGAGGCTCTCACTCAAGTATTGAGTCTGTGCTCCTGATCATTTTCTGTTTCTGACTTTGCTCTCTGTCAAAAACTTCCAAGAGTGTGTCTTCATGCTTGAGTGTAAATCTGGTTATCACTCAAGTGTAATGCCTCTCACTGGGGCATTGTTGAAAAAATGTTTGAACTGAGTGGCTCTGTTAAAAACACTTTCAGGCTTATACTTCCTAGACTCGAGCACAAAATGAATGCTTACTCGAGTACGAGCTTCATCACTGAAGTACATCAGTTAAACTCACAGCAACCATCACTGAACCTTGTGGAATGCATTTGGTAATCAATTGAATCAATGTTTATGACTTCAAAACATAAGTTTCTTACCAAAACACATAATCACCTTTTGTTATCATCAAAACTTGGATTCTAACATTCTCCCCCTTTTTGATGATGACAAAACCTTGGTGATGAATTTAAAGACTCGATTGAATTGAAGATTCGTTGAAAACATTCTTAATATTTCCAAAACAATTTTAGGATTTCCAAATTCACTTTCACTAAAGTTTTGAGGTACTTGACTTACTTAACTTCAAGAACTTCCTGAAAAGCTTCCAATGGCCACTCAAGGCAAAGATAAGTCATAATACCACAAGAATTGAATAATGTACTTATTGAACACTTAAAGAACATAAAAATAAACTTGGATTCATTTATAAACTTTGAAAGTGCATTGGTAAACAAAAAATCAAAAGCTACCCATATGACATCTAAATACCCATATAACCCTAAAAACATCAAAAATCAGTAGCTAACAATCCAGAACCCAAAAATACATCAGAACTTAAACACTCCCCCTTAATCTAGCCCTAGCCCATATTAGTCCAGCAGACAACTCAAATAACATCACATGTTCTTCTCCCCCGCTTTGTCATCGTCAGAAGGGGGTTGAAAGAAAATAATGTCCGATGGCTAAGGTGCAGTATACAACACCATGACAGTAGAGGGATCATTAGGATTAAGCTCAAATGGTGGAGATGATAGCTGAGGAGCAGAGACTGTAGGCTGGGATGATGATGGCTGATTAATGGTCATATCAATCAGGGTAGTTGTCTTGGGATCAGTATAAGTGAAGAGACATGGGTCTGTGTCTAGGATGGTGAAGCGGTGGTGGTAGGAATAGAAACTAGAGGCAAATTAGGCTGAGGAGTCAGAAGTCGAGTATGCAAGAAAGTCTCTAAATCACTAATTCTCTTTGACTGTTCTTCCTAAACCTTAAATATCAAGTCAAAGTTGGCATTTGCCTTGTCTACCAACTTGGTGATTTGAAATTCCATCTTGTCGACCAGTTTCTCATATTCATTAAGTAATTCCCTTTTTAGGCCAGCCACTACTTGGTTGATCACGTCTGTCAAATATCAGTGAAGTAAAGCATTGTGGAAAGATGGAGGTAGAGATGGACCTCATGCAGAGGATTGAGCCTCATCACCTCTTGATGGTGAGGTTTCTCTCTAAGATGTAGACTTGGTCTTACTGATTGGAAATATGATCCCCATGTGTGTTAATTGAGTCCAGCGAAACCTCAGAATCCTTACCCTTTCGTTTCCATCCAAGTACCAAACTTTGTTGTGCCAAAGAATGAGAGAGACAAGTTGGGGATATGGTATTGTGGTGGATCTAGATGAAGAAAATCAAAACCTTCTCATCTCGCTAAAAATCAATTCACCAAAATCCTTTTGTTTACCAGCTAGAAAGGCAGCCAACAAGTAGTAATCTCTCCGGGTATAGATATAGTGAAGGACACGATGAGAGTCAGGCATATCAATGGGTTTGAAAATAAGGGGTCCAACTAGGTCGTCAGGTCTTAATATCTGGAAGGCTTCATTGGCTGAGAGTAAGATGGATTGCTAGGAGGAGCTACATAGCTAAGGATATGGTTAATGATAGAGGGGGATATCATAATGTGTTGTCCTCTAACAGTAGTGGATATTCCTTCCTCTATTGTCTCTCCGGTTCTGGATACAATGTTGTGCACTTTCATAATGCTGTAAAATGTTCTCACAACAGTGGGTGAATAAGGCAAGTGCACAATCAACTACGGTTCATAAAAATCTAGGAAAGGTTGAAAATTCAGGCCACAGTTTGCACTCAAATAATCTAAATCCATATATACTAAAGGATAGAAGCTACATTGAGCAAATTTAGTGTTATATACCTTCTGATTATGTTGCTTTACTTCCTGGGTAATAAAGCCTTTTGGAGGAACTATTTCTAGATCTTCTTCCTCCGGAGCCTGAAAGGTGGATGGTGCTCCTGACTGAGACTGGTGTGACTGGATTGCTCAACATGATGAGATGAAAAGGCACTAGCTTAGGAGGCAATATTGCCAACCAAGGCATCTAACTTCGACTTCTCAATTGCTTCCCGGAGTTGTGGGTTGAAGGAATCATCAAAAGAAGACTCTTGTGGAACTTCTCTATCTCCCCACTTTCCTCTTCCTTGCACCTCCTTCGATTAAGAACATGTGATAATGGGCTCCTTAAGACGACTCCCTTTGGTTACTTCGGAGGTGGTTGAACCTCTTTAGCCACCTTCGACTTTAGATGTTGCATTTTAGCTGGGGTTGTCCTTTTCTTGGTAGTCTTTGGTTTTGGAGGAGGTGTTGGTATAGAAGAAGATGAAGTGTCGGAGTTGGAGTCGGTGTCACCGATAATGTTGTGGATTTACTGGCAATGGAATAAGAAGGTGAAGGAGTGGGAGACTTCTGGGAAACTTAAGGAACTTTTGTTCTAACCATTTTAAGAGATTCAGAAAGGATTGAAACCAAAATCAACTGTGAAAGCTTTGGTGAGATTTCAAAATTTTAGGGCACAAATGAGGAGTTTAAACAAAAAAATTATGAACTTTTGGAGATGATTAAAAAGTTGCAACCAAAAATCAAAAAGATTTGAGGCATTTAATCGGTAGGTAACAGCCAGAAGTGAAGAGGTGTGACGGACGAGTAAGGAGACACTTTCAAGTAAGAAGAAAAAGTACACCATTTAAGTTGTTGTGTAACTGATATAAACCCTTACACTCAAGTGAGAAACCTATACACTCGACTGACCTATTTCTGTGCACGAGTGAGACAGAGAAAAATTCAAGAAGACTTGTAAATGTGTATATTGTTTAAGTGAATTTGTTGCGATCTTCATCTTTGTACTCAAGTCCTTTAAGATTAATTGAGTAAACCATTCTTTGAAGCTGATTTATGAATTTGTACCTGTGGCACTTGAGAGTTCTTACCTCACTTTCAGGTGCGTTCTTCCTATACTCGAGTGAACTATTTTCTCACTCGAGTGAGACCCAACATACCCGTTGAATTTTAAGTGAGCTTTTAATACTTCTACCTCCTTTGTTAACCTCTATTTTGTAAGCTAGAAACAGAGCATATGAGTTAGACTTGTACTCAAGAGTTCATCCATGACTTGAGTGATCTCTCCTGCACTCAAGTGACAATCTTGCAAAACAAACTTCTTCCTACTTCAATGCTTAAATTAGTATGGTTATCATCAAAACTTATATTAAACATAATAATTAACAAGACACACTTACAACTCATTAGGATTAACCATTCCCAATTTTCTCCGTATATATAAAAATTAAACTTTAACAATCGACTTTGTGAATATATCAGCGAGTTGAAGATGAGTAGGAATGAATTCTACTTTGACATCTTTCTTCTGTACATGATCTCTATGAAATGGTGTCGGATATCTATGTGCTTGGTTCTTAAATATTGTATAGGATTTTTAGCCAAGCTAATAGTACTGGTATTGTCGTAGTAGATAGGTATCTCTTTCAAGTATATTCCCAAGTCCTGAAGTTGTTGCTTCAACCATAGTACTTGAGAACAATAGCTTGTTGTAGCTATATATTCAGCTTCAGTGGAAGATAAAGATACTGTGTTCTACTTCTTGCTAAACCATGATACCAAAAAACCTCCAAGAAATTGACATTGTCCACTACTACTTTTTCTGTCCATTTTGTATCCTCCATGATCTGAGTTTGAATAGGCTATCAAATATTTGTTTCCTCCTTTTTGGATACCATAGGCCAAGTTCTGCGGTGTCTCTTAGGTATTTGAAAATTCTTTTCATAGTTTCTGCATGTGATACCTTAGGAGCATATTGATACCTTGCACACTTTCTAACACTAAATTGTATATCCGGCCTGCTTGTTGTTAGATAGAGTAATGAACCTATCATTCCTCTATATTTAGTGATGTTGAAATCAAGGCCTTTTACTCAACATCCACCAGTGTAGTATAGCTCATTTGAGTGTCATCTCTATTGGCATTTTCCATTCCATACTTCTTTAATAACTCTCTCAAATATTTGGTTTAAGATATAAATATCCCATTTCTCCATTGCTTGATTTGAAGTCCAAGAAAGAAGTTTAATTCTCTTATGGACATTTCAAACTCTCCTTGCATAAACTTAAAAAATTCTTGACAAAAAGATTCGTTTGTAGCACCAAAGATAATATTATCAATATAAATTTGAAAATCATTTTTGTTATATTTGATAAAGAGTGTTGTATCTATATTTTCTCTGACAAAGTTTTGATCAAGAAGAAATTTGCTTAGTCTTTCATACGAAGCTCTGGGTGCTTGTTTCAAACCATATAAAGCTTTCTTAAATTTGAAAACATGATTAGGCTTTTGTTCATTTTCAAAACCAGGAAGTTGTTCTACATATACTTCCTCCATAATATAACCATTTAGAAAAGTACTTTTCACATCCATTTGATAAAGTTTAAAACCTTTAATGCAAGCAAAAGCTAAGAGTACTTGTATTGCTTCCAATCTTGCCACTGGAGCATATGTTTCCTCATAATCAATACCTTCTTCTTGATTATAGCCTTTAGCAACTAACCTTGCCTTGTTTCTCACAATGATTGCTTTATTTCTCACAATGATTGATGATTCATCAAGTTTGTTTTTGAAAGCCTATTTGGTTTCTATAACTGAGTGATCTTTAGGTTAAGGTACCAAATCCCAAACTTGATTCCTTTGAAATTGATTTAATTCTTCTTGCAAAGCAATCACCCAATCATTGTTAGAAAGTGCTTCTTCAATATTAGAAGGTTCAATCTTAGAAATAAAATTGATCAATTGGATAATCTTTCATATGTCTCCATGCTTTTGGTTGAGCATGTTCATCAACACTTTCTTCATTTTGAAGATCATCTGTTTCAAAATCATTTTCATTTAAAATAGTTTTAGTTTTCTTTATCAAATCTATTTCTCCTTAATCAAAAGATTTTATATGTGAATCAAGTTCATCAAACACAACATGAATGGATTCTTTAATAGTGCATGTTCTTTTATTCAAAATTCTATATGCTTTACTTCTATTAGAATAACCTAGAAATAAACCTTCATTAGACTTTGAATCAAATTTACCCAAGTTTTATTTGCTGTTATTGTAAATGAAGCACTTGCATCTGAAGTTGTGTAGATGAGCAAGGTTTGGCTTTCTCCCTTTGTAGAGTTCATATGGTGTATTTCCAAGTGATTTTCAAATGTATGCTCAATTTGAGATATAGCATGCAGTACTCATTGCATCTGCCCAGAACACTTGTGACATCTCCTTCTCATTAAGCATTGCTCTTGCCATTTCTATAAGGACTATGTTCTTCCTTTCTACTACTCCATTTTGTTGAGGCATTTTAGGTGTAGAGTAGTTGTGATCTATTCCTTGGTTGCTGCAGAATTCTTTAAAGAGTTGATTCTCGAATTCTCCTCCATGGTCTGTCTTTATAGAAACTATAGAAATACCTTTCTCATTTTGGACCTTCTTAGTAAACGTAATAAATTCAATAAAATTTTCATCTTTTGAACCAATAAATATGGTCTATGAAAATCTTGTAAAATCATCAATAATTACTAAAGTATATAGATTTCCTCCCAAACGTTTTACTCTTTCTGGACCTACCAAATCTATATGAAGTAATTGTAAAGGTTTGAAAGTAGAAATCTCATACTTTGTTTTGAAAGAGGATTTAGTTTGTTTGCCTTTTTTTACAAGCATCACAAATCATGTCGTCTTTGAGTTTAAGTTTAAGAAGACCAACAACTAAATCTTTTCTAATCAGTTTGTCAAGTTGGTTCATATTAACATGAGCCAGATGCTTATGCCATAACCAACTCTCCTCTGATTTGCCAAGAAAATTATTTTCAAAAGAATTTGAATTTAAATCAATAGTATAACAATTACCATCCCTTTGAGCTCAGATCCTTGCTTTGACAGATTCTTTGTTAAGCAGTAGATCCTTCTTGTTTACTATCAAGCATTCCTCTGAATCAAAGATTACCCAGTTAACTTTATCAGTGCTTTGACTCACATATAGGAGGTTGTGTGTAACCCCCTTCATAATTATATTTGAAATACGCGATTAAAATGAAATAGAGACCAATAATAAACAAAACCATTTTAAAATCCCATCTTCACGATAGAGTTTTCACAAATACGTTTTGAAATCTAATTAATCTGGTCTCATATTAAAATTTTGAATACAATTACTCTACGAAGATAAATCACATTCATTACAAATATCAGAGTGCACAACATAATCATCCCGGCAATCCCGGATTCATACCTTCGCTATTGGGTTCAAAGGCCACATTAGCCCATATCATTACTCAAATGGGGATTACACAAATCCATTCGAATACATAATCAAATACTTATCCACAACATGTACATTCCAACCTATCCAACCATATATACATCCAAACATATACAGTTATCCCAACAACAATGATAACCAACTACCAAATTAAATGCCCTAAGGAGTCTTCACCGCCCTTGGTTGCTTGCTCCATCCTCGATCCACCTACCCTGTCTAAAATGTTGGTAAGGAAGGGTGAGATTCAAGAGAATCCCAATAGGAAAACAACACCAATATGCATGTACGATAAATGTTTAATGCATGACATGCTTGCATTACATAACTCATGCTCACACAATGACAAATCTGTAAGCTCCATGCTTCGAATAACATACTTATGGCCATAACATAAATTGAAACATAGCTTCAAATCATTCATACATGTTTGACATAATCAAGCAAAGCAATAACATGCATCAACACACCAAAATAGATATCAAATACATGCAGGAGAGGTAAGTTCCCTACACTTGTTCTTTCCACGTAAGCTCCATCATTGGCTACTCACGATTCGAGCGAATATCCAATCCTATAACCAAATCAAGGACATAGGGTCAATCTTAATTCCAAATCCTTACTTCCACAATACTTTAAGTTGGTTACCATTCACAACCTTTAGGTGGCTATAATAAGCTCAATGAAAGCCTAAAGGATTGGAAAGCACTAGGTTGGAAATCACCTTGCAAAATCACAAAATAATGAAAATGGGGGTTGGCTGCAGCTAAGAATTCTTTGGCTGCAGCCAAAATGCACACAAAAGGTTTTTTGGCTACAGCCAAGAATTTCTGGCTGCGGCCAAAACGCACACAGAAACTTTTGCGCTGCAGCCAAGATTTTCTGCTGCAGCCAAGGAAACTTCAAAAATTCATAATTAATTCCAAAAAAATCAAAACGAGGTGATCCCAAAGCCAAATGAAAGATATTTAAGTCCTCTTCATAGGAAAAATATGATTCAAGGATGTACATAACCACAGAAATACAGAATTACACAAATATCCACACTGCTCCAGAATCAAGTCCAGTTTCGACCTCAAACTTTAGACAACTATAACTCCCAGCTCACAAAACGAAATGACATAATTTATATTTCCATTTTGAAGCTTGGGATGCGAAATTTAAGACTAGAAAGTTTCAGAATTTTCTGACATCATTTGCCCATTCAAAATGGCAACACAAACAGACTGTCCAGAACAGAGTTTCAAAAGACAGAATTCCAGATTTTGCATCTTTACTTCCAATGGTCCCATTTTCATACCAAATATCATTCCCACACAAATTTTCATAAGGAATCCATTGGAAACACCAAATCAATCAAATTCATATCACATTGACATGTTTCACCAATAATCACAACATGTCAACACAATGTCACAACCTAAACTCACATTGCAATTCTTTACTTTCCAAAGTTCCAAACCAATTCCAATGAACATATAACATAATAAAACACCAATTGCACCTTAAAACACATGAAATTCATGCATTTTGAAATTACCACAAAATCAGGGCAAAATTCACAATTCACAAAACTCATCCACAAATCACAAAACTTATATCAAAAGGCTTCAAATACTCACCTCTTCCTCTTTCCTAAATCAATTCCTTGATTCTTTATCTTTCTAATTTTCCTCAAGCTCCCAAACACCTTCTTTCACAAATCTAAAATCATAGCAATGACGCTCTCATCACTATGAATAATATTAAAGAAGAGTATTTAAGCTAAAGAGGACCATAAACCAACCAAAACTCACCTTGTTCTTTTCTCTTTCCTCCTCCTTGCTAGGCGAAAATGGAAGACAAGAGAGAGAATGGAGATGAAGAAGAAGAAGGCAGATTTTGGAGAGCCCAAAAACATCCAAATAAGGGAGAGAAAAAGAAGGAAGAGTTTGAACATTTGAACCAAATCCAAGGGTCCATATTGTGCCAAGTGTCACACTCTCATTCCATCTTCCATGAGCTCACATAGGCGCACACACACACACACACGATTGCACCCCTTGATCTCTTGCAGAAATCAATTCTAACCATTAATCTTGAAGTTACCAATGAGTTTTCTCTTCGGTAACTGACCAACTAGTCTATAACTTTACCGTTTTGCCCTTAATTACGACAATTCCTCTTGAATTACCACCAAACACACCATATCATTCCTTTTCTTCCACAATGTGCCCTCCCCTCTATTTTAAGTCAATTTAGATGTTAATCCAAAATTAAACTTAAATACAGGGTTTCGGCACTTCCACAACGCATACGAATCATAGTTCACATCATAATCTCTAAAAGGTTATTTGTCAATAATCGCATCCACTTTTGGAGTCATTAACCCTTAATCAAAATTTGGGATCTTGCTAAATCGGGGCTTAGCAGTCCACTTATTTCAGGCTTATTCTCTAGCCTTAAGTCTCAAAATTCGGGGTATTACATTGTGGCATAAACCTTCAAGGTAATATACATCGTTGATTTGAACAACATCGATTTTCCCACTTTACTAATTCCAACAATGGGTCTAGATTGGTTACCTCTAAAAGTTACCTTTCCTTCTTCTCTGGTTTCCGGTATGGTGAACTTATCTCTATCACCAGTCATGTGTCTCGAGCATCCACTATTAATGTACCACTTGTTTGCCGTGATGCTTTGAGACATACCTAGAGTGATATGATCAAGCTTTAGGTACCCACACTTTCTTGAGTCCTTCGTGGTTAGTATGAATTACTCTTGGTACATGCATCACTTTCGGAACCCATTTGTACATGCCAACAATCTTGCCCTTAATAAAATGACATGATGAAGTATAATGGCCTTTCCTATTGCAGTAATTACATGATGCAAATGGATTTGAAGTATGTACATAATTCCTAAAATATTTGAGGTATGCCTTACTGCCTTTCTTCTTCTTTCCTCTATTTTTATTCTAACTCGAATTATATCCAATTCTAGATTTATCATGAGTGACTCTTTTATTTCAAGATTAGTTTCAGAGTTTCATTTCCTTTAGTAAATCTTTCCAATGTTTTTGTTAAATCAATTATTTTCTTATCTTTTTCTTTACACAATGCACATGATAAGATGACAGTACTTTCTAACTCTTTTACTTTCTTCTTAGGACTAACCATTTTTTAGCTACCTTGATGAATTCAGTATGCAATGCATTATATTCAGATAATAACTCATCATAAGTAGGTTCAGAGTCACTAACCTCAAAGTCCGATTCTTCTTCCTTGGCCACCAAGCATAGATTTGCAACTTCGTCGTTGTCGCTTTCTTTATTCGATGAGCTATCACCCCATATAGATGATAAGTATGCTTTCTTTTTCTGCTTCTTCTTGTCATTGTTTTTAAAGCATTTAGATTTGATATGTCCAGGCTTTACACATTCGTACCATACTATTTGTTGCTCCTTATTTTCCTTGCTTGGTCCACCTTGGTAATTCTTGAAGTTCTTTTGGCCTCTTCTATAGAACTTCTTGAATTTCCTCACAATAATTCCCATATCATTATCATTAAGGACATCTTCATTTTCTGAAGAATCAGTTTCCTTGATGGCTTTGAGAGTGACTCCTCTCTTCTTTCTATCATTGAATTATTCTAGTTCTTTCTTGAATTTTAGCTTTCCTTCATACTCAAAAAGACTTCCAAATAGAGCAGCTATGGATCTCATTGATTCACCTTTGACTTTTTCAATAGCTGTCACCTTTACTTCCTATTGTTTATTAAGAATGTTAAGGATCTTTCTTACCTGGGAATTTTGATCAAATGTTTTCCCAAGTGCTGATAGCTGATTAACAAGATGAGTATACCTGAGTTCGAATTCAGATATCCTTTCTTCAATTTTCATCCAAAAGAAATCATACTCTGTGATTAAAGTATTAACTCTATTTTCTTTGATTCCAAATGTACCTTCGTGAGCGATCTCAAGAGCATCCCACATGTCTTTGGCTGTAGGTAGTGTGCAAATTCGGAAGTATTCCTTCTAATGAGGGCACTTTGTATCATTAAAATAGCTTTACTGTTTAATGTTACTAACCTATTGTCGTTGTAGTCAAATTCTTCCAAATTCTTCTTTACGACTCTATCTTCAATTTTCTTTATTGGAACATAATCACCGTCTTGTATCACATTCCATAATTCATATTCAGTAGCCATAACGAATACTCTGAACTTAGCTTTCCAGAATGAAAAATGTTCTCCTTTGAAACCAAGAGGTCTAGTAATAGAAGCTCTATGTGGAAGAATATTCTCACCTATTGTTGCCATTTACTGGATCCTTCTCAAGCTATTAGGCTCTTCGGAGAAGACCTTTCTCTGATACCAAATGAAAGAGGCAAGCTTCACCCAAGAGGGGGTGAATTGGGTGATATGATAAATTTTTCGGTTGATACGGTGATATGAAAATAATTGTAGATAGAGTAGAGTTGAGAAGATTAACACATAGAGAGTTATACTGGTTCAACCCAAAAACCTAGGCCTACGTCCAGTCCTCAGAAATCAAGACCTACTGAGATTTTACTATTCTTCCAAGATTCAATGGGCTCTCGAAAAGCCACAAGACAATAATTGTCCTTGTATGGACTACAAGCAAAAATATTCTAATACAGAGAATTTTCTCTCCCTTTTATGACAAGTCTTATGTGCAGAAACAATCCTATAACTTTTCTCTCTTGCTTACGTATGCAAGTCTTCTGAGCAACAACATTCTCTCCTGCTTGCACTTAGTAAGTTTTACAAGCAAAAAGTACTCCTAGGAATTCTCTCAACTGCTTCTCTCGTAAGGAAATCTACCCTCTCAAGGTCCTTATACCTTGAGATCAAATGAAAATATGATTTGAAAAGTATACAAACTCTCTCATAGAACAAATATGACAAACACTGAAGTACAATATGAATACAGAGAAAATATAAAAATAGAGACTCTTGTAAGTATTTGTTGTAAGCTTTCGTTCGATGTTCTGCTTCAATTGTCTCTAATCTTCTATATTTTATAGCCAGTTTTTTTTATCCATTGAATAATAGTCGTTGTGGAGTGGAGGGTTTTGTTATGGAGCAGCATGCGTATGTTTGAAATCTCTGAACAAGATACCGTGGTAGGTACATGCTTAGTTGGTCATAATGATTATGTCTGTCGTTATTTGACTTTCTCTATGCATCTCTGATTCAAACATTCAATCTCCTGTTTCACACTTGAAGTATATGTTAAATGATGTTTTATAATAATAATAAGTGAAATCAGAATGAATAGATAACATTAAACCATGTTCAAATTGATCGCTGTAAGTCTATTGCGTTTTGGCTTCTGACAGAGCATCACTCGAGTGCACTGAGGCCTCACTCAAGTGCAACATCATATTTCCTCTTCTGCTTCAGCTTTTGAGTTGCACTTCCATGCGAAAAGACAAGAGTGCATTTTCTCACTTGCGAGTCTTGCGGGTCCTCACTCAAGTACATCTTGTCTCACTTGAGTGCATGTGTATTTTATACTATAGGCTCACGTCTCTAGATAACACTTGCAACATAATTTTCAAGAGTGTGATTTTGCACTTTCAACATATTTTTCAAGAGTAACGATGTCTCACTCAAGTACACTATTGTATTTCAGCTTCAGGCTTTACTTCTAGACGGCACTCGCACCAAGTTTTACAAGAGTGAGATTTTGCACTTACGAGTGTTATGGGTCCCGACTCGAGTACTAAGATGCTCACTCAAGTGCATTAGTAATTCTTTACTCTGGACAACCTTTTGCTCAACACTTGCATCAAGATCAAAGAAGTGTGTTTTCTCACTCGTGAGTGTTGCTCCATCACTCAAGTACCAAAGTCGTTGCTCGAGTGCACTTCTCACTTTCAGCTCTTCCTTCCTCTAGGGTAAACACTTCCTCGTCCATACTTATAGGACTCGAGTGAGCTTGAGGCTCTCACTTGAGTATTGAGTCCATGCTCGAGTGCAACTGTCATTTTTTGTCTCTAACTTTGCTCTATGTCAAAAACTTTCAAGAGTGTGCTTTCATGCTTGAGTGCAAATCTGGTCATCACTCGACTGCAATGCCTCTTACTCGAGCATTGTTGAAAAATGTCTGAACTGAGTGGCTCTTTGTAAAATACTTTCAGGCTTACACTTCCTTGACTCGAGTACAAAATGGATGCTTACTCAAGTATGAGCTTTATCACTTGAGTACATCAGTTAAAATCATAGCAACCATCACTGAACCTTGTGAAATGCATTTGGTAATAAATTGAATCAATATTATGACTTCAAAACATAAGTTTATTACCAAAACATATAATTACCTTTTGTTATCATCAAAACTTATATTCTAACAACCCTCACCCTTGCAGCAATGCATTGTTGGCATCTCTTTCAAATAGATGTTAACAATGCATTTCAATAAGGGAACTTTCATGAGGAAGTTTATATGAAAATGCCACAAGGATTTGATCAATTTGTAAGGTTTGCAAATTGATTAAATCATTGTATGGTCTCAAACAAGCTTCACATCAATGGAATGCTAAGCTCACAGAAACTTTGATACAAGGAGGCTTTAGACAAAGCAAATACGATTACTCCTTGTTTATCAAAGAACATAAAGGGGATATTACTATTGTATTGGCATATGTTGATGATCTTGTGATAGCAAGGAATAACATTGATAGGATCAATGAATGGAAAGCACATTTGCATGATAATTTTAAGATCAAGGATTTGGTCCACCTCAAGTATTTCTTGGGATTAGAATTGGCTAGATCCGAGAAAAGGTATTGTTCTTAGTCAAAGAAAATATGCTATAGATCTGATTAAGGATATAGGATTAAGTGGGGCCAAGCCCTTGAAGTTTCCTATGGAGCACCATATCCGGTTATGTGTTGAAGGCATTGGAGTACCAAAAGTGGCTAAGGAGAAGCAGAAACGAAAGAATAACAACTTTAAGCAAGTGGATCCTTTCCTTCTGGACTCATCTGCTTATCCAAGGTTGATTGGTAGGTTACTTTATCTTACTACCACATGACCTGACATTTGTTCTATTGTGTAGACGTTGAGTTAGTTTATGAGTCCCCCAAGGAGATCACATATGGCTGCTGCTATTCGAGTTGTTAGGTACCTTAAGGGGAAGCCCGGATTGGGAATTTTCTTGGATGCAAGATGAGGCAAGGAGCTCAGGTGCTATGTAGATTATGATTGGGCAACCTTCCCGGACACAAGAAAGTCTGTTACTGGGTATTTGGTACAATTTGGAGGCTCTCTTATGTGCTGGAAATCTAAGAAACAACACACAGTTTTGAAGTCGTCCATAGAGGCAGAGTATAGAGCCTTGGGAATAGCAGTTTTCGAGATTGTATGGTTAATACGTTTATTGAAGGATCTTGGGATAAGAGATATTGAGCCCTTTTCGGTGTATTGCTAGAACAAATCAGCTATACATATTGCATCTAATCTAGTTTTTCACGAACGGATAAAGTACATAGAAATATATTGTCACTTTGTTTGTGAGAAGCTACAACAAGGCATCATCAAGTTGCATATGTCAATTCTAGGAATCAGCTTGCAAATTGCTTATTAAGGCTGTTGGGAGTGAAGATTATGATTGGTTGTTGAGCAAGTTGGGCACTATGAACTTGCTTGTGCCCCCAACTTGAAGGGGGTGTTAGGAATATTGTATTAATCATGTATAGTGTATATTGTAGTGTCATGAGACAAGTTGTTATTAGGGTATAGCTTATGGGCTTGTATGTGTGTATGGGCTTATGTATGTGTATATAGGCCCAATATTGCAAAGCTGTGTATCTGACTTTATTTTGTTCTATAAATATGGAAGGATAGGGATCAACACTTTTTGATCCTGTTTCTGATATGTTTTGGCCCATGTCATGTACTTATCACTCATTGTCTAGTTCCTATTTTAAAAACTGGAGGGGGTACACTTTTATTCGACTTGATCCTTACGCATTATGCCCTCATGGTGCTTATGTCTAGTTTGGGGCTCAAGTCTCTTTCTCAGTTGCTATATTGCAGCATTTTGGCCATCAAACTGTTCCATGATTCATGAGAAATGCTTCTGTTTATCTCTGATTAGATGACTAATTAATCTTGTGAGATTGATTTTGCAGGCTGTTCTTGCTACAATTGCAATTATTACTGGTGTAACAAGGGGATCACATGACTGGGATTGACGTGTAATTTTCAGATGAAGAGTTATACAGTCTTTTTCTTGGGATTGCATCAAAGTGGGACTTGTTCAAGGTATTAAAACCCGGACCGGGTATTGAACCGGTCGGGGTACTGGGTTAAGGGTCAGTGGGTCAAACCGGGACCAAACCGGAGCTAAACCGGGACCAAACCGGTGAGTAATTGAAAATTTTAGGCTTATAGTATGAAATTCTAAAGGAAAAAGTTAAATTTTTTTTTTTTAATTTGGGACCCGGACCGGACCGTGAACCGGACCGGTCTAGTGACCGGTTCGGCGGTTTCCGGTCCGGACCGGCCGGTCCGGTCCGGGTCCGGGAACCATGGACTTGTTAGTGGGATCTGCACTTGAGTGTATCTACTGTGCTCAAAGCCATAGTCATTGTTGTTCATAATCTCCTTCATTAGCAATTTGTCCTGTTTGATTTGTCACCACGCACATGGTGGTATATGGTTATTATTGTAATTATAATTTTAAGGGAAATCTTGTGCTTGTAACAATACATGAAGATGATTATATTCGTTATTAACATTTGTATAAATATGTTATTTTTTCCCTAAATTATTATGAGTAAAACGCTTCGCAGTGATTCTATATAATTTGACGCACTGTCGAAGAGGGAACAATCTGATTAGACTCATTTCTTGTTGACTTGGAAGGCTCCTTGTCTCGTATGTTCTTTTGTTTAGATTAGCATAATTTCCCCATTATCAAAAGAAAATTATTTATAACTTATAAAGCGTAGTCTGCTAGAGTTTGCCTTATATATTTGTAGGTGAAAAAATCATATACACACATATATATGTTTGGTAATTTATTGATATTAATGTAATTAGTCTTTATATGTTGATGTTGATATTGAGTTAATAAAAGTCCAGTGTAGTGGTTCACTTCAGCCTAAAATATTGGGAATTCGATTTGAGGTAAAATAAAATGAATCATTAAACAAAACCAGCTTTACTATTTAATATTGGTTTTTTCCCCCACTAAATTCACTGGAGTTTTTGTTTTTAAATTGTTGTTTCACGGGTTAAAATGCATCTTTTGCTCTAGAAGTATCCCTAGAAGAGTTATGGCATCCTAAAAAAATTATTGAGCAATTTAACATATGAATTTTTAAAATTGGTACTAGTATAATATTTTTTTTTTCTGGTATAGTGTTTTATTAAGTTGCCAATGTTAAAGTTAACCATTACCATTCGTACGATTTAGGAGACTCTTCTTGCGTATAATTAGCAAGAATAAAAAAGGGTCCCCGGCTTGAGGTTCAATAGTTCAATTATAGTTGAATATTCTTGATCAAATTAATATATTTTCATTTTATAATAACCTTTAAAAAATTAATCTCAAACATTAAAAAAACAACACTAAATAAAGTGGGTAAAGATAAGAAATAAAAACATAAATGTATGAGCCAATGAATTATAAAGTATAAGTACAAAACTACAAAAAGATTAAAAAATTAAAAAAATATAACAGTAAAATTAAATGAAAGAAGCATAAACATAATTGAAAGAAAATATATTATTGATAATTTTTTTTTTTAAAAAAGTATAAATTATATTCAAGAAATCATGGGAAGTTGCAATTAATGAAATACCAAATAGAGTCAATCTAAAAAACCGTAATTAATACGACGATTGCAAATATACATTGCATTAAGTATTAACCCAACAAAATTCAGGTTAAAAAAAAAAAAAAAAAGCCCAACCAAAATTGGTTTCCCGGGAAAATTTCATGTAGCAGGAAATTGCTTTCATCTCGTTGTGTCTGAAGGATACCAAACGGGCTAAAAATCCGGAAATCTCATTCTGCCTTTCCGTCAGTCTCACCTTTCGCCGCAGCTCGCAATCGCATCTCGCCTCTCAGTTCTCAACCTCATCATCGTCTCTCAATTTCTGGATCTGACTCGCAACTCACCACTCCCAGGTACCATTTTTTTTTTTACCCCTCTCTCTCTGTTCGCTCTATTTCTGGATTTAATACTTTTTGTCTCAACTGCTGGGGCTTGCGACTCTTGTTTTTCTTAGATTCGAGATTTCAATCTTAATTGTTTTCTTCTCGCTCTGTTCGTGTTCGGAGCTGTTATTATTGATAAAAATGGCAGCTCGTAGATTACAAAGCTCACATGAGCTTCTAGTATAAATTCAACAAATCCTAGAACTTTTTCTGAAAGCTGTGTTGCTCAGTTGCGATGATAAGATTAGTTAGAGTATACTGAATCAAGTGTTCTTGATGCCATTAAAGATCAAATAAGACTACAGAAAAAAATAAGCCAATTAAAAAATCTTGATTTGAATTTGTTCCCCGCGTCATCTGCTCATGCGTTGTTGCTAATCCTGTGCTGGGCGCCCTCGCACCGTTTCCGTTTAAATTTTTCATTTTAATTTGGCTTTGAATATGGTCAGGTAATCGTTTGAATATTTGACGCTTTTGAATAAACATTGAGTTTTACCTTTCTTTTTAAAAAAATTATTACTAATTTTTGCTTCAATGGTGTGCAATAGGCTACTGTACTTCTTCCTTCTTCATTTTGATTACTAGCGGCTTATATGCTTTGGATTGTTTTGTTGTGCAATGTTGGATTTGTTGTGTATTGGCATTCTGTTTATTTTCTTTTCACAAGTTTTCCAGAATTTCCAACTTCTTTTGTTGCTTTTTTTTTAAGAAAATCCTGTGCAAGAAGGACAATGAATAATTTTGGTGCTGATCTTGGTCTAAAGCCTGCCCAGCTCGATGCTGCTGGTGGTCTCTCTTGCCAGACTTGATGTTTACCTTACTCATCTGAGATCCTCCTTTTGAATTTTCATCATTTTTGAGAATTTTTTGAATGTTCTAAGATTTCATTTTAACACAGTGCTTCTGAGATGCGTGACTTTGTATTTTGCTGATTCAATAGCATCATTGTAGTGATAAGTAAAATGTTTTAAACATGTGCAGTTTCATAAAGTGATGATAACGTAAGTACTTCTGATGTATTGACATGTCCAAAACGATCTCCTGGCGCAACATACTGTAGTTGTGCCAAGCATGTGAATCTCCTGGTGCAGCATACTGTAGCTGTGCTGAGTTTGTGGAATGTCTCTGCATTTGATCAGATAAACATCTGCTAACTGATTTCTGCTCATGTCGTTGCTATCGTAAACATGCAAGTAAAATTTCATCTTCTGCTTCATTTAAATTTAACCTCTAAAGTTGGGCAAGTTAAGGTTTTTAGGCTAGGACAACTTGTCAAATGGCACTTAAACCTGGACTTTTGGTAAACTTTTGAGTTGATACATCAAGTTTACCAGATCATGAAACCGATGCAATTTGACTTCTTTTATTTCTGAATCTCCCATCACTGAGCCGCTAAGGCTTGGTTTGGATGGGGATAAAAATAGGGGAGAAAAATATTATGAGGAAAATTTCCAAAACTAGTAAGCTTAGTTTTGGGAGTTTTTGTTCCTAGTAATAGTTGATAGATATTCATTAATTTTGTGCTTTGCCAAAGAACAAAGATCTGAATATTTGTGGGAGAAAATGGATGTATTTATTATGCTTCTTTTTTTCCCCTAATCTTACTGTAGCCAAATACTATACGCATTTAAGTTTATCCTCAATTTGTCCGCGCATCCAGTTTCTAGAACTTTGTTGACTTAGACTTAATTTTAACCTACATTATAGTTACCCTCTTTTCCCCCCTTTTGAGTTGTTTTACTATTATAACGTGGATTGAACACTTTTACAAGAATGAACTCCTGATTTGCTCGAGAACTTTACTCTGAAACTAAGAATTGGAACTAACATCTGTTTTCTTTCTTTCTTTCTTGGTTTTTTATGGTGGACTCCACTGCAGATGGAAAATAGATTTGCTGAAGAACTTTACTCGGAAAGTTTGCTGTTTTCAAAATTGGAACTGACAGCTGGTGCTAAGAATCAACAAAATAATTCAAATGGTAAGAATATCTCATGTTGAGTATACATGGAGCTTCTGTTACTATATGCTTTAAATAGATTTTTTTAGTCTATCTGATGAGTACAATTTGATTTAGAAGATATCTGAAAGATGTTGTCCGCTCATGAAGAAACCATTGATCAAATATTGTTATTTAAAGGAGAAAATATGACCTTCAATATAAGGGCATTCCTCTCTAACCAGACAATCCAGAGAGTCCCATAAACAGCTTATGGCTACAAAGTTTTGTTACTTTTTTTATTATCTAATCGTATGAAGTGAATTAGGAGAGTCAGATTCAAAGTACCAGAACACACCCACTATTCTCCAAGAATTAATACAGCTCATTTCCTAGGTAAGTCTCTACTGGATGGTGAAGAAGAAATAAATGGGCAAAGTTTCTGATTCATATCCCCACATTCACACATGTAGGGGAAAAGAGTCATATGGTACCTTCAAACCTATAACATGTCATTTGTGTTTATCCTATTGAGTATCAAGTACTCAACCTTGAAGGAGACTTCAATTTTCATTATGGCTTATTGAGAACAAAGCTTTCCGCTGTAGGTGCATGTGTAAGGAACTGAAATAATTGTTAAAAGAAAATGTAACGTAAGGGTCAAGATTCCAAAATCTCATATCATTAATAAAGAAATAACAGAATCGATTAAAGACGTGAGAAATTCCATGTCAGGAAAGGTACTTCCATTTGGGCCCAACAATACTAAATTTTGCACATAATTTAGTATTTTCATTTGAATATTTACTCATTTATGGTTTAGTTGAGCCACGGCTTTATGATGCATTGGCAATTTTCCACCAAGCTTGTATTTTGAGACACCTAATTGTATACTATGCCTTCAGATGGTGATGGCTATGATTTGAGCCATGAAGATGGGTCTCTGTTGGATGGCTTTGATGAGTTAGAGAAATCATCGGTGGACAGGGAATGGCAGAGGCGGCATGACCAATTCCATACAGTAAGTTAATAATTTAGAGTCCTTTTATTTTAGAATGTTTCTCTCGATAACATAATTTACTGTTGATGTTTATTTTATGTTCTGTGATGTAGATTGGATATCGGGATGGTCTCATTGCTGGGAAGGAAGCTTCTTCACAGCAGGGGTTTAATATCGGTTTTAAAGAATCAGTCCATGCAGGCTATAGATGGGGACTTGTGAGAGGTGTTACAAGGTACTACCTCTGCTCCCTAATTTAGAGCTCGTTGGGGGGTTAGATTTGGTACTAAATATAAGACCTCAATTCACTTTGCCCCCCTATATTTATTTTTTTTCCCCCTAAACTGTTGCTATTAATTGCATGTGTCTAGGGAGTTTGTTAGGGTTAGTTTTGATGCAAATGATTTAAGAGGGTAATTTAAGGAAACCAATACACATTTTTGACAAATAACTAATTTACCGAATTTCCTTAATCTACTTAAATTAGTTAAGTAGATTTTATATTAAGGACCGGATAGTAATATGAAAGCAAGTACTTTAAGGGCTTGTTTGGTATGAGGGGAAGGGAGGAAAAGTGGACAAAGGACAAATTTTTTTGAGTTGGATTTAAAAAAATGAGAGAAGTGGGATATAAAGTTTTTAATTAAGTTTTCTTACTCTCTTATCTTACATATTCTCTTTATTAAAATTTTGTAACCCACCTCCAATTTTCTTAAATCCAACTCATAAAAATTTTCTCTCCGCCTCCCCTCCTCTCCAAATCCCTCCCACCAAACAGACCCTAAAGGAGATGTGCAGTATCTTTAAATTTTTTTTTTTAATTAGCTTAGTTGATCTCTAATATTTCCTCGTTGTTCTTGTCTGCTTGCTATTTGCATCTTGGGGAAGTGCGTTTGCTTATCTTCCAGAAGAATTGAAAGAGAAATTAGTGGAGGCACATAAGAAAACTGAATTACAAGGATTGTATGAATCTGTGCGTTTGATGTCAACAAATGATGCTCTTAAATCCTTCTATGAAGATTTCCAGGCGAAAGAAACTTCAGAACCAAGTGAGCATGTAGAAGTTATTCAGAACAAAGCTGATTTGCAGGAGCATAAATCAGATAGTTCTCATCTTGGGAGTTACCTTGGACAACTCAGATCTCTGATTGGTGAAAACTCTGCAATTCAGATGCATTTACCTGATCCCAAATAGATGGTTCTAGATGAACAACTGTCTAGACTGGAAGTTAATGGGTGCTAGTTAGAATTTTTTTCCTTCTTCTTACGTATCAATTTTAGGCTGTAAATGCTTGAATTTAGTCTCCAGTAGTATCAGATGCCAAATAGTTAAATAAAATGGAAAAAGAGTTCATTTTAAATTTCTACTTTTTCTTATTATTCTTTTTGCACTGAGGACATTTCTACTTGAGAGGAATGTATTGAAGGAAAAATTAACATGCAAGTCTTCATAATTTTATCAACTAGATTTTCTATTATGTATAGATGCAAGGAGATGATTATTAGTATACATTTTTGCCTCTTTTATTTCGTATTTTGTGGCAACTTATGTGTAACTTATATAGCATTTACATGAGTCTTAATTAACAAATTATTAGCATGTTGCCAAAAAACAAAAAAGAAAACAAATTATAGGTACTGGGAATTATGTGATAATTATCCATACGGGCTTGGATAGCGGTGTGGTGATGCAGATCCATAATGATCCATGGTTAAACTACAGAACTGTCACTCTTGATGATGCAAAACAGATTAGATCCTCTGAGAAATCCAAATGGGATTATGGTAAGGAGGATCAGCTTCAATCAGATTAGAACTGATACGGTGATACCAAAAGAACTGCAGTTTAGCACAGAAGTAAATTGAGGAAGTTCTTCAGTTCAAAAAAAAAAAAAAAAACTCTGGAAGGTCTTAATTCTCAATTCTTCAATAAGATGGATGCAATTAATATCACACAATTAATGGTAGTTTATCGCAACACTGACCAAATATGATGATTGCTCTGATCCTCTGTAGGACAAAGAAAAGAATATTGTAGAGATTAACTGGGCTCTAGAAAACTGAAGGGTTGACGCAATTGTAACTATTGTACGGTGCTTTTTTTCTTTCAGCAAATATATCCATCTATTTTTGTGAATGGAGGTGGAGTTGACTAATCCCTGAAGAAATTCGTTGAGCTTAATGGGAGGACTTTTCTGGTCCTCAGCAAACAGGATAAAAAGTTTATCCGAAGCTGTTTGATCTTGCAGAGGCACCAGAAAGCTTACATCTTCCTTTGAGCTTTCACAAACTACAGTAAATTTCTCCATTTTGGAACCTTTGGTAATGATATGCTTCACAAAATCTACCTCAAAATTGTGGCCTGAAACTCCTACTGTGCACACAAATTTCAGGGCTTCTTCAACACAACGGCATACCTCCCTTGTCTCCCACAGCATCGGTTCTTTCAGATCAACATAAGCATGGGGGTTGAAATTTGGACCTATATAGGCCGGTGGATTAATGTATATAATGTAAATAATGTAACTCAAGGTGCAAATATTAAATCCTTGTAATCTACTATGTTGTCTTAAATTTCTTACTTGGCATGCAACGATAGATAATTTTCCTAATAATGAATAAACTAGAAAGTCACTTACCGGCTTAGTAATTTTTATAGTTTCCAAATTTAGCAGATTCTCAATACCATAGAAAGTGTCTGAGCAGCTCTTTTATTTTTCAGTTCTAAAGCAACCGCCAAGCATGACATACAATCTGCAAAATGGTCCTCTGTGATTTTCTAAAGGAATAAGATAAATAATTTAAGTCAGTAATAGACTTAAATAAAATATAGGAGCCAATAGATCATCATCTATTTCGTAAAAGACAAGTTACCGCAGGAATTGCCTGAGTCTGCAGAAGAATATCATGCGATCTCAGAACAAAATGTCCTTCACGAATAAAAACCCCCTCATGCAATATTGGTCTAGATTGAGATTTAAAGACGCCAAGCTTAGGGGCAGAAATCTAGAAACTTGTAGGTTTGGGACAAGCCAAAGAACAAATATCAAGAACCTCAAGACTTGGAACACTGACGAACATGCTAGATGCACATAAAGCACTAAGCTCCAAGAACTCGAAGTTCTGATGCACAATCATCTTCTTCTTGAATTTGGAACACTAGATAAGGCTAAGCCTTTCCAAGTTCTTGCAGCAGCTAAGAATCATGTTCATTTTGAAATCACTAACTTGGACCATCTCCAGTCTCAAAATTGAGGTTAGTAGAGTGGTCAAAATGTGCCGAAGATTCTAAGTTGTAATTGGCACTCTGAAGTGAAGAGATGGAAGAAAAAAAGCTGTCTAGCTTGTGAACCTGGAAAACTTTGGGTTCTTGTTATTGTCTGCTTACAATCCAGGCTGAGTTCTTCAATTGCTCTCTGTGTCTGGTATAATCTGTCCGAAAAAATGAAGTGGAAGACACATGAATTAGTCATATAAGCATATTTGCCTAACTAATGGGCAAACTTGACTTGGATAATAGACGAGTTGAAATTACTAAATTTTGAAACTTCTAAGGTAATATAACTCTTGAGTGAAAACTTCCAAGGAAATTTTGCATCTAAACCCAAAACAAAAATGATATAGATGACACGTGGACTTATCAGCTCAACATATTGATCAAGCTTGGATCCACATTCCCTGCTCATCAAAAAGATGAGCATGGAATGCTCATCACCCCAATATTTTTTTAATATTTTTTTTTTGAAAAAATATTCCATACACTAAAAATTAATTCATTTAAGATATTGTGTGTCAAAAAATATTTTAGATATTGGATGCTACTAGACAAATGTTTCAGGTTGCTGGTGTTACAGGAAAAATATTTCTAAATGCAGAACTATAAATTAATTAATTTGAGATATTGGGTAACAAAAATATTTTAGAGTGCGGCATACAATTTAATCCAAATAAATAAAAAAATAAAAAAATGGTCTCCACCCAAAAATTGGGGTGATGGATAAGCAGGGAATGCGGGCCCGTCAAGCTTAATATGAATAACGACTAGGGCAAAATTGTTATGATTTGGAAACTTTAGAAACGATATTACTCCAAAAAAATATTTTAGGGAAAAATTGAGATTTTTTTAATTACAACTTCTGAGGTAAAAATGGATCTTAACCTTGGGTCTTATATTAAGAAGTGTAATAATTTAAAAGCAACTATCTATTCTTTAATTATATAGAATAATTTTATTGACTATAGTCACAAACACCTAACTTGTAGTACTGTCGCGTATTCTTTTTCCTATATACGATAAAGAGAGCTTAATTTAATTGGACCTCATGTCTTTAATAAGCAACCCATCTAACTTGATTAGGAAAGCTACAAGTAAATGAAAAATCCAAGGTTCTGAAACTCAGACCGGGCACTGAACCGATCGGGGTATTGAGTCAAGGGTTAGTGGGTCAGATCGGAGTCAAACCGGGGCTAGACTGGTGAAGAAGAGAAGATTTTAGAATTATTTATATGAAAATTTGAAAAAAAATATATAAAAACCGGTCAAACCGCCAAAAAACCATTCAAACCGCATGAAACCCGGTCAAACCGGGGTTAATGGCCAAACCAGACCGTTCGGACCACCGGTCCGACAGTTTCATGATCGGACCAGCCGGTCCGGTCCGGTTCGAGCTTGACAACATTGGAAAAATCCAAAGGTTTCTTTACAAGGATATAAATCCGCCACTGCATTAGCATGATAGCATCCCTTTCAATACCGTTATAGTGTAATATATTCTTAAGCAATAAGAAATTGAATGCTGCCAGAGAACATAGTCCTTTTTTTGTGAGCACCCGTTATCTTGGCCAACCTTTTAGGGAATTACAAACTAGATTGATTTGGATCGGGTTATGATAGGACCCATATGGGTGGTGACCCTACCACCTATAGGCTATTTCATTCTCAAATGATTGAACATGTAATGTTTGATTAAATTGAAACAACTTCTACTAGTCGATCCAAGCTTGATCAATTTACAGAGCAAGTTAATATTTCATAAATTCACTAAACGCGCTGTCTTTGTGAAGTTGTCCCTGCCCCTCACCTATATCAACGTATACACAACGTGTCTCTTGTATGTTATATTACAATAACAATAATACAGTGTCTCCAGAGAATAGTTATAGTATATATATGTGCGCTCGCGCGCATCAATTTCAATTCTTGGCACTTTTTTTTATATGGCAATTGGCATTGATTGAGGTCTTTTTGGAGTAGTTTTTTTCTTTTTGTTTCTTACATTCAAGCTTTTCTATTTGCTTATTTATTTCTTTTTATTCCATCAGATTATTACATTATTCGATTATTGTTTATTACAAAACCTTATTTAGTGGGATAATGCTTGTTATCTCACTATATTTATCCTAAACCTTATTCAAGGAAGGAAAAGTGGAAGGAAGGAAAAGCTGAAGAGAACCCACCCCATTCTCACTCCAAGTTTTCTCTCAACATAATGATAAAATGAGAAGAAAACATATATTCCTCTCTTGCCCTCGTCCTCTTGTGTCTCTGCCTCTCACATCTAACATGTGAATTTTGTTAGTCAAAATACACACAACTCCCCTTCAACTTTAGTTTAATTTGTGTATAACCTCCCTGAACTTTAAAAGTTTAAAACTCACATCTTCAAATTTTAGATCTTGATCATCAAGCCCAAACTGTTAAAAGGACCGTTAAATCTAAGGGAATGCAAGCCACATCAGATGATTTAAAATTACATGGCAGATGACATGTATTTTTTTTTATATTTTATTAATTTAGAATTACACTAAAAGGGCAATTTTGTTATTCCAATTTCCAACAACAATCCCTGCTTGTCATCGTGTTCATGTCTACCTATCTCGATCTCTCGCAAGGTATCCTGTTTGCAACCCTTTAGATTTTTTATCATCTTCATCATTCTGAAAAATCATTCTTATGATTTTGATCTGAATAATCCTATTCTTCTATTAACTCTGATTTTATTTATCAGGTGTATATCAGCATAACAATACAATACAATGCCAGCCTCTGCTTAATCTATTCCCAGCAAGTGATGAAATCATATATATATATATATATAAAATCTGAGAAGCCAAAATCATCCTAAATAAAGAGGCTCCCTTAAAGGATGCAAAGATGGCACAGCAATGGCTATAATGGCTCAAGAGAATAGCCATGGACCCTGCTTGATTTGGTGAAAATAAAAATCATTTTTCGAATGAGATTGAGGAGGGAAGCTTGAGAATGATTTTTTAAATGAAGAAGATAATCATAAGCTACAAAAAAGGAGAACTTGCAAAAAGAAAGATGAAGCAAGATCATAATGCCGTCGGAGACCATTGGAAATAGCAATTAGGGATTGTAAAATCAAAAAGTTATCTTCTAAGTGAAGTTGTAAATTTTACTTAAGGACAAATTAATAAAATATAAAAAATTACATGTCATCTACCATGTAATTTCAAATGATCTGATGTGGCTTACACTTTCCATTAGGTTAACTGTCTTTCAACGGCATGGGCTTGATGGTCAAAATCTTAAAGTTGAGGGTGTGGTCTTTAAAACTTTAAAGTTGAGAGAGGTTATATACAACTAAACTAAAGGTGAAGGGGGCTTGATGCATTTTGGCCAATTTTTTTTAAAGTAAATATTAGGGTTAATATAACTACTAGTTCTTATAGTTTGCTCGCATTTTAATTTTGATCTATATAGTTTAGCATCATAGCTTGTGGTCCCTTCGAATTTATTTTGTTTGAGTTGTTGGTCCTGTAATTTTAAAAGAACTTGTACCCATGGTTAATGGTGTTAAATTTGATGATGTGGCAATAACAGTGTTAAAACTGCTGACTGGGTAAAATTGCTATGAGTCATTAGCTTATGACTGACCTGATATGTGAAAAAGCAACGTCTTCTCCAATTCGCCTCCCGCGGTCGCTTCCTATGCTTCATCTTCCACATTTACATCAAATCAAAATCCCTCCACCACCTCCAAGATTTGAACTCCCTACCTCCTCGTCCTCTTCATTAACCACCCCACCTCAAAACAAACTAGAAAAGGAAAGAACCAGTGGCAAAACCGCGAAGAGAGTTGGAGAAAGATGAAGAAGTGGAGTTAGAGAGAAGTTCTTGTGCGTAATGAGTAATGAGTAATGACAAGACAGGGATGGCATTAAAAATAGAGAATATATGGATTTAAAAGAAGGATTTGTGTAGGGAGTGGTGAGAGTGGGAGAATATTATAATGCTACCACCACTCCTTCACTAATGAAATCAACTGCTTCTAAGCCTCTGCTATATCTCCTGCACTACCCTCTGCGTATTCTCCGTCAGCAAGGCCTCCATTACCTGGATTCTCTTGTGGCTACATTTGTGGGCATGGCCCTGAATGATTGAAGCTAGGGAAGGAGGATGAAGGTGGTGCCTGGGAGAACAAAGACTTAATGATGAGAGAGAATTTGAAAAAACATTGAGGAGGAACATGACGAAGGTGAGTGAGAAAAAGTGGGTACCACTTTTTAGAAAATGATGCTTAATTAAATTAAATTACTAGACTAATAGAAATTAAAAGATTTTCATGTCATCTTCCATGATCACTGAGGATGTTGATGTAGGGCACCTCGTTGGTTCAAGTAAAAGTTTCTCAAACTTTGTGACTTTTTATTTTTGTGGGTCCCATGCATGTCCAAGTGTCAACCTGTATGCTGAGTCACCAGCATCAGCTCGATCTCTCTCCCCATCCCACCCTTCCTCTCTCTTTCTTTTCCCTCTCTCTCACGGTCTCACATCCAGCACACTCACCCCCTCCTCCTCTCTCTCTCTCTCTCTCTCTCTCTCTCTCTCTCTCTCTCTCTCTCTCTCTCTCTCTCCTCCCTCCCCCCCCTGCATGCATATATATGGCAACTCTTCGGGCTTGTTTGGTCTGAGGGGAGAGGAGGGGAGGTGGGCGAAAAGAAAATTTTTTTAAGTTGAATTTAAAAAAATTAAAGAAGTGGGGTTAAAAATTTTTAATTAATTTTTCTTACTCTTTTATCTTATATATTCTCTTTATTAAAATTTTATTATCCCACTTCTCCAATCGTTTAAAATTTAACTCATAAAAATTTTTCCTCCCCTCCCTTTCCCTCCAAATCCCTCATACCAAACAGACCCTTCAGGTTCATCAACTCAATCAATTATGCTACATTTTTAGGCGCTTCGACATGGATTCCGACGGCAACCTTACCATCCTTGAGCTCACTACCCTTCTCCGCTCCCTCAACCTGAAGCCCTCCAACGATCAGATGCACCTTTTACTTGCCACCATGGGTAAAAAACTATTTATACAATAATAAATGAAAGATAAAATTGTACATTATATTAATATAAAAAATTTGATGACATGTCCTATAAATAGAACCAAAAAAAAATTCTCACACTGCCTTATATATAGAACTAAACTAAGAGTGTGTGTATTGATTCTATTTATAAGTCACATCCAACATGTTTCAATGGAATTAAGAAAACTCTGTCGTCATATTTAATAATTTTTCGACTCTATCCCTATTTTATATACAATATGCTTTATCCCAAAAACATAAAATCTAATGATAAAATCGTATATATATCCCTGTGAAAAATTTATTGATATAACTAATAAATAGAACAAAATATTCTCTCTCTGTGTTTTATATAGGACCTGAAGAGTATATCAAAACTATAGAATGTATACCAAAACCTATTTAAAATTATAGGGACAAAAACCAAAATAATGAGCACAAATAATAAGGACCAAACATTGTATCAACCCATTTTTTTCATTTAATCTCTACACCCTTCTTCATTCGCAAATAGAAGCACTTTAGCCGCCAATATTTTCTTGGCAGTAACAGCAAGAGAGAGATCATTCTTAGACTCATGAAGTTCGATTCCAGACACATTACATGGCTCACTCCAAGTGAAGCACTGCAACGACCTTGCGAAAAGCATTAGGGTTATGGAAGATCCTAGTGTAACTCCAGGACATCCTCGTCTTCCTACGCTGAATGATATGAAGCTTGAATCTGGTTCAGTCAAACTCTAACAGACATCATCATCATTTGAGTCATCATGATGAAGATGATGATGTGTCTTGTTTCTTTAGGGTGGCGGTCTGGTTTGAACTGGTCAGGATCTTTTTCCCAGACTCTAGGGTTTCGACCTAACCTTGTTCTGCTTAGGATCACGTGACTGCCTTTGGGGATGATGTAGTGGCCGGCTGCCACAGTCTCGGCATGCACAGGTGAGGACGAACGAATGGTGCCACCGGGTGAAGACAAAAGGCTTCTCATGCACAAGCCTTGATGAAGTTGAGTTTTGATAGCTCTGATTCTTGTACTAGCCTATGTTTTCCAACTACACTGTCTAGTTCTTGAGTTTCTCTTTCTAATAACTCGGGCTTGTTTACCATTTCTGCTATTGCCCATTCAAGTGCGTTTGATGGGTTATCCGAGTGTTGCATTCAACACATCCTTCAAAAATAAGACAAAAACAAAATTGAATAACTTAGGGCTTGTTTGTTTAAGCGTTTGCTTAAAAAATAAGCCCGTATTACGCAAGCCGAGAAAAAACTCCTCTCACATACTTACCTCGTATACCATGAATCACGAATTATAAGCACGTTTTGGACAAAAATAAGCATTCCAAACGAGCACTTAATCACATTAATTGTCACATTGATTGTCAGAAAAGTTGGGAGGAGAAATAATGTTCTCATCCCCGGTGTAAAGGAAGGAGAGAAAATATGAAGAGGAAAAAAAGAGCAGATGTCACAATAAAAAAAATATCCTTATATCCTAATTTGTTACCATTCTGTTCCATTTTATACTCAAAAAGTTTGTTTCAAAATATAAGTCACTTGTAGGGTAATAAATGAGCATTTGACAATTCTACCCTTCATTAATAATAGGAGAGAGAGAGAGAGAAATGTAAATGTAGAGAGATAAAGGGAAGTGAGAGAAGATATGCATCCTTCATAAATAAGGGGAAATATGGAAAAAAAATTATCTATTTAATGTTTTTTTAGTTTTACAAGAATAGGATACAAGTGACTTATGAAATAGAACAGAGTAGTATATCTTATGTCATTATTTATAAGAAAATTATATAAAAATAAATATTATCAAAATTTTTTTCAAAAAAGGCCTAAAAAATATTTTTTTTCATATTTGTATATTTTAAAATCAAATAATTTTGTATGTTTAAAAATATACTTTAAATAAAAAAATCAAACTATATTTGTAGATTAAAGCTTGATTTGGACACAAACTAAAAGAAGTCATGTTTTTCTTACATATTTGTAACATGGCAAACTTTTCCGCTTGAGAAAGAGCAATTGCATGTTACATAATCGTTGAATCCTCCGTCGATACAAGAACGTGGGGTCACATTCCAATTCAAGTTCTCTATCTTCGATGTTATTGCTTCTAGAATTTTCACTGCATCAAGCAAAAACCAGTTTTAAAATAAACCACCACAAAGTAAGAACCTCAATATCTGTATTTTACGTTTATAGGCATGCGTGGACCTTATTCACAAAGCAGTCAAAGTACTTCACACTATAAAAAAAACCATCCATTTCTAACGGATTTTGAGACGGAAAATAATTCTGTCGCAAAAGTCGTCCAATGTTCTTTGGAAAATTTTCCAACAGAATTTGCAATGGAATTTCCGTTGGAAACTTTTGCGACAGAATTTCTAAATTCCGACCGAAAAATTCCGTCGCAAAATTTTATTTCCACAAAAATTTTCCTTCGAAAATTTCTGACGGAAATTCTGTCAGAAATATTTACAAAGATTTCTAGCGGAATTTTTGTTGGAAATTCCGTCAGAAATCTCCGACAGAAAATTTCTGTCGGACATTCCGTCAGAAATAAAATTTTGCGACGGAATTTTTCCTTCAAAATTTCTGAATTTTCCAACGAAATATTCCATCGCAAAATTTTATTTCCGTCGGAAATGTGCTTTAATTTTTTTTAAATTATGTTTTTTTGATTAATCATTAGGAAAAATCCAATTAAAACACCGTTAAATTATTTATATTATAAAATAGGTCACTAAACTAAACAAATTATAGCACAGCTAGAGATTTTTAAAATCTTATGGAATGTCCAAAATGCCCTTATGTAAATGGGAAGAAAATAAAATTAATTTGAACTCAACATATGTGCGCATTTAACATGATAATTTTTTTTAACACTTCACTTCCGTTTTTAAACATAATTGAAATATGACTTTATTCCTATATATATATTAACATTAATATATAATCAACCAAAATATAATTTTTCTAAATCAAAGGAATTTTTTATGCTCTAAAAGGATCATAAAAAATAATTCAAGCAAAAAATAAAGGGAAATTCTTATTAAAAGTATTTTAAAATACTCTAATCCTAAGTTAATCTCCTAAACATGACAAATTCTAAGACAGGTCAATCATCTTAATTTAGAATTTTAGAATTTGGTAATTTTACCTTTATATCCTTTTGCTCCCTACTTCTCCGTCTTTTATCTCTATCTAAGGACCCGTTTGGTTAGATTGCATTGCACACATGCGATGGTAATCTTTATTACATTACCATTGGTGGCATGTTTGGTTGGGCTTACTAATGGTAATATAGATTACAATTGTAAAACAGATTGCATATTTTTTGGTAATCTCTATTCATAGGGGACCCCTATGAAAACTCATTGCAGGCTTGTAATCATCGATGAAATCTCAATTTTAACCCTACTAATTTAATAAAAAGACAAGATTTGCCCTCCCTAAACAAAACATTAAAAATAGGCTATCATCATTTTTTTTCTTAACAAAAGCCCTAACATTGAGACTTGAGAGCAGATCGCCAGAACCGAACGTTGAGAGCAAAACGTTGCAAGCAACAGAAGCCGAGAGTGGGTAGTTCACACAAAGGACGGCAGAAATAAACACCGGCGTTACTGTGCTCGACGAGGTATTAACTATTACAAATTTATTTTGTCTTGCAAATGGAATCTGTGAGCCTATCTGCTCAAGTTCCCTCTTTTTCTTTCTTGTACTTCAATTCTTGCTATTTAGAAATTGTTTTTGTTAGCCAAGATTTTCATCGTCTTCTTCTTCTTATGGGATTAGATGATTTAATCGGTGGGTTATTGTTGTGATTCAATATACCCGATGTAGAAATCTGGGATTTGGGGTTTTTATTTCCTTAATTGTTGTGATTCAATATACCCGATGTAGAAATATGGGATTTGGGGTTTTTATTTCCTTAATATGAGACTGGGTGAAATATTCTTGGAAAGAATGATCACAGTACGATTTGCAAAATAACTGTAAATTTTAAAAAAAAAATTGTTGTGCTCATTATGAAGCAAGAGGGATTTCCGCCAGAAGAATTGCAGCTTTGGATTGATCACTTGATGTTAATTCATCCGTAAATCAAAGCATACAAATTTCAACGTTGTGCTTGTTGATTCCTTAGAAAATTGAAGATTTGATTTATGTTGTTTGATGAATTTTATAATGTCCTGGGTTTCAACATTGTGCTTGTTGATTCCTTCTAAAATTCAAGATTCAATTGATGTTGTTCGAATAATTTTATAATGTCCTGGGTTTCAACGTTGTGCTTGTTGATTCCTTCTAAAATTCAAGATTCCTTCTAAAACTCAAGGATTACTAGCTCTATTCAGTTGTCCATTATACACTTAAGATCTTTGCTCTATTCAGAACTAAAGAGTGAATACTTTGCCTCTAAAATGATGTTTCCTCTGGGGTTGTAATTTTCCTTTTACTGTCATTGTATCTATACAGTTTCCCTGTTTTGTATTAGTACAGTTTTGATAAATGTAATTCCTTTCCATTCGAACAAAAAATTACCTTATTAGAAGATTAGAAGATACAAGCCAAGTGTTCGATTAAATTCATGCTTACATGTGGTTTATCATTGTTGTTTTATATATGTTGTTTGATTGATTGCAACCTCCATGGTTTTTTTTTTTAATTTAAACATATGTGGATGGTTAACAGGAGCAAAAAATATGGATAAGCATAGTAAGGAAGCAGAACTCCATCTAATGCTTGGATGGTTATTGAATAATATGTTGAGATAGATCAAAGTGAAGTGCAGTCAACTTTGAGAAAGCGTCATCGAACAAGTAGTGATGTTGTAGAATTGTTGTCTGAAGCAATGAAAGAATCTTCTAAAACTTTGATCCAAGTCTCTGAGAATATATGCAAATCATTTGTTGAGATTCATCAAGATTCTTTTCATATGAAAGTTGCTCAAGGACTATATGCTGAATTGATGAAAGTTGAAATATGATGAGATTGACATAGCTCATCTTAAAATTGCTGCGTCTTAGACCCCTATGTGTAGCTTCTCTCTCATTCCAGATGAACGCAAGGCTCGTTGGATTTATTGTCTCATCAACGAACTAGTATAACTATTTTATGTAGGAGATTTAAAGGATTTTATTTCAAAAGGATACAAATTTGCTAGTTGCAAATTGGTTTTTTTAGAATTATTATGGAACTAGACGTTTTAATTTCTTTTATAGGTATCACAATTGCCGCCACATTTATATTGTGTATATGCCTCCATAAGACAATTTTTTTCCCTATGATTATTGAAGCTCCATGTTTGGCTTAAGGCTTTTTTTATGGCTTCTATCTCTTTCTTCCAAGATTTTACACATTGGAATCATTGGTGATTGTCACTGGTATCAAAACCTCTTCCTAGTGATTGTTAAACTTGTAACAGGCCCCTTCAACCCCTTCAACCAATTGGTTAAAAGTTTCATGATTGCCAGCTCATTTTTCACCGACTATGCTTAAGCTAAAACACACGCACTGGGTATATCTCTTGCTATTGCCTGACAAATCTATGGCAGCCACAAAACAAGGTTCCCATCGCTCAAAGAGTTTAATGAAATTCATTTGGATTTTAGAAACTGGGGCAATCCTTGTAAAAACATATCACTGATTATACCATCAATTCCTTACCTCCTTAAGGTTAACGCACTTTCCAATGTTTTCTTTTGCTAGTATGGCAGTTTTCTAAACTTTTGCAGCATACAACTCATTTGCAAGTGGCTTTGTATCTTCTAATAAGGTTTTTTTTTCTTGAATGGAAAGAAATTTCATTTATCAAAACTATAGTAGTACAAAATAGGGAAACTGTATAATTACAATAACAGTAAAAGGAAACTAATCAAATGTCAAAAACTAATCCAGTGGCTTTCAAGAATTGCCCCTTTGCCTACTGATTTCATTTAGCTGATGTCTACTGATTTTTTCAGAATAGATGTTTCCACATAGCTATGGAAACTAATCAAGTGCCATAATTCTAAATCAAGATGATTGGCCTAATTTAGAATTTGTTAAGTTTAGGAACTTGATTTAGGATTTGAGTATTTTAAAAGACTTTTAATAGGATTGTCCCCCAAAAAAAAAAAGGAACCATGATACATACCCAATAAAAATCATTTAATAGATATTAAAAATCAATTAAAAAAATTGATTTTTTAAACCAAAAATCATTCAATTGATATTAAAAAAATTGAGTTTTGTTGAAAAATAATGTATTTTTTTTTTATCAAGTGAGACAAAAGAAAAAGAGAAGGATGATACTTGCCAACTTTAATTTGCAAAAATCAATTAAAATAAAAACTACTTTTACCAACAATAATCTAAACAAACTGTAAATAATTTTTTCTAATGTATAAATTTGAATTTCTTAAAAATAATTTATTTAAGATTTCACTTTTTTAATTTGAATTATTCATTTCTATTAGAAAGGCGAGAGACTTTGATATACTTTTAAAGATTTTTTTCATAAAAATATTAAATTCACTTAAAATTTCAAAAAATGCTTATTGAAATATAGAACTTTCTAAGAAAAACTTTATATATGAAATAAATAAAGTAAAATTTATAATTAATATATTTATTTTAAAAAAAAATTTATTGTGACATAAATTCTTTTTTTTAAAAAAAAAAATTGTTTGTGTTAATAAAATGAACTCCTTGCTTAAAAATATTGTAAGTTTTTGTTCTTATGATGATAATTAATATATTTAAACTATAGATGAATCATATTTTGTTTTATTAAATATTAATGTTGATACATATATATAGAAAAATATAAGTCACAAAGTAATGAAACTCTTTAAATATGAGAGAGAAGAGGACATTAAAGTCATTTTACCCATATTTTAAAATCTTAAATGAGGTTGATGACTCATTTAGAGATTTGTTAAATTTACCAACCTGATTTAGAATGTTCCTATTTTAAATATAGCTTTATATAGGATTTTTCCTTACAATTTTAACATTAAAAAAATATTAAAAAAGGTGCCAGTTTATGTGGGAATGAAAAGAGAAATTGGAAAGAGTTTGATAATTGAGGGGGGAATTTTATGAAAAGGGGGGAAATTTTGAAGCCAATGAATTACAAGGACGACACCGTTTTTGGAGCTGGAATTGGAAGCCCTAAAGAAAAGAAAAGAGGTAGACGAGCTATACAAGAGGTGGTTGGCATCTCGAGAACCAAAGCAGCGCGGGAGAGGCTTTTCGCTTTCCTACCATAACTTCATTTCAGCTTTTGCGCCTTATTGGAACTCGTTTTCCTCTTCCTCTTTCCCATTCTCTTGTCTTCTTGACTATCTCGTCCCTGTGTCTTGCCGTTGGTCCGTCAAGCTCACGTTCGCTGCATTGTGTCTCTCCAAAACAAAATTCAGCTGAGCTCGCCTTCATTTTGGATTTGTGTGGCTCTCTTGCCTCTCTCGCCGTTGGTGTATCCTAATTTCCCCCGGATTTGAGACTTTGTGATTTGTTTGAGGTGAGGTAGATTGTTTAGGGGTTTTATGATTTGGAGCTTTGGAACATTGCCAGATTCGGTTTCGAAGCACTGGTGTTCAGACGAACAAGAGTCCCAAGGTATTCCTACGTTCTCGCTTTATTTTCGCAATCGATTGGATAAATCTGAAGCTGATAAGAAATATGATGGTGTTTTTGCCAAACTTAAGTTATTGTAGATCTTCTGCTGCACTCTGTAACTAAGGAAATTGTTCCTATTTTGCTTTATGAGTGCTATTGTAGCTATCTTTGTGATTATTTTCTTTTTATTGATTTTCATGTCTATGATATATGCTAGTACTCATCTATGGAGAAAGCTAGACGTTAGTTTGTTGATTATTATGGTTATCTCCGCTTGAGTGAAGTACCAGAAATGATGCAGTTTTTTTGTTGTTGCCATTGTTTACTTGTGGGCTTGGAGATTAAGGTTTTTAGTTTTCAATGTTGGAGATGATGTCGATGTCTGTTCATATAGTGATTAGTGATTTGTGTTTTGGATTGGCTGGCTAGGATTATGCATCGATAATCTTAAACCTGTTGGTGATTTTTCTTTTGATTTTTTTTTTTGCATTCTGTAGGTATATTTTGGGTATCCTTTCTGGTTTTAGGTTGTCTTAAACACAATTATTTTTGTATATAGCCTTGATTGCCCTCCCTTGAGTGGCAACCTTAAGAAGTTAAACCTTGATGCCCTCTCAAGTAGTTAATTAAACTTTAAAAAAGTCAATCATGTGATCATTGTCAATAAATGCTTAGGAGTTTTAAAACCTAAAGATGTGTATGTAAGTATTTGTGGATGCTGACAGAGTACAGAAAAATAGTGTCATGAAAGTTACAGTTAGCTACTGATAATCCTATTTTTTGATCATACATCTTCTATACGTGATATATATCCTAAACAAAAGATAATATATATATTTATATATCTGATAGTTAAGTCCCTCAAATATAGAGTGCACTGAAGGGAGTGCTCTGTTTGCTCTCATCATTTACCCAAAAACTACGTTGTTTTAGAGTAAATGAAGAAATGAAAACACTTTTTTAAAGGGAAAAAAGAGCATATAGTACTTTTGATTAGTTTTTCAATAGCATCATGTATTTTTCAATTGCCTCCCATGACTGTAGTTGTCTTGTGTTGGGAAAGTTTCCCATCAGTGGTCATTTTATAATCAACCTAGTCATCCAAGTAATTCTCAATATGCTAAATTTCATACTTGGCCGGATATGATTATGTCCCCATTCCTTTCAACTTCCACTGCATTCTTCTTCCACTTTTCATCAATGATGATACCAATCCTATTTCTTGTACTAACATGACATGTGTGCCAAAGTTTGAAATCTGCAAGTTCAATAGCTTTTTCTCCAACCCTTCTTCAATTAAGACCAAGTGTGAGGTAGCTAAAGTCAATCGAGCTTCTTCCAAAGGAGGCACTCAACACAAAGGTGGTAGTATTTCTAATACTGAGCATAAGAGGAGGATGGTAAGAAGTTATGTTTGAATGCAATCATTATTTACTAAATATGCATGACATAATACATCTTTATAATTAATGTAGGCTATGGAGCTAGGCAGAGACCCTACTTTTTTTGAATTGTTCAAGAAGACACATTATGATGAGAAGACTGGAGAATTTGCGGACCATCGAGCGGCTGTAGCTCATGTAAGTGCATATGTTTGGATAATTGTGCATTGCGCTGATGGCCGGAGGCCTTGGAATCTTTTCATGTCATTTTGAATCTTTTTGTTTTGGTGAATCTTTTTATGTCATTTTGAATATTTTTGTTTTGTTAAATCGTTTCATGTCACTATGAATTGCTGATGGCCGGAGGCCTTAAATTCATTCTCAAGCACTTAAGTAATTAAAGGACATTTGAGTAACAAACCCAACCCACTATGATTTATAAATTGACCAAATATAAAAATGCATTCTCCCAACTGGATGAAAGAGGTCAATTTCTGTTAATCTCTAAAATGTCAAATTGTATATTGCAAACATGTGCATCATTAAAAGAAATCATCATTTACTATAAGGTATTCTACTATAGGGGTTCATTTACTATAATTGAACATGGATTTCCATTACTTTGGTCTACAGGATGATTTCTTAAGGCTAAAGGCGTCCCAAGTTCTACAAGCTTTGTTCAATCCCATGATGTAGACGATGATAACCTGTGGTTGGAGGTTGTAGGCGGAAAGAACAAGAAGGGTCGCCTCTATGGGTTTGGATATCAGAATCCAGATATTGTTTGTGCCTCCTCTCAAAGGTCAACTCCTTCAATCAACGCCACACAAATCAGTCCTGAAGTTGCTGAATTGCGTATGCAAATAACTCAGCTTACACAGGAGAATCAGGAGATTCGAGAAAATTACCAAACCGTGAAGCAACAAAATGAACATCTTCAAGACAAGACCTCCAAGATCATCAATGCATTGGAAAGTATGGGGATTAGGTTACCTTCTGAGAGTTGAGAGCTACTGCTAGCCTTTAATATGTTGTGCCAGAACTTTTACAACATTCTTATTAGTGTGAGAGAACTTCTAACGCTATTATTAGTGACTTTGTTTAATTGTAACGTTTTAACTACTTTGTTTAAACTTACTTTGAATTGTATCGTTCTTTTATTATTAATTTCAATTGGGTTTGATTTAATGAATTTAATTTCGTGTTGTCGTAAGCAAATTGGAATCTTAAAAACTATTGAACTAAAAAAAAATGAAATTTTTTTGCCTTGAGAAGTAATTTTCGATGGAATAGAGGGGAAATTTGTCAGTAATTTCGTGGCAATTTGAGTGGTAATTACCGACGGAATATTCCGTCGGAAATTGTGCCAGTAATTCTGTGGCAACTTGGGTGGGAATTTCCGATGGAATCTTCCATCGGAAATACTGTCTCAATTTGAGAGGGAATTTCCGACGGATGATTCCATCAAAAATTCTGTGGCTATTTGACAGGGAATTTCTGACGAAATATTCCGTCGGAAATTGTAATAGACTATTTCGTCGGAAATTCTGCTTCAAATTCCAACGTAACAGTCCGTCATAAATTGCAACGGAATATATTTTCATTGGAAATAGCCACAAAAATTCTGTCTCAAATTGAGACGGAATGTGATTTCCGTCGCAAATTTATTTGCAATGCCCTTTTTACTTACAGACACTGTTCTGTCAGAAAATTTTTGCAGACGGAATTCCATCGTAAATATTGTCAATTCGTCGGAAATTCCCTATTTTTTTGTAGTGTCAATGGCAAACTAGAAGAACAGCATCAGAATAGCATCAAAACTGAAAGGAATGTCAAAGTGGCAAACTATTCTTTCACCCTTATTTTACTATTTCAATATAATCTTAAAAATAATGATTCAAACAGATTGTTTTAATTTTTTTTTCAAAACTGATTCTTTTTTTACCTGATTTCTAAACTTATTGTAAGAAATTACTTTTCAGAATTATTCTGAAAAGTATAAAAATATATAAGAGAATCAAACAACCCCAAAATCATTATAGATTTTAACCTTTGGAATTTCGAAAACTGAAGAAAATGGAAGAATGCATAATGCTAGAAAGTGTAATATAAACACCAATAAGAAGTAGGAAATTCCAATGGTCTTGTAGCGTAGTAGAATGAGAGCTCTCATATAAGTGAGAAGTCGCGGGTTTGATTCCGCTTGTAATATTTGACGTTAGTGTTTGTTTACCCTTATAATTCAAAAAAACAAAAACAAAAACAAAAGCAAGAAGAAAGAAAGAGAAAGGTTAAGTAAGAAACCTTCAACTTCTGGTATGAGTTGAGCATTGGATCCATAGCTTGTAAAAGCATTCAAAGCCAAGCATCCAATTGCAAAAGAATAGAGAAATGTAGAGCTTGAGATCCGAAACTCCATTGATAATGTTGGTGTAGTTTGGAGAAAATAACTTTGACAGGGAGCGAGAAGGGGAAAGAAGGTGAGTTGCATAATCACACAAATAACAAAATGCAAAATAAATAGGGTGCAAATGAAGAAAAGAAAAGTAAGTCTTCCACTTCTTTACAAATAAAAAGCATTGAACAGTCGCAACTAGCAAAGTAAAATGAGAAGGGTTAAAGTAGACCAAAGTATTTTCTTACTAACAATCATTATGCTGAGGTATAATTTTATCTTTAAAGTATTTTAATTATCCAACTACAATGTTCCTAAGTTAAAATTTTCATCACATTCATCTTCTATATTTTCAGTACAAATCTTCCACATTTTTATTATTCAGCTTTTCAATATTCAAAGTAACTCTTTTCAGACTTTTCATGTTTTTAGTACCGAAAATAATTAAATTTAGTGTAAAAAACATAGAAAATGGGTGTAGCAATATCTAAAATGAATATTGAAAAACTTATTTTTGAAAATGTTAAAGATAAGTATTAAAAATATGGAAGACGTTATAAAAAAAACTTATTAAGAAACACTTTGCAAAGGCAAAATTACACAAAAAAGTATATTTTATGATACTGAGTACTACTATAAAATATTTAGGATGTTGGATGCACCTTAACAAACTTTTTGGGGATTTAATTGTAGGGTTAAAGTCAAATTTTTCTTAAAAAATATGAGGGTAAAATTACTCTTGAAATGAATTATAAGGATAAATTGTATTATAAATTACTTTAAAATACTAAATGCTATTGTGACTCCGGAAATACTTTTAGGTGTCAGCTACACCTAAACCAAAATTTTAATGTTTCATAAGTAAACAGACTTTCAATATAATATTATAAAAACTTCACTATTTATTACACTGATTGAGTTGGTGCTTTAAGATTTAATGGTCAAAGTTTATTATTATTAAATTAAGATATTTTAATTTTATATATTAAAATAATGTATATATAAGTATATATGTTGTCCTCTAATTCTTTATAAGGTTTCAATTTAGTTTCTTAATATTATAGAGTACAACCTTAATCTTTAATATAAGACTCACTTTGGGGTTTAATTTTTTTTATTAAAGTGAGTATTACATTAAATACTGAAGATGATATATTTTTGGGAGAATTTTGTATAAATCCTATTGAAATACCAAAATTCAAATTCAGAATTACACTTGTAATAAATTATTAATGAGGCCAAGAGGCCTACTTAGGAATTTTCTTAATGTTGCTAAAAGACTAGAACACCCTCCTAATTAGTTTGTTTGATAAAAAATTAGTTAGTTTATTTTATGATTTGTTGCTTTTTTTAAAAAATACAGATATTTATCTATATGTACAATATAATTTTTTTAAGAAAAATGTACTATTTTTTGAAATAAAATTATTCAAATCTGTATATATACTCTATGATTACAAAAAATATGTTTATCCAACAAAGATATTATATAAATATAAATATAAATCTATATGTTCAATATAATTTCTTTAAAAAAACTGTACTATTTATTGATATAAAATTATTCAAATTTGCATATATCCAATATAATCGCAACAAATGTTTTTGTCCCACTAAGATATTATGTAAATATAAAAATATAATAGGTGGATTCATTCTTCTATTTCAAAAACTTCCGCATGTAGTGGTTGATGAGTTTCACTTATTCCATTTCTCTAATGTTGATCTTATATGCAAGATAAAGAAATCAGTTATCCGTTCTTCTAAAGGGAATTAATGAACATTGATGTGCATGTTTCATTTTTGAATCACATATTAAATCATGGATTAAATTTCATTGGTTTTTATTTAATACACTAATAATTATAACTAAAAACAAGAGAGCAAAGAGAGAATTAAATTAGCATATAGAGGTGATTCGGGAAAGAAGAGATGACTATAGAGGGAACATGATTATTTGACAATATTATGAAATTCCTAATCAGGCCTCTCAGCTTGATAAAAAATTAGTTAAAAGTGGAGGTCTAAATTCAAATTTTGGCATTTTAACTGGTTTTATATATGATTTTCTTTATATTTTTAGTCTTCTAACGTTAACACACAATTAATTTTGAATGATTATATATTTTTTAAATGAAACAAACCATGTTAGAATTAAATGATTGAAAAAATACTTTATAAAGGGCGGAAGTTATCAGAAAAGAATGAATAATGTTTCCCTAAACTTTTCTTTTATTTTTTGGTCCACTGTTATCAAAAGTGGATCATTGTCACCCCAATTTAACAGTACCAAATGGTGAACCGACTCATGTACGCTGATGTGGCATGTCCCACGGTGCATCCATCTCCCTCTTTTTCGAGCTCATATTTTTCTAAAATAAAAATTGTGATCGATCACACCATCCGTATCTACCCCCAATGACTTTTGAAATCGCTGTCATCGGAAACTGCAAATGGACTCCTTTCATAGTACCATTATCAGACCAATCGAAGAGCATAATCAAATGAAATCATCAAGCCCCACTCCCTCAAGCCATCGGATTGTATCTAATCACACAACCAAAGTCACACTCATCATCCAAAAGCAAAAGCCCCCTAACCAAGATGCCATACATGCAGATCTGAGCTACAATGATGAATGCGGAAGGAGCAATTGTGAGATCTTCATCTTCCCTATCTGTTTTTGGGTTCTTACTGTAAATTGATTTTTGGATTCTTCAGCCTCGATGGGTGGTTTGGTTTTTAGCATGAAGAATAGAGAGAGAGGATAGGGAGAGAGTTTAAGAAATAGGAGTTTTTGAGTATTTTTTTTCAACAAAAATAATAATGATGTGACAAAATGAGGAGCATAATATATTGGTATAATATCTTATATTGCAAGCTGCATCAGCATATTTGGGTCAATTAGTAGTTGACTGTTTGATATTGTCAAATTAGGATGATATTCCTCCACTTTTAACACTTAAGGGGCAATATTGTATAAAAATATTTTTGAAGGCCACATTGCTCTTTTGTAACAAATTTGGAAGAAAATCAAAGGGAAAATTTCAAAAAAATACTTTGAAAATTGGGAAAGGATGATTTAGTGCTCTAAAATTGGGAAAGACGAATCAGATCGCTGTCAGACGGGAGGAGTAATCTAGGATTTTGAAATCTCGGTGAAAAGACGGAAATGCCCTTTAGCCCTCACTCAAAATAAGAACACATGCCTCTTAATTAACAACACCAAAATCCCCCAAATAGTCTGTATTTGTTAACTGTGAAAGAAGAAAGTAGAGTTGTTAATGTAGAATACTGTGTTGTTAATAAAAAGAAAGAAATTGTTATTGGCCCTGAAACTTGTTAACTGTGAAAGAATAAAGTAGAGTTGTAAATGTAGAATATGATATTGTTAATAAAAAGATAGGTGTTGTTCTTGGCCCAAGAACTTGTTAATTGTGAAAGAAGAAATTGGAGTTATTAATGTATAATCCGGAGTTGTTAATTAAGAGACCCGTGTTGTTATTCCAAAGTGAAGAGAGGGAGAGTTGAAGGGCATTTTCATCTTTTCACCGAGATTTCAAAATCCCAGATTTCTCCTCCCGTTTGACACTGAATTGATTCATTCTTTCCCATTTTCAGAGCACTGAATTGTTCTTTCCCAATTTTCAAAGTATCTTTTTGGAATTTTCCCTATTTTTTTTCTGATTTTGTTTAGTAATCATATTTCCTTCTAACAACATATCTCTCAATTTTAAGAGATGTAATTAATTTCTATCTTTGACTACATTACTTTCTTTATGTAGGGTGAAGGTTACAAAATATTCCTCTAATTTTACTATCATTGAATTATGTTCATCTTGTGTAATGAGCTGAGAATAAACACTTAATATTTAATTATACAAATATGATTCAATCTTTCTAAAATACCATCATATAACCAAGGTAATCAAACCCAGACCGATCACTAAACTTGTCGGGGTACTAGGTCAAGGGTCAGTGAATTAGACCAGAGCTAACCTGATAAGAAATTGAAAATTTCGTGGTGATGGGATTTTCTAGAAGATTTTTTTATTGCTTAATTTAGGGGTATTTTGGTCTTTTCATACAAAAGTTATATCTCATTTATATGACATACCAAACACACTTTTAAATCTCATTTTCATATCCATTAAAATCAATTCTGCATACCAAACGGGCTCTCAATGTTCACACTTCACACTTGACAGACGTGAGTGAGCTGTTGTGGGGGCATTGTACTCACAATGCTCATTTTAAAGTTATTTCTTGCGAGTGGGAGGACTTGGAATT